>CM068828.1:28467152-29667152 GCA_028554795.2 Sinohyriopsis cumingii
TTACCACACTGGCCAGCCTGAATGTGGACGATTTCACGCATTTTGATAGGGTTTGAGTGTGGCTGGGCTCTGTAATCCTGTTATTGTGTTCCCACACTACACACAGTGATCTTAAAACACGTTTGTTCTATTCAGAATATTTATACCACCTGGCCTAGTCACTGCCTAACAATATACAAATACTTGGTTACTAACACCATTCATGTATTCATGCGCTATAGACTGACTGGACTATACCCGTATGTTTGCTTTGGCAACCCGAATGATTTTGGGATTAGTTCTGGTTTTGTTTCTAATCTATCGCCTGCAACAGGTTTAGGGGATAGTGTTTCACCGTCGACATACCGTTTATTCAAACATGGCTAGTACCTTTTTTAATATATCCGTCGATTTGACAGTTTTAGTTCACATTAAATTGTATATATATTATCTCAATTCCCGACCCCCACCCCACCCCCAGTTAAGGTCAAGTCTAGTCGTCCTTCCATTTAGTTACCCTTCTATCTATTTTTATTAATCTATCTGTCAGTCTGTCTTCTCCTAGTCTAATTTCTAGGGACCGGTTATTATTATATACTATAATGGTTCTTGTTATTGACTTTATTGTGCATATTCTGTCATTTTCTCTGTGTACACATGTATGAATATAGCTTTTAAATCTCATCCACTTGACTTCATATTATTACTATAGAATAGCCCACGTGACAGTTTGGTTGTACATTTCGATGCTATCTGCGGAATATTTTATGCACGAAAGGATCTACTTTGAATGTAATCATTGTAGTAAATTTCACCTTTATTTTGTTTACAACAGACCCCATGTTTAACTCGAAGTCAATGCCGCGCCGATCACCAAAAATGTTCCATTAGCGTCTCTATCCTAATACTACTACGTACAAATAGTTTGGAATAGGGTGGAACAGTTTTGTGACTCGATCTCAAGTGGAAGAGATGAGATTTGTATGTGATCGGTAAAGGAGACCGACTTAGACCACTCAGGCACCCGGGGACCCAAACGTTGTCATTGTGCAGCTAACGTGGTAAAACTTTGCAATGAAAGTTAGTTTCGTCAAATAGTTTTTGTGCAGTGTGCAAAATATCAAATCACTATGAATAGCCGATACCCACATGGGTCAAGAAAAAATAAATACAGCCAGCCGTGATCCTACTTTGAAATGGCAATCGTACTCAGGACTGACATGGGGGGGGGGGCAACCGAGGATATATCCTCCCGGGGCACGGGCCTGTAAGGGAGCCGGGCCGAACACTTTTTAATTTTATATATAAAAAAAATTGTTTGAACAAAAAACTAGGAGAGGCCCGGTGTTTCTTACCCCAGGGCTCGTGATCATTCTCTACGGCCCTGATTGTACTATATTTAAGGTTTGCCACCGTTAGTGACTAATTGTGTTGGTATACATACTCTATGAGCATTACTATAGGTAAAAGTATATACGGTTGCTTGGTCGTTAAGGACTTCTTTTTCATAAATCAGTACATAATAAAGAAATAATCACATGTCAGGCATATGTACAACAATCTTGCCAGCTTGAGGTAATTTCAAGTATAGACATATTTTACCGCTCTTGATTGCCTATCATGTCAGATAAGCATACTTCGTGTAAACCAATCTATCAATTCAATGAATAATTTTCGGGACCATTGACTCTGTTCAAATACTGTTTTATCGCCCAAATAATAAAAAAACCCACCTAAACTCTGATAACATCAGACATGTAAATATGTTTTCATGTACAGACAATACTGTGAATGTAATCTCTCTCTCTCTCTCTCTCTCTCTCTCTCTCTGTGAGAATATTTTATTTCTATACATGTTTTCGTTATCTACAAAGCCCTTCTTTAAACGCGTTTAGTTTTGTAAATTAAGAAAAAGTATTTACACGAAAAACGAAAAAATTCGTTTTATTTTCACATCTGTTTCCATCATTAAATATCTATAAAACCCTTTACTAATATTTTAAGTGACGTAAATTTTTAATTATTTTTCTCTAACTTTATCTCAACTCACACATTTTTTAGGTCTCTCACCCACACTCGTCCCTTAAGGCACAACTCTGTATTTACATTTAGCGTCCAAAGTTAAACACGTGATAAAAGCCAATACCATACAATGCTGTTTCTAACGATAATGTATGCAACTGCGGGCATATGTTTGGTTATTAGTGAAGTTTTCAAACAAGCAAATTTCTCTCCCTCTTTCTAGTACCAGTTGTGTCCATGCAGCTCGTTCATTTAGTATTCTCTGTACATGGTCTTCATATCAGACTTGTAATTGACCTTGCATGCAGAAAGCAGCTATATAGAGATGACGCTATTTATCCATCTATCTTTCTATCCGTATGTTCGTCCATCTATCTATCTGTCTGTGCGTCGACGATGTAGCTATGAAAAATACTACTAACTTTCGATTATAATATACCTTTATACATTATTAATGCAGCAGCTAATACTATTGTCTCAAAGACTGGTTTAACAGTATTGTCTCAAAGACTGGTTTAACAGTATTGTCTCAAAAGGCCGATTTAACAAATATTTTCATTATTTGACACATACTATCCTAATTCTGTCTTGAGGGGAAGTATTTATTTAAGCGACATATGCAGTGTTGGACACTAATGAAATAAAGCCATGTAATTCTGTCACTTTAAATACACATTAAACATAAAGACTTCTTGTATTATATATATATATATATATATATATATATATATATATATATATATATATATATATATATATATATATATATATATATATATATATATATATATATACTCTCCCTTAAAACCCCCAAAACAGACAAACAAATAAACCGCCACACGCAATATTCATTGATACATATAATCAAAAACCACAGAAATATCAGCTTAGGGGTGGAAAAACCTTGCCGAATTCTCCTTCTCTATAATGAGATAAACTGTAAGCATGAAAATCTCATAGAGAGAAAATAAGAACCATCTTGAGACTTTCTGGTGAGGAATCGTAGTTCTACAAAGTATTCAATGCGTGCTAGCCATTAAGCAGGACTATGTCGCACACAGTAAATCAGTAAGAAAGGCGACAGAGTGAGTGACTGAGTCAGAGAAACAGTGAACGAGAAAACGAGTAAGCTTGTTAGCGAGTTATGACATGTCAGTAACGAGTCTTGATTAAAACTCATTCGTTGTGAAAATGTTACGGACTTAAATGTAACAAATCTGACCCATGAGAATGTAGCCATTATCAGAGTCGTAAAATCCATTAATATTTAAGGTCAGTGAGAGTTGTGGTCGATGCATGCAAAAGTAACAAGAACAAAGAATTAACAGATATTTGAAATGAAACAGTCCACATTACACATGACGGAATTAGTACTTTGCATTGTCAGGGCATATGTTGTTTTCTTCTTCTGATAATTTCTAATGAATTACATAGATCCAGATCCGTTGACGCATTATGTGACGGTAGATATGTCTGTGCACTTTGCAGTTCAGCTCATACGTTAAGTGAGTAGTGACGGTAGATATGTCTGTGCACTTCGCAGTTTAACTCAAACTTTAAGTGAGTATTGACGGTAGATATGTCTGTACACTTCGCAGTTTAACTCAAACTTTAAGCGAGTAGAGACGGTATGTGAAAGAGTGCTAGAGAACGATAACTATTTACTGAATCTTTCGCACTCATTGTACACTTCACTAGACAATGATAAGTGCTAGTGAAACGATGACAAGACAGAATATATGACCTTTACGAGATCAAATGGTGCACGAGAAAGCGAAACTCATCGCTATTATTTTTAATAATTTTTAAATATTGAATATACATCGTGTAAACTATTTGTTCAATGACTGCTAAGATTTTCCCTTCAAATGTCTCGGCCTGTAGTGCTGAAATTGTCCTAGTCAACTTATTAGGTTTGTTAAGAATTAATATAAAATGTCATCAAAGCAATTTTAGATTGGTTAAAT
Organism: Sinohyriopsis cumingii; assembly: GCA_028554795.2. NCBI lineage: Eukaryota > Metazoa > Mollusca > Bivalvia > Unionida > Unionidae > Sinohyriopsis > Sinohyriopsis cumingii. Next base: position 28,471,121 of record CM068828.1, read on the forward strand.
GCTGTATTTAAAGTCCGAGCCGTTTATCTTTTGGAAAATAAGAAACCTATTTTAAACGCTTAATTTGTGTTCTTATAACATTTTTGTAAGCTAACGGTACTTCCTATATTTTGTAAAAGAAGGAAAGTTCAATGTTAAACTTGGCTAACAGTGGTATACTTAAATGCAGTCGGCAGGCAACTCAGGGTACTGCTTATCTCAGATCTAACAGTGAAGACAGGCTAATACAAAGCCGTGTTTTCGGCCAATTTGTTTTTAATTCAGCGGACCAGGGCACTTGAAAAGTTTTTCTTTGTTAGAGACAATGGATCGTGGTGTGAATGTCTCAAATGCACAATCAACCATTTCGCTTTCATTTATTTGAGTCTCTTTTTCCTTGTTCTTTTCGGAAACATTCATTGCCAGGGAGACACGATTTCTCATATTATATTCACAGTATGGATGGATCAGTTGCCAATTTTACTTACTGTTTCGAAAATTTGTCACAAACAATAGTCAATATTTTTAAGTCCAATACAACTGTTGATGATCTAATACATTCTTGATAACGTTACGTAGATGCTTATAAGCAATCACAAGACATTGTTATACAATATTTGCCAGTTTCTTTAGTTCAAGTCTGTTATAAAACTTTGATTACAGGCGCGAAAGTCTTCTAAAATAAAGTACATCGTCGATGATAACACATCAACGATTTAAAAGGATAATCCATAAAAAGTAGGTCGTTGTAGTCTAGGAGACCAGTTTCATCAATAACACTACTCTATATGCACACTAAACCACTATATCAAAAGTAGATCGTTGTAGTCTAGAAAACCAGTTTCATCAATAACGCTACTCTATAGGGGGCGCTCACCAATTAATATATACTTTAGAGAGAGTGACGTATGTAAGGTGAAGTAGTTTGCATTTAAAACATGCACAGTGGAGAGAATGTTGGCTTACCTATATGCTACAGTAATGAAATGTGGATGATATTTCTTTGGATATTGTACTTTTGGAAATTTTACATGATTTAAGCACACTGCTAACTAAAATGACTGCTCCTTTGTGTTAAAAAATCAGCTTGAATTAGTCTAAAGTACACTATACATAGCAGCTATTAAAATAGGGAAAATGAATTTTGCCAGACTAGACAATACCAGCTTCTGAAAGAGCAATGAATGAATTACTAAATATATAAAATGTAAAAAAAGTTATCGGCTCTTTTTTGTACAATTTACCTCTGAAGTTCAGGAAGTGAAAATGACCAAGTAGAGCTAGCACTTTTTTGAAAGGTTCACATTTGAAGTAAGGCCAAGCTGTATACTCTATAACCCATAGTACACCCATCAATCATACATCAAAATAAAGGGAATTAAAGGTTCTTTCAATTATACCTAAGATATACAAGGTCTTTTTTAAATAGCCAGTATAACCAGTGAGGAAAGCCGGGGAAATTCTTTTTCTTTAAAATCTTAATGGAAAATGCGAAACTGTATAGAGCCACCATATGCACACTAAAACCACTATATAAAAGTAGGTCATTGTAGTCCAGGAGACCAGTTTCATAAATAACAATACTCTATATGCACACTAAAACCACTACATAAAATGTAGGTCGTTGTAGTCTAGGAGACCAGTTTCATCAATAACACTACTCTATATGCATGTGAAGTGGCAAATTTTATGTCGATCTAACAAGAATACATTAGTTGAGACCAGAGAACCATTCATTAGATTTATTGAGACAGGCGCGTATCATATCGCCATACTACCGTGTACGGTAATGTCCTTTAGAGGGAGAATTCTGTTCCTAATTAAACATTTGTTTATACAGCAGCCAGACGGACTATTAGGGACAATGAAAATTTCATTTTCATGGTAAAGTTATCACAATTAGAGTTCGCAGAAACTCTGTTACTCAAACTACCAGGTCAAGCTGACCCTGACTTTGGCGCCTCTGGAAAAAAGGCGGCAGAGATATTTGATTCTGATTGGTTACGTTAAATAAGAGGCGTGTTTCCCACACAAAATTCTCTAGATTTTTAAAACCGCCACATCGAAATTCTAATCAGTCTAAGCTTTTCTACGTGAAAAAAACCAAAGTAGGACTCCTTGGGATTTGCAAGAAATCCCTCGTAAAAAGAACTGTTGTCCAAAGGGGACTATTGTCAAAAGGAACCGACGAAATAATTTGCCGATTAGAGGGAGGACCGTTGAAAGCAAAGGTAGTGTGACAATACCATGTAATTTGTTGATGCCATATATAATGCTTTGCTGAGGTTATTTACTTGTAGTTGCATGAATCTTTTTTCTACATTCATGTAATAATTTGCTTTATGAAATATAACTGTGTTGAGTTTATGCATAGGAAGTCGTACATTAATCTTCTTTAGATAAGTTTGACGAATTTTTTAAATTTTGTCGTCTTGTTTACATAAGAATTATGTTCTAAGAATTTAATACATTACATTAGTTAATTTCATTACGAGAATCCGTGTGAATTCGCCGAATTTAGAAGATTTCACGTATGATTAAGAATAAGTGTGTATTGACTGAAATGATCTAGTAATTGATTGATGTGATGTATCCTATTTATTCGCTGTGTAAATTGAGGCTGGCTCAGAACCCCAGGCCTCGCGTATGTGTTAATGTGTAAGGTCAAGGCGTAACGAATTAGCCATTTGACTAATTAGGGTCATTATAGAACATGTGGAGTCGATTGATAGCCTTAGCATCTATTTAGCGCTGATAGTGAAATCTGATAACGAGGGAGAATAATGAAGAATTAACTGTTTCATAAATAACGGGAAATTTAGGTTGTCTCTATTTATATTTATTTAAAAGGGGGAAAATAGCTCCTGAGACGTATGAGACGTATTATCCTGAGACGTATGAGACGTATTATCCTGAGAAGTATGAGACGTATTATTCTGAGACGTATACTGAGAAGTATAGAGAGAAGTGCAGTGAGACGTATAATCCTGTGACGCAATCCTGCGACGTATTAATTTCTGAAACGTATTCTGAGAGTATCCTGAGACGGATGGTGGAAAGTATAATCCTGAGATCCAAGGGTATGAACAGCTACAGAGGAAGCAAGACAAACTGAGGACGAGCAGGTTATGCAATCGTACAAGACGTTGACTTCGATTGTTCACTCGATCCTATGATGAACTAAATCTACCAGTAAACAGATCGGCTATTTTATTTAAATCTTTATGCGGTTTCTTTGTATTTCGTTGAAAGTTACATTTCTAAAAGTAGAGTACATTCCTGATGTAATGAATTTCACAATGTTTTTATGTAATTGATTAAATTGTTTGTTTACATGTACGGGGGATCGTGTTGGTTTGTTCTATATACCTGCTCAGATCTCTATCTATTTCACCTATGAGTTTCACCACTTATATTTATATTTACTCGAACCTGGCAATAACATCGAGGGCGGTCAACCCCTAGATAACGAAATCCAAATTTGGCGGGACACCCACCAGGGACAATTCTCCCCCCATTACAATGCACCCTAAAACCACTATATAAAATGTATGTCGTTGTAGTCTAGGAGACCAGTTTCATAAATAACACTACTATATATGCACACTAAAACCACTATACAAAAAGTAGTCGATGTAGTCAAGGAGACCAGTTTCATCAATAACACTACTCTATATGCACACTAAAACCACTATATAAAAAGTAGGTCGTTGTCTATATTGCATTCTTTTCGTGCTGGTGACAATTTTCAGTTACGTTGTTAGTAGTAATAACGGAAGCCATTCTGACCCCACATGATGATAACCCCATGGTCCTCAACCTGATTACGGTCAAGAAAGACGTGTCATCTTTCGGTGACAGTGCAGTCATGATCAAAAATCAAGTCCAATACTTCAGGGTTATCATTGTGGGGCAGTATTGTTTATATGGAAGTTTACCAGTAGGAATCCCCCAGTGGCAGTGTTTGTATCCATGAAGATCTTTGACGAAAACCTCGTTGCGGACTGATATCAAAAATTGTAATAACGTTTAACAGATAGATTCACTGCGGGTTTACCGTGCTGTAGCTGTCCAAAATGCTCATGTACGGGTTCCACTACAGATGGGTCAATGCCATATCCGGACCGATGATGTCTACCGGGACATATACGAAGACTGGTGTCTGTTCGATTTCGCAGGCTACCCCAGCAGTAGCCGATTCTGCTACTTAAGCAACAAAAAAAAAAAAAAAAACTCATTGGGAAGTTCAAAGACGTGAGACATCGTCGGTGCATATCACAGAGTTCACAGCACTCAAGGAGCAAGACTTCTTCGATCAAACTCGCAGATGGAAACATCAAAACACTATTAAAAGAGAATAAAATGTGGTAAAAAAATCTATAACACATGAGGGCGATATGACAGTGTTCGTCAGAAAAAACAGAGAGTCAATGAACACGATCATTAAAATCACGTACTGTACACGTGCGCGCTAAATAAAATCGATGACAGGCATTACGTGTTGGACGACGGTATCTCAGTACTCGCGCACGTCCATGTAGATATCACTGGACCCCTCGTCATGGACGTACTTGAGCAACTAGGGCTATAACTAGAGTAACTAGGGCTATAGCCAGGTTGCGTTGTAGCACGTTGTGACTATATGTTGCCCTTCTTGAGCTGGTGTAGTGTAAATTAAATTCCCATCCTGTTTTTAATTTTAGCTGTCTCGAGTCGCAGATTAATAAGATAACCTCAGGGCTAAATACCAAGAACCCTGCTGGCTTTATTCGTCTAGCTAAACTGTTACCGATAGTGGGCGAGGATGTAAAGGGCGATCACCAGTCGTTAGTATTTCAGACACTTGGTCATTATACTCTTAGGTTACATTAAACAGACATTCCCCCCTCTCCCCCTCCCCATCCCCCGCCTAATAAACATAACCATTTAGAGTTTTGTTATGTAAACAACTTTGCTAAAACAAAGTCCTACTGGTAAACTTCCATATAAACAAGCACAATAGTAATAACGTACGCCGTACTGCCCCACAATGATAACTCTGACGTATTGGACTCGATAACAAAAGGTTAGACTGGAAATCAACTACAAATGTAATTGTACATTTCATTAGACCAATGTTAGAATATGCTGACATGGTTTGGCGTAACTGCAGTGATTACGCAGAAAAATGGAAAATATTTATGTTGTGGCAGGACATATCGTTACTGGTACAGTAACATCAAAAGTGTTCTTCAACTTGCTAATTCTATTTTCAATTTTAATAAATTTGATCCAACCAACAATAACAATTACTTGAAAAATACTGTCCACAACAATTTTTAAATTCTTCATCATCGTGACTTGCGATACGAAAAGGATAAATATTGGTGAGTTGCACACAATGATCTCTCTTTTTTTTAAAACGTGGGTTATCTTATTAACTGAAAATCAATATGGTAGTGTTAGGTTATTGTTTTCATTAAGTTTAACTTGCCACATAAAATAATTAATAGTGGAGGTAATAACGGCCTCACAAATCAAGGATTGACTATGTATATTATCTCTCAAGAGGATAAATACATAACAGAAAATTTATTGAGCAGTTTTCTCCATTGTATCAATTGTAAAAAAATAAAAAGTCGCTTAATTTTAGGACAGAAAGATTACAATTGAGATGAAGAAGTTATGACTACATTATAACGATAACATATTGAAAAGACATTCGACTGTGCTGTTGACAGTGACAAAGCGTTTTTGTTAGTGACATTGTTATGAAAATGGATTGTATAGTTGGACACAGCAGTAAAATCACGACTTGTTAACACAGGGATTAAATTCTACCGTTAATAATGAGGCAAAAAGTATCTCAAAAGAATAATAAATACTTTTTGACAGTAAGCATGAAGATATAGATGACAAAAAAGAATAAGAGGAAGAAGAAGTAGTGAGTAGACTTATACTGAGAAGATTTGTTATTCTTTGTTGTATTTTTGTTATAGCCCTTTAATCTGGTTTGAATACATTTCTACTGAATGTTTCATAGATTCTCTTTGCGAATTGAGGACTTGTACAGCATTTACATAAACACATAATGTTTGTACTACAGGTGGAATGGAAGTTTTCCGCTTTGAATTCTGTAATAGTTGTCAAACATTACCTCAACTTCTCTTGCATGTTCAAAGAATAATTACTAATTACTTTCTGTTGTTCGCATCTATATTTCTTCGGCACATCTTTTGGTTGTCTTTGGAAGACATAGACCGAACTTGGTTCAAGAACAATGTATTCAGGAAGACATTTTGGTTGCGTCTCTTCCGGACGTTGTATTCATTGCCTTCGTTTTTAACCAACCCTAAGTGACTAAGAAATCATTCCCTGTTTGGCGTGCTACAGTGCTGAGTGCTAGAATCGTTCTAATGTAACATTTCCATGCTTGTAAAATTCGATATGTTGTTATTTTAATTAGCATTTAAATTGTATTATTGTATCATCGTTATATCAAGAATTAATTGTGATGCTTTCAGTTTTCCTTACTACATTTCTTTTTTACGTACTCTCTGAGAGGCTTCATTTTTTGTTGACAAGTTTAACAACCACCGTTATTTGTGTGAATGCCCGCTTTATATTTTTGCTCATGATACATTGTACATTGTTTTCTATCCATTGTTTTATTAATGCATTTAAAAGTTTGAATAATTTTTCATTATTCAACGTAACTTACAATTGCCTTCCACTTTTATCCGACATGTAGACGGGTATAAGTCTTTCGAAATTCCTTGAAAAAAATGGACGGTGAACACAATAAAAATGAGACTGAAACTTCTCTCCTAAAAGTTGCTAATTGGGTTCTTTTGGCTTTGGATGATGGTAATATTTTAGTTCTCACACTCCTTGATTTATCCGCTGCCTTGGTTACAATAGACCATTGTCGCGTGAACAGTAACACAAGAAAGAGTGAAAACAACAAGCTTTGAAAAAAATTACAATAATTTATTTCCCTCCAAAAATTCTGTAAAAATGAAAAAATATGAACTTACAGTTTTATAGAATCAAATCGAAAAATAATCCAAGAATAAAAATTTAATAGTCCTAATAACAAAAGGTTCTAGTAATTTCACGTTCGAATCCCGCCGAGGAATGCAAGATGGAAGACGATGACGTATTCTGCAATCTGTAGTGTTGAAGTCTACCGTTCCTTGTAGAAACAAGAATTATCACTCCGGTTTCTGATAGCTGAATACATTTTTTTTATATATAAAAAACTGAGCTCGTTCCACAATATTACATGAGCACACGTATTTTCCAGAAAAATAACAGAATTAATCCTTTTGAATTCAAGTAATTTGAAATAACTCCAAACCAAGTAATTTGAAATAACTCCAAACAGCACAACATACAACTAACAGTTTAACAGCCCAGCTTCTACTGAAATTAATTTTCCAAAACATGGGTTATATGGTTTTTCTAAAACGTAAACAAGGGGTCACATGATCATCTTCTGGAAGATTATAGAAGCAAGTACTTGTTACAGATCACGTTTACCCAGTGTGACCCTGAAGAAAACCAATCATTTTAAATAAAAAATTGAAAAAATTGTTTACATCTTAAAGACAAAGTCCCATAATGACCCTGAAAACAACCAATCATTTTAAAATAAATAGAACTTGTTTATGAAGGTTACTACAAATTCTGAAACAAGGTCATGATTTAGATCAACACCTGATGTTTATAAACTAACAGTCAAGGTCAAACTATTTTCTGACAAAGTATCATCTCTAGTGAATAAATTTACATTGCAATATCATGTAATGAAAAATAATTTTTAAAAAAATTGACAAACAATTACATTGAAATAAATATATATTAAATCAGATATAATTAAATCAAATATACATAACACCATGCTATCTTGATTCACCGTCCACATCGTATTTTTGGCATCCACAGTACTGCTTTATCGTGGTTCAAGTCACACCCAACTCACAAAAATTAAATTATTTCAATAAACTTGAAGCATTCCAGCCAAGATAGTCTTTGTTACGATGTTCCACAGGGTTCTATTCTATACACAGGTCCTATCAAGTGTTATAAACCGCTGACGACACTCGACTGTACAAATCTAGCTTTCCCAATGAAGTTGCTTCCTCCAAGCATAGAAGAGCGCATCTCTGATGTTAAGTCATGGATGTGGTGTAATAAACTACAAACGAACGATGATAAACTTAAACCATGCTTGCTGCCTCACAATGAATTTCTTAAGCCCAACCTTTATCATAATCAATTAATATCAGCGACATTCCCTTAAATTTAGAATATCGCTTAGAAATCAAGGCGTTACGTTTGATATGTCTCTCTCACTGTACCATCATGTCCTGAAGAATTTTGGAGCAGAAAATCTGGAGTTCAGAAGCATCAGCACAATTCTCAATCTTCTCGCAACTGATGCCACAAAAACCCTTGTATGTTTATTAGTTCTCTCTAGACTTTACTCTCCTGACTTGACTATTGTACGAGTTCTCTTTCTGGTCTGCCACTCTGTCTTCTGCAGAAACTTCAAAAGGTCAAAAACACTGCAGCTAGGATCATTCTTACAGCACGAAGAACTGATCAAACCACCCCGCTACTTCACAAATTCCACTGACAACATGTACGCATTAGAATCAAACACATAATCTCCTCTCTGTTACGTTTCGTTGACTGCTTCTTGTCCGAAATACATATCTGATCTCACCCGCGTGTACCCTCGTAAAAACTAAGTCATATGGACAACATTCATTTGCATGCGCGGGCCCCAATACTTAAAATGAACCCCCTTTAAGAGAGTTCTCTCAAGACATGTTTTCCACAAGTAAGAATAAATATGACATTCATCCATTTGTCATTATTCTTTGATTGAAACTGTATTGTAAAGTCATTCTGGGTTTTTAGGTTATTTTGTGTAAACCCATTTATATATTTCATGCTGTTATTTGTATAATAATTCATTTGTTTTTATAGTGTTTGCAAGACATTTTCCTTTGTTTTTATAGTGTTTGTGAGACATTTTCATGTGTTTTTATAGTGTTTGTGATACATTTTCATGTGTTTTTATAGTGTATGTGAGATATTGTCATGTGTTTTTATATTGTCTGTGTACAAACTGTTCTCATGCCCCTGTGTGCTAACTTGATATTGTAAAGCTTAGACCTTTTTTAAAGATTAATCGCTGTATTAAGTTGTCATTATTACTTTTATTATTATTTATTTATTTATTTTTTATTATTATTATTTATATTATTATTATTAGTAGTAGTATTATTATTATAAAAGAAGACTAAAAAAAACATTTCACGGTGCACCTCAGGTGTACAAAGAAAGATTGATCAAAGATAAATTTTAAACACAAGATCCGAACGCCTAAAAGTTTAAATACTTATATCGAATGTACGTTAGGTACAAGGCAAGGTTGTATTTTGAATCTTATCAGGTTTTCCCTTTCTATTAATGATTGGATTACACACGTGAATCTCGAATGCGACAGAAGTGTACTTATCTCAGAAGATATGGATGATAGTTTTGCAATATTTCACGCTGATGATGTTGCTAATTGCGCCGATACAGTAAAGCTATTTCAGACCCCCCCCCAAAAAAATATTATCGAACATTTCTGTGATACAACTGGTACGATGGTAAGTAAAACTAAAATCATTGTTTTCAGATATGTGGGATATCTCAAGCAAAAAGTAATACGTTTTTTCGGAGAAAGTCGTATTGAGTGTGTGCTTACATATACATTTTTCATCCCCAAGGTTGGTTTGTACGAACGTGAATCAAATGCTTGCTGCTCAGGCAAAGAAAATAACTTCAAGGATGTTTAATTATCAAAAATGATTTGGCTGTTTTAGTCTAAAATCTGCTTTTACAAATTTTTATTCGGTAATAAAAACCAATTGCTTGCTATCGGTCAGAAATTTTGAGATATGAATTTAGTAGAGATATTGAAATTGTGCAATACAACTTCTGCAAATATTATTTAGATGTTCCTAAAACTACGAATAATGCAACTGTGTTAAGGGAGTGCGGAGAAAAGCTACCTTGTACCTCGATGGTTACGATATATTAAATACTGGCTGAAATTTGTAAGAATGCATTCGACTAGCTACCTACGCCAATGTTATTTAATGTTGAAAAGATTAGATGAAACTAACAGTGTCACCTGGGTTACCAAAGTTAAAGACATGATATTTCGCTTCGTTCTTGTCGTTTACCAAGTAATATATGTGGCTTGTGCACTTCGTCAGAAATAGTGTTTGACTATATTTAAGTGTTAAGGATCGCACTACAGGCACACGTTACCCCAGATCTGATAATTTACTGATCTGCATTGACTTCGGCTAGGCATTATCTTGTTACTGAACCAGATACAGCCAGATGTGCACTTTGCATCTAGCACAATTCCATGTCTCCTGTAATGACAGCTAATAAGATATTTTGCTTTCCAAACTGTAAACATTTTTCACCTCAAAAATCGAACCTCCTAGTTTCAGTTTGTAATAGTGCAAAATGCCTAGAACTGGTTTCAGTTACCAAGACACTTTAAAAATAAATTATGTAAGCTTTACTATCAGTCTAGGCCTACTCGATTTCATATTTAGTTGTATAGGGTAGTTGAGTATTTAATTTTTGTTGTAGTGTTGTCGAACACGTTGATGTGTTGCGCTATTACACTGGAACTAGCAGGGATGGGGTTAATGGGGAGGGAAGGCGGAACAACCTTGTTATTATTATTATTATTATTATTATTATTATTATTATTATTATTATTATTATTATTATTTATAGTAGTAGTAGTAGTAGTTAATATGCTTTTTGGGGAGACAGAAGAAAAAAAAACACTTGTACAAGAGCACGGCGCGTCATAACTATAAAAACTAACAAACTGACGACAATGAGATTGTTTTAAATGTTCTTGGCTTCCCGAATCTTTTACGATTTTATTCCAGGGGCCGATCCAGCACAGTTTATTTATTTTACTTTTCGGGGGTATGCGTGTGTAAATAAGTAGGGTAAACGTGTATTTGTGACGGAAACCCTTGGCCCCCAGAACTCCTTCATTGTCAGCGTTCCAGGGAAGAATTTTAATCTTTAAATTGTTTCGCAAAGGTTTTAAGTGGAGAGGATGGATACCCTGCCATACCAAAACATTCACAAATTACAATGCACTAAGTTTCGTGTGCAAAAGATTCTATTGTGTATATCCTCTCTTCAATAGCCACTGCTAAAGGACTGAAACATGTTGTTAAAAAGAATATGAAAGTAGTCCCTAGCGGAAGTTTATTGGCGCAAACAGGTCACTACATATAAAAGTCCTGCGCACCGGTTACAGAGTTGTAGGGATACCAAAGAAGCAAAAAGATCTTTCGCGCTTAGAAAAACCTCCCTCAAACCACACAAAGACAGCAAAAATGCGAGAAATTGTTCACATTCAGGCCGGCCAGTGCGGTAACCAGATCGGCGCTAAGGTAAGTTTAAAAGATATTTTTACAATGTAAGGCCTGTAACAATCGGACAGTGGGAATAAACTTTGAAAATATAAAAATTTTCGTAATTGGATCAAACAATTCACTATTAAAAATTTGCATTCCAATGAAGATTGTAGGGCAACAAAGTGGCGTGAACAACTAACTATTCAGTCTTAAGTTCCACCCTGATAGTCCTGAATGCCTTCTGATACCGATTATTCAGTTCAAGCTCACCAAAGTGCTAGAACATTGCTTATACGATAATTGACTGCTCTGGGTGTTCGAAAAAAGAACTGACTACACACGCCGTTTTAAAACGGAACAAATTACACATACACACAATTATATTGCTTCATAGAAAATATTTCTGCTGTAAGTTACGAACGTTTGCCATTGAGGTTATTTTCCAATGACATGCTTATGCTGGTTTGTCGCACAAAGACAACACTTTATTACACTCAGGTTGTAAAGTTAATAACATATGAGGTATGCAGGAAAATAATATGAATTTATCATGTGATATCATAAGATAATGCATAACAGGGATTAAAAAAGAGTTGTGATTAAAATGTATTCACTAATTGATTGCTTTATAAATGCTTGTCGTGGAGTGTGTGTGTGTGTGTGTGTGTGTGTGTGTGTGTGTGTGATTAGGATTTTTAACGCAGTCATATCGCTACGATGTCTGCAGTGTGGCAGTTTATAGTGATGTCTAGCACCGGCGCATCATGCCGCAGACATATAGCATCATGTCCCATCCAGTCACATTATCCTGACACCAGGTCAATCTGTCCTAACACTTACCTCTTTATGCTGAGTGCCTAGTGCGGCCGCTGTTAGTACCATTTTGTAAGTCTTTGGTATGGCTCGGCCGGGGTTCGAACCCACGACCTCCCGCTTCAGAGGTGGACGCTCTAACCACAAGGTCACTGGAGCAGTCGCTAGTCGTGGAAATGTAGCAGTGAGGTATATTCACTTATTTATTGCGACATTAGCCTATCAACCATTTTGAACAGAAACATAAACTGCAGTTCTAAATTTAAGTTATTTTTGGTAATCAGAAATAGATCTTTTCGAAATCCATACGAGTTTTAAATAGCCTCTGATTTAAACCTTTAGACGACGTTTGATGTTAGCTGCCCAACCTTATCTGTATCGAATTTTAGTCGTAGTTTTTCAAACTTTGTTAACCATTTATCTGACAGAAGACTTTGATTTCTCCATAAGTAGCAATACCCAACATCAGCCAGTATTGATTTTACTTCTTGCATTCGTATATTGTCAAAGGAATTATCATAAACATGTCTGTACAAGACAGATTACATATGATAAGACATTTATTCTTCACGACCACTAACCGTATATCAGATAGAAGGGTAAATCTTTTACGTGCAGTATACGTCTAAGTCGTATACCAGATAGAAGGGTAGATATTTGCATGCAGTATACTTAGAAGTAAAGAAAGTCGATTTTTAAAAATTGTACCGGATATTATAATTCCACAAGCATATGTTAAATTCTGTACCGTAGTCTGACCAAACAGTCTTAGCTGACAATCAGAAGGCAAATCCAAATCTAAATTGTGCATGCATTTTTTAAAAAAAAGTAAATATCCCATTATTATCTGTGTATACCAGCTTTTTAAGGCCATAGAGAGCTTGCCATTCTTATGAAATAACGTGAATATATATATATATATATATATATATATATATATATATATATATATATATATATATATATATATATATAATTTAGTTTTTCCTTGGTTCTTCATCCACTACATGTCTTGACGCTATGTATACCCTATCATGTGTTTAAAAATGGCATTAAACGCATTAATCCATAATCCACACAAAATTTTAATAAGTGATAATTTTATGTACATACAATTATAGTCACTCATAATCCTTCTAGTTCTGGGAAGTGATCTCCGACGAACATGGCATCGATCCCACAGGAACGTACCATGGAGATTCTGATCTCCAACTGGAGAGAATCAACGTTTACTACAATGAAGCCACAGGTTGGTACATTATGATTTGTAGTGAGACGGTTTATGCCAGAGGTATTATTTTCGGAAATACTTGCAGCTTATTCCCAAAACTATTTGCTTGACGAAAGGCTTGTCAGGGAACAACACGATGACAAAGCTGTAGTTCACAGACGTGTAAAGGAAATGATGAGTTTTAGTACACATTTATTGACATTGTATGAATCACCTTTTGCAAATAAAAATGCTTTCTGTGGCAAAAATTAAAATATTTAATTTGAAATTCGAACCGTTACAACGTATACAGTATTGAAATTTCTTACCAAGAGGAGACTAAATGTGAAATAAATAAAGGAAGGAACCATGCAACACTAATATAGTCAACTATTTTCCTAAGTGAAAGATAAAATGTGGTAAAATTTGATCATTTTGATTGTATTATTGTAATCACAACCAAATTAGATGTTAGTCTAGTGTAGCACCAAGCCCCCTTCCTTTGACTTGTTATTGTATATATTTATTTCATGAAAACATCCTGTCAATTACAGGAGGCAAATATGTACCAAGAGCAATATTGGTGGATCTGGAGCCTGGCACAATGGATTCTGTCAGGTCGGGACCTTTTGGTCAGATCTTCAGACCAGACAACTTTGTGTTTGGTCAGAGTGGAGCTGGAAATAACTGGGCAAAGGGACATTACACTGAGGGTGCCGAGCTGGTAGATTCTGTCCTTGATGTTGTTCGAAAAGAAGCTGAAAGCTGTGATTGTCTTCAGGGATTCCAGTTGACACATTCTCTTGGTGGTGGCACTGGATCAGGAATGGGAACCCTTCTTATCAGCAAGATCCGTGAAGAATACCCAGACAGAATCATGAACACTTTCTCTGTTGTACCATCTCCAAAGGTGAGACTTCTCCCTAATTTGTTTATCGGATATATGTTCGCAAATTTATATTCATTTGAATGGAGTGTATTTTGCTTCATTTTAGAAAAAGGTATTTTCAAAGAAACTTCATTTTAACGTCGTATTATTTACAAAATTCATCCACTCAGTTCAAATTAGTTAAAGATTCATTAATCGATTTGGCCTGCTCACTTCCAATTCGTACATGGTTTGCTAATTTCCACCAGAATTTACTATTAAAACAATTCCTACTGATATTTTGCTTTTGATTTTTCAGGTGTCGGACACCGTTGTGGAGCCATACAATGCTACTCTATCAGTCCACCAGCTTGTAGAAAACACCGATGAGACCTACTGCATCGACAATGAGGCTCTATACGACATATGCTTTAGAACCCTGAAACTAACTACTCCAACCTACGGAGACTTGAACCATCTGGTCTCTGCAACCATGTCCGGTGTTACCACCTGCCTCCGATTCCCTGGTCAGCTTAATGCCGATCTCCGCAAACTTGCAGTCAACATGGTCCCCTTCCCACGTCTCCACTTCTTCATGCCAGGATTCGCTCCACTCACATCACGAGGTAGCCAGCAATACAGAGCTCTCACCGTTCCAGAGTTGACCCAGCAGATGTTTGATGCTAAGAACATGATGGCTGCCTGTGATCCTCGTCACGGTCGTTACCTGACGGTTGCCGCCATGTTCCGTGGTCGCATGTCCATGAAGGAGGTTGATGAGCAGATGTTGAACGTTCAGAACAAGAACAGCAGTTACTTTGTGGAATGGATTCCAAACAACGTCAAGACTGCTGTTTGTGATATTCCACCACGTGGTCTGAAAATGTCAGCAACCTTTATTGGTAATAGTACTGCTATCCAGGAATTGTTCAAGAGAATCTCTGAGCAGTTCACTGCAATGTTCCGTCGTAAAGCTTTCTTGCATTGGTACACTGGTGAGGGTATGGACGAGATGGAGTTTACTGAGGCCGAGTCCAACATGAATGATTTAGTGTCCGAATACCAGCAATACCAGGATGCCACGGCTGAGGAGGAGGGTGAATTTGATGAAGAGGAGGGAGAACAGGAGGAAGCATAAATGGGCTCTTGAATTATTTATAACCGTTCGTCTTAAAATAAATCATATACTTGTCTCAAAAACGGAACATGAGGAAGTGTAATAATTTCGAATTCTAATCTAAACATTTGTGTTATTATGAGCCATCTAAAATGACTATTATAAAATGTTAAATAGTGAACAGAAGGCATTTTGTTTGTAATTCCTTTATCTCTAAAAGACCGTGAAAAGAATATTGTTTTCAATGCGTTGGTGACCTATCAGGTTCACAAAGAATACTCATGCATATAACAATCTCTGTTTGTCTTCTGTCTGCCTATAGTTATTTGCACGAAGAGAAGTACTAGGTATGGATGGTATGTGCAGTTACTTTTGGTGGCGTTCTTACAGTTCGTATGTGGTGTAGAGTTAGATTTTTATTAAAGAAAAACAATTTCCAAGATTTTCCTTACTGGTTATCCTTGCTATTTAAAACATACATTTTATATCTTAAGTATTGTTAAAAACTTTTAATTCCCTATATTTTGGTATATGTTTTAATATTGTCATTTGGGTTAGTGAGCATACAGCTTGGATTCGCTTCAGATGTGTACCTATAAAAAAAAACTGTAAGCTTCGCTTCGTCATTTTCTTTTTCTGGACTTCAAAGGTAAATTCTAAATAAAAGAGCCTATACCCTTTTTAATCGTTTTGCAATTAATTTATCGCACTTTCACAATGTGGTATGGTCTAGTCCTATTTTAATAAGTGCTAATGATAGTGTACTTGAGACTGATTCAGGCGGAATGTTTTTTTTGAGCATTCTGGAACGGACATTTTGGTTAATTATGTGCTTAGATCATGTTCATTTTCGACAAGCACAATATCCAAAGAACTTTCAGCTACATGAAAGTAGCATAGAGGTATGCCAACATTTTCTCCACTATGCATGTTGCAAATGTAAATAACTTCATTTCACACCTATCACTCTCTCAGTGGTACATGTCTGTAAAGCGCACTCTATTTAGGTCTACACAGATTTGATGACATTTTCGGTCAAATTATAAATATTTGACAAACAAGCGAGGTCAGTCAAGAAAAAAGTGGATAGCTTTCCTATAACCGCCAAATCTGCACATATGCATTTACCTCCGATAAACTGGTAAAAAGCACCCTAAATTAGTTCCTTCTAAGTACACAGTCATTTAATTTAAACACTTTATGATACCTATTAGCAAGCACACGCTTCTGTGAATTAAACTTCTCTAAAATATTCACATGTATACGTTATTAGGTTACTAAATACTTGGAAACATCGGCCCCTCGGATATGTGTAGACTTATAAAAAAAAAAAAAAAAAAAATTCTCCACTACAAACATGCACCCAAACACGCATAGAGAAGTAAAAACCCAAACTTCAGCTAGCACACACACACACACACACACACACACACACACACACACACACATCTATCACCGTGGTTTGAAGTTCACAGGTCATGCGCAAATTTTGATGACTAGATTGTGAGCCAGATTTAAAACTAAGCTATTGACATACAATATTTTTGACGTGGTGTTTCTGCTTTTTCTCCGATTATATTTCGATGTTCTGTAAGTATAAAAACAACAAGTGAACATTCGGTTCTGCTTTCCTGTTCCTTCTGAATAATAAAACACTTATCACATAAGGTAATTTTATCATACAAAACAATCGCTGAAATTGAAACTCTGACTTGTACGAGTCAGTATATCTTATTTAATTTTAAAGAATGTACATTGTCATACTATATAATTTGTCCCTGTGAAAGGGAATTAAACACATAACTAATAATAACAATAATAAACCAAACAATTACATTTAAAAAGCTTTGGTGGTCTTTAGCGTCAATTAAACGTACAGTTTTTGGGTGATTTAAAAAAAACAACAACAACAGAGAATATAATCATTCCGTTCATTATACCCAAGTGCAATCTTTGTATTGTTTTCAGGGAAAAGAAATGTTGATAAAAGTATTAAATAGATATCCTTAAAATGACATAATTTGTAACATTTGCTATAAAACCAACATACTGGAAATAATCTACAATGGTTTATGATAAGGCCGTCTGTCCGTATTTGCGTCGTACGTCCATCAAACTTTTCAAGTTCTTCTCGAAAACCATTAATGCAATTTCAACCAGTCTCTGCAGAGATAAATCAGATTCAAAAAGGTCCATTGAGTTCGTATAAATTATGCAGATTTACTATTCACTATGAATACATCTACTAGCAACTGAAAACACTTTTATCGAATTCTTCTCAAAAACTGCTCAACAAAATTTAAGCAAATCTGACAAACGCATTCGGTCATGAAGTCCTTATAAATTTGGACAAAATATGCTGATTCCTGATCTAATATGGCCGCCTCATTTAAAATTTATTTTCTTTTAAAACTGTTACTTCTTTTAACAAGTGCTCTTTCAAATTAGACCTAATGCGGCAGAAAATACGAATACTGGCAATCCGTCCTACTGACCGCTGTTGTTTTGATATTATGCAAATACGAACAATCCGTCCAATTGGCCTCTGTTATTTAAAAGAACACAAAAACTCCGTTTAAGTAACTTCTCTTCAAACATGATTCAGATGAACCTGTCAAAAAGAAATTGTCTCAGAATGAAAGTCTATGAAATATGTTTTCCAAAACATTCTGATCCGACCTTCAATATGGCTATATACAGACTTCTTTTCACAAAAGTCTCGAAGAATTAAATTGAATTGGAAAGAAAGCAGCCCTGCTTGAAGGTTTTTTCATTTTAATGCAACTGATGAGAATCCTACATAAATTATAGAGGATTTATATTAAATTATAGCCGCCAAACAACCTTCAAACGGCACATCTTCAACAAACGCGTTAAGAATTTGACTAAATTTAACAGAATGACTTGTTATGAAGGCCTTTCAAGTTCTATATTTGATTCCGATCCACCATATTACCATAAATAAAAACAGAAAAATATTTAGTGGACTTCGTCTGTGAAAAAAAGCCAAAAATAATGTGGATTACAATGTTTTACATACGTTACATATATGATAACTTTCACTGTGTCTAGAGTAAATGCGAGGGTAGCCGTTTTCCGTTGTATATTTTATCAAAGAACAAGCCAAATTCATTCGTACCATACTCACAATAATCAGTCAGGGAGATCAATTTGAGTCTCAAAAATATCATTCTTCTTGGGTAAATTACAGTGAGCTTCACACAAAAGTTCTCAGATGGTATTGTGCAGATGTTTGATGATACGAAAGACAAAACGCAGATATCGGGATAAATAATAAGTCTGAGATATCCAAACGTTGTAAATAGGAGTTAAAATATTGTAGCGCGACGAATTTACCACAATGCGAAAGTG
Organism: Sinohyriopsis cumingii; assembly: GCA_028554795.2. NCBI lineage: Eukaryota > Metazoa > Mollusca > Bivalvia > Unionida > Unionidae > Sinohyriopsis > Sinohyriopsis cumingii. Next base: position 28,489,924 of record CM068828.1, read on the forward strand.
TTTTATATGATTCGACCATGCTCGCACATATATTTTGTATACAGTATGTCTGTTATCCGGTAAATTATTTTAACAATGTATGTACGTTTAGGTTTTAAGTACGTCTTACTCCAGATACTTTCATAAATTCTAATTTGCATGTATGTTTGTCTGTTTAACTGAATATATTAAACAATAGTACAAATTAAAAACTGCGTTCAATGTAAAAATGCTGCAAATATACGTCAAACGATCATGATTAGACGGACATAAGGGTTTTCTCGTCAAAAGTAAGTTCACAAGTTCCGGTGTTCCGACTATAGCGCGGAATGAAATAAAGCCAGACTAGGAAATATGTCACGCGATACCTCGAGGTCATAGGTATCATTGTCCAGCAGACCTCGTAGATCTCGTGAGAGCTTACATTGCTGCTTTCACTTTTATTTACGTGATAATAGCATACTTTTTACTTTTGTCGCCAGTGCGTATGAAATAGTTTTAATTCATAATAATATATTCTACATAGAAAATGCGGTCTGCTGTGTTAGAACAATATATAAACCAGGTCATGTTGGGGGTCGTCCATTAATTATGTCAACAAAATAGGGGGGAGGGGGTTTGAAGAAGTTTGACAATTGTTGACATGGGGGAGGGGGGAGTTCAAGATAAATTGACGTCAACAATGTTATTTTTACAAAAAATCAGCCACTATGGCCATTATAACAATTGAGGAACATTTGGCTTCCCTATATGAAGAAGATAGAAGCTAGAATATAAACTCTCGACTTTTTCATGAATTCAAAGTGTTATAGTCAATTTGAAATCTGTTAAACAAGTTAAAAAAATGTATCAAAATTTATTTGTAGTGTAGACCTTTTAATTTCCATAATTCTATTTTTAGCATATTTGTAGCATAAAAGCCAGCCGTATAAAATATTGTTAGTTTGGGGGGTGTGTGTAAAATTTTATTAGGGAGGTCACTGAAAGTTTGGCAGTTGTTGGCAAGGGGGGGAGGGGGGTAAAAAATTGCCTAAAAATTGTTGATATAATTAATGGACATCCCCTTGTGTGATAGGAGCATAGCAAGGTATTACTGATATTTGCGTTATAATGTTTACTCTCTCTCTCTCTCTCTCTCTCTCTCAGAAATAATTGCAGGATGTTAATGGTTTCATCACTTTGAAATATTCAACACTGAGACGGGTTGTGCACCTTGATAAATTTTAAAGATAAAAAGAAAAGAAGTAAAAACAGATTAAAAAGAAAATTTGTGATGAGCATTTTAAAGGAATGCTTGAATATAAAATACCATGTTCTACATCGTTTCTCAAGGTCAAGGTCAAGCCAAGAACACTGGAGAGAATTCATGAAACTCTTCCAATATTTTATCAAAGCTAGATGGCTTGTCTTATACCATACACAGCCTCCCCTCCCTCGGCCACTGGATTAAGTTCACAGCAATGCAGGGGAAATTGTAATTATGTGATGTTTTGCATTTTATGTAAGATACCTTTGAAATTGCTGAATATATTTGAATGAAACATGAACTAGTTATCTATCATATCAGAGATACCCTAACCATTACTTCAATCTCGAGCGTAAGGTCACAGCTAGGGAAAACATACATCAGCAACCTTTGTCCATGTACAGTTTATACTATCTGAATCACTGAAGGTATTTTCATGCAACTTTAGCCTACTGTATATCCAGACTTTATAGTGTCTCATTTATTCATAGTCACATCCTCGTCATATATTCTAATGAAATTTTATCCATTTCTACATTACGAAATGCAGCCGGCAGGTTTGGTTTAGGTCAAGGCCATTGGTAGGGAAAAGGGCACTAGACGGGCATAGAATGATCTTGTTACATAAAGCCTTCAGGTTGTGTCACATCTAATTGTTTTGGTGTCATCTTCAAGGTCAAAGTTGCAGGCGTCGAGAGAGATTTCAACGTGTGTTTGGCATCAACTCGTCAGATTGTGGGTGCTTTGAGTATGAACAACTTATTTATCTTTGTCATGAAATATTCATCAATGTTCTGCGTATTAAGCTGTAGCAATACATCTTGGGTTAATAATGCATAAAAGGGGATCATGTAGACATATTGCTTTTTCTGAAGATTTCTTTCGTAAATTAACTTTCCAATAACTTCAATATGACGCAAATGTTGGCACCAAAGAACTCTTCACATGAACGTATTTGTGAAATAGGAACAGAACACGAAGAGTGTTCGAACTGCTGGAGCTTCATAGATAGAGGGATCTGACACATACAGTATCAACAATATTCATTTATCATCATTCCATGAAGTGACAAGCGTTTAGTTACGATTACAATCGGTTCAAAATACACTTAAAGAAATAACTATTTCAAGTTAAACATTCAGGGAGTATATTTAGGCAAATTCTATTTTAGACAGCTTCCATTGCAATAATTAATACTCCATAGCAACCAGGTTGAAAATACATGTTTTCACATCTCCCAAAAATGCACTGGTCACATTTTTATCCAAGTATATTAGGATATTATTATTATGTCATAATCTACAAACAAATATGTGTATCTTGTCAACATGATCGCCAGGTGAGAAGCATAGTTCCACCTTCTTCAAAACCACTTCATTTAATGTCGTCAAACTTTTGAGAAATGTTCAACGGGACATGTTTTAACTGATGTTATTTCGGTTAGCCTCCATAGATATGTTCATAGGGTCAAACGGGAAAAATAATATTAAAAGTTTTAGATACAATCCAACACACACTTTTACCAGGCTTGGACCATCTAGTATTTTTAAGATTATTGAGGTCCGATTGGCGGGTCCTATGGTTGATTTGTTACGAGTGAACCCATCATTCACACCTTATGCAGAGGAGCCTGGTGGTCTGGGCTTATGACCACCTTATATGGTTTAAATATTCTTTCAAGTATGAGATTTTATTTGTATTTGTTCACTACTAAATTTCCTATACCAATATCATAATAAGGAAAAAAGAGGGTATATTATTTAAAAAAGGAAAGTGCATGAAAATTTGTTAGTAGGTTGTTTTTAAAAAAGTTATCTTGCATGGATCAGTTGATTATTTAAATTATAGACGTGTTCGCCCATCGGGGCATGTACGTCTGGTTAATTCCTGCACAGCAGAATGTTAATTGTTTCTGGAGGAAGGAATCCAAGCCACATCCCCCCATGCATTAATACACTCAAAGAGTGTTGTTAATTTAGCCTCAGGTCATATGACTATATTAAGTCCCTAATGACCAGTATGTAAGGCTATACATGAATAGAAATGGACCCAACACACACTCAGTTAAAATAAATTTCAGTCTGTTCTACTGAGATACCAGGTGTCAACCAAAGCAGAATGAGACGTCTGTCGCGATTGGTCGTGACTGTGACGTCACATCGGAGCACTTGGTATTATGGACGAGTGGAAATTGTCCCACATATCCGTCCAGGTACGAAATGTTCGAGGAGGCAAGGAGGCAAGGGACCCGGCAAAAGGCGCAAGCGCACAGAGCCCTGAAACGCCAGCTCGTACTTGTTCAAATCTAGTCCAGTTATTTCTGATGGACAATATAAAAATACAAATAATGTGTAAGCAGCCTGTGCAATTAATCAAATCAATATAAGTCAATAAATGTAATAATGATTCATTAGTGAAGTTTGAAATTTTGCGTACAAAGTGGACTTCTATTTTCTGAAAAAATACCAAACAGTTAAGTCAATATGACTCAATAGTATTTCGTAGCACGCATTTAAATTAAACCGAGGTAAAATTTTGGATGGCGATATCGAAATGATCAAATTAGAATCACAGATAAAGATATATTCAAAAGTAGTTTCCAAGCCAAAATGGAAACCGAATATCATTACATTCAGGCATTTTCATACCCGGATATCTGGTTGGGATCTTCTTTGGTCTTCGGCTGTACATCTCGGCTACATTTCTATATATATAGTGCATTATCCCTTGGTATCACCTGTTCTTTAACAAAAATTAAGCAAGATGTGGACACGTTTTGAGTCATCAACCATCCTGTCGGGCATGCTATTTAACCTGAAATACCATATGAAGGAATCGCGGCCATTACCAGGATCATTTATACAGCGACATAGGAAAAAAATTGTGGAGTGGCAAGGGTGTCTGAAACGGGTCTTACTCTACGGACCCTCCATGAGACCGATTGAGCGATGCAGGTTAATGTTAAAAGCCTTTGGCAAAATAAAATAAAAACAATGGCCATTTTCTGTTCCAGCCATAGTTGTAGAAAAGAGAGATACTAATTCCTTTTGCGAAAATAACAATAGTGATTTTCATTTGTTTATGTGTATGTTGGTGTATGTTTACATTGTTGACAACTAAAACTTAAAACCACTTTTACCAATTCACTCTTACATGTGTGTGGCTGTGTTTGAATATGTATATTAGTAGTACGTCTATAAACATCCACTACTCTTGTGTGTAATAGTATGTTTGTGTGAAAGTGTGTGTCTATAAACACTTCCATCCTTTACATAGTTTTTAGATGGTGTTAAACATAAACACTTTTGACTCTATAAAATCTTATGAGCCCATAAACACTTTTGACCAGATTATACCATCACCATAACCATATTCAACATATGGACAATTTAACAGGATTTCTTGTATACCCCCTCCCCCCAGTATCTCCCGCATTTCAACCTACGACGTAATGTTAAATCTAGTACGACTCAAAAGGTCACATGTACAGACCACCCCAAGCCATAAACCAAATATTTAAATCTGTATTTATCTTCAACGTTGTAGCAGAATATATATATATATATATATATATATATATATATATATATATATATATATATATATATATATATATATATATATATATATATATATATATATATATATATATAATTTTGGGACAAATAAACTGACATGACGAAATTGTTAACTATAATAAAATACTGGACAGCAGCATTATTGCACCTGCAAACCTTCAAATGAAGTATCAGTTTCCCTTTCCTGGAGGCAAAGTTATTAAAGTACAACTCAAATAAAAGAAAACTAAAATTATACTGGATCTTTCTCCATAACGGTTACACTTCTATCAACGTAAGCTTAGTTGACAAAGAGCCTAGACATACAAAAAGGTTTGATTGAGAGTCACTAACAAGTATCTTCTACGTTGACTTAAATATTTTTGTTGTGATGTGATACCTGAAAAAAACTGCCAATAATAAGGAATATACCGTAAAACGAATTCATTAAATGTAATGCCCTGCTGAATTCATCTGCAGTATTTGCAACGTACATGGAAGAAATGATGAGAAAATCCAATGTGGTGGAACAATAACAGCTTTTACATTCAAATAAATTTAGATGATGAAGATGATGATGCTCATGTTGTTGGCTAAGGGGATGATAATTATGGTGATTATGTCATCTTTTTCAGATGCTGTGTCAGCTAAAAATAAGTTTTTCTCTTTTCATTAACAATATAAATGTTTTATACAATGCAGATATTGTAGTTATTCTCTTATTCTAAACTAAGTATGGAAAATGTTAGGGAACTCGGTATTGTAAATTATTATATATCAAATGCCTGAAACAGTTCAGTGCACTCCAATAAATCTCTCTCTCTCTCTCTCTCTCTCTCTCTCTCTCTCTCGCCAAGAACTGTCTGTGATATTCGAAATACTTGAAAGTTATATTTATAATGAAGCTAAATTGTTTTTGTGGTGCAGAGAAAGAGTTAATATTATTCTGGACTAAAATATATCAATGACATTAGAAAAACTTTTCTTCTTACATAGGTAACTTGCACTCTCCACGCTATAAACCATACATGTGGACATAGTATTGACCCAGAAGTCCATCCCTATTCCCAGGGACTTAGTGTCTGGTTTACTGGGTCATAAATTTAAAATGCTTCAGATCCGACACCATCTATATAATAGACACTAAAAATATGAATGCGTTATAGCTTCAAAACATATAACCAATAAGCTTTTTAAATTGTTATGTTGACGTCAAACGGAGAGGTGCATATATTAGTGTTTTGCAAACGCAGTTCTCAGTTGTATCGATAACTCATTTATCAAAGACAAAAAAAGCCAGCATTTACAGGTTTGCCCGATCTTGGGATGGGTGATTGCTTCTAAAGAGTATAATTTACACCCCCATTAAGACATTAATATGAAGCAATAGACCAAGTCTTATAGTACAAAGATTGCAATTAATTGAAGAACTATCGAGTACAATAAATGCTCATAAAGCTAGCTACTTACAATACCAGACCAGTCCTTTAAGCGTAATATAAGCTGATTTCATATCTATGGTTCCATTGTTCTAGTTTTTCTTATTAGGGAATTATAGCTTCATATAAATTGCTTTGTTAGAATTATTGCTGTTTTGTATCGTAAGCTGAAGGATTAGATTAAAAGATTACATATTATAATTGATCAGCAAAGCCAATATTTTATCTCACAAAGAGACTATAGGAATAGGAAATATGTATGATTCATTACACAGCAGAAAGACAGATTGAAATTAAGTTATTAAGTCCTCACAGAATTCGTCAATAGTGTAGGGATTTATAGGGCATAAATGTTGTAAGTACGTAAGCCCGCTGATGCAGTCAGTGACATTTCCTAGATAAAAAGGGGGAGAGTGGCAAATAACCCAGAACTGTATGCAATGTATTACACTATCTTATACAACTAGTCTTGTAGTTTTGGTTTTGGTTTTTATTTCTGATGCTTGGCGCATAATATGGCAGTCACAAAATTTGTTTACCATATTTTACACAATGCTAGAGAAACAACGACCAGAAGACTGTCGATGTCGCAGCAATTTGGGGAAAGTCTGATTCATCAAGAATATAGCACGTCAAATATGGTTTTGTTCTATCACGTGACTATCGCGTTGATATGTGCGTTGATATCATGGACATGTATGTTGCGAGATTTGTGTAGTCATGTGACTAACCATGCAAATGGTGAGTCCGAGGTCAAATTTCATGAGCGCTCTAGTTTTGTCTTTTATGTCAGCGGAATAAAGACACAACGAGTATAATACTCGTGATTTCTCTGAAAATAAATCAGTTTCTATAGATTTCATGCAGGTATGACTCAATGTAACAACGTTTAAGTTTGCTAGGCCCTCTAGTAAGCGGCCACCCAATGCCGCCATCTTGTGGCAGCAAATTCCAACTTTTCAGCAGGCCATTGACTCTGACCCTGCACACCAACATAAATGTCCAAATATTAAAAATGGGGTGGGAAGGGTGAATAGAAACTCAGACTATATGCCATACAATACTGTTATACACAAAACGACAACGCAACAAACGGCAAATGCATGATTTATTCGGGACAACATTAGGCCTACCAAACACCAAAGTGACTATTAAAAACAGTGATCTTCAAGTTAGCAAAAGCTAAACGTAAAATGACCAAACACACAAATATCAGGCATTGAGCATTTATTTTTCATTGACTGGTATAATCCACTATTCAAACCAAATAGTTTAGGAGACACGCGTAAAACAAATAATAGACACGCACAAAACAAATAATAGAATATTAAACAAACAAATAAATAAAATAGAAAAACACGCATACATGTAACAGATTCAGTTAATATAATTAATTTAGATGCATTTTATAGACATCTCAAGTCTTTCCATCGAAAATCGTTAAATGTTTTCACTCTCAAAAATCCATCGGTGATAGTAGCAGTTCATACCACTTCCGATTACAAGGCATTGCAACATTATAGGACGAGGACCATTTACCATTTAGTATCTTTATTAATAATACATTATACATTATGCTGGGCTTGACTACAAACTGCTGGTACATATAACTTAAAGTCTTCGTCCAGGTGAGAAAGATAAATCGGGTTAAACGTCCTTAATTCTTATACCTACACTGACGCTATTGTCGAGCATGCACGTTTTCAAGAAGACGACCCGTTAGTTCTCAATGGCAGTATGATAATTTTACCGCCTGACTGGATAGATGTCACTGATAAAGGAATTGTATTTGTGCATTGGGTATAATAAAAGAGACCTTGTTGGAATAAGGCATATACAGTAATATGCCGCGTCAAGATGGCAAACGCTAGTACCAATAGCTAGTATAAGAGATATTTATTGGGGATTTGTACTATGTATATCATGAGCTAGCCCTGTGGATAACATCCACCCAGACTGACTGACCACATGCACCAGATGAATTTAAAATAGATTACCACTGAGACATAGTTATATATGACAAACAGAATTTATCTTTAAAAATTTCGTTCGTATATTTTTTTAATAACGTGTGTTGTTGGTTTCAAACACCCTCTGGGAAAATTACTGTTTCCTCAACTGTTTGTTTCAGAGGATCATAATTTATTTTCTTTATTCCCTTTTTTTTTTTGGGGGGGGGTTTACTTCATTTATATATTTCACCATTTCTTTATTTGACTACTTCATTTATATGTTACCCCGTATTCTTTTATTTGGGTACTTCATTTTTATGTTGCCCAATATTCATTCGTTTGGGTACTTCATTTTTATGTTGCCCAATATTCATTCGTTTGGGTACTTCATTTTATGATATCAAACCTTATTATAGATGGTGAAAAAATGCATCACTTTTGTTTTGGTGAATAGCCTTAGATCTTCATATTTTGTAGGCCGTCCATTCTAATATATATTGCATACTTGAGCCCTTCTCACATATCAGCCTTAGGGTGCTCATAACCTTAATCCGGCCCCGGCGCAGGCGTCGTCAACGTTAAAGTTGTTGCAAGTCAGATATGGCGGTGAGGTGGTGGGATTAACGCGCATACCTGACAAAAAAATATAATTGCGTAGAACACTTCTTTGTAATCTACATACATGTATTCGACGTGTTCCTGCTTTGAGGTTTAAGTTTAGACAGGAGTCAATTTTTCCTTTACAGATATGGTGTCATACTTGTACCAGTCCAACCAACAGGTACAATGAATGACACTTGCGCCAAACAAATTGAGCTACTTAACACTGATCAATATGTAAACACTTCAGATATTGTTGGCAGGCTTACAAAAGGCGCGGAGTAATAAAACAAACTTTCCTTGTGACTATGGCGACGGACTATTTGACTAGTTAACCCCGTAATCTGTCTGAACCTTTGTTGACTAATCACTCTCTTTTCTGGGTAGATAAGGGCAACCAGTCGAAATTCCAATACAAATAAAGTCAATGGGACTACATTGCGACTAGAGTATATAATTGCATTGATTTTCATGTCAATAACCATTTACGTGCATATGGAGAGAGAGAGAGAGAGAGAGAGAGAGAGAGAGAGAGAGAGAGAGAGGACAAGTGGAGATCCTATGTAATAAAACAATGTCTTAAATAACCCACTGGCTTGATTATAAAAATTTAATGAATGATGAACATAAAACCCAAGACCCTTCCAACATATCGGTGTTACACATATTAATGCGACTATTCCCATAAAAAGCTTGAGGAGTAAGTCCCGAGCGTCTAGCTTCCGAATTATCGAGGTCATAAAAGTCTAGCTTCCGAAGGTTTTTAAATTCTTTATTTTAACTGGACGATTAATTGACACTACATTCTTAAAAATAAATATATAAATTTATCGCATGATTTTAGATCTCATAAATTAGTTTAAGGTTTTCTATTCGCTTCTGGCACTCAGATGTAAATGGTGACTGTGATAACTGAGACAGACAGGGCGATAGATAAACAAGTAGGTCGATAGGTAAATAGACAGACAGACGGACAGACATATAGATAGATGATGGGCTGTTCGTTATGTGTCGTTTACTGGACCGAGAGTTTGATGTAAAGTAAAATCGTAGGAATTGTCATATTCAGTAATTCGTTCAAGTCTTCTGATAGCCTGCTTAACACGACCAGGTATGTGTGATACACATTAAAAAGTCCATTCTTTATTCAGCCGGACAGCTATTCCCTACCCCCATCTCTCTCTCTCTCTCTCTCTCAGACCGCGACCGCTCCGGTGGTCTAGTGGTTAGAGCGTCCGCCTCGGGAGCGGGAGGTCGTCGGTTAAAAACCCGGCCGAGTCATACCAAAGACTTACAAAAATGGTACTAAACAGTTGCCTCGTTTGGCGCTCAGCATTAAGAGGTTTAGTGTCAGGACTGGTCGGCCTGGTGTCAGGATAATGTGACTCGGTGGAACATGATGCTACGTGTCTGCGGCATGATGCCCCAGTGCTAGACATCACTATAAACTGCCACATTGCAGACATCGTAGCGATATGACTGAAAAATTGTTAAAAGCTACGTTAAAAATCCTAATCTCTCTCTCTCTCTGTCTCTCTCTCTCTCTCTCTCTGTCTCTCTCTCTCTCTGTCTCATTATCTACCGATGAAGTTAGTATTACCGTGATTATCATCATTACCCTCTTTAAAATGGTATTATTATTATTTTTGTATTTTTATTATTATTATTAATGTTGGGGGATGAATCGGTAATAAAATTAATTGTACTCTCTTCCATCCTTGATTACTTTTCTCCTCAGATTTTTTTTCCAGATTTTACTTCTATCAATAAGCGTTCCATCTAAAGTCAAATAATATGCATCTGGTCCAGTCAATAGTCATGCTTAGATTGGTACTGCGTATTGATGAAGGCCACACGAGTTATCTCCCGTAACGATCTATCTATCTATCTATCTGTCTGTCTTTCCTTCCTTCCTTCCGTCCCTCCCTCCTTCCGCCCGTCCCTCCTTCCGTCCGTCCGTCCGTCCGTCCATCCATCCATCTATCTATATCTATCTATCTATCTATCTATCTATCTATCTATCTATCTATCTATTTATCTATCTATCTATCTATCGCTCTATCTATCTTGTGTTTAGTTCTCCATGTGTTTTTCCAGTCAAAAGTTTGTTTTCACTGTATGTTTATATCCAAAAGACACTAAGCGTTCTGCTTTAAGCGCATATACTAGTATGGGCTGATTCCAAGTCGCGCCCCCTCAATCCAAGAGTGGCAATGTCCTTTTCGGAAATGCTATCCCACGACAGAATGTTATTTTTCTAAATACTGATGCCAAGAAGGACGGAGAATAGCAACTTAAAAAAATGTATGAATACAAAGTCTCGCATGACATCAGCATCTTTGAAGAATTACTTAAGCTTGATTTCACAGACATTTATGTTGTTCATCATCCCCCAATAAATAAATGTATGTCATATATTGTTTCCATGAAAAATTACATAACTGTCAAGTCGTCCATGTCTATTGAAAGATTATAACTTCTTACAAGTGTATAACCAACGATATATGCAATATATTTGTCTTGTCCTATCTCACAACTGATGTTCATGAAGTTCCTCCACTGACATAATGGCAAAATAGAAAGTTCGCCCAAAACCTGATGGCATTCGGGTGAAGCTAGCTAGAACTCAAAACCTTTAAGACATTGGTTCCTATGTTTTGAGAGAAGAGTTTCATTAAAATAAGGAGAAATTTGCTGTCGTACGTTTTAACCAGTAGCGTAAGAAGCTAAATTGCCGCCCGGGTCGGAGGTCCAAGATGCCGCCCTCTGCCCCTTATTGTAGGGTGGCAGCATCAACAAGGATGGTATACCCAAATTTTCAAAATATGAACACTCCCCATTTCACAGGCGAATAACTGGCTCGTGCCCAAATGCATTAAAGGACAAAATACAACCCAAACAAAAAACCGACCCCTCCCCCACCAAAAAAAAAAAAGAAGTACTATACATCACAACAAAGGCTTCCCATATTTCATATGAAGTGCATACACATCTCTTGACGTTCGAACAGTGACCTGATAACTTTCTTTTATCCCCTTATTTTTCAAACAGAGCTTTAAAATATGTTTTAAAGAAAAGAAAAACGAAAGAAATGTAGAAACAGGTACACCTTACAGTGAATACAGTGCCTGGCGTCATTTGAAGATATGGAGTCTGTGATCAGCACAAGAGGACTATTTTTTTTATATTCATGACTACTTTTTATTCAGGACTAATATTTTTTCAGGACTATTGTTTGAGTCAGGACTACTATTTTATTCAGGACCACTTTTATATTGAGGACCACTGTTTTATTTAGGACTGTTTTTTATATTCAGGACTATTGTTTTATTCAGGACTACTGTTTTATTTATTTGTTTTCAGAGTAAGCTTATATGCTATTATAGATTTTAAAAATTCTGGATCACGTAACCGATGACAATTATATATAACAGTAATAGGTCAATCTCCTCTCTAAAACATTCCTAGTTGTCAACAAGTTTAGGAATTTCCAAGAGAAAAACTATGTCCTTGTCTCAGATTCAAATAAACATGTTTACCTCCAATAATAATTATATGAATCTTTAATTTATACTCATGATAAATATTAGCTGTCAATCATGTTGTTTACAAAATAAATGTCACTGGTCAGGTTCACCAATTACTTTAGTTCAGACAAAGGTCAAGTACAAAATACATATTGCTTTGTATAGGTATTGTAACAACCAAAGGGGTTTCTTGACCGAGCGATGTCAAATCCTGGCGCGAATCTCGCTAGAAGTCATGCTTCCCTTAATTCCAAAGACCTCTATACAACTACTGTTGTAAACTTGAAAGTCTAACGTGTCCAAACTATAAATAATTTTGCTATAATTAATACATGACCATAAATCTCATAATTCTCAAGTGTCTTCCAACAGCACAACTGCATGGTTTCTCCACATAAATTTCCGTAACGTACCGCCAGTATTTCAAGCCGTGAAACTGTAAAACTCAACCAATTAATACAGGGAACTACTTTTACTACGCCACCTTAAGTCACTCAAATGCTGATTTTAAGTCACATTTCGCATGTAACTATACACCATATTTACCACCATAGCAACAATAAACGGCGCGTGCCGACGACGGAACAGTCCCTACTCTTTTATTCCCTAATTTACCAGTCTCCAATCAAAAATACTGCACCTGGAGTCACACAATCTATTTACACAATTAGATTTTAATAGGGACTACTGAGCGAAAGGGACACTCATGCAGCTCTGACCTGCTTTCACTACTACTACTGTTGTTTCTACTGCTTTCACTACTACTACTACTGTTGTTTCTACTGCTTTCACTACTACTACTGTTGGGGCCCCGAGTGGCCGAGTGGTCTAAAGCGCTCTCCGTTACGGATCACTGCCATCTCACCTCTGTCTGCGTGGGTTCGAGTCTCGGATTCGGCCAGTGTGGATATGTGAGAAAGCTTGCCAGTAGCTTCTCGTGGGTCCGTGGTTCTTTCCGGGATTTTCCCGGGTTCTTCCTCCACCATTAATACTGGCCGCCATATATAGCCTATCGTGTGCTGAAAAATGGCGTTAAACCCCACAACAACAATAACAACAACAACAACTACTACTACTATTGTTTCTACTGCTTTCACTACTACTACTACTACTATTGCTATAAATGTTTCTTCTAATGCTTAAATTGATGCCAATCACGATGGTAACGATATAGAAGAAAAAAGTCACTTAATAAACACTAAAAAGCGATAACTTCCAGATCTTAACGTGTGCAATTTAACTTTATGGGTACTTCATTTTAAAGTTAAATTATTGAATGTTAATAAATCCACCATCTTCAGCGTCATGCAAAATCATGTACAGATGACGTTCTCTGTCTCTCTGTCCATGCCTGTCTGTCTCTATTTGTTTTAATGTGCCAATGAGCAAAGAGATAAGAGTCAGTTTCAGACACTTCAAAAGCGTCTTTTTAGTTTTGAAAATTTATTTCTTTTTGCCAGTGGGTGCAGTTATTCGCCATCTTCAAGTTCAATGTGTTTCTTCTTCCTGGTAAGGGAGCAGTCATTTTGCTAAATGGAGACATAATAGTCCCAACGGCAGGTGAAGCAAGTCTGTGACCCACAGCTCTTCCGCTGCTCAGCTCGACTAAGTTGAACTCATTAGTGTAGGTAATAATTCAGTGGACTAAACAGGTGATCTTGTTCCCTATTTCAGAGATGTCTGGAATAGCTTACCCCAGGGGCTGTGCATTAACAGCAGAAGTAAATGATCTCTATTAAATATTTATTGACGCTATCAGTTAAAAAGGAAATTTAATTTGCCATATTTGGCTGTAGATGGAATAAGGAAACAAAAAAAAAAAACTCTTTAGTCGAGACACAATGGCTTCCGTTCAGATGGTATATTTAATATATTTGATAATATTATTGACAAATGTCTTTCATTGCCTGTACAGAAAATGGTAGAGTGGAAACAATGATTGATTGGTTAGTTGATTGATTGGTAGATTGATGTTTAGCGGCATCTTAGCATATGAGAGTCTATTTGGTGATGAGGCCGAGAGGTATAACAGTTGATCAGTGATTGTCTGTCAAACACAAAATGTGTTCACTATGGTACATTTCGTTGACTGGCTCCAGTCCGATATACCTATCTGACCTTACCCATGTGTGTACACCATTCTAGAAACTTACGTACCTCTTCCGACACTCGCATTCTCATTGTTCCCACTGTTTAAACGATGTCTGATGGGATTTGGATTTTTAACGTAGCTTTAACAATTGTTCAGTCATATCGCTACGATGTCTGCAATGTGGCAGTTTATAGAGATGTCTAGCACTGGGGCATCGTGCCGCAGACATGTAGCATGATGTCCCACCCAGTCACATTATCCTGACACCAGGCCGACCAGTCCTAACACTAACCTCTTAATGCTGAGCGCCAAGCGATGCACCTGCTAGTACCATTTTTGTAAGTCTTTGGTATGACTCGGCAGGGGATCGAACCCACGACTTCCCGCATCCGAGGCGGACGGTCTAACCACTAGGCCACCGAAGCGGTCTTTTTAAACGAAGTCATACGGACATCATTCATATCAGAACCCAGCTACGCGGCACGAATTGCTCATTGACCTTAGACACAAGGACACTGTGATCTCATTCAAGAGTGCTCTTAAACTCACCTATTTCGACTAAAAGAACAGGCTTGAAGACTTAATAATGTTTATTTCCTTAATTATTGTCAACATGTTTTAAAAAAAAATAATTTCATTGTGTTTTTCGTTATATGTTTTTATGTGTTATATAATACAGTAAAGTGTTTTGAGCTAAAGATTAGGCGCTGCAGTAAGTCCAAATTATTATTATTATTATTATTATTATTATTATTATTATTATTATTATTATTAAAACTTTGATAAACTGTACGTACATTAAAAAAAAAATTATGGTGTATTGGTGTGGACATTCCATATTATTCTTATATTAACAACGAAAAAATTATTCAAAATTAGCATTTGCCGATTGATTAACGCTAGATTCGGAGCAGAAAAGTCCAGTAGCGTAGGATTTCCTTTTGTACAGTCATGGGAGGGCGAATCGTGGGAAAAATATGACATGACATTTCCCATATATTTTTATGGATTAATATTTGTAAATCAAACTTTAGTAGGCAAATATAAATCAGCTGTATGAGAATGGCCAAAAAGAAACAATCATCTCCCTTTTCAATTGATGACGTCTTTTCCACATATCCAAGGTTTTTGTACACATTGTTAGAGAGTTTCTTCCGCATAAATAGCTCATGTGTGCTTTGGACCATTTCAAACCATTAAATTTACATCGATCGATTTTATTTTATTTTATTGTTGGACGTGTTTTATCACTAATAAAATATGCAAATATTTATCACTCGATTAAAGCAGCGGAGAATTAAGATCTAATTATGTTAACAAAAAAATAATAACTCTTACCACAGAGAAGCATCGATTCCTAATGGTGCTCCTTTACAAAGTGCATAATAACGATAAACAATCAGAAGAGGTGTACGGCAAGGTGCACTATTGATTTGCTCACATCGATCATTGCGTGAACTTCCTGTAGAACCAGAAATCCATCAGCTCCTCTTCCGGTTGTCAAAAATACTGAATATAAGTTCGGAAATGCGATTTGTTTACACAATAATCCCTTCCTTATTTTCACATTGTTAGAATACAGATTTTGATTCGAAATAATAGCATTGATGGATTTTAGTTAACTTAATTTTGAATTGTTCGATTTTTTCTGGGTTACCTTTCAAAATGCCAAATTTATCACTTCTATAACGTAAATCTACACATGACAACCGTATGCATGGGCAAAAGTCTATTATTTAAGTGCCTGAGAATGTCACACTTGGGTAGCTACTAATAAATATATTCACTGACAAGATGACGTCATTTTAAATCTAACCATCCATAGGTAGGCTTGTGATAATTGCATAGACCCCATTGTTATTTACTTGGCTCTGTAGGGTAACGTCTTGCTTAACAAATTCGAGAATGTGATGACTACGCAGCATTTACGTGGGAATGACCTCTTAATGTAACTTAACGTAAATCATACTTTGTCTGCTTGAAACACGACCCATTATCATGGCAAGAAAGAACAAAAATATTCGTTTCTATATTGCAAGAAAAAACCAGATAAAAGATGAGTTGATTTGCTGAAATTAAAACCCAAGTGCTCGCCTCTTGAAGGAAAGTGTGCATATTGTATTATGACACGGAGAGGCCTTTCCCGAGTACTGGACTCATGACCAAATGGACGGTGGTTCGTGATCCCGCCTAGGCCGCATAGTGTCTCTGTTCAAGACATTTCACTCCGACTGCTTCAGTACGATATAAACTTTCATGTAACATTCAAACCCAATCAATACAAAAATAAAATCTGTCTTAGCGATAAATGTATGCTACACATAAAGGAAAAATGGCATTGATGCCTGAAACATATAAATTCCTATTTGATAAAAGCAGTTTGAAAAATTACTATTGGTTACAGACATTACATGCATGACACAAATTAACAGTACAAGGCATGAATAGCTCTGAGTATATCATGGCATGAATAGTTCTAAGATTATCATGGGATGAATAGCTCTAAGATTATCATGGCACGAATAGATCTAAAATTACCATGGCATGAATAGCTCTAAAATGATCATAGGATGAATAGTTCTAACATGATCATGGTATGAATAGCTCTAAGATTATCATGTCATGAATAGCTCTAAGATTATCATGGGATGAATAGCTCTGAAAGTATCATGGGATGAATAGCTCTAAAAGTATCATGGGATGATTAGCTCTAAAATTATCATGGCAGGAATAGCTATACGATTATCATGGCATGAATAGATCTAAAATTACCATGGAATGAATAGCTCTAAAATGATCATGGGATGAATAGTTCTGAAAGTATCATGGGATGAATAGCTCTAGAAGTATCATGGGATGATTAGCTCTAAAATTGTCATGGCAGGAATAGCTATAAGATTACCATGGCATGAATATCTCTAAGATTATCATGTCATGAATAGCTCCAAGATTATCATGTCCCGAATAGCTATAAGATTATCATGGCATGAATAGCTCTAAGATTATCATGGCATGAATAGCTCTAAAATGATCGTGACATGAATAGCCATAATATTATCATGGCATGAATAGCTCTAAGATTATCATGGCATGAATAGCTCTAAGATTATAATGTCATGAATAGCTCTAAGATTATCATGGCATGAAAAGTATGCAAAACGATGCTCATTTCTGCGTCTGAGATATGAAAAATTGTAAGTAAATCTTATTTTTCCGATGTAATTGTACGTCACTATGTTTTGGGGCCATTATTTAAATCATTTGGAAATACCAACTTTCCAGAAAGGTTGTAACGGTATAACTAAGTAGCCAATGGGATGGCTGAACTAATCAAATCAACTTTGCCTTTGACGCAATGTGGTGTCTACATCCCTCTATGTATCGGCAAATCAACTTTGCCTTTGACGCAATGTGGTGTCTACATCCCTCTTTGTATCGGCAAATCAACTTTGCCTTTGACGCATTGTGGTGTCTACATCCCTCTATGTATCGGCAAATCTGATCAGCGAACTGGGGTCATTTTGGTAATGTATACATAGTTTTCAAATATTTTTTCCTAAATTATGCAAAGGTGTCACGCTACAAGTTCTCAAAACATTAGATATGCCCTCCTATGCAAAGATATTGATTAAAAAATAATGCAAACTTCACAAGCGTCAGAAAAGAAAAAAATAAAATACACCAAGCAAATAAAATGTGCTGAAAAAAGGATAAAGGATAATCAACAGTGTTACCAAACTTCATTAATATGTAATCCACCTCTATCATATATATTATCTGAAAATAAAAAAAATCATTCCATATATCTATCTATCTATCTATCTATCTATATATATAGCTAGATATATATATATATAAGCAGGAATCATTTATGAAAATGCCTTATATCTATAATGTAATTAAAAAGAAATGTAACCAAATATTTCAACCCCAACCCCACCAAAAAACCAATTCATAGATTGTCGCCTTTTTTACAGTTTCGAGTTGATGTGAACCTAAAAGTTAAAATGTGATTAGATGGAAACAAACAAAAATTTCATTATGACTAAGTATTAGATTTTACCTTTGAACTGTGTGTGGAGTACAAACAAAACTATAATTTGCCAATTGTCATACAGATTGTCTTAAGATCGTTACCTCGGTTTCTGATCATAGTATTAATGGTACAGTATTTGCGATCACCAGTAAAGTTATGAGCAAACGCTATTATATTCTGTGGTAATATACTTTTTACATTGTAGGAAATCGGTTTCCGTTTTGATATATTTCAGGTAGTGTATTCATATGAGAATACTCTTTCCTTAGGAATATCTTCTCTTCTATTGAGTACTTCACAAATACAATGATACATAGTTGTCATGTGGTACACGGCTGAGTGATTTGGTAGTATTCCCAACTGATATTTGTTAACTTGTTGTTTGTTGAGTTTAATTATAGTGGCGTGCGCACAATTGTGCATGTGCCACATTTTTCTGACTGCACCGCAGCCTGCTAGTTGTTCCTGGGGAAGGGAATGGTGCCACCTCCCCCAGGCTTTTATGGGTTCAAGGAACCCTGATAGTTTGGCCTCAATCTGTGGGTCCATAAAGGTCCCTTACAATTGAATGGTTGGCTGTCATTAGTAGAAAGGAGAGCTCGGGAACGGTCTTGGTTGCTCACATATCTGGCTTCTTGTTGCATTTGCCTGGTGTTTCTTGCGTTTTAATTTTTTTTATTTTTGTTTGTTTTGTTTTTTTCTTCTTCAAAATATTCTAAAAAGGGGCGTGTTCTATGCTGTTTATAGAGGTTGTTAGTAGAAATCATGTATGAAGAGAGATTTTCAAGGTTATTATGGTATTACTAGTCGAGGTGTTTAGGGTGTGCTTCTTACGTTATGTTATTTATAAGTTTTTAGATATTGCCTCTTTAAGTTTTTTATTTATTAATGTTTTTAGAGATTGAATGTTATTTATACTTTATTTAGCAAGAGACCGGAGTCCTAGCCGATTACTCGGTTCGTTAAGGACATCTAGGACCGGAGTCCTAGCTGATTACTCGGGGTTCGTTAAGGACATCTAGGACATCCGATTTTGCGGTTTCCTTAATTTTTGAGAGGTGCTTCGTAAATGAATTATTTATTAATATTTTTATAAAATTGAATGATATGTTATGGGTTTTTATGTGGGGACTTCTAAATTTATTTAGCTAGTTACTGGGTCTTTTGGTTTTGTGGGGATAGTAATTATATTTTGTTCCTAAGTCCTGCTGAGTCTATGAATTTATTTATATTTTTATATGCTGATTGTTTATTTTTATTAGAGTCCATAAGTAACTCTGGGTATGTATGTGGTGATCCAATCTCTTTTTGGTTTTTGATAAATATTTTCCTAGCGGGTTGATATTTTGGGCACATATTGAATACATGGTGTAGATCTTCGGTGGTGTGGCAGTTAAAGCAGTTCATGGTTGCTGGTTTGGGTCCTATCCAAAACTGCTTGCTAGTTTAGTTTTTCCAGTTATTATCCTGTTTATGGTTTTCTGTTCTAAATAGGTACCCTTAGGTAGCTGTATGTTCCTATCTACGTTTTTTTGGGTTTCATGGTGCTTTTTACCTTTTATGGAGGAGTTCCAAAAACCTTGCCATTTTTGGTCTATATATGTTTGTGCGAAGCTTAGTGCTTCTGTATAGCTATAGTTAAGCTTGATAGAGTTTTGATCTCCTTGTTTGGTTTGTGCAACTTTGTCTGCTGTTTCATTGCCAGAGATTCCAATGTGCGACGGTATCCACATGAGCTCGACTAATTGATGTGCTGTGGTGATATCGTCGATTAATTGGCATGCTCTGTCGAGGAATTGTTCCCTAGAGTGTGTATTGCGATATTGGATCGAGTTGGTCAGTGATGGGCCGTTTGTTCCGAAAGCCACATTGATTTATGGAGAGTAGGTTATTGGTTTCTAGGTGGTGTTTTAACCTATTTGCGATTATTGTCTCCATTATTTTGCAAATATTGTTTGTAAGGGAGATGGGTCGGTACGAATTTATGTTGTTGGGATCTATACCTAGCTTGGGGATTGATATTACTGTGGCCTGTTTCTATTTGGTGGGTAGTTGGCCTTTATCCCATATCCTATTAAAGAGTTTGATTATGGCTATTGTTATGTTGATAGGTAGTTTCTTTTATAGATTATGTAACCTATAGATAATGTAACCTAACATATTTGTAACTATGATCATTTTCATGCAAGCGATTGCATGCGTGTTTAAATTTATTCTTTCTGTTTGTTTGTCCACACAAGTAAGTAAAGAAATATATTTGCAATTAATGGAATAATATTTGCTGTATTTCTTTTGTAATGGTAATGCTACTGTTTTTCCCCTAAGAATGCGGACAATGTTCTCATTAAGAGATTTGTTGAATAAAACATTATAAATGTCTTGTAATTGCTGGTGCTACACCCCTGAGAAGAATGTGACTTGTCAGAGTCACAAGCTTTATTTAGAGGAGTTGTTCTTAAAGCGTCTATAATTTCCTGTTCACTTATTACATAGTTTGTCTATTTGTTAATTGTATAAAGTGGTAATTCCAGAAGAGCTATATTGGCATCATTACTTTGAAAAACAGAAAAAAAGATAGGAATTTAAAAAGACTACGCCTTCTAATGTAAATAAAAATGCGTTTT
Organism: Sinohyriopsis cumingii; assembly: GCA_028554795.2. Lineage (NCBI taxonomy): Eukaryota > Metazoa > Mollusca > Bivalvia > Unionida > Unionidae > Sinohyriopsis > Sinohyriopsis cumingii. Next base: position 28,510,976 of record CM068828.1, read on the forward strand.
CACCCCTTATGTTTGTATATAAGTGTGTAGAGTCTGACTTTTTGGTCATTCTTGTTTCCCACGTTCTTGTCATTACATCAGCCGTCAGACGTTTAATGTTGTGATTAGATATCATTTGAGAGGAAATATTTGCTTGCATTATTCATTTGAATTACAAAATGCTCATTTGACTGAAATATGATTCGGGGACTATTGGGAATTATTCAAAGGAGTTATGGACAATGCCATTCGGTTACATAAGGACAGATGGCAGACAGTACCTTCAGGAATTTTAAACTCATTCAGAACATTTGACTTTTTAAAAACTTGAATAGAGCTTTTTAGAATTGTTTTGGATTCATTTCATAATACTGTAAGTTACTCTTAAATTTTCATTTAGATAATTAAAATATTTTTTAAGTTTAAACAAAACTTCTTGTCTTTTTTCTACTTTCCGTTACTTAGTTTATGACCACAGAGTCGTCACAATAAATAAGCAAGAAAGCTTGACTGGTTTGATGGGTTCAACGCAATTTTTCAGCACATGATAGGCCATGCAAGACGATCGATATACCTGGTGAAGGAAGTGCTCAAGAAAACCCCGTAAAGAATCACTGAACCACGGGATTTCCATGACAAAATGAAAACCTGTGCACTATATCAGAACTTTGAAAAATGTCCTAATTTCATTTGTGCAGACAATTACATATAGACATTTATTCCTATAAAAATGATGTCTATAAGATTGCTTTCGAAGTGGGACAAAAAGCAAGTTTATAAACCATAGTTAACATTCAGTATACAGCAAGACGAGGTGTATGTACACATTTAGATACATCATTTGCATGAAGCAAATCAAGGTATGCGTAAACATTTAGCTACATCATGTGTACAAAGCAAATCAAGGTATGCGTACACATTTAGCTACATCATGTGTACAAAGCAAGACAAGGTGTGAGTACACATCTAGCTACATCATGTGTACAAAGCAAATCAAGGTATGCGTACACATTTAGCTACATCATGTGTACAAAGCAAGACAAGGTGTATGTACACATTTAGCTACATCATGTGTACAAAGCAAGACAAGGTGTGAGTACACATTTTGCAAGATCATGCGAATAAAGCAAGACAAGGTGTATGTGCATATTTAGCTACATCACGTGCATAATGCAAGACAAGGTATGTGTACATATTAGGTACATCATGTGCGTAATGCAAGACAAGACATGTGTACTTATTTAGCTAAATCATGTGCATAAAGCAAGATAATGTGTGTGTACACATTTAGCTACAGCATGTGCATAAAGCAAGACAAGGAATGTGTACATATTTAGCTATATCATATGCATAAAGCAAAGCAAAGTATGTTTACGAATTAGTTACATCATGTGCATATTGCAAGACATGGTGTGTATACATATTTAGCTACATCATGTGCATATTGCAAGACAAGTTATGTGCACTTATTTAGCTATATTATGTGCATAAAGCAAGACAAGGTGTGTATACATATTTAGCTGCATCATGTGCATAAAGCAAGACAAGGTGTGTGTACATATTAGGTACATCATGTGCGTAATGCAAGACAAGGCATGTGTACTTATTTAGCTACATCACGTGCATAAAGCAAGATAATGTGTGTGTACACATTTAGCTACATCATGTGCATAAAGCAAGACAAGGTGTGTGTACATATTTAGCTAAATCATGTGCATAAAGCAAGACAAGGTGTGTGTACACATTTAGCTACATCATGTGCATAAAGCAAGACAATGTGTGTGTACTTATTTAGTTACAGCATGTGCATAAAGCAAGACAAGGTGTGTGTACATATTTAGCTACATCATGTGCATAAAGCAAGACAATGTGTGTGTACTTATTTAGTTACAGCATGTGCATAAAGCAAGACAAGGTGTGTGTACATATTTAGCTACATCATGTGCATAAAGCAAGACAATGTGTGTGTACTTATTTAGTTACAGCATGTGCATAAAGCAAGACAAGGTGTGTGTACATATTTAGCTACATCATGTGCATAAAGCAAGACAATGTGTGTGTACTTATTTAGTTACAGCATGTGCATAAAGCAAGACAAGGTGTGTGTACACATTTAGCTACATCATGTGCATAAAGCAAGATAATGTGTGTATACATATTTAGCTAAATCATGTGCATAAAGCAAGACAAGGTGTGTGTACTTATTTAGCTACAGCATGTGCATAAAGCAAGACAAGGAATGTGTACATATTTAGCTACATCATGTGCATAAAGCAAGACAAGGTGTGTATACTTATTTAGCTACAGCATGTGCATAAAGCAACGCAAAGTATGTTTACAAATTAGCTACATCATGTGCATATTGCAAGACATGGTGTGTATACATATTTAGCTACATCATGTGCATATTGCAAGACAAGGTATGTGTACTTATTTAGCTATATTATGTGCATAAAGCAAGACAAGGTGTGTATACATATTTAGCTGCATCATGTGCATAAAGCAAGACAAGGTGTGTGTACATATTTAGCTACACTATGTGCATAAAAAAGCAAGACAAGGTGTGTGTACATATTTAGCTAAATCATGTGCATAAAGCAAGACAAGGCGTGTGTACATATTTAGCTACATCATGTGCATAAAGCAATAAGACTAACGTTAACAAATATTCGGTAACATTCGCATGTAATTACCATCTGTATCATACTTATGTAATTACCTTTGGTATCATACCCGTGCAATTACCATAGGCATCAAACTTATGTAATTATCATAGGTATCACACTAATGTCATCACCATTGATATCATTGTATAGCCTTACACTTACAATACGTTCATTGAAAGTTTAACAAAGGTCAAATAGAGAGATCCAAAATTATGGCAATTCATAGTATTTCTAAATACTCGAAAATCATCATTATTATCATGGAACACATCACAAGTATACAATTGTCCAAATGCTTTACCCGGGCATAAATTCCCTTCCAAAATAAAGTTTTCTGCATTTTGATAAAATGTAAATGAAGAAAAATATTGTGTCATAGCGTGCTTTAATCAGAAAGCAAAATAAATAAAAATGCGTGTTACAATACCAATCTACACAAGATATAACTTCCCCAATGACTAAACGTACGCAATTCATCTAATATATCTTAAGCGTTTGGCATCCTTCAAGAAAACTATCAAGTTGCTTCTGTGATTCTGCTCAGGTGTCACAAAATCTTACAGTATTATATGATTTACAAAAAGTGCAGTAAGTCCAGATAACGCATATACTCCTTTACAATTCCAAGAAAGGATATATTAAATCATCATTCTCTTGTTTTTATAATGTGTTCCGTTCACATTTTTGTTGCTCCTTAGAGCTTTAGCCAGTTTCATATTCAACTTCATTTGATTCGTTGCCAACATCTGATTTAGGCATCTCTCCAGTTAGATGCTAAACAGCTGGGATAACAGTATTCGTAATTTTGCGTTCAGAGGTCAACGACGATTTCGACGCCTTTTACTATCTTCCTATTCCAGTCATACACATGCATTGACATGTTTCTTCTCGAGCACAAACAATATCTGTCACTAATCGAATGCGTTTGGTTAAATCCTCGGCCACTCGGTAACCATCCAGCCTAATGAGCTTCTTGCGTGCGGTGTTGTACACCTTCTCTTTGTCCTTTTATCGTACAAACTTGACGATGATGGGCAAACTGGTTTGGCTGGTTAGATTACTAGTGGAGGTCTGACCGATTTGATTATTGGAAGATACACAATGTTCCTGTTGAGCTTTCTGGCTATCATCGTCCGTAACATTGAGGTTGTCGTTATGGAAAGTTTTGCCTCTGCTTGAGATATTTCCAAGTTCCCATTTCGCACTCCTTTCTGTGCCAAGGAACAATATATTGTTCCTGCGAGACATCGAATTCGATCTGTCTACCAGGTGCTAAAGAAAGCATTTTCGCTTCGTCATTTCATAATTATCACTTTGGTGCTAGATGAAGGAGGTCACTCAGAATGTCGGCAATGCTTTTAAGGTTAGTGTAATACTGATTCAAAAATACGAGTTTCTGAGGAAAAAATGTTGCTGAGCTAATATCAGTCGTGCAGAGAGAGAGAGAGAGAGAGAGAGAGAGAGAGAGAGAGAGAACATTTGGTAAGTACATGCATCATAGATTAAATATGTACATTTCCAAAATAGCCATTAAAATAGAACAAATAGTTCCTAACCTATACTCATTTGAGAAACCGCTCTTCCTGCTATTCCTGAATGAAATCCTGTATTACATGTACAAACCTTTGATATTCTAAAGGTTTTATCTTTCAAATGTTTGAAAAACGCATTTGCACATAATCATCCGGTATATTTACATAAATTCTTCAAGGATATCAGTTCTGTAATTTTTCGACTCGGATTCGAATCTTGTGCTCCTTTGCTTTCATTCTCAGAGACGCAATACTGGAGGTTTTCCTGTCTGACCCCGTGTCCGAAGGTTTCTGAGGCAAACACTGAAGAGGCTCTTCTTTCATCGGGGATTCTGCTGGTGGTGGTGTCATACGGGTTGAACGATACTGACATGTTCTTGAATTGAAAAACAGCTGGGGATAGCTTGGATTTAAAATATCTTTCGTAGCGCTCCCAGGCAGATGGGAAGCGAAAAAGGGAGATAAATCCGAATGCCGAGAAAACCGAGGGGCTAAGTGAGAAAAAGTGCATTTCTGAAATAGTTGATTTTCATATGTCTTGAGGAGAAGATCGGTAAAATCATGTTGTGGAGGAGGAAATCCACATGGAATTAGACCCATTGGGCACGGAAAGTTGTAGAGGTTGTACGGATGCGACTGCGGTCCCACTTTTTCTTTCTTCCGCCATTTGGCCCGTCTGTTTTGGAACCAAACCTGCAATAAAAAATCCATGACGTTACAATCAATGAGTTATGAATGACTTAAAATGAGATCAGGGAGGTAGGGCTGTCACTAGGATTCTGATCAGGGAAGTAGGCCTGAAACAATGATTGTGATCACGGAATGACTCAAAATTGTGATTAGGATGTAGGTTTGACACATGGATTATGATCAAGAGAGTTAGGGCTGACTCAAAATTGTAATCATGGAAATAGGACTGACACTAGTATTGTGGTCATGAAAGTAGGACTTGACAATAGGATTGTGAGCTGAGTTGACACAACATTTTTGTTCTATGATTCCAATTTTATGGCTCTCACTGTCAAAGAAATGAAAAATGAAAGTAAGCACGTTTTCTTTACTTTGTAACACTTATGTTTTATGTTTGGTTGCGGTCTGTCTCCGAAAATAGGGTAAGTAATGAAAACAACTTTTTCTCTGCAATTTTGTAAGATATAGGTAATTATTCTTTCTGTAATATACATATTTTAATGTACACATGTACACTGTAATACACATAGTTTAATGTACACATGTACACTGTCATACACATAGTTTAATGTACACATGTACACTGTAATGCACATAGTTTAATGTACACATGTACACTGTAATACACATAGTTTAATGTACACATGTACACTGTAATGCACATAGTTTAATGTACACATGTACACTGTCATACACATAGTTTAATGTACACATGTACACTGTCATACACATAGTTTAATGTACACATGTACACTGTCATACACATAGTTTAATGTACACACATTTCTAACGCAAAAGGTATTTGCACCTAAGTTGATTGTACCTACTTCGACTGTTATAAGTTGTTCAGTCTATCTAAGCCACAAAGCCCTACTTAAAAACAGTTAGATCACAAAACCCTACTTAAAAACAGTTAGATCACAAAGCCCTACTTAAAAACAGTTAGATCACGATTTTATGACCATGTGCGCGTTTTTGCGGTTTGATCAAATAAATCTATTTTGATCAAGATGTTGTGACTCAAAATATGTTTCTCTTTATGGCAAACCCGCTTTAGTTGAACCACAAAGATGATTAATTTTCACAAACTTTATTCTGTTTGAAATTCTTTTAGTTTTATTCCTGGAAAGAAAAGAATGTTTTTCTTGAAATGATGTTAACGGCACTTTTAGCACCTTATTAGCTATATCACGTCAAAGAAATGGAAGCTAGAAAAAAAAATATGTTTGATAAACTTTATTCATTTTTAAAGGTTGTGATTCGCTTTTGGTGGCTTGCATAGTGCTTGTGTTCGTGAACGATAAAAAACCGATGATAATACCTGGTCAAACTTTGTTCGGAACAGTAACGAACCAAGACTATGAACAATCGCCAAAACGGTCATCCAGTGATCAAAGTGAACCAAGTTCGTGGTCAAAACATCAAAACAAAATAGAACCGATATCTAAATCTAAGCTGAACCGTCTTATCTGGCATTTAGACGCTTCTATCTGATCCTTGACCTCGTCATCAAACGTTTGTATAATAGCGCAATAACCATTCCTAATTTTATATATATATATATATATATATATATATATATATATATATATATATATATATATATATATATATATATATATATATATATATATATATATATATATATATATATATACTGTATTTGTGCCATATTATTTAGCATTATAGATATAGTGTCCGTGTGCCCAATTATTTAGCATTATATATACACTGTCCGTGTGCCTAATTAACATATACTGTCCGTGTGCCCAATTATTTAGCATTATACATTTACTGTCCGTGTGCCCAACTATTTACCATTATACATATACTGTCCATGTGCCAAATTATTTAGCATTGTACACATACTGTCCGTGTGCCAACTTATTTTGCATTTTTGAATATATTCCGTGAATACACAATTGCCATGCATGAAAACCTTGAATATTAATGCATTTTCAAGCAGACAACATCGCTTTACATATAAATGTTTGAATATTTAATGTCATCGACAAGATTTAAACTGAGTAGAGAACGGAACTAATTTGCACCTTCTGTCATTGCCTATTTTCTTAGTTGTCGAGTCATTTTAGAGGTTAAATATCCCAACTAGATACGCCTTTGAAAATGTGACAAGAGCTATTTTAATAGTTAATGTATAACCCCCTCCCCCGTGCTACTACTTTTATTATAGCATTTGTTATGTATATTTTATTTAATTGTTTGCTTCTTACTTTTAATTTTTTATATTTCATTGCATCCTATTGTAATGTAACATTGTATGTTGGACTTGACCTTGTCCAAAACAGAGTTCATTTCTGTTTTAATTGATCGACTTTTTGATACTTCATTTTGTGTAAACAGCTAATACATAGCTATTTATTCTCTCTGTGTATGGGCTTAATATCAGGATCATTATTAATAGAAGTTTATTTGGGTCTAAGTTTTGGAATTTATTTCTAGAGTGTAATCCAGGTTATTGTTTTGATTTTGTAAACATCAGGATCATTCTAAAAGGTTATTTTCCATTCGGTAATGTTTTTTTTAGAAAATGCTAATTGTGACCTGAGGTCAAGTAGAGAACTATATAATCTTGCAACTGTGAGGTCTTGGTCATTCGTGCTTTAAGTTTTAGCAGAATCAAGTTGTATGTTGTGTCCTGTATTTTTTATATTCCGAGCTGGAATATTTTTCTTCCAGTTATTGAATTCAAGTGATATTAATTTCGCCAAAGTACGCGAGCTAACTTACTGAACACGAAAAATCAATATTTTTTACTTACAAAATGCTGCTGCAAATTTAAGTTTTACCAGTTATAGACCAGAAAAGCGTATCGGGATGGCTGTTGTGTCCGTCAGTCTGTTAACCCACGTTTGCTTCTGTTTCTAAAATAGTCACGTAAAATATCACACACACGTTCCTCTCATGGTATTTCTGGTTCTAATGAATGTGGTGCCGATCTGATCTTCTTTATGGCAGCCATTTTTAAAAGCTTATTATCGCTACAGCTGAACGGAATGTCATATCGGAAACAGGATTTTTACAGGAAGACTTCCTATGGTATATAGCTGGTCTTAAATGCAACTTGTAAAGGTCTAATATTCAATACGGCAGCCACAGAGGTCATCTTGAAATTTTTATCGCTACTCTTTTGAAACGGAAAGCCATACTGGCATCGGGTTTTGCACCATATGACTTAGAACGATGTCTAGTTGGTACTAAATAAAAATTGCGCATATCTAAAATCAGAATGGACACCATGGCAGCCATCTTGAAAATCTATAATTGCTTCCCATTTCTGTGGAACGTCACGTCGATATGGGGTTTTCTGACTTAAAATATGGCTGTCACATTGAACATATTGAAAATCTTGTCACTTTTCCTGATGGTTTCGTGAACATTGGGTTTTCACCAAAAGTCTTTTGATAGTGTCTAGATTGTCCTAAATGAAAATAGCTGCCTACTGACTAATTTGAAAATTTTATTACTCAAGAGTATCGGAGATGGCATTAACACTTGGCAATTAAAAGGAAGAAATGGTTTTATCTTGAATTCCTAGAAATTCTTTTTGGACAGTGGCGAGTTAGTCTCTTTATAGTGACATTGTTACGCGCTAGCTGAGGATCTGTAACGGCTATACGCTATATGGAATGCAATGGGATGATTATGATATGAAGGTGTATGAAGAGATGTATTGTGAGTACCTGTGTGTGTGTGTGTGTGTGTGTGTGTGTGTGTGTGTGTGTGTGTGTGAGAGAGAGAGAGACAGAGACAGAGACAGAGACAGAGACCTGGACTCTTGCTTCAGTCAAATCTATTCTCATGGCTAGTTCCTCTCTGAAGATGAAAAATATAAGAAGCAATGGTAATTAAAACTCATCAAAGCAAATAAGCTTAAATAACTGGCTAACATTTTTTGGGAAACATTCAAAGAAACCAAGTTACAGTATTAACACAGTCCCGGTCATTATAATGAAATGCCTGGATATTTCAGAAAATGTTATTTCATATTTGTTTTTGATAGCTGCTTCATTTTTTAATGGTGGGAGAAGAAATCCACAGAATTTAATATTGTTGTAAACTAAGTTTAGGATATATGTTTAGGATGTGTGTGTGTGTCTGTTTGTCTGTGTGTGTGTGTCTGTGTGTGTGTGTTGCTATGGTATACCGTGTAAAGATATCTGGGTAGTGTGTTTTTTGGAATGTTCTCTCTAATTCCTCCAACTGATAACAGGTAAATGTTGTTCTGTAACGCCTGTGTTTCCGATTCCCATATTCCTCCAGTTCTCGCTCTCTATCAAAGTCGGGTGCATACAAGGAGACAGCCCCCTCTTCCTGGTAGAGATGAATAATAGCATCGTTCATGGGCTGATGTCCTCCAGGCACATCAATTGCTTCTGATTTCATCTTGTTATTAGCTGTATCAGCATTTTCATCAGTCACTAAAAGGCTTAACTTGTCCTCTCGTTCTTGATAAACATCCTCGGTTTCAGACTTGCACCGTTTCTGTTTCATGTTTAAATCACAGGAAACCTCATCCATGCATGTATCTGACTTTCCTTTACAATCTTTTCTGTGTAAATTGTAGAACTGTATCTTGTAGTTTGGAATGGAAAATGGTTCAAGTGGAGGTGCTGGTGATTTGCAGGCATTAGGTTTCGGAAGATTCGGAGCACTTCTTGTTTCCTTGAATTGTAAACGGCCGAATTGTGCTGTTGTTTTATCGTTGGTGGAAGTCACCGCCTGTTGACGCGCTGATGAACATTCTACTTTGCCAGTCAAGTCCTCGACACCCTCCAGTCTAGTTTCATTGTCCGCAGGTAAAGAAGCTAATAATAATATATATATATATATATATATATATATATATATATATATATATATATATATATATATATATATATATATATAGAGAGAGAGAGAGAGAGAGAGAGAGAGAGAGAGAGAGAGAGAGAGAGAGAGTGGAAAGCTATACTGCCAATCCCCCATCCCACGGATGATTTTGGATTTACCTTATTCTCCCCTACGTTTTCACGTGTTGCAGACTGACTCCGGTAATAACTATATTGATAAATATGAATCCCAGAATTTAGTAACTCCGAGGAATACATGCAAGCATGAGGAGTTAAACGCTAGGTAAAATTCAATATAAAAAATAGCCGAAGTGTCCACGGGAAACTTTGAAATGGTTTACACTTTTGAATTGCTTCCATATATAAGGATCGAGAACCTAGACTATGTCTATGACTTGGAATATTCAAGATGAACGATGCAAAAACTAACGATAGTGTAATAGTGTGACTCACGTTTAAGTTTTATAAAGTTCAAACATATTCTGTAGGTAAATATCAATGATTCACCCCATTTGTGCTTTTAATAAATGTTATTTTTCAATAGCTTGTAGGCTCGTAGTTTGCCTTTACGCAGCTGTGCTGCTGCTTACGAAAATTTTGACAAGAAAAAAAAATAGTGCATTTCAAACTAATTATTTTAATGAATTGGTTAGTATTGCCATAAACTATGATATGAGAAAAATCACTCCATGATTTCATGTCTAATAACCGCTTTTTTGTTGTTCGATATGCGACGAGGGGAATGTATTGGTCATACTATACTTTCGTTTGATGTAAAATGGTCTAATTACTCGCCTGGCTTGCCACAAGACTCCGATGAAGAGAGAAAAAAAAAAAAAAACAGTTGCACATTCCCACTCTTAAAGTTGTGTGTGCGTGTTTGTGTGTGTCAGTGTGTGTGTGTGTGTCTCTCTCTCTCTCTATATATATATATATATATATATATTTAATTTTATTTTTAACGTAGCTTTAAAATTTTTAGTCATATCGCTTCGATGTCTGCAGTATAATAGTTTATAGTGATGTCTAGCACTAGGGCATCATGACGCAGGCATGTAGCATCGTGTCCCACCCAGTCACACTATCCCAGGATAGTTAATGGGGATGAACTTCAAAGAACATTACTGGATATGTTGCACAAACTTTTATGCAGCAGGCATATAAATTTGGACAAAATTACAGTTGTCTCATTCGGCATGATAGCAACATGCTACACAGTTGAATATTTGGAAGAAAGAAATTCTTTCATCGTTAAACTGCAGAAGAAAATACAACATATTACCGAGTTTCTGCAAGGCATTAAAAATTGCATCTATTGTTAACAGGTTTAAGAAACACGAAGGCACTATAAAAAAGAAAAACGAGACTAGCTGAATTTTACCAAAGACACTATTTTCTCACCAACGTGACTGAGAAAACTACTTGTTTTGCTAAACTTACTTTTCCTATCTCAATCTGGATATCTCAGACCCGTCGTCTCAGTGATGGTGTCCACGCGCTAGGAACTACTTTTAAAAAGAAACCCTGATGTTTTCTGCTGTGCCTGACGGAGTTGTTATAAAATCCAACAACAACAACAGATATATAATAAAAAGAAATTCAGTCATAAAGCAGCTTGAAGTCTCTCCAATTTTGATAACACCATACGAAACATTTTCACACACACACACACACACAAGTTGAGCTATTTGAAAGAGCTCCAGCCACACAAGCAATACTCATCACTGACCACACTATACCTTGCTCTCTTTTCTTAGCTAACCGACCAGTAAGACTAGACTATAGTATGTTATCTGTCTCTTCAGAAGCAAAATTAAATTTCTCCAAATTTTCAATGTCAAGGTGATTATGCATTGACTCTGTCTTGTAAACACTACTTTATACTTTTATCAGAATTTTTAAGGTGTTTGTTAAGTTTTCAGCTCTACTGCGGTAGTTGATAAACAAGCAATGTGATGGAATTAACACACCATGCTTCACAATACGATTAACGGCCTAAGCGCATAACGTGATAGGCTGCCACTCTAGGTTAATCTGTCATGACGCCAGGGGATTGTAGTATTGGCGTCAGCAATTGGATAATTTGAACCTCAGAGAAGATATACGATTTAGGCTGGCAATCGTTATTAATGGCTGTTCCTTAGATGTTGGTGTGTGTGTGTGTGTGATTAGGATTTTTAACGTAGCTTTAAAAAATTTCAGTAATATCGCTACGATGTCTGCAGCGTGGCAGTTTATAGTGATGTCTAGCACTGGGGCATCATGCCGCAGACACGCAGCATGATGTCCCACCCAGTCACATTATCCTGACACCAGGCCGACCAGTCCTAACACTAATCTCTTAATGCTGAGCGCCAAGCGAGGCAGTTGTTAGTACCATTTTTGTAAGTCTTTGGTATGACTCGGTCGCAGGAAGGATTCGAGGTTCTCGGGAACCATCTCCTCAGGCACGAGGAAATTAACACTCAGAGAATGTACAAATCAACTGGATTTATATTTAGAAATGCAAGGCATTTACACGATATTATAATTACGAATTGATAAGATACCAAACCAAGAGAAAGGTGTTAATCTCTGGAATCCCATATTGTATTTATGGATGCATGATAAATTGAAAGAAATGTATATTTAATTACAAAATATGATCACACACATACACACACACACGCACGCATACATACATACATACATACATACATGTTATATACCAATATGGCGCCCGCACATATAGGGACTCCCCCCACCCACCTCCTCTTTCAGCTCTAACTCGACGGTGGACAACCTACTGTTTTTGTTTATTTCTTTTTATTCACATAAAAAATTTTTTCTAGTATTCAAGAATTACTTTTTTGAAGATAGTATAATTTGAAACCCAAGATTTGTAAATGTAATGCTATGTTATATACTTAAAACCTGTTAGCACCAGTGGCTATCGGAACGAAAAAGATTTTGAGTTTTAGAGGGTTTGGATTTACTGAGGATTCACCAAATGTCCTCTCAGATGCAACTAAATCTTTATATTTTCTGAGAAAACAAAATAGCCATTCGAATTTTTGGTCGATCTTAAGGACACTTTACTAATGGTTAAAGAGAGAGAGAGAGAGAGAGAGAGAGAGAGACTATGTTCACATATTTGATTGCAGATAACTATACCGTAACGAGTACACTATATTTTACAATTGTGATAGAAAAAGGAATGAAATATGTTATATATTCTCGCAGGAACATTATTTTAACTTCAGCAAGGTCATCATTGGAAACTGTTTACATTTAACATATTTAAGATGCAGCTAAAAACTGTATCCAGCTTTCCTATGGACATCTAGCCAGTATACTGAGTTTTGCAACGTTCCACCTAGCGGTTTAGAGAAACTATAAGACACTGCAGGCAGACGGACAGACATATATATGAACTATTTACAAATCCAATCTATTTTTGTGTGTTGCTATCCTCAAAATACTATCATAACTATGAGAAATCAGTGGTTTTCAGTGCAAATATATATTTTATGACGAATCTGTAATAATGGTTACGAGCTAAGGGTTTTGATGGAAAAATAAAGAAAGACAATTTTTAAACTACCACTATAGGAATAATTTTCAACTGAGTGTCGCATGGTTCACATATTTTTTATAATCCACATTATCCTCTATTTGTTGAAAATGTAATCTATGGACACCTACTTTACAATACAATTTAAATTAAATAAACGCAAACGAGTCGATTTATTAATCAATTTCCGTTTGTATTTATTATTTGCAGGAATTAGTTGAGAAAATAAGTCATTTCGAGCACACAAAAATCAGGGCAACATCTAGTAACTACGTTGTTTTCTACTTATCGAAAACGTACTGAACTCGTATTTGGATGTGCACTGAATGCATATGATAAGTGAATGGAAATATATGCCAATATTTTATTAAAGAGTTTTAAAGATCTGTCCAATGAATTAAAAAATAAACATATTGATAACATGGGCTTCGAAAACAAAAGATATAATTGTAACGTCACTAAGTCTCATCAAGTTAGTCTACCGAATTTGCTGTTTGCTATCTGTTTTTTTTTTGGAACTGTAAAAAAATATTAACACAGATGAACGATGTTGAATCAAATAACAAATAACGAAGATGAATTCCGATTATGGAGATAAACCAGGAAATATTTCATAAGGTTGTCAGATCGGCACAACTAATCCAAAAACTTATATATTTTCACTACGACAAGATGAGTACAAATGATTTGTTACGTAAACTAACACTTTTGTCAATATACTCTTACATACTGGGAGGGAAATGCGTGTTCATTGTCATATGTAATCAAATTCTATCCAAAATTAAATGAAAAGCTACTAACAACTATCGTAACTTTGATTCACTTTCAACTGTCGTCTTGTCACAAATCCAGCATAGACAACGTCAGAGGTAACGACAATTACTGCTGTCACAAATATGGCAACACCCTATGAATTGGGGCAAGTCGCCACTTAAAGAAAATAGATCGATAAGTTATCTCTTACAAAAGTGCTAAAAGCGAAATTTCGATAAAATAACGCAATTTCTACACATTTTAAAGTTAATAAATAACTATTTATCACAAACAATTCGCTCTCCTTTAAAGAAATGTAAATATATTATTGGTTTTATTTAAGGTAAATATAATGGCACTGTAAAAGTGTTTACACGAAACCCTGAAGGAACAGATTTACAGAACTATGTATTGATGTGAGGAAAGGGAGAATGACTTTTGCGCACACAGAATAAAAAAGTTCTAATGGGATAGAATTTGATTAGAAATGGAAAATCACGTGCCACTTTTTAAGGTTAGAAACTATGATACAGAGGTTTGGGAGATGGAAGTTTTAAAGAATCACCAATTAACTATATAAAAAGAAAGAAAATAAACTTATTGCAGAAATTAAGTATGTTCCGAAATATACGCTGCATTAATATTTCTAATAGATTTGTTTATTACAGTGTTTTTCTGGAGGTTGTATATTTTTACAGAACCATATCAACATATATTTAGCATAGCATCAGCAATACCTTGAAAAAGTAAATTACTTTTTTATCTCAATATTATCAGTTCAGGGCAAATTGTTAATCAATCCGATAGTTGTGAAGAATGATTGATCTTAGAGCTCACTTTACCCGATAAGCATTCAATGCTAAGTCTACTACATTATATATATATATATATATATATATATATATATATATATATATATATATATATATATATATATATATATATATATATATATATATATATATATATATATATTCAAATGGACTTGTCATACTAATTTGGCTGGTATGAATTATAGTCATATTATGTATGTGTGTGTATGTGTATGTGTGTGTGCATGTGCACGTTTACCTCATACTTGCTGCATTTTCCTGTCAAAAGGGAATAATAAAATCTTTCCTGTAAGTGAAAGTGTCATGTGCATCGTAAATAAATGAGGAGAGAAAAATGTACATAGCGTTACCTGTGGTTCGATGTGTCTCGCCTTGTTTGTGTCCAATCAGTGTTGCAGCATCGTACGAACCTTTGATTTTTGCACCGCCATCCATCGTAAAGTATTTTTCTTTACACTTTATACTGTTCTCATAATATTTTGGGATTGCTAGTTTATCAAGATTATCATTTCTTGCCTCGAGTTTTAAACGACGCTTGCTGAGAAGTGCTTGCAGATATAATCATCAGTGGAGTCGAAGTCCAAATATATCCCTACCGTCATAACAAAACAGTAGGCTTTCCCTTTTGCGTAATAGAAAATAACGAAATAATTCGCGAGTGAACTATTTAAAAGCAAATAATACACAGTGTAGACTTTATTCGATACGCATGCAGCAGCAGCTAACGTTATAATTTCTAGTTTTACCAAAACAATGTTAGTCGCTCCACTGATATTTGCAACACGTTGGCTGGGTAATTAAGATAAGATATGATCCACCTTTGTCAAGTTTCATTTTCTAAAGTATTCGTCTGAACATTGTTGATCGCGTCAGGCACGTGCGCACAAGGTGAAAGTTTATAGCCAATCACAATTGAAAGACAACAGATACTAATAACGTGCGTTACTTTCAGACTCCACCCCTGAGATTAATAAAATTAATAATAACGGCGCTTTCAGTGGTTTGTTTTATAGTTAAATTAGTAAATGTGAATAGATTATTTTTATTGGTCTTCCACCGATCCGTATGTTCAGAATGGATGTTGAATGCTGTGCGATTTTTTGTGTCTCACATGCATTACCAGATAAATCGATTTTGGTAGTGCACACAGCCCAATATCAATGAGTTGTGACAGTTAAGCAAACATTGATAATCTTTCATGGCTGGTGACTCAGAACGGTTCCAGAAAATGGTTTACAAAACGTCCCAGCATGCGAAATCATCCCCAGTAGAGGTGGCAACCAATTATTCCTTTGAAACCTACAGCAACTCGTCTGTCCCGATAGGCTGTATATTTAATGGCGCATTCAAGCCCCTAGAATCCCACGTACGATTTTACTGATGCTGTAAAATACTTCGGTATCTACATATTTCGATAAATGAACTATATAAACCACTAGATATGCACACAATATGATGACAGCAATATGATTATGTTTCTTTCAAAGTCTTTTTATCACGAATTCTTAAGGCTTAAACACATATGTAAATGATAATACATATATTATACTCACAGACTATGGAATGTTCTTGGTTCTTTTCACTTTATAAGGCGGCAGACTGGTCGTTTTGTGACAAGACTGAATTAAGAGGAATTTTATAAAGTGGCTTAATATTTCCATCAAATTGCGATGTAATATATTATGTTTGTAAATAGATTTTAATACAGTACTGCTGTCATAAGCAATTGGAAATAACTTTTACTTTGGCGACTTTTTCGTTTGGTTTGAAAACGTGTACTGGTAGTTCAACTCTTCCGATGGCACTCCCCCCCCCCTTCTCTGAGGCCGACTGCCACCCCCACCCGCACTTCCCATAGTACGCCACTGATAAGAGAATTTTCAGCACTCATTGAAGACCACTCGAGCAATTAGCTTGCCTGCAAACCTATTTACTTTGGAAACACACCAACACAAAAAGATTCAATTGGTTTCCATACTTTTTCAGATCACACAGGTTTACGAGAGCACGATTTACTTTCCCTTTATTCTTCGCCATCATCTTCTTCAACAAAGAGACCTTATTTAGTGGACTTGAGACCGAGACCTTATTTAGTGGACTTGAGACCTTACTTAGTGGACTTGAGACCGAGACCTTATTTAGTGGACTTGAGACATTAATTTAAAATTCAAACAGAAAACAGCTGCTATCCTGAAATTCTTAGGATGATTTGCTGTCTTACAAAAGTATACGTGACCATAATGCGTTATCATAAGCTAGAAAGTAATTAAAAAATAATATTTATTTTTGTTTTTTAATTCTACAATTTTTCTCAAAATTTGCATTTGAACCGAATATGTTTCGCAACATTCCATTTGGAAACCACGTTGGCATACGTGACACATTAAATATGTGATTCAAGGATCCTTGATTTTTCTTTTTTATTACTGAATTTTCATTTTGTAGTATTCTAAATTATTTTGTGATAAACATAACTGTTTTGTAAACAAAAAATGAAAACGTCTTCAACTATTTTATCATGCAAAAGGAAAACATTTTTAATAGCATTGTATCTGTAACAAGATTACTTGGGAATTTCCGTACTTTTCACACTGAAGGAAAGTACCGAAGTAACGGTACAGTGAAACAGTACCATTGTACGTTTCATCCGATCCACACCCGTCGGTAAACCGATATACTGGTAATACAGCGCACCTCTATGAATCAATTAACGAGTTATGGGTTATGTATACCTATATTGTAATGTTTTTCTCATAATTGTAAGTGGTATAGAACATGTTGACGCAGAAAGAGTTCAAAGTCATTCTTGTTTACAGTTGGTCTAGATTTTCTTGTTGGAACGTCTTCATGTTCATATTCTAGTATGTGAAAGATCAAGTAAAAATACGTAAGTAAACAAACAAAAAACAAATAATTCATTCATGTTTTAAGACCAGTCTATGAGAATCTTTAACAGCAGTGTTCAGATATAATTCGAGAACAATTATTTATTTAAATTATTCACTCGAATTTCTAAGTGCTTATTGACTCATTCAAGGTACACCAGGACATTCAAAACTTCTGGAATTCATTCGGAACATTCTATAAGTAAGGATTTGTGATATTACATTCAGAATTATCTGGGATATGATTCATAATACTGTCTTTTAAATGTTAATATTTTAACTTAGAGATATAAATTGTTGTTTTTACTAAACTTGTTGGTTTAGTTTCTTTTTGTTACATAGTTTAAATACATAGAGTCGTAACATAAATCGGGGGTTCGTCCAGGATCTGAGCTTTTTTAAAAGCATTTCAGAGATATTATTTTAAAAATATAAACTTAAAATCTACTTTGTTTCCGATTTTTCATTGTCCATGGTAAAGGTTGTAATTTCACAGATTTCAGAAATCTTTCGTGCAACCAGCAAGCATTTACAATGCCATCGAATCTAAAGAACTTTGTTTCAGATCCTACCTAGGATGGGATAGAGCCTATGAGTAAGGACGAGTTACTTGAGACTGCCAGAGATTATGATCGTTCTGAAGCAAAAACATCCTTAACAAAGCAAGAAATAAAGAATATTATTGCTCTGTATTTGGTGGGAAACGAAACTTTTGATGATAGAGCTTTGGGTTTGATTATTAAGTCTGATATCTTTTATTGATAGGAAACTAAAGGAATTACGACTAATGATAGATTGAATTGAATTTAAGAAAGCTTCTGATAGAAATAATGATGGAAATGCAAATTCAGAAAGAGGAAAAAGAGAGACAAATGTACGCACAGAGAGAAATGCATACTCAGCGACGGAAGGAGGAGAGGCAAATGAAATTCAGAGAGAGAGAGAGAGAGAGAGACAGAGAGAGAAAAAATGCATGAGAGAGAAAAGGAAGAGACAAAGAGTAAGAAAGAAGATGCAAATGTAGAGACAGAGTGAAGAAAGGGAAATGCAATATAGATTAAGAGATTTAGAACTGTCAGGAGGAGCACTCACCCCACCTTAACCCACAAGTTGAGGTTAAGATGTTACCAGAAATATTAGGTTAGAACCGCCTTTTCAGGAAAAGGAAGTAGATAAATATTTTCTTCACTTTAAGAAAATTGCTGAAAACTTGAAAATGCCAAGAGCGCATTGGACTTTACTATTTCAGAGTGTGCTTATTGGCAAAGCTTATGAAGTCTACACAGTGATTGTCGGTAGAACACGGTGCTGATGATGATGTGGTTAAAGAATATATCATGAAGGGCTATGAGTTAGTACTTGAGGCATATCGACAAAGGTTTAGAAATTGTATGAAAGAAAGTGGACAAACCCATGTCGAATTTGCAAGGGAAAAAGAACAGCTGTTTGATATGTGATGCTCAGCCAAGAACGTTGATCAAGATTACGATAATTCAGACAGCTCAGATTAATTGAAGAGTTAAAAAGTAGCATCGGTGATGTCAGTACGTATCTTGATGAGCAAAAAGTGGAAACATTGGAAAATACTGCTTGTATTGCTGGTGATTGTGCTAGGACTCGCTAAGTTTCATTTGTCAGGTAGTCTTCCTCTCAGATTTTTGTTGGCTTAAAGAAGTGATCCAAGTCTCATACGAATACTTCCAAATCTTAATCTGGCACAACTTGCAAAAATCATAATCTGATAAGACTGATCAGAAATCTGCATCTCTTCCTACATGCACCTATTGCAAATTGAAAGGACACGCCATTTATGACTGGTGCAGGTTGATAAAAATAGCAACATAATACAGATAGACCTATTCCAAATGCTCTTATTACAATGAGGTCAAAGGCACTGTCTTATATTGAAAGCAATATATGTTTGGGTCAAACAAACCTCAGTCTGATTCTATTTTGTAGACTTATGAACCACTCATGTCTGAAGGTTCTATATACCTTACTTGTGATGCTGCCAAACCTGTCCGTATTACAAAATTAAGGGACACAGGAACTTCTCAGAGTCTCTGGTCATCATATACTTTTACAAAACGTAGTCCTCTTTATAGAGTAGAGCGCAGCTTGTTTATGTTCATAAACATTGTATCAATCAGATTCAGTCTCAGGATCCATGATTGTTGGATCAGTGTTTTCTTTACCTACAGAGTGTGTTCATTTATTACTAGGCAATAACCTTCTTGGAAATAAGTTCGTGGTTATTCCACTAGTAACTGACAGGCCTCTTTTGGATCGAAATGTTGCTTCTATTGAGAGTGAAATGCCTGCTTTGTATCCGTTTTAACTTTAGAATAGATTTAAATTTAACATTACATACGTCTTTCTCGCGGAGTAGGGCAAGAACAAAACTTAGTGATGTTTATATGTTTGGTATTTGGACTTTTCGGTAAATTATACCGAGTTTGGGAAATGAACAACAGCCAGTTTACTCTTTAACATTTATACTGAAGTAGAAAGTTCAATGTAGTTTGTATTTAGCAAGTAAGCTGAGGAAAGAATGGTATAATTAAAGAATAACACGTGCAAGACCCAATGGGTAAAGTACACATGTACATCATGAAATATGGGTATCTCCCTGCGAACAATCTATAATGAGATGAATCAATCACTCAGTTACTATTTTAGTCAAGGTAAACAAATATTAAAACTACCCTTGGTTTCGCTTTATGCGTCAGCGAAATCTATTACATAAAATCGTTCTAATGCATCACCAATTTACCCTTCTACTGACATAGATGTAATTAGTGAGGTGCCAGTGCTTAGAGCGTGGATTCATCTAAGACGTCGTGTGGTTTCGTTGGCGGAGTACAATGTTCATTTTAAGTCAGGCACAAATCGGCGTATTAATCTTATCTGAAACAAATTACTTAAGGTAAAAAGGAAGAAAGAAAAAAAAATATCTTTGTTCAGTGGAGATGCCAGTAGCTCTCCACCAAAAATTAAATGGTCTGTTTTTTTAGTTATGGGTTGTCTGTATACAGTCGTATGCGTTACGCTGACCTCGTCGGTGACTTGCTGATACTATCTTATCTGTCCGACTATTTGGGTTTCCACTGATATTTTTGTATTTTTATCTTGACTCTGGTGTACGTTTGCGGAAAGCATTTTCCACAACTTCTATTGGGAGAAGCACAAAATCATGTCATGCCATTATATCCATTATCAAATTATATTTTGTTGTACGAGGGATTGCAGCTTTTCTGCTAACTGAAGCACAATAGTGATGAGACAAGTTTGTTTTGAGGAGGAATAACTTGCATCATCCTAGTTGTAGTGAGCATATGAGTTGTTTCGATTGATTAATAATAACAATAATAATAATAACATTATTATTATTATTAGTATTATTATTAGTAGTAATAATAATAGTAGTAGTTGTAGTAGTAGTAGCATAGACGGTTCTCCGTTACCTGTAAGATGTTCATCGATCTTACGTGTTGGCATTAGTACCGTATATACTTGCTTATAAGTCGAGTCCAACTGCAAACTACACAGACCCAGATCTGCCATCGCATAATCTGAGTCTGTGCAGTATGTTAGGAGAAATCAGTAGAACAAACAAAATACCCTGGTGTTATGACTCTATAATCACAAACTTAAGTTACGGAAATGAAGCAAAACCAACAAGTTTTGTAAAACTTACGCAATTTATTCATCAAAGTTAGAAATGAAAAGTGTCAGAGGAACTTGCAGTACTATGAAGTGAATCCAAGCTAGTCCTTATAAAGGTCTATGAAAATCCTAAACGGATGAAAAGTCCATTATAATTTTCAATACCGTAAATGTACCGGTTCTCCTAGAATCGTGACGTTGTCAAGATGGCGTTGTCCAGAATTTTTTCGAAATTTAAAACAGTTATAGAATAATACTATATTCCAAATAAGGAGCACTTTCTATCACCACTGAACAGTCCAAACAAATGTTTTTGCTCTCGAAAAATACCTAAGTACAACATAAAACACGTCTGCAGATTTACATTACGAACACAAACGATGTGAAGGACTCCATAAATCGGGATGAAACTGTACGCTAATTTTTCTCCTTAAATACACGGTATATTGCGATCGTTCCGGTGGCCTAGTGGTTAGATTGTCCGCTCCAGATGCGGGAGGTCGTGGGTTTGAACACCGGCCGACTCTTACCAAAGACTTCTAAAAATGATACTAACAGCTGCCTCGCTAGGCGTTCAGCATTAAGAGGTTAGTGTTATGACTGATCGGCCTGGTGTCAGGATAATGTGACTGGGTGGGACATCATGCTACATGTCTGCGGCATGATGCCCCAATGCTAGGCATAACTTTAAATTGCCACACTGCAGAAATCGTAGCGATATGACTGGAAAATTGTTAAAGCTACGTTAACAAATCTAAATATCACTCACGCCGTATATTGCGACTTTATTTCGCAATAGACTCCACGTGACAACATACACTATTAATTTTTGACGAACTAAGCGTATTCACGTAACCTCGCACAAGCAATGGGTGACCACATAATTATTCTCGAAACTTCCATATCCAATCAGTCACTGAAAAACTACGCCATAGGCGCCATTTTAAGTCTTATTCATAAGATTATTTTTACTAATGGTCAACACATTCGAACACATTTATTTATAAACCCTGTGCAATTTGCGTTCTTAAAACAGAGCCAAATTACGTACACAATTTATAACAAAAGAAGATATTCTATACACATTACATCCACGAATAAGAATTATAAAAGTTAGATAAGATCATGTACCATGAGTTACAAAAGATATAGATATACATAAAACCTGGTCTGCAGACGCATTATGCTATGGCAGATCAGGATCTTTGTTGTTTGCAATTTGACTCGACTTGTAAGTGCGTACAAGCAGTAGTACACGACATTAAGTGGCTGCAACTACCCCTTTTATTGAGGAACTCGGTTTCGTCTACACATCTATATGCAAGACGACACTACATAATCCGACAGCCATAATACACAGCATGAACTCGAATTTTCTGTACAGGTTGTCCTAATGCCCAAACAAACTGGACAAATGGCACAAGCGATGGCATGGTAATTAATACTGGCAATACTAAAATATTATTTATCTCAAAACGCCAGAAACAACAAACCTCGAATATGATGATCTATTTATAATATGGACGGATATACATCTGGAAATAGTCTGTCATGATAGAATACTTGGTGTGTTGTTTTTTTTTTTTTTGTTGCACACAATATGCCATGATAAGAGTCCTTGGTGTTATTGTAGATAATAACCTATCATGGACTGAACATTTAAGATATCTCAGTAAAAATAAATGTTAATTCAAATGTATTGCCTCTCAGCTGGATAACATATGTTCTTCCAGAAAGATGCAGGACATTACTTTATAACAGGTACTTACAACTATATTTAGGTTACTGTAACACAGTATGGAGTATTCAAATGATAAAAAAAACCCAGCAAAACTGGCACGTCTTCAAATAAAAGAGCATGTGGGCTAATGTCAATTCAAACAGAAAACGGGTCAAACTGAGCTGGTAAGTTAAAAATAGTACCGATTAAAGACCAAACCCATGTGAGAAAAGCTAAGTTAGCGTATAATATGTCCAATAGCAATGATCCTGTCTATGTGCAGTCACAATTCAAACAGAGGGTACATGGTACCCCCCCCCCCCCCCGATATATGTCTACCAAACAGTACATAATTCCCAAACCAAATAAGGAATTATGAAAAGGAAATTTCCAATACTCGGAAACTTTGCTCTGGCATATTTTTCAAGTTGAGAATATAAATATCGACTATATTTAGTTCATTCAAACTCAATGGGTTTAGAGGAGTAGCTAAAATGAGAGTGAAACAACCGTATTTGTATTTTTTAATGTCTCTGAGCATCATTAAATATACTTGTACGCTTGCATTTGGCACTTATTGCGTATTACCTGTATATGGTTTCATATTGACTGTACACGAGGGAGTATCGTGGTGAGGGAGAGAAAAGAAAGAATGTAAATATAGTGTTGTATTTTCTTGCTGCTATGTATATCTATAAATATGGGTGTAAATGCGTCTGTACATAAATGTTTTGTATTAGGGTCTCAAGATGTTGTTGTTGGGTTTAACGCCATTTTTCAGCACACGATAGGCTATGCATGGCGGCCAGTATTAATGGTGGAGGAAGAACCCAGGAAGAACCCCGGGAACAACCACTGACCCACGAGAAGCTATTAGGGTCTCAAGATGATTAGTTTGGCTATTGGTGTTAGCCTTTTTGAATAAAATTATTATTATTATTATTATTGTTATCTCTCACACCCTTTCCCAGGCCCGGCCCTAAGATGTGATGGGCCCAAGGCACCAAGCGATGAACGTTGGGCCCCATGCAAAAAAATTGCATTGCCTGAAAGCGTGGGGCCCAAGGTGGTGGCCTGCTCCTTCAAGCTCTCTATCTCTCTTTATATATATATATATATATATATATATATATATGAAATCTTTATCATTATCTACAAAATTCTATGTAGCTATCACTCATGTTTCCTCCATTTCTGGGGGTGTAGCATGCAAGGTTCGACGGCTCCTGGTATTAAAATTGTTGCGTTTGGGCCCTAGGGCCAGCGGAAGACACCGGAGCCTCTTTTTCATTCGTTTTTCGTTGCATATGTAAACCTTCTATTTAAATACATTTTCATAATTGATTATAACGCTTGGAGATTTTATGTTCAGACATGGTGTTTCACTGCAGAGACAAGTTTGTTTTCCCCAACACACAACAAAACAACTGAATAAATGAATATTATCAAATAGTAGGTATAGTTTTCCTATAGTATGTACAGTTTCATATTTTCGATATTTACCTGATTGGTCCAAATAGGCCAATGAAATTATTGCGCAGTATTCTTTGTATTGATTGGCTGCGATCGTGGAAATACTTTTTTAACCCCGCCTTCTGGAATTTTTCATTTTATATGAACATTTATGCGCCATTTTTCGAATCGACTCGCGAAAAGGAATTGGGGGATTTATGATTTTGAAGAGCTCATCTCCCACAAGATCGTACCACACAGCTCAGCGAATGTCCTGTGCCAGCTGTACGGCTGAGCTAGCAGTGACTCATCAGTATGCGTATCCAGCTCCACAAGCTGGTCAGTACGCTTGGTGACGACTACCTGTCAGAGCTTCGTGGCGAAAAGTTGAAAGAGAGGAAATGTTGCCGAAATTTCAGGTTCACTTGTGCGGGCTGAAGCGCCACTGCCAAGGGCTGGCCCTCACTTGGTCGATGGACACTACCTAACAACCGAAAAAGCGCCCTTGAACTTATACATTGACAAAAAGCCTTCGGGTGAAGCAAAAATGTGAAAGTGCTTGTTGTCTGACCAACCAACACAGGGTCATCAAGTATTACAAACTGTAGAAAAACACTATACGGAGCTTTTGCGGCAGAAGATCTGAGTATGACACTACGAACCCCCCCCCCAACCAAAAAAGTCATCCCTTACAGCGCAAAGATCCATACGATACTTAACACTTTCATATTGCACGCACATGCACGACACGCGTGTTTAAGGATAGTATAGTGCATTAGAAACTTCTTTGGAAACAATCCATGTACACTTGTGTAGTACACGCTTTAGGTTTTGGTTGATTAAATTTGTGAATGAACAAAAACAGTTGTTTCGGCCATTTCAAAGTATAGATGATAAAGCTAACGATGTGGACGAGTTCACCGAGTCAGAAACGAAACTTTCAAAGAAGCAAACAAATGAACGCGATATTCGCAATGTCAACAACAAACGCGAGAGTCGCAGTAATTGAAAATACCATTCTGATCATTGAAACACTTATTTAGGAGAATATTCATATCTTTTCGCAGATAGAATGGTTAAGACTATAACCAGTGCTCTCTAGGGTAAAAAAATATAGCATATAAAAGCATAGTGAAGCCAAAGGCTATCACATGTCTATCAGAGACGTACCGTTTTACAAGTCTGTCAAAATAATAGATTCAAGAAAGAAAAAAATGCAACCTAGGGTTTGGGTAGGAAAAAGAGCTGCAGAGCCAATAATCCAAGACGACAAAAACAGTAGTATTTCCGCTGGGTAATTGGAGTGTCACGCAACAGCTGCTTTTCAATTATTGCTGAGTATTTATTTTGATACAATGTTAGGCTAGCGATACAAGATACTGTATGATAAAGGTCATATCTGGGGTCCCTTCAACAGAGAGACGCAAAGTGACAGGACATAAGCATGTTTTCTTTAGCTGGCAATAAGAATGGTAATAAATATACTTACTTGTATGCATCTTAACTTTCCTCAAATTGTACTTTCTCAGTAAGTTCTTCAAATCCAAACATGTCCTGCAAAACCTGATACACAGAGAAGCTGTACTGGAATTTCGAGTAGCCTACATTTCCAGCTCAAATCCATTCACCTTATTGCACTGAACTGATCCAATAATCCAGCCCCTCATAATCAGAAAAGCAGAATTGAGTTGGATCAAGACAAACAAAATCCATACTCATTAATTCACAATACGACTCTAAATTTCAAGTTTAAGTAGACCAAAACGACAATTATTTTTGAAACTATGTACAGCACGCGAGTTAGTTAAAAGGTCGCTGGGTGGAGCTATGTGAATATGAATACTGCTTTAGTGTATTGATGAATGTACGGTATTATATACATTTGATTTAATTATACCCGATTTAATATATATTTAATTCAACTTAATTGTGTCAGTTTTCAATTTTGTTACTTTTCTTTACATGATATTGTAATGTAACTTTATTCACTAGAGATACTTTTTTTAGAAAATAGCTTGACCTTGATTGTTAGTTTATAAACACCAGGTGTTGAACTAAATCCTGACCTTGTTTCAGAATTTGTAGCAACCTTCGTAAATAAGTTCTATTTTATTTTAAAATGATTGGTTGTTTCCAAGGTCATGATGGGACATTGTCTTTAAGATATAAACAATTTGTTGATTGGTTTTCGTCAGGGTCACGCTGGGTAAACGTGATCTGTAGCAAGTATTTGCTTCTATTAACTTCCAGAAGATGATCACATGACCCTTTGTTTACGTTTTAGAAAGCCCATATAACCCATGTTTTGGAGAATTATTCTCAGTAGAAGCTGGGCTGTTAAACTGTTGTATGTCATGCTGTTTGGAGTTATTTCAAATTACTTGGATTCAAAATGATTCTGTTTTTTCTTCTGGAAAATAAGTGTGCTCATGTAATAGAGTAACAAAAACAGTTTTTATAAAAATTTAGTCAGCTATCAGAAACCGGAGTGATAATTTTTATTCCTATAAGGAACTGTAGACTTCAACAATACAGATTGCAGCATACATCGTCTTCCATCTTGGATTCTTCGTCGGAATCCGAACATGAATTCATATGAACATTTTATTATTAGGACTACTAAAATTTTCTTGGATTATTTTGGATTTGATTCTATAAAAACCGTAAGTTCATATTGTTTCATTTTTTCTAAATTTTTCCAGGGAAATAAAAGTTTTTTTTTCAGAGCTTGTCGTTTTCACTCTTTCTTTCTTGTCTTACTGTTTATTCGAGCCTAAACACGCGACATAAAAAAATTGGAGCTCGTCCAGGATAATTTTAAATTTTGGATAGAATATTTCAGAAAGCTTTGGTTTTTTTTAAATATGAATTCTCCTAGTTTTTGAAACCTTAGTGAAATCGGCAAACTTTTTCTAAAATGTCATCAAAAGTTGAAATTTTGTTCAATTCCTACCTAGGAACAATTAGATGTTTTCAACAAAGATGATTTGATTCAACTTGCCAGAAAAAATGATCTTTCTGAAGTATAGGCTTCCTTAACGAAACAGGAAATAAAGAAATATTTTGGTTCAGTATTTGGTACAAAAGAATGTTTTGGATAAAAGTGCTTTGGTTTCAGTCAGGAAGTCTGTATCAGACTCTGACATTAAAATGAAGGAATTAGAAATAAAATACAAGGTGGACATGGAGTTGAGGAAGCTGGAGCTTCAGAAAGAAGAAAGAGAAAAACAAATGAAGTTACAATATGAGAGAGAGAGAGACAGAAGAGAAAGAAAATCAAATGCACTTACAAGCAGAAGAAAAAGAGAAAGAAAGACAAATGCAGTTACAATATGAGAAAGAGGAGAGAGAGAGAGAGGAAAAGAGAAAGAAAGAAATGCAGTTACAAAAAGAACAAATGCAAATAGAGAAGGAAGAGAGGGAATATCAATGTAGAATGAAAGAAATGGAACTGGCAAGTGAAAAGCATTCGTACTTCAAATCCAAATTTATGTTTTGATCTTGCAAAGAATATTAGATTAGTACTCCTTTTCAGAGAAAAAGTAGTAGACAAATATTTTACTTATTTTGAAAAAGTTGCTGAAAATATGAAATGTCCAAGGGAGCATTGGACTCAGTTATTACAATGCGTACTCACTGGTAAAGCTAGTGATATTTACCGTTCACTGTCAGTTCAACAAAGTGGTGACTATGATACGGTCAAAGAATGCATCTTAAGGAGTTATGAGTTAGTCCCTGAAGCTTATTGGCAAAAATTCAGAAACTATAGAAAAGAAGCTGGACAAACTCATGTCGAATTTGCTACAGAAAAAGAGCAGTTGTTTGATAGATGGTGCTTAGCCAAGAAAGTTGAACAAGATTATGAAAGTCTTATGCAACTTATATTTCTTGAAGAGTTCAAAAACTGTGTCCATAGTGACTTTACATCTCATCTTGATGAGCATAAGATCGAAACCTTGGAAAATGCTGCTTGAGCTGCTGTTGAGTAGTCTTAACTCATAAAGTTCCTTTTGTAAATAAGACTTCCACTCAGCAGTCTTCTGGCAGAAAAGTATTTCAGCCTAATACAAGCCCTTCAACAAATCAAGCTGAGGCTACGACATCGTAGCTAATCGATTGTAACAATATTCTGTACTAATTTCATCCCTGCTTTTGAGGATTTTGATAACAATGCCTTTTGGACAGTACCTAGTTAGGAATCTGTTCTAACAGTAATAAAAATTTAAAGAAAATCGTTGAGCCAATATCGGGACCTCAATATACAGTAGGAATAACAAAGTCCACTAGCCTAGGAGATTACCTCTCCAGTCCATTTGTGAATCCAGCAGTTCACCCTTAAAATGATTTTTACATGGATCATTCTTTCATAGATTGTACTTAGAGATAGGCCTATATTTGACTCCTAAAATCAATGCTGACGAAGATTGTCAAAATCAATCGAAAAAATTGGTAGTCTTTACCGATACTGACGGTATTAAAAACTGCTACTCTCTGGAAAGATTGAAGCCAAATTTTGCGATGTCTGACCCCTACTTAAAGAACTTTGACTTCAACCACTGTTTTACAGTTCCTTGTTAGGGATCCGTTTCCATAATAGCCAAAGACAATAATAAATTCGTCTAGCAGATTTGAAGAAATTGTTGACCAAATAGAACAATTGGTGGACTACACATGCCGTGTGTCAATTCTTTCACACACATATATACATCAACATGCCGTGTGTTAATTCTTTCACACAGATATATGCCTCAACATGCCGTCTTTAAAGAGTTTAGACATGGAATGACCCATTCTTTTAGGATTTATCTCTATGGATAATTTGGACACACGAAAGGAGACTTTGAGAATTTCATTTAGAGAAATCATAAAAATAAGAGGGGGCAAAACGGTACTGGGCATGAAAAACTGTTACAATGTGGATCAATTCTATCATAATTTTGCTCAAATTGAACCCCTATCCAGACAATTTTGATTTCAACGCCTCTTACATATTTTCTAGTTAGGAACGTGTTTTTAAAAAAAGGAAACATTAAATAAAATTTATTTAGCCAATTTTGAGAAATAGGGAGCTTAATATTTGGTAGCTATAATAAAGTCCATAATATAATTACCTATAATAAAGTCCATAATATAATTACCTATAATAAAGTGGTAGTGATGTAACTTTTTTTGTCCTTCAGGGTGAGACTGAATTTTGTCAATACAAGGAATGGTCTTAAACCAAACATTAAGCCAGGCATCACACACTTTCTTACACTTTTTTACTGTCCTATCCAAACTATCAGTTCTAGCAACTTTAGCAACTTTAGCATTCTTCTGAATCTCATTAAAATCTTTGTCAGTTTGCCGTTTAACCCTAAAATACTTATCCAAATTTGCAAATGACAATTTGTCTCAGTCTTGATTTTGAGACCGCATGCACTATTTATTCGGCTACAATCAGAAATGAACACAGTAATAGAAGCTAAAGTTCTGATGTACTCTTATAATAACCACATGTATATCTCTGGGTTTTTCTGCCTCTGAATTCAGTCATTGCAAATATCAGCATTTTCCCACCCAAGCTGCTAGTCAAGGTCTTTGAACTTGCCACCCAGCTATTGCATTCTTTTGATGTACACTTATAAATACAGCAGGCACAGCTGTGGTCTTTAACAACTGAATCTGTCATTGTAATTACCAGCACAGCTAAAATGATCAATTAATCAACACATCCTCCCACTCAGTAGGTGGTTGAAGTAGGACTGGCAAGTCTTTAAATTTGCCACCCAGCTATTTGCATGTGTATGGAGGACTCCTGCATGGGTGATTTTCTGCATCCCAGATCAAAAATTTGCATTCAGATACACGTAATTAAGCATTTCGAAGTTGATGTCCAAGGGACACCACTTTCATTATAGGACCAACTAGACATCAAAAGAAGAAATTCTGTGAAAACCCCACATCAACAAGACAATCCATTCAGGAGCAGTGACAAGACTTTAAAGTTTGCTGTAATTGCAGGCTTAATGTATGTCAGAAGGCACCAACTGCCTTCAGGACTAATTAGATACCATGCTGATAACCATCTGTTCTGGAGAAGGAACAAAACCAACATTTTCAAGATGGCTCCCACATTGTTGCCACTCTGGATGTCACACCGGCCAATATGACACCACAAGTCTCATGGAAAATCCAATGTCATTATACAGTCCATCCAGTATTAGTATTGAGAGCAAAACTTTCAAGATGACAATTATGGTGGCCACATTGCACATCTGTGGGGACACCATTTTCATTTCACACCAAATGACCTTGGGATAATGAATGGGTACAGTTTGATGGCAATCTTTAGAGTGGTCAGGTAGAGTTGCAATATAAAACTTTTGCTAAAATGGATGTATGACAGGCCATAACTTGTTGGTTGGTTGTTGGTTGTTGTGGGGTTTAACGCCATTTTTCAGCACACGATAGGCCATATATGGCGGCCAGTATTAATGGTGGAGGAAGAACCCGGGAAAACCCCGGAAAGAACCACCGACCCACGAGAAGCTACTGGCATGCTTTCTCACATATCTACATTGGCTGAATCTGAGACTCGAACCGGCGCAGACAGAGGTGAGATGGCAGTGATCCGTAACGGCGAACGCTTTAGACCACTCGGCCACTCGGGGCCCCGCCATAACTTGTACTCTTTTGTCTATGAACAGTAAAACTGATAAGCAATTTGGTGTTAAGAACTGATAAACAATTTGGTGTTAAGATACCTTTGCACTAAACTATGGTGAAAATATTGGGAAAAAAACTCTAAACTGTCAATAAAATGTTTATTATCCAATTGTATTCACAAACCAGTTAAATATTTTGCTCCTCTAACACACATATACACTCACACACACACATAAAAACTTTCCTTAATTTGCATTTTCTCTTCACAAAATTCTCTATCAGGTAGTTGTATTCCTAAAATACCTTGTAGACAACGCCTAGGAAGATTCCAATTTACAGGATATTTGGCTGAACTTGCTTACATTCAAGTAGTGACCAAGTAAAGAAAGCTCCCAAAGATGTTCTGAGAGAATTCTGTCCGAGTTTTGCAATCTTAAGATATTTCAAAGATGTGTGCTAAGTATTTTTCTTCTTCCAAACATTTTTGCTTCCTCTGCCAAGTAATAATTAATGCTGAAGCTTGTATGAAGAAATTTTTTTATATCCTCAATACAAGTTCAATGTGAATAAGTTACATGACATTGGAATTAGAGCCTGGATGGAAATTTTTAAGCATTTTCACAAAATCTTGAAAAGTCGGTTACAGCAAAATCATTTTCAAGTTTAACACATGTTCATCCAAGATATGGACACAGTGAATATTTGAGGTAAATATTGTAAAACTGTGAAGGAATCTGCACTCTTTAATAATTTCCAGAAAGCAGGTCACAGTGACCCAGCAGAGCCTAAATATTTCACTGGTTCGAGACCAATCCTTGTTAGATACAGACCAGTTATATGTAAGCAGCACTAGCCTGCTGGACTTTTAAAATTTCTTACATATTCCAATAAATTGAAGAAACTGTTTTTTTTTTAAATCTTAAAAAATTCTTACTAAATATCTGCAAATTTAGCATGCTATACCCTATCACCAGTCTAAGCTTGATTTTCATCAATCAAATGCTTGTTCTCACTCATAGTTAAACTAAGCACCAACCGTATTGGTTTATTTAAGAAACAACAACAAAGAATGTGTCTGCTACAAGACGTGTTGCACTGAAGAGATTAAAATGTCCCAAGGCAGAAAAGGAAGCAAAAAATGATGCAATAAATGTACAAGGGTATCTGGACTTTTTAGAATCACTGGAAAAACACTTGACCATGTGTCAAGTATGATGAAAAGCAGGTGCTTATGTTTTGTTTAACATGTATGGTATGCTCAAATACCTTATTCAAAGGCACGTTCAATTTTATAATCAACCCATTAATAGTACATGATACATGCTGAGAGCATATTACTTGCACCAAATAGATTATTGTTAGTAAACAGAACACCCCTCTCAATCATCAATAGAACACCCCTCTCAATCATCAATAGAACACCCCTTTCAATCATGAATACCCGGATTGCCTGAGCATTTACAAAGTTGAGTTATTCACAATGTTATGCTAGTTCATTTCTGCCCCGAGACCACTGCACACTGACTGCTTTCTTCTGAGAAAACATGGCAACTGCCACACACACCTGAGGGTACCAATGCAAAGTTCATCTGAGGTTGAGCAATCCGTCATCCGTGGTGGCCACAACAAAATATTTAAAATGGGGTGGAAATAGTTGGATGAAACTCAGGCAGTCACATTGGTTTCAATGAATGAGCTCTGAATGGCAAATGTATTCTATTTTATTTGAGTGTCATATTTTTGTCTGATACTGAGAACTTTAAGACTTGCAGTTCTAGTTCACTGCAGCAATGAGATTCAAAGAGGATCAACCAACAAATGGCATGATCATTTGATATGAAAATTAGACAACATCTAGGTTAGTAATATAATTAAACAAGCAATAAAGTAGTCTGAATATTGAGTCTGCTTTACTTTTGTTATTTTTCCTGTCTTTTATTTATGTTAATGAATTGTAGTAAATATTCACGTCAGATTTAGCCATAGGACCAATGAATAAAAAAAAGAAGAAATTTTCAGGCTCTGCCACAGTTGTGGTGTAACCGGTTCATCCCAGGTGGCACGACAGTGAAAGTTGATGTCAACTGGTGCAGTCTGCAGGAAAAAAGTTCAGAAGGGGGTGGGGGGCAGGCACGCAGCTCAACCCTGTATACTACCTCTTTCTCAAAGCAAGGATATATAAATATAGAACGCGTCTCATGACCAGTCTCTTGCTTAAGGGTATATAAAATAAAGACTGCCTCTCATTACCCGTCTCTTGCTGTGGAGAGAGTGAAATTTTGGAGGTAACAGTTTTTTGAGCATGTAAACAACATACAAAACTGTGATATCTATAAATAACATTAATTAGGTGGCATGATAATTTGTGATAAAGTGTCATCACTTTATAAATGAAACCCTGGTATGCAATCTGTGCACTCTAATGCCAGAATTAAATCCATTTGACCAACCCAATGAGACTTTGTTTAATTACTATGGTAAACAAAAGTCCTTTCAGTAAATAAAATTCATGTTATACTTCTAAAACAGCTTATTAATCAATCCATTTACTTAACATCAATCTTTACACTAGAAATTCATAAGCAAAGGACTTTCCTCAATGTTAACTATCTGTAGCCAAAAGCTATAAGAACCCATAGTTTTAGACAAAAACACATAAATAGTGACTGTCTCTCAGTAATGAAATTGAAAACACACAAAAAAACAAAACAATTGTCTTTTGTTGCAATCTGTAAAGAATTTTTAACACTTTTAGATTTTATTGGGTATAAAAAAGACTGCAAAACATGACAACAAGCTTATACACCTATTTTTGTGTGTGTGTGTGATTTGGATTTTTAACGTAGCGTTAACAATTTTCAGTCATATCGCTACGATGTCGGCAGTGTGGCAGTTTACAGTTATGTCTAGCACTGGGGCACCAGGCCGACCAGTCACAGCACTAACCTCTTAATGCTGAGCGAAAGGCAAGGCAGCTGTTAGTACCATTTTTTTTATGTCTTGGTATAACTCAGCCGGGGATTGAACCCACGACCTCCCGCATCCGAGTCGGACGCTCTAACCACTAGGCCACCGGAGCGGTCACCTATTTTTGTAATAACAGCAAGCTGTATGACCTTAATAGCACTTGTAAACAGTGCAAGTACCTCAATGCATGAAACTATAAGCCATTCACCAATGTTAATACCCTATTAACTTATAAATTTACTTTTAAATTGTTTTAAAAAAAAATATATGAAAATGCCATTGCCTTGAAATAATATCCTAGGTTATTTCATAATTAACTGTTTTAAGTCAGAACATAAAAAATACCAAGTAAACTTGGCTATCATAAAAAAAATCCTTTTGCAAATAAAACCTATACAAACAAAATTGAAACCAGTCTTGCCTAATTAACTAAAGAATATGCTCATTTACTAACTGAATTTAATTATTTACGTAAACCTAATTCTGATCCAAAATCCATGTGAAAACTTTTATAACTTGTCATACATACACACATAATTGTTGTGTAAGCAGCTATAATCCAGATCTATCCATTATCTTTAAAAAATTGTCATCTGAAATAAGGAATTTTATTTGTAAAAATATTTTTTCAAAAACTTTTAATTTTCTACTCTACAAGGAGGCAGAGTGACTTAGTAGTTAACATGACAGACTAGCAAACCCTAAATGTGGCTTCAAATCCTATCATGGTTGGTTACTGTGGCACATGCTTGAGCAAGTCACTCCAATTACCTCCACTCTAAATAACCTACTTAATTTGTTGTTCCATAAAACAGCAATTAATTGGCTCTGTGAATGTCTTCATGACAGATAGGCAAACATACAAAACTTGACTGCTTTACCTCATGTAACATACTTACCTCCACCACATTTTCATTCTAAACCCAAAATAATTATTTATGGAATGAATTTGGCAAAATTGTTTCAGGTTAAAGTTATCTATCAATTCAGTAACATCTTTCTGGTTTTTCTTTTCTTCAATCTAAAATGGTCAGATTTCCCATAAAATTTGTAATTTTTTTAAAAAAAGTACCAGAGTGCTGCAAGTACAAAATGATTCCCTGTCAAGAATGGATTTGTACAGATATCCCTCTAATGTGTATGCTCCAAACTTCACAACCTACAGATCAATAAGCTGGACTGAAAGGCATAAATATACCAGTCTAATGAAACCAACTAGTAAACCAAAATATAACTTAAGGAACAGTGACCTTGACTTTCAACGTACGAACAACAATATAAATCAGTCCCTTTATTGACAGGGAAATTACAATGCAAAGGAAATTTTCAAAAAATCTGATCACTAGATCTTAAGTGATTGTGTGGAATTAAATGCAGGCTTGCACCTAGGATCCCAAAGGCTAAGGACACTGTCCTCCCTCATCCAAATCTGGGGGACACATTTAAAGGTGACCAGGAAAAATAGTTTATAGTACTTGATGCACTTGTGGTACAAAAAAAGAGAGATGATCTCATTGGCTTTTGATAGTTCTCCCACATTAACTTTGTTGTCTACACTGTAGTATAATCTGTATTTTCTTGGACAATATCATTACTGCATTAACTGTTTTGTAAAGTGATCAAGTTGCACATGAATATATTCATCCAATTCACCTGGAATGAGCTAAAGCTGGGAGTTGTCTTTTCCTGATTTTGCTCCCATTTAACTTTAGCATTGTATCATTATTTACTAGCATTTGATATTATAAAAATTCCCTGTTATCTCTGGAATTAATTTTCTATTTAAATCAAGAATCCATTGAATAAATTACTAATTGTGTATTCACATAAAATTGATCCCTTCTGTAATTAATTCAGCCATGAAATTACTTGTACCATCAGCACAGGTGTGCTTTGAAAATATATTACACTACCATTAAATTTAAAGTCAGGAAATTATTGCAAACCTAAACTGTTGTAACTGCCAAATATGCTGTATACTATGAATATTAATTGCGATCTTACAATTCTGATTGCCTTTGGTAACTCTGGCCATTGCCATTATCAACACAAATGCAGATGGATGTGAACTAAAGTAAACTAGCAGGCATATCTTTCAATTTTGTTTTTACAATGAAATATTGCTCCAGGGGTCACACAGAAGTCACGATTTGTGGGACATCTGACAAACAACTGTCAAACCTGTGCTCAACATGCAAAACTGGAAATGCAAAAGCAAAATTTACTTGGAGTTTCAGTGACTTGGCACTTCAAGCAACCAATCCAAATGAATAAGTTGCTTTTTAAACGATGGGCTGAAAGGCACAAACACAAAATGTTTTGAAACTGGTTGGTGTGTTTATGCTTGTAAATGATAACCTTAACCTTCAAGCTTTGAACATCAATATGCATCAGTTACATAGCTGAATCCAGTTGGTTTGTGTACAATAATGTGATGTATGCCATTCTCAAAAATTGTTTATGTACAAATGTTAAAACCATTCATTTAAATACTATATTTTTTAACCATCATCTTTGTTTTATACAACTTTAAAAAATGTCAAGATCTTTACCTTAATTTTGTAAGACATATTTATTATGTTCATTTGGGAGGATTTCTTAAAGTTTTTTTGGTAATTTCTTTTTTTATCTTTCCACTTTTAGAACACTTACCTTATAACAGCCAGTAATGTGCTGATGTGCTATACATACATCTATTTTTAGTGGCCATATATAAATACAGACAGGCATCATTTAGACACATTTTCAAGTCATTTATGACAGTATGGTTTCTGTCACATTTGGTTGAATTATAAATTGCATATTTTGTTTTAAAGGAAACATTTTTTAAATGACAGAAGTGACCAAATATGATAGTAGAGGAGTATTATTTTTAATAAATTTAAAAGACATTTTATACTAGGATGTACTGCATCAAATTTGATAAAAACTGCTTCTTAAATTCTTATTCCAAGTTTTTTCTATTTTTTAGCAGCTGCAGTTATATTTGATGGTGTATCAGAATCACTTGCTGGATGCTTCCTGACAAATTTGGTCAAACTCTGTTGGGACTCTTTTGAGGAGTAATTTAAAGGTTCTTTATTTATTGTAACAGTGACTATATTTGATGATGGTATCAGCATAACTTGAGAAAACAAAAAAGACATATTCATTCCAGGCATGATTTCTAAGTATCCGAAAGCCCTTTATGTCTAAGATTTTCTGTTATGCCTGGTAAAATGGTGATAAATCCAGTTTATAAGAAGTTATTTAAAGTTTTTTTTTTAACTTTTGGTAGCAGCGACTGTGCTTGATGGCAGATTAGCATAATCTGTAAAAACTAAAAAGCCTTGATCTTTGATGCTGTCAAATTTGGCTAAGTTCTGTTGAGTGCTTTTTTTTTGGAGAAGTCATTTTAAATAGCTTTTTTTTTAAACAATGATCATACCTGATGGCAGATCATCATCTGTATGGTCAAGTAAGATAAGATCCATAGTATCTACCATTTTGGTCCATTGCAGATGGTCTCACTGCAATGTCAGGCCTTCCAAAAATTGTCCCATGTCAAAATCATATGACTCCTCAAAAATGTATCTTATCCTTCCCAGAAATCTGGTGCTAGAGTAAAATTATTAGAGCAAGTATACCTTTTTGACAAGACAGGGAAGGAAAGGTCAAGATTGCCTACCTTGATATATCTGACTAAAAAACAAACATAGTCTTCTTTGACCCAAAATGAAGGGGCCATAACCTGTGTCACTATAGATCATGCTAATACTCCTCTATGCACGAATTTTACACCAAATAACCTCTAAGGCCAGAACTATTGCAAAGGTAAATCAGTGCATCTTTTTTCCTTCTTTGGGTATATAAAACATCAAGCGGCCCTAAGGAAACATGCTGAAGTATGTAAAACACAAGGCAGCCAAACCTCATTACCTGAATCATGATCCTGCCTGTTTCTTCTAATATAGAATATTTACGGAAAATGGCATAAAATTTATGCAGACTTATCTGCAAGCATATCATACTCTAGCACGCACACACATACATGCTAAAATTCCAATCATCCATCCAGCTATTCTGTACTGCAAACATTGCTCTGATGAGAATGCCTCCTTTCTCATCTACTTGATGAAAATTCTCCACATAAGCCTTTTAGAAGTCAGACTGATGACCCTAAATTAGGGGTTATCATTTGCCAAGGCTAAATGACAATTTTGGACGAGCATTTTTCTTATTTAGAATCACTTCTTGCTCTTGCTGTTTCCTGAGTCTGTCTTCCTCTTCTAGTCTTTGTTTGGCCTCTAGCATTTTTCGTTGTTCTTCCACAAGTTTCAATTGCTCCTCAGCCTGAAATAATGGAAAATAATTACAATATGGCTGTCAATTTTAGGCCTGTTAAATCTAAGCTAGACACATTTTTTAAATTTTGTATTTTTATATAAAAGTCATTAAAATTCATTCGCCACTGATCCACTATAAAAAGAAAATCTACAACAATTTTCCTACCTACCTGGGATCAACAACTTTTCTACCTCTGACAAGACCTTGCTCTGATATTATCTTTAAATGTTAAGCAAGTTTCCATACGGTCAAAAGAAAAGTTTTTGATGTTCAACTTTAGTACCTTCTCCAGTCTCCACTGCTTTTCAATACTCACATATAGTATTATTAAAACAGTATTATCAAAGTCATCAGTGGGGGTCTATTAATTGTCAGAATCAGTGCTTACTTTTATTGGTTATACATGTAAAACCAATTATAATGTGATGCTTGGGGTAACATCGTGATATAAAGTGGGATTACATTAACAAATTTTTCAAAAATCCTACACATAGAAAATGTGCATTGAAATTTCAATGTCATCAGTTTTAACTAAACTCTTGACCAGATATCATTTTGTTTGCGAATTTCATCAGACATCGAATATACTTCAGGTCTGATTTGTATATATGCCAATATGGCAGAAACGGTGCACGGTGAAGTTAGGGCAACATTAAATTCAGTGCTGGGATTAAAAATCTGCTAGGGATATGAATAATCGGCTTTTCTGAGAGCATGTATTTAGGATGTTAAGAAGCAAGGTCACCTTAAACTAAAAAATGGGAGCCAATCTGCCATCACATTATAACAAATTGCATTACAGCGGGTTTTATTTATACAAGGTAACAGTGACTGCCTATCTGCAGAGCCAAGTGACCTCTTTAATGTTTATGAGCATGTGATGAACACAGATACATAACAGAGTCAGCACCT
This sequence comes from Sinohyriopsis cumingii, assembly GCA_028554795.2. Classification (NCBI taxonomy): domain Eukaryota; kingdom Metazoa; phylum Mollusca; class Bivalvia; order Unionida; family Unionidae; genus Sinohyriopsis; species Sinohyriopsis cumingii. The sequence goes on from CM068828.1 coordinate 28,550,411, forward strand.
TGTGTTTGTCACTGTAGCCTGGAAAGCATTGATTGTCTGCACATACTTACATGTTGCTCTGAGTATTGGAGGATTATTTACATACCAGTCATGAAGCATTCAGAAATGTTAACTGTCCAATTTTTCACATTAATAAAATCTAATGAATCCCAGACAAGCCACTTGGAAATTTTAGAGAACCCTACCATAAATGTAATTTGTCCATGATGACAGTATATGTAATTTATTCAATCACATCTTCGCAAACCAATGTTCTGATAACCCTATCTACATCTTGGCGGATCGAACAGCTATATCGGTACTTTGTCCTAGCGACATCTATTGGATTTCATGTGTTGCCTCCCTTAGTATGTAATTCCAACTAATCAATAGCATGGTGCATTGTACATCGGCCAAAAACAGTGGTGGAAACTGACCTAACAAGATATATTCTGTAAGTTTAACATCAAAAGTATGACACTGTACCAGAGGCAAGCCATTACCGGTCTATTTGGGTGAAAGGTATTTGTACAAACAGGGACTGGCACTGGAAAAGTGCTTATTTATCAGTCAAGTTGTGTGCTCCCCTTGTCTTGATCACATAGGAATAGTGTTCAAATTTGAACAACTTAACTTTGATTGGATGTGGTGGCTCGCTACCGCATCCAATGAAATTCAGATCCAAAGCACTGAATATCTACTAGATATGCCAAGGTGTAGATACGGTTATTGGAGCTCTGGCTAGTGAGGACAATTCAGTCCAAGAAAGGCCTTTATGCCAGATACATTCTAATAAAGATGGTCTAATTCTGACGAGCAGCATTTTGAGATAAAACTGTTCAATCCTCAACTGCACAATGAGGCTGTGTGTGTGACAGTACTGATTTGTCATTTGAGAATGTGTTTTAGAACTTTTAAATCTTCATTTTTTAAATTATAAAGTAAACTCCTGATTTTTTGCATATCCGACTTACCCATGCATCATGTTTATGTTAATTACTATTAATACCCAAGCAGAAAACTACAATCAAGACATGTATCAATCACATATATATGTGAACACGAGGCATGGGTTCAGGAAGCAGGAACTGCCATTTTGTACGTGTTTGATCAGGATGAAGTTTTGGCTCCCTATTGATGGATGGATTCGAGTTGTACAAATTCAACATATACAAGGGTTCTTGGGAAGGCAATCCATATAAAATAGGGGGTTTACTATGTAATTTATAATCTGTTGAATTTACCAAGAAAGCTGATGCACAGTAGTTTTGAGTCCCTCAGTGATCAATCTACCATTTCCTAAATCCATTAAAATCATTACATATAGATAATTGCATGTTTGTTTGGATTTTTTTGATCCCAGCATTTTAAATATGTACTAAAACGTTTGTTTAAATAGGTAGCAATTTTTGGTTTTTGTGCCTAAGAATACATCTGATGGATTTGGCTTTAATAATACGATGGAAGGATCATTGAAATTCACAGAGGCTAAAATGAGGCTAAAATTGTAAGTTTTCAATAACAATGGGCACAGATAATTAATTTAATACTGGTCTTTTAATAACTTTTTTTTAACAACAAAAACAATTATGCTTCATGGAGATCAAAATAAAGTAAGGTATATGACATTTTATTATACAAGTTTCAGCTTCATGATCTTGCTTAACATAAAATTGCTGTAATTTTCAATTTACAGAAAATAATACATAAAGGTAATTTTAAACATACCCGTCTGGAAAGGTTGAGAAATTTTTTTAAAAAAATGCTAGTCTTGTCTGTGCAATCAAGATATTTATTTCTGCAGCACGCATTAAAGAATTTGGTCAATGAATCTAAATTTTAGTGGAAAAGGGAAAACACTCATATTTAATTTTTGCCTCTTTGTCACAGGTACCTAAAGGCAATAAGGTAACCATTTAAGGAGTTTGCTATGAATAAAATCCACCTATTATTTGGCTTTATTCTGGTGGATGTGGACTAGGACCCAATCTGGTGGAAGTCTATCACAATATTTTATTGCACCCGTAGTGAGTTTTATGGCACCCCTCACTGATTCTGTTGCATTTACTCAGTTTTGTTGACATATAAAAAAAAAACCAGATAGAAAAAATCCTGACACCATAAACCCGACCCTGGCACCTAATAACTGAATGTGTACAATTCACATAATGACTCCACAAAAATAATGCTCATAATCACTGTTTAAGAACTAAAACTTCAAGGTATGTCATCAAGTGAATTCTGACTTTTACAATACTTCTTTGTTGGTCTTCATTATTAAAGAACAAAAAGACTGGCAACATGCCCAGTTAATAAAATCCTGACATTTAATATACATATATAAAACAAGCATACAATGTTACACATGAATAACATCAATCAAAATCAGATAGTAAGCAGATAAACATAGTCTTTCTCAAACAGCTTACCTACAAGCATTTAGTTATTAATAATTCATATAAAAAGTGGGCTCTTTTGTATGATTCAAAGACTTCAGATTTGTCTATTGTTGGTCCTAACCTGTAGTGGCATACATTTCAAGCCTTGTTTTAACCACAAGCATCCGTGGGACATTTTCTGGGCCTTTGTCTCACAGATCACCCCATGACAGAATCTGCTAATTGTAATTAATGTGTTTCAGAACATAAGGAATTTAGTTGCTAAAACATATTTCCAAGTTTGAACGGAGTTTTGGTTTGATGGTGGTATTTTTTAAGCATAGAATTGAAATTCTGGATCAAAATTTGTTTGAGTATTTGGAGTTTACATGTTTTGCTTTCCAAGAGAAAAAATGATGATATTAAAGAAATATCTTGGGACCAAAAAGTAGAATTTGGTCTTGAGGGGATTCCAGTATACTCAGATTTCAGTTTTGGGGAGTTTCATTGTACTTTTAATAACACTATAAAGTTTGTTACTATTATTATTAACTATTATTATTAACAGAAACTATATTTGGTAAATGAAAATGGACACAATGCCAGACAGCCGGATTCAGATCAAACTGAATTCACTATAAAATGCATGAAAAGGGCAAATCAGCAAATATCTTTGAATTGTACTGAGTTATCACACAGATTTGACAAAAACTCAGTTAATCAGAATTTAAAGCATAAATCCCCATTAAAAGAAAATCACTCAGAAGTTTGGCAAAAGCATGGAAATTGGAAATATCCAACATTTTCATTTTTATTTTGCTGTAATAAATTCCTCCTGACTTCAATGTTATCAAATACTAGGGAAGTTTTGAAGAGAAAATGAAACAGAAGCGAGAAAAAAGTAGTAGTCAGTTTAACAAAGAAAATTTTGTTCTTGAAAATTCTGCACTTAGGCATTATCTGTCTGCATAACTGTTGTGGGTATGTTTATAAAAAAATCTGCATAATGCAGAAAAATATATGTACATGGTGGTCAGCCTTTTTTTTTTCAGAATGAGATTCTAATACTTTTAGAAACAAAATTTCATATGTGCAAAGATAATCAGAGAGATGTTTCTTTCACTCATAAAGGAAATGTGTAGTGTAAATTATATTTTGGTCATATGTATCCAATCATTATATTTTGGTCACATGTATCCAGTCATGTTAGCACTGGGAGTTCTGCCACCTCTCTAATCCAGCCCCCCAAAAAGATTAAAAAATGCATCACCCACATCAATATATTACATAGATAGGATTTTCTTGTCCTCCATGCCCAAAGGACACAAATCTGCAGGGAACAGAAATATGGATGGTGACAGTGGACTTGAATGGAGGGGGGACTATATCAGCCAGTTCATCAATGAACTGTTTTGATCTGCTGTGATGCCATACATAACAGTAAACAACTTTGGTAACTGGGGTTAATTTTAGATTGCAATTTTCATGAATTCATCTGCAAAATACATAAACAATCTGCTCATTTTAAGATTTCTTTGAATATATTGAAATGCAGGCCCCAACAGTGCATGCACATCTCTGGATGCTAAGGTGCTGTCAGGATTTTAGCTGAAAAGGGGAGCTTCTACCATGTCATCCATGTATGGGGAGAGTATTAAAAAGGTGTTGGTGGCAAACTGCCATAGTTCAATAGCTACCTAACACTTAAATATTGATCTCTGTCTTCCTGTTCCACCCTGTTAGAGCTCTATCCAAATCAAAATTCTCACAAGATGTCACCTCTGGCTGTACAAGTCTTAATTTGTTGACTGTTTCTAAGCTTAATCTGTTCCTCACTGCATACAAATAATGTTCTTTGTTGAGAACCCCTTTCAGTCTTCTGTCTGAAGGGGCATATGCATAGCTAGCTAGGCAAACTTGAGCTTTATGAGAAACTGTTCTTTATGATTGTTATGTACAAGTTTCCAAGCTCATAGGTACTGAGTCTTGGATATCTCAGTTCCAAAATAAGATTTTTTCATTAGCATGAGCTCAACCAAAGTTTCACTTTCTTGAAACAGTGCTTTGCTGATTACCATGCCAGATTCCTTATCTATTCCATAATGTATTACTAGGGTATTAAGTCCATCAATGCCAGACTCTGTTGTTTAGGGTAAGTTTGCTGAAATAAATATCCTCACTTTTTAATTTCTTTCGACCCTTTAATTATCCACTGTGTTATGGAATTGTATAAATCCCTTTATTTATTAAATACATGTACTTGAGTTTCGTTTTCTGTGTACAACGATACCTGAGGGTGATTTATGTATATTGTACAACATTTCACAGTGAGTTTGGTTCATCCTATGCTGCATGTGCGAAGTGCTTTCGACGGGAAGGGGGTGGGGGGTGGGGGAAACCAATATTCATCAAGCGCACAGATGATGTAGGATGAAATCTTTACATTACGGAAGGTCTTGTCAGTGAGCAGTCTACTTAAGAACTTGCAAATATTAAGCTGCAGAGGTATGTGAGTTATTTATTAATTTCTTATGTATATTGTAGATTATAACTATTATACTACCAAGTTTATATTTTGTATATTTTCTATGTAGCTTCGGTTTGTGTAGTATAATGCAAATATTTTCTATTCCTGTATGTGACTTAACATGACATCTATACTGGCAATGAAGTTGCATTTTATAAGAGACATTTTGTACCATATGATTCTTATCGGATACAGGTAGGTTCACTTCTGAACCTGTTTATTGCTTTCTAGTGTTGTGCCAATAACGTAATTTGTATAGCTTACTCTATATAACATCATTACATGTTATCCTATATGCCCGCATCATTCTTAGTACATGGCGTTAGATTTATTTTCAGCTGATCAAAGTTGACGGGGTACCAGCTCTAAAGCTGACCATAGCACCCACAGAGCTGATTGAACAGTGTGTTGCTGGTTGAGTAACAGGTGACTGGATGTTGCTGACAGATTGGTGGGCGCTGATTGCTTTACTGACCAAGGAATTATATGGTGGTCGGTGACTACCCGTAATGCTGACTGCTTGACTGACCAGTGTGACTGGTAGCCAAGCATTCTGGTGATGGAGTGCTTAGTGTAACTACATACATGTAATCTTTTTGTTGTGGGCTAATTTTGGGGTTGGTTATACCCAGTGTTTTGGGACTGTACAGATATTTTATGTGATACGGGTCCCATTTTTTCAATCATTTTACTATTTGAGTACAGTACCTCATTTTTCACTAACTGATCGAAAACATTTTGCTATATGAGTAAAGTACATCATTTTCACTATTTGAGTAAAACACATTATTCTTTTCGTCGTGTGAAATTACCGTGAATCATTAACCTTTGTCCTGGTACTGTGTAAGGTCATTTACTTGTATTCATGTTTATGTTACATTACTAGGTTCATGAAGATTGTGTTATTTTGTCCAATATTTGGATCTTATACATGCACGTATTAATCATAATTTTTTCCATTCAAGTCATTCATCAACATTGTATTTGTATCACCATCAAAAGTGTTTTGTTATAAATCCTAAATCCAACCCCCTTATCTTGTTACACACTGGTCACATCTTATGATGTGACAAGCATTTTCAGGGTCAACAGTTAAAACTCTTAACTAATTCGCAGGATTTCTCACATGTCACTCCTCTCCAACTGCAAGAGTTTGTAAACATTTTTGCAATGACATACTCTTGTGCCCTGGCAGCATCTCTGTGGATGCCATCAAAGATCAAAGTCATCTTCCTCATAATATTTTAGCCTCCAAAATCACAGGTTCATTCACCCCAAGGACAAATCATTTATGAAGTTTTTCTAATATCGGCTGGCATATTGTGGCAATTCCTCTGTCATGGTGATCATGTACTTCAAACTTTACCCAGAAAAAATGCATCTAACTTATTTTCCGTAAAATCAGGCCATCTCCAAAGTTTGATGATGGTGTGTGGCTCGGAAATCTAAGTTATTTTATAGAATCTATATCCCTTGCTTGATCAGTGACCTTGACCTACACCTAAATCAAACAGCCCATAATTTGGTCACATTCTATGATGCAGAAATTAACTTACTGTGCAAAAAAACATATATCTTTTGGGCAGTTAATCTGACCTTGGCCCTATTAATCCCAAACTCGACACATTTATTCTTTACTCAAGTACAGCATACCCACAAATAATGTTTGTAAAATACTTGCCAGTTTCCTCTGAGCTTCTTCAATCTTTCTGTTATTCTCTATCATTATTGCTTCCAATTCCTCCCGTTTTTTACGTTCTTCTTCCTACAAAAAATGTTTTCAAGTCAATAGTTGGCCAAATGAATGCAAATCTCAATAAACATGCAAAATTCTTCTAAAAAAGCATTACTTTGCTACTTAAAAAAAACCAACATATCTTTGATGATCTGATCTAAATGCTGATCAGATGGCTCACAAAACAAAGACCAATATTTTTAAAAGTATGTAAAGAAACACTTAATGTCCTAGTTGGAACATAGCATGTGATAAATTATCAGTGTACATTTTCCCTTTTATAAGATTTTTCACTTCACTGAGCAACTAAATTTTCCTGTTGCATTGTTCATATCTTCTTATGAATAATCAAACAAAAACTTATTCACATTTGTAGTGGCTAAATTAACCCTAAAAAAAAATGTACCAACAATACCACAAAAGAATTTTACCCTTAATTAAATTTTCCTCATTTCAAAAAAGGGGAAAGTATATATAGTGTTTATTTATTAATTACTGAAAAAAAACAAATATTTTGATCATTTGGGAGTCTCTGTTGAAACAAAAGATGACAGTAATCAGTAAATAAAACTGGTGCTTTTCTTTTAAAAAAAAATTCAAATGGGCAACTCAGTTCAATTACCTTTCTGAATCCAACAGGTGATGCCACCAGGAAACATATTCTGACCAGAGCACCATGAATGGCACATTATAAACCCATCAAATATTTGATAGTCGTCTAGGGAATGGTTGATTTTGGAGATTACTGACCAACAGGTCTGGACCTTTGGTAAAGGTATGCATAAAAATTATGCAGAATCCATTTTTTAAATAGACTTACAATAACCATGACCTCCATATAAACCATCAGGATCTAAAGGGTCATTTATTACCCTAAGCTATCTGCAAAACTTACCTAAGGAACCTATTCCAAAATGAAAATATTTAGCAAAACACATATTTCTTCGAGTAACAAAAAAGTGGACCTTCGACCTTTTGACACCAAAACCAAAAGGCTTATTCCATATATATATATTGTGCAAGCCTACCACAAACTTTGGTTGAGGTATGTGGTCTATAACTATATTCATCATGCAAAAATGATTTTTCTTCTTTAAGGATCATATTTATAGTATATATTGGGACACAAAAATAATTTTTTTCCTCTCCCAGAACTTATGGTAAAACATCTTTGCACCTAGGTCATGTGTCCTAAGACTTAAGAAATGAAATAAATTTGCGTTGAACTTGCACCCCCACCTCCAACACTGCACGTTGCAGTAACACAGATAAACAAAACTCTTATTTGGTAATAAAATTAAAGAAACTAACCTTACATTGTTATCATATATTCCTCTTTGTTCATCATGAGCAATTTATTAAAGAAAAAAATATATCCAAGAACTCTGTATATCTTGCGTATGCATCCATACTGCAGAGTGTATCACTTTTGTCAGATAACATGCTCACATGAATAAAGAGAAATGAATTGTGTTATGTTGCACTCCAAGGTTTTGAATATGTTACCAAAATTGTTGAAAATTGGATCCAACAAAATAGGAAACAAGAGAGAGAGAGGGGGGGGAAATATCAACTGACTGCTTGCAGCACCTGCCATTCACACAATACAGGGTATGGTGCAAAATAACCAAGATTGTATTATATCCAGATTAACTATATGACAGTATCTTGCAAAAAAAATCATTATTTGAAAATACATCTACTGTGAGTGCAAACGACATTCTCTTCACTTGCATGGATTACAAAAAGTATTATTAATGCAAGTTATTGCTGTATATACTATTTACCCTGCAGGCATCAATGCCTGTTTGTATCAATTAGGCAAGCAAATAGAAGCCCAGGTGGTGAATAAACACAACTGGCAGAGATGCACTAAACTCATTATTTGAACTTACTAGCAAAATATCACATACAAAGGTTATTTTATTGGTTATTTTATTACAAAGCAAGCCAACTTTGGTTTCTTTTAAGCGTGCTGATTTTTGTTTTTAAATACCAAGTCTGCTGACATAGTGAAGCCAACTTTGGTTCCTTTTCACCATTATTCACAGGAATTTTGAAAATAAGCTGAAAGAATGTAAGTTTTCAAAGCAACACAATCTAGTGCTTTGTGCGCGGATATTAATGACCCAGCATTTCCCAGAAGATTTGGAAGAGAAAACAAAAGTGAAATCATTTGATGAATTTGTGAAGGGCAGAAGAGAAGATGATTTTGCCAAAATTATGATCATTAACATGGACAAAACTTTGCTGTCCTTGGCATTCATTCCTGGTTGGCCTGTCAATAAGATGGGGGTAAAAAGTGTAAGAATTTGCATGACTGGTGCAGCTAAAAAAATCTTACTTTAGACATTCCAGTTTCTGCTTAAGGAGATGTATTGTCTCCAATGAATAATTTTTCACAGCACGAGGAAGCTAAAAGATATTTATGCACCGAAAGTTTGGACTGTAAGTGTGCAGGGGAAGATGCTGCAATGATTAAAGTGATTTATATAAAGTACACACTTTAATATTTTCTTTTAAAAAATAAAATTTAAATTTCAGTGCATCTTCTGACATGTTATTTTTGAATGATTCAAAAAGTGTCCCACACCTTATGACTAGACAAAAAAACTATATGTCCCAGAACATAGAACGATACAAGAAAAATTACCGTAAAAATGTATGGTGCCCCAACAAATATAATATCCAAATTTATACAGTAAATATGGTAATACTGACTTTGACCTTTTCACCATAAAGAACTTCTTTCTAACCTCAAGTGCAAGCCATCAACAAGGTTTGTTTCAGGTGTTATCCCTGGTTTGACATTTAATGGCGCAGCAACACAAGTAGGTTATGTACTTTGTCAAGGCAATTTTGGAGTAAAGTGCCTTGCCCACTAAGCATCTTACTAGGTTTCTTCCATACCCCAAGTTTGGTCCAGGTATGTATGTAGAACTAATTTCATTGTGCCGAATCCATTTTTCTTCTGTCAGTCACTGTGACCTCACTATCGGACTTCTGATCCTTAAACCCACTGGGTTCTTCCTTAGCCCAGTTGCAAACCATCTACATAGTTGAGTAACTGCAGGTGGTGTAGACCTCAAATTATTGTGCAGAAACCATTTTTGTTCTTCCACTCACAATGGCTTCACCTTTGATCATCTGGACCCAATAATTGCTGGGATCTACCTTGGCCCAAGTGCAAGTCATTCAGAATGGTTGGTGACAGGATGTCTAGAGAACTTGTATTGTTGTGCAGAAACAATGTTTTCTTTCAGTACCAATGATTTTGACCTTGAACCTTTAAATCAACTGGGTTTATCCTTATCCCAAGAGCAAATTTACAATTCATCCTCAGTAAAAAACCGACTTTAAACAAGTACAAGAGCGAAATTTTTTCAATTGAAATTCAAATACTGTAGTTATGGTATTCTTTTCTAAACCAAAAATGCTTGCATACTAATGTACAAAGAATTCCTTCATTCAAGACTTAGTCAATTTATTTCTTCTTTAATTGGATTTTTATCTTGGACATTCATTCTGAAAGTGCATGTAATTAACTTGTATTTCTTTTCATAAAATATTAATTTTTATAGAAATTACCTAATTTCTGATACCAATAATACCACTACCAGTAATAATAATAATAATAGTTACTGTAATACATAGAATTATGAACAAAAACTTATTATTATTATTATTAGTAGTAGTAGTAGTATCATTATTACTGAGGTCTGAACAAATAATAATGATTAAGCATACCATAATCCATAACATTTTTTTGGTGAAATTTTCCTTTAAATGTCAGTAGAGATTTACAAAAAAGGTGGTATCTGTTTAAATTACAACCCAAAAGAATCATCTGCCTGGTTTATTTACTGTGGTGGAAACTTGAAAGTCACGTACTGAAATCATTCATCAATCACATTTTATATTAAATTTTCAAGAAATGGGATATTTTTGTTTTGTTTGTTTGGAATCATTTTTGTCAAAACTGGAACTAAATTTTAAAATTTGTATGCAAACACAATGATTAGATATAACAATAACATTTCAAGATTATTTAGCAATAGGAGAAGAGATAATCAGAATGATAAGGATGGGGCTTTTCCTGTGGCACCATCTAAAAGAGAGATAACTGGGCAATGAATGTCACTTGGCATTTATTGGAAAGTTTTAGATGCAGAAGTTACTGGACTATCTTGAAGTTCCAAAACTCCTAAACTGATTGGTACTTACTAGTACAGGTTTCTGAATTTATACTGAACTTATATTGACATAGCAGAAATATAGTATTGTTCCAAGATTTAAAACTTTCTTCTGATAAATGCTATTGAATTTTTTTATAGCCATTATAAGTTACTTAGGGCCATCCCATTTAATACTACATGGGTGAAGGGGAATATACTTTTATTTTTTTTCTTTATTTGTGAGGTCTTAAACTACTTTTTATGGGTTTTTCCTATTAGCAGTACCCCACAAAAGTAATATTAACCCTATCAAAGCAAGATTTATATGGAACAGCCATTACTCTACGTGTCTTTTTATTTATGATGGGGACCCAAGTGCTAAGGTTAAATGCACTGACATTTTGAACAAGTTGCCACATTTTGTGACCTGGTACTTGAGTCTGGCCTTTCTGTATTTATGCAGCTATTTTAACCTTAATAATTTTACTCCCTATGCAAGCAGCTTTATCAATATCCTGAGTGGGGAGGGGATGGATTTGCAAAGGCTGAAGTGGGTGCAATCAGTAAAGAATGTTCTCACCTGCATATGCATGGTGAAATAGCAGTAACTCTTCCACCATTGGTGGCTACAGTATCATCATCAACAATTTATTAAACTTATAAACAGCTTGCAGACACCGGTGATGCACCAAATTCTGTGGAATTATAAAACCAGATAAATCTGATATGACTCTCCTTCATTATAACAAAGTAGTAGGGGTCGATAACTGCTGACCATGTTAATATGTAGACTATTTAAATTAAATATACTTTTCACTTCATGGTTTGTACATTTCATTTTGTCAATGTTTCTAAAAGCCAAATAAAATATAATGCTAAACTTTATGCTGGTTATTTTAAACCTATAATGTCATACAATTTGTTAGACCAATTCAAGTACAATGTTTCTCACATTAATTTTTCAGGTAATGGATTCTGAAAATTGTAAAAGGAAATTTTATATTTTTTTTAACTGTTAACATTTCAGTCCATAAGAGTACCAAATTAATCTAGAACTGTGTTAAAATGAAGCATGAACGAGAGCTGTATGATATTTAACCTCCATTTTGCTAACAGTGTCATGATTATCTCACATCTGCTTTGAATATGTAAAGCTTGAATTGAGTACAAATGGTAAACAAAGTGATGGTGTTTAAAGATAAAAGGCTGAAAACTTTAGATTTCCAAGCATTATGTACCTTTATGTGCTAAAAACTGGTAGACAAGCTCCACAGAAGTAGGTGTCTCACCTTTGTCTGTGTACTTGTCAGAATAATTACTGTTTCTGACTCCAAAACACCTTTAATGCAAAACTGTAACATTGTTTGACACCAGAGGCAATGGAAAAGTCTACCCTATCCCACCATGTTTGCATGGAGTGAAACAAAAATGGTTGTTAAACATAGTAGCCATTTTTATTTTGTAAATAAAAAGATATCAGTATAATAACGTAAAAAGTGCCATATCAAATCAATCTATCAATTCTGCTATAAAATTCTAAGCATCTGACATTGGCTCTGAGGCCCCAACCATTTGTAATTAGAAAGTGACCTGTAGAACTTAGGGTGATAACATACCTAAAGAAGTTTAAAGATGAGATAAAGTTGCAATTCTTAAATTTTAACTCCAGCAGATATAAAATGTTTTAGAATACATTAAGTGGTCAAAAATCTCAAATATATCAATTCACATAACACAACTTATTCAGAGGGCACCTATGTAAATTACTGACCATGCAGTTACTTTCAGACAAGAAATGTAAAACCCAAATCATGTACACAAATAAATGAGATAATGACAAACCTATTAGGCACCAACTCCTAAAGTAATTCCAAAAATGAACAATCTAGCTTTTCTTTTGATGTGGTTGGACTTCTATCATGCAAGCTTCAGAAAAAACAGACATTATCTTTACCATCTTAATTTTCTTACTCAAACAGCATATATATTGCTAATATTTAAAGATCATGTTCCAATGAACATATGAGAAAAGAATGAACTTGTTTGGTTTTTTCCTTCAAAATTCCTAAAATCCATTTCTTTCAAGTCATAATTTATTTTCCAGTAATCAAATGTTTCACAATATAAATATTTTTAGGGGTACATAATGATGTGATTAATTGACAGACACTGGTCATTTGTGATTAAAAAGAAATTAATTAAGAAGTGGATAAGAAAGTGGATGAGAAAGCCTGGGCTATAAATAAGTTTCTCATATATAAATAAATAACGAACAAGACTTTTCATCAAAAAGCCCAGTCTTACCTATCACATACATGTACTTACGCTACACTGCATACTTGTCGCTAGTCACCAGTTCAGTACACTGGACACCAGTCTTCATTTTGGCTAGTACCATCTCCAAATTGCTTCACATAATTTTACAAGGTAACAGTTTTTGCCAATTGAACACGAAGACAGATCTGAAGTCCCCACCCCAAATCATTGTTGACAATCAGCATCAGATGAAGACCCTACCTATATGTAGGTATTTTACAATACATGCATTCATATCTAGCTAGAGTTGCATGGAGTACTGCTCAAAAAACTTAATTCGTTCACATTGTTACAGAATGCAAGTATAATCCACTCATGATAAACATGTATGCCTCTTCCCCTACTGAACAAGAAGTGCATGTACAGTATCAAAATGATTATACTTGCTATTATCCTCAACCGAATCCAACTTTTCGCTTTAAATGCAGCATTACCTAGAAGAAATTTACAGAAACAATTTTTCATATTGAATTGTGCAACTCAACAAGAATTTGCATTTGTTATTATGCTGAAAGACAAAGATATTAATAAATCTGAAAGACAAAAAATGTACATGACATCACACATTGTATTGTACTGCAAGATGATGATAGACCGAGTTCATACTCGTACGTTATTATAGTTATATTTTATAAACAAATGACATAAGAGTACTGTAAATGGTACATGAAATAAATGTGTTGTGACCTTTTCCTTAATAATTACTACTGATCTCCCTGCCCTGTATTTTCATTTGTCATGACCCTGACCATGATAGATGCAGTGGCTCAAGAACATGTATACGAGACCATCTATACTTGAAATACAGTCTGGCTCAAATTTCATCCGATATCTTGGATAGTTCTATAATTATGCTACAGTTAAGGATTTAAGTAAGAGAATTACATTGTTCCCTGGCAGATTTAAACTGGATATAAAAAAATTAGTTAAAGGAAACTAGAAATGTGTGAAGTGATATACTTCCACACTATTTGTATTCAACTACATGAAGTATGTCACTGTGACCAAGTTTTGTGGCACAAAACATTGATTCTAAGTTGGCAATTGGGAGCAACAGGCAAAAGTATATTGCATTTAAAGCCATATATGTTATTCGAGCAGTGTTAAAAAAAAACAAGGAACAGAAGTCAGTGGCCAAGTTCAGGCATCTGTAATGAAAGTTTGAACTCTTTTAGTGAATTAAAAGCAAGAACTGCATTCCTGATTGAAAGGGCAGACATATAAAGGCCTGCATGGTCACAGTTAGTTCAATTTATTCTTATTTTTAAAGGCAAAACTTTGCAGGAATTTTTCTGTTTCATTAAAATTACATTCAAATACAAGATACAGTTGTTAAAATGTGCCTATTTTTCTCAAAGATAACATCATCTTGCGGCCAGTGAATAATGATGCTAGAAGAAAAAAAATGTGTGCATTTAAATATACATGTACTGAAAAACCATAATATTACATTTTAATATATAAGGAAGCTGATGAGATGGCAGCCTGATCAACAAAAAGCTGACCATGGCCTCCATTTTGAGCTTGCTCATTACTTGTAAAGCTGGCATTCTACACATGAAGATATATCCACATACCAAGTAAAATGACTCCATGGCCAACGCAACTGTACTAGAGAAACTGGCCACAATATTGAAATATAAGAAGCTTTGAAACCAATGTTAATCTAGGGTGTGCACAGACATATGGACTTGCCAGGATGCCAAAGTGATTGCCATGTCAAGCTTCCATCAATGCATACTTGACAAAGACCCACTTTTGTTGTTCTTGCACTTGTTTAATCTGAAAAGGATCTATATGTGTTAGAAGTAGTAATGAACAAGGCGAATCAAAGTATCAACATCAAAACAGTAAATATTGTGGTCTAGTGGAATTTCACACCCGTGCAAGTACTAATTCAGGGCCAAATTATTAATCTGAATAATCATTACAACAAACAACTAGAGTCTCCATGGCACTCTGCTAGTAATGAGATCTCCACTTTTGGTCCCAAAGTCAGGAAAATGCCAGAGTACAATAATAACTGAATTCCAAAAGTAGAAATCTTGCCCATCTTTTTGTTACATGTAAAGTTGTGCCCTTTGTGGAAGCAAAATTAGTTTGTCTGAATCCTAGTATAGTTATCAAAAAATTAAGATTCAGAATTTTGTGTCCGAGCTGTTATTAGTGCCCATGCTTCTTAACAGAGGGCCCTGATCTTCTTCACATAGAGACTCTTGTGGGTAATTTATTTTGTGGTCCCAAAGACTTTTCTTTGGCAAAATACTTTGACTTGTTAACTTCTTCACTGGTGCTTCCCAGCCCAAAGACACCAACTATTTAGAAATTTGAAATGTCTTGAAGACATTGAACTTCAAACCGCATAGTCTAATTTTGTATTCATTTTTATATGATTAACACTGCCCATTTATTATCCCCATGCTTTTAGAGGTGATATGATTAACTTCCGTTTGTCCAAATGTCTGTGATTCCTTCTGAACTTTTGGACAGAAATTCACCAAACTTGGTATGTAGGTTGTCCATGTGGTAAACAGCATCAATAGGGCTTCTGGGCATCTACCCATGAGGGTTTTCAAAGCAGGGAAGGGGGGGGGGGGGTCCAATGCAGAAGATAAATAACACTTCAATTACACAGTTTATACATCCAATCATAGCAGGAGGACACATGATACATGCAACAGCTTTCGTATTATGACCTGTGGGCTATGGTCTGCAAGTCCGGCAACTGTACATTACATTATGGTTGCTGTGTACAGTGCAACTCACATGATTTTTTTAAACCTCGCATGTCATGGTGGGGGGCTTCATCCCTCCACTTTCGATAATGCTCTGCAAAGGAACAATAAATAGCAACAACTCATCAGAGCACCCAAGTAGTTATGCTGATGCAACTTGAAGGGGCCAGTAGGCATTACCAACTGACATTTGAAAACTCAACAAATAAAGACCACCCACAGAAAGAATGAGACATCAGGAGTGATTTACAATCAGATATCATTTGGCTAATCAAACAATCATAATGGGATCATATATTTGGACAATAAAAAGATCATTTAAGAAATCTTGTATATTCAGTACATTTAGAAAAGGTTTTTGACTTATTTTACAGCAAGTCTACACTTTTACTTTATTCAATGAAATTTGAACAAATTACATGCTGACTTGACAAGAGGCACACCTTGTTGAGCTTATCTTGAACAATGTTAATTTATCCCACTCTTTAAATGTGAAAAGTAATATTTTCCAGTATGGACAATTCAATCCAGATAACAGCTGTATTTGTTTCATTCATCACAAGATAAATGTTTCAATTAAGAAAAGCAATGGCACATTTTTCTTTTCATACTACAAACCAGATCAAATCAAATGTTTTCAAGCCTTTATCTTCCCCTTAGAAAATTAAATGACCTCTCCCTAATAAAGACTTGACTTCTGCAGATGTTCTGCAGAAATCAAAATACATAGTGACTATTGTAAACTCTGTCATAAAATATTAGCATACAATGATGTCAGTTTCAGCTTGGGAAAGGTGTGCTTCTATCACAGGAAGCAATCTAACTTTGCATGTTGTACTTAACAAATTCAATTATGCTCCTGCCATTAACGAAGTTAATTTTTCTGACCTCAACGCATTGTTGAAATGAATAATAATGTGGACTATTGTATATCCTTAGATGTTCAGAGACTTTAATTTCCAACAATTTCAGGCATTCTGCATGATGGCTAAATCCTATTAGTTGCTCATGTTTGTACAAGGAAAATATAAAACAAAACTGTTATCATAAAAAAATAATCATACAAAAATGATGTGTCAAAATAATAAGTGATAAAAATTCTCACTAAGGTTTTGATGCATATATTAAAATATGCACTTTCTTGTTTGCAACTGTTGGAGCATTTGGCTATTGATAAAAAAAAAACATACATGCAGAGTAATTTCTTTGAACAGTATTTGGCTTGTATGTGGTATACTGTTTCATAGCTAGTTACTGTGGCAGAGTAGTTACAGTGTGTGACTTGTGCATGCCCACACACACGCACACTTGACACTGGAACACGAGGACATGAGTTCACATTTGGTGGCAGGAATAGTCATTCTTTCTTTTTCCTCCATAACATTATGTAAAGTAGTTTTTTTTTATATCTCTTATGAACTTGTCCAAATTGCAGTTTTCAGATGAAGGTTTATAACTGGTTAAATTTTAATATTTTAATTATGAAGACTGCCTAAAATGCCAAAAAAGTAAAATTTGAATAGCATTAATAAGTATTTTAGCATTATTTTTTAAACTAACATTGGTGAGAAATGATTCAAAACATTATCAGAATCATAAAAAAATTTAATGGCAGAAAAATTCTTTTTGGTTTGGGTTAAACGAAGAGGCCACCAACTGCAGATAGCCTGGTAACCATGGAATTCTTAAACTATGACTGAAACATGTACCAAAAAGATGTTTCTAATGTTAAGTGCAATCAATTAGGACAACTTGTGCAGTAGTGATTTGGATTCCATATTTATGAGATTGAGTGATAAAAAAAGAGATGTCATCTGCAATCAATACGAGGTAAGTGGATTAAGTGGAAGACTGGGGATTGATTCTTTGTGTCCTTCCCTCCCTCTTTCTCATTAATGGCTACAAGTGCCTGTAAAATTCTCTCTAAAAGAAACATGTGGATGCCTGTTATTGCTCTCTTTCTCTGTGCATAAAATGATAGATGTTAAATTTACCTGTCTCTAACATGCAATGACTTTACATTCAACAGCAGTAATACCATAATCTATATCATTTTCAATAAAGCAATGAACTTGGTATTACTGCCACTGACAGGTCTTTTATTTGTTACATCATTACATCATGTTAGAGAAATGTAAATTTAAGAGCCATCATTTTAGACAGAGAGTGAGAGAGAAAGAGATTTGAGGAATCAATCCAATCCCATTGTCTTCCACTTAATCCATTTTTCGCTGCAAAGCAGTAAACAGCAGTAAATACAGAAGTCACCTAAAAGAAAATGGCTTGCTCTACATTTATCTCAGACTGGTTTAGTACTCTCTACTGAATGGAATTCTCTACTTAAAGCAGAAAATTAATATTCTAATGGATCTATTTAGAGTACATTTGTCACAATAAAACTTATTATAAAAAAATTACTCAATACTATGTTATTGGAATGGTCAGATGCGTTCATTTCCTCATTTCTGTTGCAGTTCGCGCAATATACTTTGTTAAGCATCTTAAAAAATTCAGTAATATTACACACTCTGCTGTGAAAAGAACGACAATGTACAATAGACATCAAACATTTTACAAAAAAATTGAATCAATACTTGACTGATGTGAAACAATATTCCTGAAGTTTGGATAGTTATCCCATGCACGAGCAGGGCCAGATCAGGTCAAGTGTTGGGTGCATGTGTGTGAGTTCCAAAATTTCAAAAGGGCCCCAAAGCAAAAATATGTGTCTATTTACTCAAAGTATGCATAATATCCAACAAACGTGAGCAAGAATAAAATGATAATCACATTTCCAGTGACTGCTTATGTGTGTACAATATTGGGGGGGGGGGGGGGGAGCTGATGAGTTCTCAGTAACTTATTGTACTATTTCTTCAGACTTGCAATCACGAGTCTGGAGGGGTTTATTTATTTAAACCGAGATTTGTATTATAAAAAGGACACCATGCTAAATTTATCTTCTGGTGATTGCAATAACAAAACATATCCTGGTGGGAAAAAAACAATCCAGCCCCTTAAATTAAATGGCCTTGCAGTACACGTGTATTTAAAATTGTTGTATATCCAGCCTCGTAAATGGGTCATTACGCGATTCATAATTATAGAATTTGCTCTTGATATTGGTGTTTGGGGTTTTTTAAAAACAGAAAGTGACTGTAACTAGAATTTAACTGTCTAAACCAAGAGGATTACTTTTCATGTTTAAACAGCAAGATAGATTGACACTGCAAGAGAAGATCAATACACTGTGCCCCTCATCAAGTCAGTGTGCAAGTTTGTTCAGATTTCTTTGAATAAAATTCGAATGTAAACATACTGCAAAAGTATATATGTCCAGATATAAGACAAATTCTGAAAAAATGTAATAAACATATCAATTAAATTGACCATGTGATTATAATTGTGAGTAAGTTATTGATCAGAGAAATTTATGAAATAATGTTGTAAGGTTTAACGCCATTTTTCAGCACACGATAGGCTATACATGGCGGCCAGTATTAATGGTGGAGGAAGAACCCGGGAAAACCCCGGAAAGAACCACCAACCCACAAGAAGCTACTGGCAAGCTTTCTCACATACCCACATTAGCTGAATCCAAGACTCGAACCCACGCAGACAGAGGTGAGATGGCAGTGATCCATAACGCAGAGCGCTTTAGACCACTTGACCACTAGGGGCCCCAAAATTTATGAAATGGGGGGTGGGTTAGTGACAATAAATACCAAAGCAAACAAAAGGAAAAGAGGACGGATTTGATACTTTTAAACACCAAGATATCTCTGAATACATAAAACAAATATCTGAACAGGAAAATTTGGTATTCATTTCAGCTCCAGTAGTTTCTGAAAAGTCAGGAGGATAATCTATAACAGGATTATTATGATGGCTGCTGTGGTAGTCTACGAGGATTAGTGATAATACAAACATGCTAATGGATAGATCAATGTCAGATGACAAACCAGTCATCCCATAAGCTCTTCTGTTCTATGACCAGTACAACTAGAAGTCAGTTATTTGTCAGTACATTCAGATGATGACCATATGTGCAGTAATCCATCCAAAAGTCTTGAGATATGTTCACTAGATTTTCTCATGCAGTGCAAACAGCTATAAGGAGCAATAACTATTATAAAAATTGTAGGTAATATTTACCAAAATTTCAAGGCAAGCCATCAAAACTCCAGAACTAGTTCCATTCACATGATCATATGGACAGAAGGATGTATGAATATATAGAGAGAGAGATATGATGATTTCGGTACAACTCCTCTTCGGTAGAACAATGGTACAAATGATAGAATAAATAAATAAAACAGCAGTTTTCCATATGAACAAGACAATCACACTATACAGGCAGTAAACAAAATAGACTAAGCTTGTGAGGATCTCAGCCATTTCTTTATTATTATCCATGGTTAAGTTGCAGTGGGTGGAGAAAGATCGTGGGGAATCAACCATGGTTCCTAATATGACACTTGGGTTTCTGATCCCCCACACCAAAATCTTGAACTTGTGAGACATAGATATAACTAAGGAGTTGTTTCAAATTCATGTAAAATCACTTGTTCTCTCCCCACTCCCCAAGGCATCATCAAAATTCACAAATTCATGGCACAGTCTACACATATATTGAGTAAATTTTCATGCATTTAGCTTTAATGGTGCAGGAAGAGTTCAAGAACATTACACCACACAATTATGTCCTTCTGTAAAGACTATCACAATATCCCATTGCTTCTCTGAAAGTGCAAGGAAAAGAATATTATGAAGAGAACTATTAGACAATGAAAGGAAAGAGAACAGGTTCATAACTGATTTAAACCTAAGCAATGGAAATATTATGCATATAGTGTACTTTCATTAGTGATAACAGAAAGACATCACTTGTTTGTTCTTTTTTTTAAAACAGAAAAATGATGAATCTTAGATGGTTAGAATGAAGAAAAAAAAAAAAACACTATAAACTATGAGCATCCAAATTTCCAATTCTACCGCAAATAGTGTGGGGGAAAATACTCTGCAAGGAAATAAATTATTATTTTATGAGTCAATTAGTTAAAGCTGATATGATAAGGGTTGTAAACATAGATGATCCGCTGAAAATGAGAAGGTGGCTGCTGTTGTATGCTGCTGACACTGACACTCTTCTAATGTCAGACTGAAGTTAACTATTACCTCTTTCCTTCTTTGTGCCTCCAGCTCTGCCTCTCGCTGTTTTTCCAGCTCCTCTAACATTTGTCTCTCCATAAGTCGCTTGGCCTCCTCAACCCTACGCTTAACCTCCACCTCAATCTCATCTTTTCTCTTTTCAAGTTCTTCCTCTACCCTTCTGGCCACTAGTTTCTCCACTCTGCGAGCGACCTCCTCTTCAATTAGTTTTTCTTCCAATTCCTTCTGTTTTCTATATAAGCAGGCAAAACAAAGATGGTACAATATGAAAATTAGAAACAACAATAGAATATCCACACATGAACAAGACTATAATATTATTCTGACATATAACTATCCTGCCAAATCTCACAGGTCCACAATATTTCTGATGGCAGCAGTTAGTTCCAGTGCTGCTGTTTCTTTTAACAATTTGAGTTCAATAAACCCGGAAAGGCAACCTACTGTGCAGTACAAAATTAAAAGTTACTATACATATATTTATAAAGCCTCATTCTCTCTGACTGGTTCTGTAGACCCAAAGACACACTCCTGCCACAAGAACACATAAGAAACATGTACACATCTTCAAACCTCCTTTTGATAGTCTTTAAAACATTTCCCACCTACATACATGCTCTGCAAAGATGCTCTACAACTACTGACAGATATAATTTCTGGAATTGAAGCAGTGTTAAATTTTTTGGCCATGTTGGGGTTAAAATAGACACTGTTCTTAGCGAGAATCTGATTATGTCACTTAGTCATGATTAGGATGGACTTAGAACTGCTACCCCATGGATTCTCGGTGGTGCCTACATAATCCTGAACTGCAAACATAACAGAGGCATTGAAAAGTTTCTTGAAAAACTGAAATAGAGACAAACAGTCACTCTTATAATTATATTGTTATAAAGGATATACAATATATCAATTTAAATTATACAATTTTATATAAATTTATCCAATAAAACCAGCGTAAAATCACTTTACAAGATTAAACCAATTCTCGCTTATAGAAGACCCAAGAATTTGCAAGACTTTTTAATTAGAACTAAGCAGATAGAAAATAAAAAAAATACACTTTTCATCATCTAAATGTAACAGATACCGGTGCTTTCAATGTGAAAACATAAGAGAAAGTACTTCTTTCAGTAGTGCTAATACAAAAGAGGTATTTTCTCTATGTGATAACACTACCTGTATATCAACTGATGTGATTTATTTAATAACCTGTAAAAAATGTAGCATGCAATATGTTGGACAAACACTTCAACAAGTTTCTAAGAGAATGAATAATCATTGCTTTCATATAAAAAGTTATAGACTCATAAAAGAAACTTATTGGATTCATAAGTTAGATACTTTGTATCCTAATGGACTTAATGCCAATGCACTATATAAAACTGTACAATTTAAACTGATATATTGTATATCCTTTATAACAATATAATTATAAGCATGACTGTTGGTCTCTATTTTATTTTATTATTTTACTAATTCAAGTTTCATTAGAGACTCGTGTATCTTTTAGATCCTGTCATATATATATATATATATATATATATATATATATATATATATATATATATATATATATATATATATAAAATTGTTATGATGATGCATATCATTTATGATGTTACGTAATGACATAATTGTTGTTTTAAAATAAAAGACGTCATCCGTTACTTTCAAAACATTTCGTGCCTGAAGAAGCATAAATTAAATGCAAAACTAGTTGCACAGAATTTTCAGCATTTGTGTTGTTTTTTTAATCACAATTTTGAAAAACTGAAGAAACACACCAATACAGGATAGGGATGGACACTAAAAAGATGCATGCAAGTCAAGGTACATATTAACCATTACATGGATCCAGTTGCATAGCAACACCAAATGGAGTAACACCAAGGTCAGTAATAAATGAGAAAATTTTTGACATGTTTTGAATGGGCAGTTTTGTTGATGCCATATCCAACTAGTTATCACCAAGACATGCCTCAAATTTCCTGTGCAGGTTACCAAAGCTGTTGAAATGAAAGAATCAGAATCTATATATCACTAAATATTGATAAAGAATCTTGCTTAACCGACACAGCAAGCACAAGGGCAAAAAATATCCATGAAGACATTGTATGCATGTATTTAAGACTCAACAACTGCTCATCAGCCTTACTTATACTGCAGTAGTAAGTGAAAACAACAAGTAATCATGTCAGAACCTGGTTAAAACAGTCAAATGTACTGTTGTGCAACAGAAGATGATAGTCCCATACATCCTCTATGGATATTGAATGTTTCAGTTTCAGAGCACCCAGATCTGATGATTACATCAAACAGTGCAAATCATTTATCAAATCTCTTGCAGGTTCTGTTATGCAAATGTACAATGTGATGGAAAACAGAACAGCCATTCCTTTATCGTGCCCAAAGTGCTAGCTGTTCAAACCACAGCTGAGGTGTGTCTCAGACTGATAAGGTACGACAAAATAGGTTCAGCATCAGCTCTATTCATCTGCAGGCATAATTACGACTGGTGATAATGTTCATGTGATCTCAACGCCCATTCATTGCTGGATTTATGACAAAGCTTTCAGTGAAGGGCAAAATCCTTCATGTTTTCCATATATTTACAACTGAAAATGTCAAAATTTATGGAAACTTCTACCGGGTACCCGTCAATCATAACGATTTGTTACTCAGGTACCCAATCAAAGGGAAACTGTATTAAATGTGAATTAAAACTGTTTTGTTGTATGTTCATACATGCCTAACCTCATGAGAGGTATAAGTGTATTTATTACTAATATAAGTGGCAAAAAACAAAATCTGAGCATAAAAAGAGCAATCTTTATGTATATTGCACGCCATAAATATAGAAAAATGCATGAAAAATGTGCATTTATTTTTGCAACTCATCTGGATCTGCAGATAAAATTCTTGTCACAAATCAGCTAAACCCAAGTGGATTAGTAGTTAGTACAAGGGTACTGATACAAAACAAATTCAAAAATTATTTATGCGTAACACTCTGATACAGTTGCTATAAATAGAACATAATACTGTTAGGAAAGCGTATGCAAGTCTTCGGACAAGCATACTCATATGTCATAGTTATATAGAAGCCATCTTTTCTAGAATATGGTCTGTGGGATTAATGGGATGTTAATAAAAATGAGAAAACTAATTTATTGGGAGGGGGATATACCGAAAACGCGTAATCCGAATACAGTTACGCATAAGGTGTAATTCAGTGAAAAAAGCATAATGATTATGCCAAAGTGTAATGGTTCGCATGTATGCACTCACTTTAACCAGTCTATTTGTCTAATTTTGGGGTGAATTCTTTATAAACTTATGTCAAAATATTTTTAAAAAAGAAGCAGTTCAAAGACTTTGTTTCTATTTTTAATCCAGCAGACAATTTAAATGCTGCGCGGCATCATCTGAACAACTTTATGGGCAACGGACAAAGCTCCACGGACAAAGTATCACACTACAAGTTCAAATGGCCTACTGGAGCTAAAACTATAAAGTAACGGCATGCACTATATGTATACAAGGTTTCAGTATGAAATTATAAGAACCAAAACTGTTGATGTTACACAATTGCCATAAACAATAATTTAAAATATCAAGTCTAATAAAAATCTGATTACAAGGCAGGCCTCAACTCAAGAATTGTAACAAACCCAGCAAATTAGATGCACCATCACCCCATTAGTAAGTGTGGTTATTGTTTACAAACTCATCTCAGATTTTGATGAAATAAGCTCACATAGGAAGTCCAATCAAAGAGTATGGCCTCTAGTGTTCTCACAGCCAATTGGAGGCAAGATCATCTCATTAACATGCATGGGCATCACTCGTAACTTGTGCAAAATCTTGATGACACACACCTAAATACCAAATCTCATTAAAATTTGACATGAAACATTGCCTCACGAACTGAGCCAAACTGATGTTCACTGTATTAACATGCATGGATGTTGACTGTTAAGCTCACATATGAAGTCTCATTGAAATAAGACCAAAAGCATGTGCTGGCAGATGGACGCTGGGCTATACCAGTGCTGAAAGAAACAATTTTTTAGACACAGACCCAGGACTAGTGACTTAAATAAGCCCACAAGACCTGACTGAAATTCCACAAGCTCAGATTACAATTTTCACATGCAAAAAATGTCCCCCTTTTTTTAGTATTGTCACACAGTGTTGTAATAGCCACAAACTGAATATAAATTCGACTGGGTTCAAAGCAGTTTTACAATAATGAAAGCATAATTAGTGTTCATCACAACACTCACTTGGGACTGGATGGTCCTGGGTTCAAACTTTTCTGCTGGATTCTTTGAGTGAATCCTGGTCAAAACCAAGTTGATGTATGTCCATATGTTGTTTGCAGGATGTGCAGAATTTTTTGGTTGTTGCTAGCATGCTTCACAAAGTAAAACTCCATCAACCCCACAAGTTCTGGAATTTGCTGGGCTTTGCTGATACAGTAGTCCCCCTCTTGAACGGCCCCCCCGACCAGCGGCCACCCTCTCCTTACGGCCAGAATCCGTTGGCACCGATGAGTTTGTGTTCAAAAGTATCCCTCACGAAAGGCCACTCAGCTAATGCAACCGGCTTCTTAGTGCAATAACATAAAATGTACCCCTCACAAGCGGCCGCATTTTATTTTAATATGTATCCAGAACCAGTATTTTATTCATAACGTGTGTTAAGTAATCCGATTTCTGTTTCCCGATATCAAGTTTTCGTTACATAAAGAAGTGTTGACTAAAGTACATGTACCACTAAGGTTAATATTATATCATTTACGCCTCATGAGAAGCCACATTTATTCCATAAAGCCGAGAAAGACTCAAAATTTTAATCCATACAAAAGGGTAAGTACATGTAATCCAATTAGCCTGACTGCTGTGTTATCATAAGATGTCCAGTTTAGTCACTCTGATAATTGTTAAGATTACAATTATTGAACAGTAGTAACAGCTGAGAAGTGGCAGCATCGATGTACAATACACAAGTCAGCAGGAAAATGGTTTGATAGCCTTTATGGCTTCCCTTAGTAAGATGTTGAGCTTGTTCACTTTGATAATTAGTGGCTATTATTACTGACAATAATTGTCAAAATTACAAATCCTAATGGCCGCGAGATCAAATCTGTATGATGTTAATGGTACATATCGAAGCCGTTTTGGCTTCTCTCTTTTAGTGTAAAGAAATGTATAAAAACAATAGGGCACCAGACTGCGACTAACAAATTACATAACATGATCACTTCCTTAAAAAACACACGGCAATTTGTTCAGATGCATAAATTGTTTATCAGTATTGTAGTTGGCAACATGAATAACTCACTGCAAAAAGATCAACATGTCATTGAGGAAAAGAAAAATTCTCAGTTTAGAAAAGAAAGTGAAAGTAATTCAACTGACCAAGAGGTGGCGGGGTCGAGAATCCTTGCAGAAAACTAATGTCTGAAAGACTCAGATAAACAATATCATGAAAGATAAGGAAACAATTCTGCAGAAGTGGGAAGGTGAAATGGACGGAGAAAGGAAGATTGTTTGAGCCAGGAGATGTTTGTATCCTGATTCTGATGACAAGAAAAAGCAACAATTTTGTCAGTTGAATTGGGATCTGACAACTTTACCGCAAGTAACGGATGGTTGCACAGATTTCAAGTGCGACACAATATTAAGTGTTCTGTCCTTAGTGGAGAATCAGCTGATGTTAATAACGAAGTTGTTAAAGATTGGAACAAAAGACTAAATGATATATGCAGGGGATATGATAGCAAGGATATTTTAAATTGTGATGAGACTGGTTTGTTTTTTTAGACTGTTACCAACAAAGTGACAGATCATGTCATCTGTAACATAATTATAAAGACAGTTTTAAAATTATATCCATGGTTATTCATAACATTCTTTTGAAAATGATGAAACGGTTTGTTTTACATTTATTTCACAGCATGCATGTGATTTTTTTAAATGAAAATATTAAATGTTTTAGAATTAAAAGTACTTGTGTCTTTCTTCATACGTATTTACTATTTGCATTTGTCATCCCCCTCTAGAAAGGCCACTTCCCTGCTGCAGTAGGGGTGGCCTTATAAGAGGGGGACTACTGTATATAATTGCTTCCTAATTCAGCTTAAAAAAATGAGTAACACTTGAACACTATTCTGATAAATGAAATGATCATACTTTGCATTCTATATACACCTCTCCCTCAATAACTTGCACACAACGGGGTCCACAAGCAAAGACCGCACTACAGTAATACCTCGAACATTCGCGAGGTTAGGTTCCAGAATCAGTCGCGGATCAGCAGGGATCGCGAATGTTTGGTACGAGTCACTAAAAATGCTAACAGATGCTTATTTCTAGGGTTTAAACCCTAAATATGACCCAAATCATGCTCCCAAAGCACTTTAATTTCATTTAAAAGTTAGCTTAATACATTACCCTTAAAAAGAGAAATAAATGGTTGACATAAAAATAGAGTACAGTATCGCCTAATGGGTATTTGCCACACTGGCGCATTTACAGTACGGTACATGTATACTAATATTACCCCTATACTAATTCATTGGCTGCTGTTTTCTTTTGCACTCACAGTAAGGTAAAACCAAGTAACGAATGGGACTGTAAACTTAATGACTGACGTTTTCTTTGTCATTGTCAGGAAGGTAAACTAGGTAAACTTCATATGTCACAGAAGTCACATAACGAAGGTACAATTCAATAAAATAAAGAAAACACGTACGTTGAGGGTACCAATGAAAATTTCGCGAATCCGTGAATTCGCGAATCCAGAAACGCGAATGCACGAGGTATTACTGTATAAGCAAGAGTGAGAGTTACCTCCAAATATTGAAAAAAATCCGCTTAGGCTATACTTCGAGAAAACTCTGAAGGGGTGTGTGTGTGTTAGGGAACTGGGCTGTTTAATGACTGAATCCTTGTTTTACAATGATGTCGATAATAATTGTTAATAACGCACTTTTTCTAATAAATTTGTTCGTTATTCTCTATAAATAACATTTATTTTCAAATGTCCAACACGTGAAAGATTGTTCCAACTAATTTCAACAATCATCATGTGTACGTGAAAACATAAGTGCATTACGTCACTGGTTTATGTTTTGTTGATTAGTCTGGTTCCTGGAGTGTTATTTAATAATATACTGCCAAGTCAGGAGTAGGTGTAGTAGGAAACAAGACAAATTGTTGATACACCACCAAACAACATTCCGTTTTTTAAAATAAAAATAGTGACCTTTTCTTGTGAGACAATTGTCTATGCTGAAACTCAAATTTTGTATTGTTAAGTTAGTATACTGTTGATTCGTGATTTCATTGGAAGTAATAGTGAAACTTTGTATCATCCTTGAGGATATCTCTAAGTGCCAGTACTTGAATTATCTGAAACTCGCTTGCCCACAGTGGTCCATATCTATGAAACCAAGCTCTTTATTTTGCGAAGTATTCATTTCCCTTGGTTGCTTTGCAATCTTTGATCACAATTATGAATGAGTCAGTTAATTTAAGGTAGTTTATGTTACATACACAATAACATTTATAACAGTGTTCAATTGATCAAATGAAGTGAGTTCATGCAACACATGACCGGGGCCGTTAGGTTTCAAGTAGGATGGATTAGCATGCCTTTAAACTTTTCTTTATTCCACCTCCTTTACTCGATTTAAAAGACACAATTAACACGATAATACAAAGGAGGCCAGCTTTTAATTCAGTGCAACAATACAACAAATACTTCCGCAAGTTAGTTATCAAAACACAGCCAGGACTTAACTGGGTTCTCAGAGAAATGCCTACAGACATAGCTGACACATTTTACATTTAAATACACATTTATGATGATAACACATCTAGCAGCTCTTGGATTACCTATAATGTGTTGTTCTACTTTCTGTTCCTACCTATGCAAATTAGCACAATAGGCTCACCCACTGCAGCCTTCAAACACATCTCATCAGCTATAGTCAGCCAATTAAGTAATATGTGAAATGGTGGTTTAGACCTGACCTCTCTTCTTTTAATTGCCTCTATTTTAAACTGCCTAAGGGATAATTTTACATCAGCTCTGATCATGACTGTTTACCATTTATACATGCTATATGTAACAGATATATACTTAACCCATTAACCCCTGGTGCCGCGTTTACGTGGCAGGAGGTAGTAGCCTACTGCCGAGCTCTGTAGTGTCAAGGTCATGTAAGATACACTAAAGTGGATGGTATTATAGAAAAGTAGACAGATGTAGCTCTACAATGATACCAAACAATCTGGAAGTACTAGTTGCACTAAAAAATACAGAGGGAAAAACCTAATTTTTTTGGACCTGATTTTTTTTAACACAAAAGGCAGACTGGTCTGAACCGCAAACAGACAGATGAACCTCTGCAAATAGTAGGATAAGATGGGCATTTGGAATAAAAAGTGGCTTCGATATGAAAATGATGGAGCCGTTAAGCAAAAGAAAAAAAGAAGAAAAAAAAAGAACAACTTTTACCTTTCTCCTCATGTGCTAGCGAAATAGCCAACAAAAAAAGATGTTTCTAACACAACCAGGCATTGGCTTAATGTAAAATCACTTATTTCCTACTTGCATTTCAAGCGAAAACGACCAAAACCTCCTGGGGTTAATGAGTTAAAGCTTTTAGAGGTTTCCCCCCCCCCCCATTTTTGAAGATGACTGAAAATTGATTTCTTCGAAACACGACTGTGTCGGGGGTTTGAGGGTACAAATCATCTTTATAGCATGACATGCGATGATTCAATCTGATTAAAATCAGAACTCAATTTCACGTAGAACAGCAGAGATCTGATTTAGATTGTGCGTTTTACAGCAGATATGCCAACATCTTGAAAATACATTTACACATTTCATCAGCACAATTCAAAGTTTCCTCAGGCAAATTATAATTTTTTTGACAAGCCCAATGGGCACCACTCTTAAAATACAGGAAGTACTTGATCTAAAATCAGAATGTCCCCAGCCATCCAGCTACTGGACTTTTTGAGCACTGTATACTAAAAGCTCATTTGGCCTATGGCCAGGCGAGGTAAAAATTTAGGACCCATGTACATACCGGGTTACACTGGATATAGTGTTTCAGAGAATCACAGAACAAAGAGTCCTTGATCTCATTAATTTTACATCACTTGAGGTCAGCAGCCTGACCCGAAACACACAATCTGATCTTACTGTTTCCTCTGTTTTTCCAGCTCATTATTTTTTTCCTCCTCTTCTCGTTTTTTGGTCCTCAATATGAGATCATCATCACTGCTAGAACTGCTGCTGGAATACAACCTGTGCCTGAAACACACATAACATGATTCAAGATCAAACTGAAATAACCAGCTCACAATAAAATGAAAACCAGGTAAAAAGCTATGTAAAAAATATCTCATGACAATGTTGTTTCCTTTACATTCTCCCTTGCCTAAAGAAAATTAAATTGTTAATGATACTGATCTAGTCAAAAGCCTGAGTGTCTCAATGGTCAGTATGCTAGACTTGAGAATGAAATGGATGCAGGTCTGAATCCTACCATCAGATTAGCACATTAAGTCCATGGTCAATGCACTATATTCCAATTGCCTCAGCATCTAAAATAAACTACTTCATTTGATGTGCTGTAAAATACCAAACCAAAATAATTTAATAGTATTTTTCAAAATTTTTAAGATGGCTATCCATCAACGGTGAATATTTTGAGCTGTTTTATAATTATATTGTTATTAGCATAGATGCCCCCCCCCTTTTACAAAAATACTGACTACTTATGACAAAAATATTGATTGTTAAAACTTGAATGCATACTTAACTATTTATAACATAGATCTACAATGATCAGTAAAGTAAAACTTAATTATTTAATGTCGAAGATACACATGTTGCATTGTTGCACCTTCAGAATGAGCACCCTGTTCCATTCATGTGCCCAGTGCAACACACTCTTACTCAGACACAGGCTGTTTATAGGAGCCTTTTCCACACCTTGTTTTTTTCAGTCATTATCAATTCCAAAGTACTATCTTTTGCTGATTTGAATTCTGTGCGATTTTTTTTACTTAACTGTTTTCATATTAGCACGCGAGTGATCATTTGCAATTTTACTGCCTGGAAAAAGAGCAAAATAAATCGCAAGCAACACTAGCAACTGAAGGAAGCAAGAGGACGGTTCATTTCTTAAAGACATTTAGTGAAACGAACTTCTTATTGAATTACATCAAGATTGTCACTCGTATTTATAAATGGTTGCTAGTTCAGGCTGTGTTGTTGATGATGAAACTGAAAGCTGATGTTTGTTAGCTTTTTCATACAGTTTTATGTCATGGGTCCCTCTATGCCCAATAGAGAAATCAGTTATACAATTTGAAAATGCAAAATTTTCCCCTTTACTATATGTTTTCACAAATCTAAACATGACGGCATAATTGTCCTTCCAGTTCTGTTTTCCTTTCTTTCCTGAATAAAATCCTGAATCTTCTGCGTTCCTTTCTGACATGACTTTAGGCTGAATATTACAAAGATGAGACTCAATAACAGCGGCAACTGCATTGCACAATCCAACATGGTGGTTAAAGACTGGCATGGTAGCCTCAATTTCGAATGAACAAATTATATTTTATAACTCAATCCTTATATATATTAGGTGCAGTCTGTCTGACCTGTTAGGTCTTTCTGTTGGCTTCGAGAGGAGGCGGGAACCAGTGATATACTAATGAAAACACTAATTTCTAGAATTAAATCAGTATTTTCTAATTAAGACATATCTTTTTCAATACAAGGATATATGTTTAGTCAGCTCTACTAAGCTTAGGGCCAGTTGAGTTTATGTAATGGTTTGGTTTTCTTTGCCTGGGATCTATTTTTGTCAACTTTAATCCATTTCTTAGGACATACATGTAAACACAATAAAATAAAACAAATATTGATGTATTTGATTAAATGTAGCATTTAGGTACATCTTAGCAGCATTTCAAACATTTTGATAACCAGTCCTCCATGATCTGATCTTTTTCAGGTCATGGTCAGAGGTTAAGCACATGAACACAATAACTTGAATAAATGCGAATAATCTTGGTTGAACAATTGTACATTTGTTGAAAGCAAAGTCAGCTTGCACGCTGCACTTGTAAAAACAAATGAAATATGTGATTTCCATGCAGACTATGAAACTGCAACAAAAAAATATATTGCAGCCAGTAGTTTATGGATATTCAAATAAAATTATAATGAAAAGTGTTAGTTGTAATGTTACTTAAAAGCAGCACCCAAGGTCCATCTGTTCACTTGTTTGCATTGCATGGGCACCTATAAAATAGCGCTACTTATATTGAACCTAGAATCGTCTATCTGGATAGATGTCAGCCATGATACTCTGACCCATTATGTGTGGTCCATCTGACCTGCTAGCTGTTTCTGTTGACTTCAGGGTGAGGCAGGGACCAGTTGCATACTAATTATGCCCAATAGAGAAACGCTTTATAACTCAAACCTTATATATATTAGGTCTCAGAGTAGTCTGGTTCCCTGCTTCATATGCTCCCTGCATGAGAGAGCACATGTCAAGGTAGTAGTCATGTGATACAACAAAACTCCGGAAGTTGGTCTAGGAATAAATATAGAGAATTTTGTGCTCTTTCATTTTTGTGTTTTTATTACAACCAGTTTAAGTCTTACATTTAATTTTATTTCTACAATATTTAAAACTGACGGTTGTGAGATTCTGTGTGCTCGTGCTACTGGCAATCAAAATCGCTAGTACCAACTCAAATTTCATCAACGCATTAGTTTTATCGTCATTCAGCAGATTAAAGACATACCAATTTTAATACTTGCAATTTCTGAGAAAATAAATAATTTTCATATAGATTTCATGCAGGTATAACTCAGAACAACAAGTCAAATTTTCAGGAATATCTCACACACTTGGCAGCCTGTATCTGCGCTTTTCTACAAATTAAAGTTATATTTTAGTCAGGGTTTACTTACCATGATGTCTTTATCCTACTAAATTCAAATTCTCACACACAGACATGTTTTGAAGTTCTGTTGGCCGCATTTCAGTTGACTGGAATGCAATGGAAGCTGGGAATACCAAAATCAGTTAGAAGGATAAGAATCTTGAACAAAATGATGCTATCTAAACACTTTCTTCAATATTAATATATTTGTATTCATTTCGGTAAAGATGAATAATTCAACTTAACCCAATTTCTGCATTCCCTGCTTCCATCACATTCCAGCCAACTGAAATGTAGACCAATGAAACTTGAAAACATGTCCATTTCTTTTATAAGAATTTGAATTTATTTGAAAAAGACATCAGAGTAAGTAAAGTCTAAAACATTATGACTTTGTAGAAAAGCATTGTTATTGGCTGCCAGTTGCATGCGATATTCCTTAAAATTTGACTTTTGTTATGGTGTTAGTCGACATCAAAACACGCTACACAGTGCTGTTATTTAGGCAGTAAGACCAAGACCCCCAAAACACAAATATCAGCATGGGGGAAAAGGTCTGGCATTCCTTAAACTTAAAGGTATGATAGCAAGCCAAACTGTGGATATGCATACAAAGTCAAATGCTTGAGCTAAATAAACATGGGTACCAAATTTATTTGACTACGCGGAATGTAGCTTGAAATATCAGCGTTTATTCTTAAATAGGTCGCGCGAGAAAGGAGAGAAGTGTTCTCCCTTGTAATTATTATATAGCACATGTAAGCAAAGTAAATTGTAAGCAACGATAAGAGCCCCTGTGGTTATAAACAAGGAAAGCATAAAGTAGCACTCATAAATAACTTGTCAGGGAACACGTCTTCAGCCATGATTAGTTTTATGTTTTAAATTTCAGTACAGTATATTGATTCGGAATGTAAAAGAACTTTTAATAAAACAAATTGTTTGCGAATTATTCCGCGATTTTTTTAAGGGATCCGAAACCGATAACGCTTAAAAATTGATGTAAAATTTAAACCCAACATGCTGATTGATGATACACTTTTAGAAATTTTGGTAAACGTTTCAGTCTTATTTGTACGTACTTGTTCCGTTTTCTCTCTCGAGACCGTGACCTAGCTGAACGAGAGCTGCTTTGTCGACTCGACATTCGTGATTGTGACCGCGACCTTGAGCGAGTTAGACGCTTTTTGTGTTTGCTTCTTTTACTGGAAGACCTGCTTCTACTTCTTGAACGACCCATTTTGATAAATATTTTGAAAATAATGTCATGAGAACGGTAATATCATGTCATCTGAAACTAACTACTTCGTAACCTCAAAATGGCTTCCGATCCAGAATGGTATACAGTTTGGGTCCTGATTAACATAATGCCTGGATAGCGTTCATTGTACGGAACTATGCACACTGCACCAAATAACATTTCTTTAATTTGTCATGTTTACAGTGCTGCATTTTTTTCCAAATCTTATATGAAGCTCAAAGTGGTGGTGGATTTTAGAAAGTTTAGCTATCCTAAATTTTACAATTCTCTCTGATTGTCCGTTTAAATGAAAATAAGGATGGCAAATTGTTTTTACAAACTTACTTTCTGTACTGACATGTGCAGAGACCGACTTTTTATTAAGGCCAACGCTTATCAAAATAAGCTGAGCTTTTTTTTAAACATTGTATCAAAACTGATGAATGTAAGATTGATCTGACTTGGCTTGTTGCTTTCTTTTCCTTTCCCCAGTCACGTTTTGACAAACACTGAAGACACGCAGTGGGGGTGGGGATATTACTGTTTACACACAAGTTAATATTTTTTCCCCTGGAAAAGAAGTTAACTTTTTTTCGAAAATCGCTAATCATTTTTTTATGACACATAGGATATACATTTATTATGTCATGATAAGGGTGGATTGTAACATGTTTCTGTTCGAGTTATCGAAACTGTGCTGTCGATTTTATATCATCTATAAAATATACCCTGGCAGTGTTCATATTTCTGAAAGAACAATCGCACAGAGAGAGAGAGAGAGAGAGATGTATCTTAAAGTAGAACAATGACGAATACGATTTAAATCTAAATTATTCTACCATGTGTTTCCTGTTCGCAATAATTAAAATTTCGAGTATTATTATTATTATTATTAACAACAACAACAAAATTAACAATACTGCTACTACAACTGTTATGTATATTTGTAACTTGTGATTAAATTTTGTTCATGATTGTAGATTGTCCTTTAAGATCATGGTCATTTTTAAACAACATGCTTACATATCTAACTTTTGTCCAAAACTTTAAGTTGTAAATAAGATCTCGACATAGGTTTTTGAGTTCGGAATATTCTATAAACATACTTGCTTGCAAATTGATTAGAATGTTCCATTAGAATTACTTACATCCAGGTCAAGTGAAAATGTAAATAAATAGGGACTTAGTAAATAAATATTTCATTATAGGATTAAATGATCGTGGTTGGATATCTATAAAAGCAACATGTTGGCCGAACAGACCGAACAGTTGAGGCTGATAACAAATTTGGCCATACAAGGTCAGAGGGGTTGAGGATGGAGTCTGAACAGACCAAATATTCGGTCAAAATAAGGCTTACAACAAGTTGGTCATACAAGGGGGTTTGACACGAGGGCCCAGCCACTTTGCTGTAGGCTGAAGGGTTTGTAAAAATAACGCTTCAGGAAAGTGCTTGCGAAAAATGTCACCAAAAACAATTGGATATGAATAGACGTTTTAACCGAACCTTCTCACTGGGGAAAGAAAAAGTAAGGCTGACAGGTTGCATAACCAAAGACTGTATTAAGACCAATGCGATATCGTGTTCTTGGATCGTGTAAATTTATTATAACAAATCCATACGGGGTTTTCTTGGCATTAGCAAAGACGTTTTTAAACCTGTCCATGTCCATGTCACCAAGTCTGATGAATATCTCGCAGCGTATGTGTATCAACGCCTTTAAAGACAACCAAACGATTGTAGTTATTTTTTTGGCTTGGGGCCCAGCTCATCGCTTGCTGTCTTGGGCCCCGCATGCTGTATTGGGGCCCGCACATCCTAGGGTCGGGCCTGTGTGCTCGCATTCATGAAACTCCTCACGTTAAACAACAGCAGAGAGGGCGGACAGGCTCTAAATGGTTCACCCGTATTTTCGCAAAATACGCCTTCCTAAAGAATCGCCAAACCCCCCCCCCCCCAAAAAAAACCGCGATATTCAGCGTAAGACAACTCCGTCGATGACAAATTGGCTTACCCGGTTATCGCCGCTAAGTTTTTCTAATCGCGACACGCCGAAGAAAAATATGCGATTGTGTCGGTGACAATTTGGAGCCGCGCCCTCTCTGCTGCTATTATCCAAAAATCGTATCAAGACCGACTCGATATCGTGCTCGAGGATCGTGTAAATTTATTGTTATAAATCCGTGCGGGGTTGACTGAGCCTGACTAAATAAATTTCTAAACTTAATTATGTCCATATCACCGCTACACCAGGTCTGATGAATATTTCGTAACGTATGAGTATCAACTCCGTTAAAGACAGTAAGAATATTACAATTATCCCTGATCACTTTTGGTATTTGTGTATACCGCTGGGTTACATAAATCACATCTGTGTTTTTGTGTCTGCCTCTGGAAAATATTCTAGCAGGATTTGATTGCCTATCCATCATTACATCATCATACACGACTATTTTGTTAATAAACCCATCAATATCATCAATACTTGGCGCTTCATCGATATCAGTGATACATTTAACAACATCGTCTCTGTTCTCATTTAACGATTTTGCATTTTCATTAAAACCCTTTAGTACATCATAGCACCGCCGGTCATCTACAGACGGAGCTACCAAATACAACTTATCCCACCTGAGCCATCTCATTATCAAATTGAGTAGCAGTTGTGTTTTGCCACTTCCAGATGGTCCTATAATAATCATACGAACAGAATTTGGTAGTGCAGCATGATGCTTACCTGGTTCTTGTTTTCTTGTAGCAGAAAAATCAATTACGTTCATGATATATATAAAACGAATATGGATTTATACTGTGTGAAATGCAGGACACGTACCCCAACAGATTATCTAACAACCATTACAACAAAAAATAACAGATCAGCGGTTACGGGTAAGTGTGAACGACGCAGTACAAAGAAATTTAAATTTATTCCTTCACAGTCAAAGTCAAATAATGTTATAAAAAAACGAGGAGGTGATATTGCAGCAAAATTAGGAAAATTACCGGGAACTCCGTGGGCTAAATATCCAGGGGAAAAACATCTTCCAGGATATAATTACTGCGGGCCTGGAACCAGACTTGATATCAGACTTGACAGCCATAACCAACCAAAGCCAGGTGAGTACCCAATAAACGCTATTGATAAAGATGTCATGCTCATGATGTAGCTTATAAAAGTACAAATCTACAAGATAGGCATATCGCAGATGTGAAATTAATTCACGCGCTAGATTCCATTACGATTAAATCCTTCAAGGAATCATTGGCTAATTGGTTAGTAAGGTATGAAATGAAAGGTAAATTAGCGCTAGGTGCTGGTAATTTATAAATGGAATCGATTTATTATTCCCCAAGAGGATACTGGAAGGGTACCGCAGCGATTAGTAAACTCGTCAGCACAGCAAAAATCACGCGTGCCACTGCAGCAGCTTGGTTATCCCGACAGGCAATATGACAAATTTAGCTACCGCCACCTAAGCAAATTCACTTTGCACATTTTAATGTCAGCATCCCAAACGAAGTTCATCAGGCCGATATGTTATTTCTGCCACATGATACCGTTAAAAGACGAACATATAAATACGCGTTAACTGTCGTTGACGTTGCAAGTATATACAAAGAAGCAGAACCGTTGTCAACAAAGACAGCAACTGAAGTAGCTTCTGCGTTTAAACGAATTTATCAACGTGGACCCTTGCAATGGCCACAGTTGCTTCAAGCTGATCATGGCAAAGAATTTCAGGGTGCAGTATCATCGTTGATGAAACAACATAACGTCACCATCAGACGAGGACATACTGCAATTCATCGTGATCAAGCAATTGTTGAACGATTTAATCGAACACTTGCTGAGCGGTTATTTGGATATTAATACGCGAAGGAATTCATTCAGGACAAGAGATCTCGTGAATGGGTTGCAAGATTACCAAGCGTGATAACTGCATTAAAAAACTAAATTACTCGAACAACCAACATGAAACCTATTAACGCAATTACCAAAAAGAATATACCCGTACAACGACGTGATTTTATGAACACAACCGGTGCTGGGCAATGACACTGTGAGATATTTATATGAGCTCGGTGAATTTGAAGGCGGTAAAAAAAAGAGCGACTGATCCTGTTTGGAGTATTACCACACACAAGATATCTAATATAACAAGATCTACTGGTAGACCAGCAATCTACAGACTAGATTCAACTGCTCCTCAACGTGGATTTACACGTGAGCAATTACAAGTAATTCCCGAAAATACACAATTACCGCCCAGATCACTTGACTAGCACCCCCGACGTCGATTACATTCAAGACAGGTCAGCATCACATTTTCTCGTGTATGACCGCGACTGTTATCTTTTCTATCTACGGTAAATTGTCTTGGGTGTTTGCTCGGATACTGCCATAACATTACACAATTACAGCGCGCACAGTGATTATTCTGCTGTTGTTTCAGCGTGTTAATAAATTCAACGTCGAGATCAAAGTCGTGTTTTTTTTGTCACTTTGTTTATAACCAGCTAATCTTTTTCTTATTATATCGACTTGACATTTATCGTTGTCATCATTAATCACTGACTCGTCCAAGACAATCCTTCGTAGCTGAGATATTTTTCTAACTCGAGACACTGCAAGATAAACTAAGTTCGACCACTCGATGCGATCATCAACGATCCAAACAACTGTGTCAGTGACAGTCAGTCCTTGAAATGAGTGAATCGTCATTGCGTATCCTAGCGTCCACGGGGATTTATCCAACGATAACGCATCCTCAACAACATTGACATCAACTGCGACAACATTATTTAATACGAGACTCTGTTTCCTTGACTGTCCTGGTTTATCAACGTCAATATTCTGTAACCGCGAATCAGCTGGTCTATAACACAACAGTACAAGTAACGCTGGAAATTTTTTCTTGTGTAACTGAAATAACTGTTGTTGAAGTGTGTCTCTGACTATCTTTCTACTTGCCACTATCAAATCGTTTGGTTTCCACGTTTTCCAAAAGTCATTCATGGAAGTTTCTGAAATGACCTCGCGCATTATTTCACACTGAATTTTATTCGGTTGTAGTCTGATTAATTTTTTAAATTCCTTTAATTCTGCATCAAGAGATCTGTGATCATCAGTTATCTCCGAATAATAATCAACAAAATTCTTCAACCAATCGTGTGGAGATGGTCCAACAAACGGAGGTGGCTGACCGTAATCGCCGCACATAACCACTGCAGTATTTTTTGTTAATAGCCAATCAAGAAATGTTTTTAATGTTTCTAACGGCACTGTGCACACTTCATTCCAAATAACTTTTGGAATATATTTCTCTCCCATTCAGTCAGAAGTCCACACACCACCGCTGTATTTGAAAAAGCTGTGATAAGTACAAGAATTGACTCCTCGTTGTTTCATCTCCCTGGCGAGTCTATGTGTTGGTGTTAGCACAATCATATCTGAATTCTGTCGAAATAATTCGATCACTCGATTTGTCTTACCAGAACCTCCCCGCCCGCTCAAATAAACGGTTTTGTGTCTGGATACTGGATCATACACAGACGGCGCCAACGACAATTCTGATAATTCTGATTTGCAATAACTATCTTTAACCACAACATCAGCGGATTCACAATAACAATGTAACATTTCTTGTTTTATTCTCCACGAACCCCATGATTCATCAGTGCTTGTGAAACGAGCCAATAATTCTGAATATCTTTTATCGATATAAAATGAATCCGTAGCAACTCTAACTGCAGTGTCAGGAAATCTATTTATCATCGATAGCAAATTTATAGAAACATAAGCAAGCATCGAAGATCTTAGATGTGTGTACTGAGGTGATTCTCCATCAATGTAACTAACAATTGTGCCTATCTTTTCCCCGTCGGATAAGTAAACATCTTGTCGATCACAAAATATATCTCTCTCTGCTGCATCAGCGACCACAAATTTATACTCGGCGGGATCCATAATCAATCTTGCGTGATTCCGTTTATGATCATATGCACCACTCTGAGTAAATTTACCGATTATTCTTCTACCGAGATCCTTTGCTGTTTTTTCACCGTTGTTGAGTTTAATCTTAAGAATATTAGGAGCATCATTAACAATGACATCAACATTAGTATTTGGACATTCCCGCGCATATTCTTCGATGACCTCGTTTACGTTGATACGCTCCGGTGTTGGTAACCAAACCGAAGTCTGTGGCCGATATTATATAATTGCTTCACTGACCGTCAACGATATCAATATTTTATTGTCAAGCATATATCGTAATAACACTAATGGTGCCCAACGTTTCTCCGAGAAGTTTCTACCAAACCAAATATAACATCACGGATGAAGATTTTCAGCGAATTAAAACGACACTGCACGAGCAAATCCTGTCAGATCAAAATCGGGTAATGGACCATTAATTGATACTCTTACCATCTCATGGCAAGGATGACCATCCCGAGAAAACTTCCCGGATAACATGCGACCATGTCCACGGAAATGACATCCTTGTGGTTATATTCGGTATTCATAACCCACCGTGACCATACTCGACACAACTTAATTGAACATCTTCGAGAAACTCAGCGCGTGTTGGTCTCCATGAATTTCTCTCTCTGACGGCGTGGGCAGCAACTGACGGAACTGTAAAACAATTAGTTAATAATTGCTCAGTATTTTCTGAATATCCCTGTGCGAGTTTTCTCATTTCTTCGTGTAGAGATTCTTTACGATATAAATCGCCGTTGGGTCTTACAAATTGATCATACTAGCCATCTTCGGAACTTTTAAACAACCACACTGACACTTGATCGTTTCACTTATCCGGTTGATAGCATCGAACATTCCACCCCAAGAGTTCTCTGACGAGTAATATCTCACAACACGATCTCGTGGAAATATTGTTACTGCACGGGTCCAAGCATGAGCATTATGGTCAATAATTTCAATTGGTGCCCCTCTCGACTTATTCGGCGATTCATATAAGACCTCTACTGTTAACGTTTTTACTACCATTGGAAATTTTAATTTACTTGATAGCTCAGCGACATCGTTTATTGACACTCCTGTATCTTTAACCGATTCAGCCCACTTCGCTATTTTTTCAGGTCGCAGATCAGTTAAACCGTTTCCACGTTTCGCATTTGTAAAATATTCCATTACTCTCTCGGCTACACAATTCAGCTTTGAAAATCTCATCGGGGCAAGATCATTAATGTTAGATCTATTATTTAGTTGATAAATTCCATAAATGACCGCGGTCACACGATACGCTCGAGCGTAATATCGTCTGTCAATCCCAGTTAACATTCCTGGTTTGGAATCTTTACTTAACACAGCGGTTTTTCCATTAGCAAGGACAGGGTCACGTTTGTCAAGGATAATCCACGTATCGAAATCTGCTTGCACAATAAACTTTATTCTGAAAAGATATTTCTGATTGAGGTAATCGATAATCGTTTTAGCTCGTGTATCGTTCATTGATTCTGGATAATGTCTCAAACTCATCCATATATAATTAAGACAAACATTTAAATAAAAATATTATATATACAATGTCTCAAACAAGAAATAAGTGTAAATGGTTTAAGGTAGGATCTGTGACTCCATGTGGCAAATTCTGCGTAAACGAATTCTGCGGGCAACATTCACAATGTGTTCGTAATGGAAGTTTAGGACCAATACCCTGCTTACGATGTGGTGTCGGAGTTAGAAGAAAAACAAAGTTGTGCGCTCGTTGTGGTTGTAAGCGATACAGGGAACTCAAAAGATATTATGATAAAAAAAAAATAATGACCCTGACTCTGTCAGGGGTAGAGTTATAGCGTTTGAAGAGGATTATTTACATAAGTTTTCAGACAAATTATAAATTAGACAAATACATTATTGTATAAATGAATCGAGAATTTGTCAGACATCCCATCATCATGGATTATGAAGCAAATTGTAATGGTGTAGTTAGAAATTGTAGGCTGAAGAAACCAATTGGTGTTGCTGATAATGCTGGTTATCTTAGATTTACCGTTGGGAAGAAACATTATTACTGTCATCGTTTCATATTCGAATGTTTCCTTGGAGAGATCAAAGACGGTCTTGTGATCGATCATATTGACGGTGAGAAACTTAACAATAATTTATCTAATATACAGGCTGTCACAAAGAGTGAGAATTCTGCACGAGGAATGACTGGTCGGTTTAAGAGCATTGGGAAGAGAGCGGTTAAATCTTTAACTATAGCGACCGGTGAAGAGAGAATTTTTCAGTGGATGACCGCGGCTGGCAAGTATTTTGGTATCTGTATGCCTTCGGTCCAACGTGTTGCAAATAAAGTGGCCAAATTAGCTTTTTCATACCGGCTTGGAAACTGGATTTCGTTTTCCTATGTAGATACAGATAACGGAGATAACTCTGTAGTGATTGTGTAAAAGTTAATTATGGAATTCCCTCCCCGAGATTGCGCAACCCACGTCATTACCTTTACAGGTGATATATTATCCAGAAAAAGTAGAACTAAATTCAGGTTCTATTAATTTTTTTTGGTGTGGCGAACCGTCTATTGTATACACACTACAGGTAAACAATTCTCCGTGTCACCTGTACGATTACAGCACGGAATTAAAACATCTCCAATTATTCCTCCGTAGATTTTATCAAGGATTGTCAGTACAGGTAGGCGTTTACGATAAATATTCACAGACAATATACTTGTTTTTTCAGGTTTATCAAATCTGACTTAACGGGTACAAACTTGTGTATTCAGAATTAAAATTCAAATTCAGCTGCAAATTATCAACTGTCTTTAAACGGTTAACTACATAATAATTTTTAAATCCTATATCAGTAGATTAGAGCCATGTGGCGCAGTGGTAACGCAGCCGACTCTCGTTCCTTGACTCTGTCAAGGGGTCGGCGGTTCGAATCTCGTAACGGGCATATTGTCGACGATACCGATTTATAGGGTTTTTCTATATAATTGGGGGCGCCAGCAGCAGCAGCCCCATGTACCCCCCTCTCATCACGTCAAACAGCGTGATGAGTACGTTTTACTCACCCAGGGTTTGATCTTGGGGGGGTACATGAAAAGTGCACTGACAGCCTTCTAACATTTCGTTTCGCTGCTGGCGCCCCAAAATAAACAGTAGCGTGGATGCATAAGCTCTAAGTCACATGGGTACCCCACAGAAAAACATTCAGAAAGAATGTGGCCCTTGACAGAGTCAAGCAAGAAACGATCATCGGATGCAAAGAAGACCATAAGAAAGGTCTCAACAAGACAAAAGTCTCAAACAAAGGATCCTATGGAAGACACACAGGTCAGTGCAGGGATCCATGACTGATAACCTCTCATCATAGTTACTGTTTATTTTTGGTCTAAAATATTTTTCTTTTAAATATATAATATTCGGTATAATGAATTACAGAAATATCAATGATGTAATTGTTGCTATTAAAAAATTTGAACATGACGGCATAAATTTATCCGATGAACTAAATCCTAAAAAAATCATTTCTGACTTTGAAACACTGCAGGAGGATAAAGAACAAGGAAGATATATTCTGCCATCACAGTATAGATTTATAAAGAAAATTCAGACGGCTATGTGTCAATCACTAGCCACAGTAGAAGAAACACGAATAAAGGATTTTGTTTCGTTGTCTCGTGCAATTGAAAAGATTAGGTCGGAATTATCTCTTGAATATGAATCAAAAAAGATAATTAATTCTCGTGTGAGACAATTAAGAAAAATTATGTCAGATCGTGAAGCGATCGAAAATGAAAGTTAGACTCCCTTGATTTACTTGGAAATCAAATTCGTGGAAATGAAATCGAAAGTAGTATGTCGTCCACTTTGTTAATACAAGGGACGCATAATTGTTTTCCTTCGCCGTTGACAGATATCAATATTTTTTTTTTTTTTGTTTTTCACTGACAATATTATAATTTTTTTTTGTTTTTCACTGAAAATTGCTGGATTTGCACGATTTTTACTAGCTAAATACTTTCCGAATTAGCAAATCGAATGATTTCCATGATTTTTACTAGCTAAATACTTTCCGAATGAGCAAATCGAATGATTTCCATGATTTTTACTAGCTAAATACTTTCCAAATTAGCACAAAAATAAAATTATTATTCTTGCTTGTGAAATCAGTCGATTAACACGATTTTTACTAGTAAACACCCTATCAGAATTAGCTAATCAGTGGATGTACATGATTTTTACTAGCTAAATACCCTTCAGAATTAACAAATCGGTCGATTTACACGATTTTGACTACCTTGTAACTTTCCGAATTAACAGCGTTGACAGATTTTCAGTAAAAAATAAATTTCTTATTATATTTTATTGAAATCTGAGCGACAGTAAAAAAAATATCCACCTTGACTGTCAGGAGAATTATTTTTTTGGCACTGTTTTCTTGAATCGGTTTCACGATGAGATCTTTATGAT
Source organism: Sinohyriopsis cumingii (assembly GCA_028554795.2). Lineage (NCBI taxonomy): Eukaryota > Metazoa > Mollusca > Bivalvia > Unionida > Unionidae > Sinohyriopsis > Sinohyriopsis cumingii. Next base: position 28,595,114 of record CM068828.1, read on the forward strand.
CGCACAAGTAAATTAATATTTACCGTTTCTTTCCTCAAATCCAACAAGTAGTCGGACTGGTCAGTTAGTTTGAAATTTATTCTTGATAACAGTGGATTATGGCATCGTAAATAGACCGGATTGACCGGCTCTTGCACAATCAGAAATCCAGGTGGATCTTTTGGCGTGAATGAATAATGAATCCTTGCTGGGCTTGATTTGACATTATTGTCTCCGTGCTGTAACTGTTATCAATCACATCACACACAAGATTGACCGCGACCACATTAGTTATATTTGTGATTTCCGGGGATACATGTTGTTCTTGCCCTTCTGGACCATTATTGTGCCGGAGAATAGTTGCCGGTGGTCGTGTTTTTCTCCACTGCGCAAGTATGTCATCGAAGAACTCATCGATTAAATCACTGACGGATTTTTTTAGTGCGTCTACGTTATACCAAGGAAGCTTAAAATTCGGTAGATTCGCCTCTGGTACTCTAAAGAAGTCTAAAAATCGTTGCTTATATTTGTATGTGCCGTCAACATGATCGATTATCGCCTGAATTAATCGCTGGTTAAAATATTCCATGTCATATGCGAGCTGATTTAATATTTCTACGTGTTTAATAATTTCGCTGTGTAAAGTAATATCGAAAAGATGTTCTTGAAAAAGTTGCCGTAGTCGCTGTAGTTGTTCTTTATGCTCTCGATCAATGAATTTGAAGTATTAATTTATATCATCTAGGCTTATTGTCATGTATTTAAATGTTCTTCTTTGGAGATCTTATTCATAAGTGAAAAAACCATTTAATATTATCCTTACTGTAAAATTCAAATATACTACACAAATTTGCGCTTTTTAGCTGAAGTACTCGTATAATGGTAAAATTCCGTGGTATGATTTATTGTCCGTGACATAATCAGACTTTTTCGGTTCAGGCAGACGCGGTGGCGTCTCTGGTGGAATTTCAGGCCATCCTAATACCATTCTGATCGATGATTGATATATATTCACGGCGTAGTCAGGAGAATTTATCTCGATGACCGAAGACAGCGTTGGTTCATGAGCGGTTATTGCTATTTTGGATTCTTTCCCGGTGATATTTTTTATTCGACGTTGTAATTCCTCATTGATTTCTTCGATTTGTTAGCTCCCGTCTGGTATTCCAAAAACGTTACAGTCGTGTTCGCTCGTTTTTTGGGTTGTTTTTATTAGCAAAATGATTTTGATCTGATATTGGGCCAGCTGTGATATACTCTCAACTGTGCCAGCGCGATCTCGCTTACCGGAATCGCATTTGGAAAATTAATACTGAATTCAGGTTTGGTTGAGCTCACTGTTATCATTGTGGCCCTTGCTTGAGTTGTATTTCGGCTATCTGCTTAAGTAATTCTGTCATTATTCATTTTCGTTGTTTTCAAATGGCGGACTTGTTTGTAGTCTTCGTATATCTTTGCCATGTTCGTGAATTCGAAATCTGATATCGTTGTATCGTCGAGGCTTAATGATATCAGTAACGATAATTTTGAGTATGCTGCTGCTGCTGTGTTTAGCCGCGTGACATAATCGTTCAATTTTGTGCTCGTGCACGTTGATATCTTTTTCGCGATTATATTAAAAACATCAGCCGCGGCCGCTGATGATGAAATGCATATTGCTACCGCGATTGCAGTTGTTACTGGCGTTAGCGCTGATCATATTACTCCAGTGGATGCAACTAACGCGGATACTGAGTATGCTGTAGCATCCAGGACGATTATACGCCGCCTGTATTTTTTTACTTTCAGCGTATATTCGTCAATAATGGTTTTTAACTCTGCCATTCGCGTACTTGATCGTATCTATATTGTTGCGCATCCAATGTTGTTGTTTACGCTGTCAACGCCATTTATTATTTTACACATTAACCTATTGAGGTCTTTCAGCTACAAATTTCAAACACCACCAGTAAGATGTTGCGATTAATTTCTTATCGGCTGCTTCCAGTATAAACGTTTCTTCGGTTCCCTTATTTAATATGATAGTCACAACCCCGGAAAACTTGTCGGTGGAATGTCGCCAGGGATACGTTGTAAATATCTCAAATTTTTCAGCACTGAACACAGACAGTCTATACACACCAGTGACTGTTGCGGTATATTTGATAGTATTATTTTGTTTTGACCATGTTGCAAATCCAGATGACACCGTGTATACTATGTTATTAATATGCCCGGGAGTAACTCCAAGTGGGATTTTAATTGGACTAATTTTATTAACAATCTCAGGAATTCCACTTACGACATCTTCGAGTGTTTTCTTGATTGTATCAATGTTAGTTTTGATATCAGAAAGTTTTGCGTCAACGGTCAATGGGGTACCGAAGAATTCTTCTGCGGTTTCATTAATTTTTGTAACGTATCTACGGAGATTTGCAAACGCGTTTATGTGAACGCCATACTCGGCCCGCAACGTGGATAATTTACCGTCAACGGTGCCATAGTTAACATACTTTTTCGTCGCGGCATGTTCGTCGGATGTTGGATCTCGTAGCACCGTTATCTTGTTTACATTCATGCTGAGTTCACCGTCATTGTGTCACCGGTATTTTTCACGCGATTAGCAACATATTTTGCAATTTCGTCCTTGATGACGGCAAAGGACATACTTGAGTCTCTGATTTTTCCGCTGTCAGTGAACACAGGGATGTTACCCGGAGTAGCTCCAATAACCCTACGAATTATTTCATGCCATTTGATATCGCTGGTTTTTAGTTTTCCGTATCGGTCCTGAAAAATAACAACCTCATCTGGGTCTATTCCGGAGAGAGATAAAAGATTGTCGATTTCATCTTTGGTCGCATATTTTGATAAATCCACATCGTCGAGTTTTTTACGCCTGATATGATCACGAGATCTTCCGTAAATATCAACCATTATTTTTTAGGGATTGTTTAATTTATCCGTGGTATACTCGTGCATGACTTTGTGAGGTGGTTTGGTTGATTAATTACTTCACGGCCGCATATTGGCGGATCGGTTACTGTTTGTGTTGGTAGCGTTGAATATCAGACTGGAATGGGAACGAAAGTACTTCGTACTCGTTGTACGTATTTTAGGAATTCAACTGGCGGTGCTAACCCATACGAATCGAAATAAACAATTCCACGTGGATGTATCGCGTAAGCAAACCAGTGAGTTCCTGGACCATCGCTGTTATCGAGATTAATAATTCCAGTTTCTGGATTATTCGGTTCACGCAGTAACTGATCTCTCATAAAAACACCTCTGAAATTTTTTATATTTAATTGTTTAGCGGCATCGAGTAAATCAAAATTTGACATCGGTGTCAACATCGTTTGGAATACCATGAGGGCGGAGTTCCTGGAAGTCTTAGACCCTTTCCGTACCATGAGGGCGGAGTTCCTGGAAGTCATAGACCCGCTCCCTTTTTTATATCCCTGCCCAGTTCCTTTCTTTAATGCCATTCCAGCAGCTGTTCCAACAGCACCTAACGCAGCTGCTTTTGCGACAGCTGGGGCAACAGCAGCTATTATCGCTGGTAACGCTGCGAGAAGTGGAAATATACCACCGGTTTTAACCATGTCGCTGATGGCTTTTGGAGTAAAATTAAGTTGAACTCCAGTTTTTGCTTTCTTTGCTTTGTTGAGGTGATTTAGTTGAGTTTTAGTCAACGATAACTTTTTTGGACCACCGCTAGCAATTTGATCCCGCGCTAGTGTTATCGTTGCCCCACATGCGCTTGCGTTTTTCGATTGTAATTTTTTCACCTGACCAGGAGTCAGAGTAACATTAACGTGACTATATTACATTTTTATAATTAACGCGATTGATCTAATTGTCTACATGTTTTCCATTGGTGCATCAACGAATCTCATTCGACCACTAGTATCTTCAAGTAACATTGCTTTGTCACTGAGGATAACCGCAGTTGCTCTGTAAGGACCACAAACAACAGGTGGACCAGCTGCGCGAACTGGTGGGGCACCAACACGAGCTCGGAAGTGTATATCAACGACAGATTGCTTGGATAAATCAAAATGCTCCAGCGAAGAGTAATAAATCGGGTACAAATTTGTAAAATCTAACTGTGATATTTGCGTCCCAGTATCTGTATTTATATTACACGCCAGAAATGTCATCCAGCGATTATATGCGCGCGCCACATGATTATGTGTAAAACTTGATCATATATCTTCAGACGGTTCTTGTTGTCCGTTTATTCTCAACGAAACCTCGGTAACGTCGAGTTTGTCAAATATCATATGCGAACGTTCCTGACTGCCCACCCGATTATTATTTTGCAGCGCAATAAAAATATGTCGCGGCGCAGAAACACCCTGTTGTGATGCTATATGTCAAGTAAATATATCTTTGACTTCACTTTGGATTGCGTCTGTGGTTACTGTAAGCCATGATAACAATGATTTACTTCCTTGATTCATAAAAGAGAGTAATCGTGGTTCTTCTGTGACCGATGGAGTTAATACCGGCATCCAGAGTGAGAGTTTTGTTATATTTACCATACCAGCATCAACAACACCAGCCCCTCGCCAGATTGCATCATTATCATCACCTTTTCTTACGAGCACAACTGTGTGTTTAGCTCCAAAAATGACCTTTCTAATATCCCTGCAAAATCCGAAGATGTGAGAAAGTGGAATCGCACACGAAAAACTTTTATTTCCTAACAACATTGCTTGGCGTGTTGCAAATCCCTAGTTTTAAGTCTCACTAACACCTTATATAATATCAAATGCACCAGCTTGTCTATCTTCGTATCCAGGGTCAGCTGGCTGTGGATCAGCTGCAGTACCTCGTGGTGTTTGTAACTTAATATATTGAATATGATCAGCGTGATTGCCAATATCCTTAGCAAACATCATTGATGGACCAGCTGATCTTGTGTAATCATCAGAATATCTTGCTAGACCAATTATTGTTGTAGCAACATCAACATCCTTCTGGATTGATTCAATATTTTTCCCATCAATCATATATGTGGCGCTATCAAACAAGGCCATAATTCCATTATTGACAAAACCAACTCGTGTATTGGCATCGTATGTATTATTATTCACCTTCTACTTCAATAAAAGCCTCACAGGGCAAGAAATACCTACTTGTATCATGAACTTGAAGTTCGATACGCCCTCGTTGATTTGGTAATCGCGCGTCATAGGAATAAAATTGATAATCACGCACTGATTTATATTTTTGGACCGGCTGATCTGCGTCGAATGCTGAGTCGGATATGCGTTTGAACATTTTATACAATTGCCTATTTTCCAAATGGTGATTATCGTCGTCTGACACGAAGTCCACTTCCTGCTATCAAATTCGCTGTTATATTTTTTTCTGCTTCATTAACCCCTTGATTTATCAGCGCCGCTAGTTTCTGATTTGCAGCTTGATTCACTACTTTACTGACATCCGTGGGCATAATTTCAGCGCTTGCCAGTTTTACTGGTGGTGATGATTTACGTCTTATTAATCGTGCTAGTCTTTCTTTGATTGCCGAGAACGCCTTACCAGCAACATCGACAATTGCACCAGGTGCTTTTTCACCAACAATATTACAAGCTTTCGTTGATAATTGTTTTGCAAGAGGCCCCGCTTTTGGTGCTAACCCCGCAAATAACCCCTGAACAACATCACCGAGTCCGTCTCCGTAAGTTGCTCTATAGATTGGTAATCGTGAGTTTACTGCTCTGACCTGTACGGGTCTCTAATGTCTATTATACATGATCATCTTATTCTATTTGCTATTGTTTAACAACTAGTCACTGTGGTAATCATCAACGAGTTCATCAACGAGTTCTCGGTAAATATTAGTGTCCATGATACCGCCTTGAAATAATCGTCGACAGATATCAGCTGCTTCATTAATTATTTCTGGTGAGTTATTTCCAGCTCGTTTTCCTCCCATGAGAACTTCTAACCGCTGCACGTCATTGAGGATATTATCAGGACAGGCAATAAAACCACCTCCCAGACCACTGCCAATAGCACCAGGCGCATCATAAAACTCATCTTCTAGTAGAGATCGTGCTAATTTATGGGCGGCCACATCATCATCAAATTTTTGATACCCGGGATCCTTTTTATTAATCCGTGAATTTTTGGAGGCAAAATATAATGCAGGAAGCCAATCTCCAGGCGCTATTTTTCCAACATATTCAGGTTTTAGATATTCTTGTCTAGAATTATAACCATGACCAGCAATATCGAGTAATTCATCCCGGTCAGTAAAAATACAAAGAGCCTTATTGGTAAAAATTTCTACAGGAGAGGGTTTTGATTCCTTGGATTGAGGTTCGGATTGAGGTTTTTGTCGTTCTATTTGCCGTTGAGGTGGAGGAAGTGGATAGGAGGGGTCTTCCTGCCGTTTTTTCCCGCCTTGTCGTTGTTGTTTTTGTCGTTTTTCTTGCTCTCTTTGTCTCTTTTGTTCTTGTTGTTGTTGTTCTCGTTCTTCTCGTTCCTGCACCATTTCATCATATTCGTTTATTCCTGATAAATATGTCCTGTAAAATAGTTCTCGTTTGTTTATTCGACCAATATTTCGGTTTATTTTATACACCCAATCAATCCATTCATCACAAGTTACACTTTTAACATATTTGGGTTTTAAAAAACTTTCTTTTGAATTATAACCTTCAGCAACAAACGCACCAAACTCGAGTATTTCCTTGTGTTTTAGTGGTTGAAGTTTTTTTATTGTTGCTATGCCTTTTTCAGTAAATTTCTCCATAAAACCAATTCCTTTTTTTCCCTTTTTTGGTTCTTCACCAGCAGCACCTTCAGGCGTTTTTTCAAGTTGAGGCTGAGCTGCAGATATTTTTTCAGCAGTTTGTTTTAATACTTGAATAAGACTCTCTTCCATTTCTCCATCTTCCTTTTCAGGTCCCCTAATAGTAGTGAAGACCTTTCCAGTAACCGCAGTGACGGGTTTAAATAACTGTTCCGTTTCCGCTGCGTATTCAACTTGTGCTTCTTGTCGCGACTGTAAGTTTTTTCTGAACTCATCTCTAATAGGAATAAATTTTTTGATTGCTTCTAGTCGCTCTCTAGCTAGTCTAGCTGTGTAAGATTCCGGATGCACCATATTATGATATAACAATTTTTAATTAATAGCAGCAGACAGGGCGCGGCTCCAAATTGTCACCGACACAATCGCATATTTTTCTTCGGGGTGTCGCGATTAGAAAAACTTATCGGCGATAACCGGGTAAGCCAATTTGTCATCGACGGAGTTGTCTTACACTGGATATCGCGGTTTTTTGGGGTTTTTTTTTCGATTCTCCATGAAGGTGTATTTTGCGAAAATACGGGTGAACCAATTAGAGCCTGTTCACCCTCTCTGCTGCCTAAACTCAACTGAAAATACCCGAATTTGTCCCTCATGTGAGTGTCCAATCAATTTATAATTAATAAACTCTTGTCTACCCAAATTTAAGTGAACACAGTTGCGAGCGACATAATGCTAAACTTATTAAGTGCGTAAACAGTCGGTTACCTAATCTCCAGTTATGAAAGTGCAAAAGATGCTTGCTGCTAAGGAGATGTTTGCGCATTTCCGGAAACAACCGTCTCGTCTGCATCGGCTTTTTAATAACGGGTTGTATTATGTGTAGTATAAAATATGAATGATAGCCAAGCAAAGAAAAAAGATGCGTTAATTGGACCGAAAAGGAGAAAGTTGTGTTAGTGACGAGTGTGATGAAAAGAGAGGGCTTATTGTTGGGAAAGTTTTTAAAGGCTGCGATGGTGAAGGGGAGTGAGGGCAAAAGACAAAAAGAAGGCAATGAGAAGAGGTGACGGAATCTATCATATCAGTAAAGTAATTTTGATATAGTATATATTTTCAAGAAAATTCTATTTATTACTTCATTTATGGCCGAGTGGTCTAAAGCGCTCACCGTTACAGATCACTGCCATCTCACATTTGTCTGCGTGGGCTCGAGTCTCGGGCTCGGCCAACGTGGGACTTGAGAAAGTTTGCCAGTCTCATGGGTCGGTGGTTCTTTCAGGGGTTTTCCGGGGTTCTTCCTCCACCATTTATACTGGCTGCCATGTATAGCATATCTTGTGCTGAAAATTGGCGTTAAACCCTCCAACAACTACAAGAACAACTTAATTCACGTATATCAACTATAGTCTGAATATACTTCCCCGTTTATTTGTACCAGCCCCCCATCGATTTAAAAAAGGAAAAGCACAAATGATATAAAAGATGCACATAATTTAGTCAGTTCATTTATTGATTAATAATTTCAAACATGATATGCCCAGGTGGGACCCTAACACCCTTATCGTCTGCACGTCTCATTCCAAACGGAAGGTTTCATTGTAAAAGACGACCTTGTTCGATAGTCATTTCCAGTTTCTGGACAAGTCCATTTTCAGCGAAGGGATGTATACACGACTAAATATGGATGTACGTAGAAGTAAAATACTATGTCGTCTGCTTCCTATATTTACAATGTCGAATCCAGCAAAGGAAAAAAAATGACAACTACAAATTTGCCTTTCACGTGGATTTAGCTAGCGGCGTAATTTCTATGTGCATGTGTGCAAATGGATACAACTTTAAACTCTCAATATTTTTATGGAATTATCCGGCAGTTATCGAATAGGATGAAATGCGTCACAATGTCGTCTGAGCCTGAGTGTACGCAGCATGGTGTCGTGTTCATATGGAAAGCCTTGCAGACTATTGTTGGTCAGTGACAAAAGATGCTCCATTTAATAAATACAAGAGATAAGCCAAGAAGCGCCAAGTAGACACTGAATGAGGACTAAACTATGTACTCATATATACATAATAATTTTTTTGGCCTTATGTGGCAGGTCAGCATTGCTGCATTTCTCCGCCTCTCTCTCCAGCCTGTTTGGGTCCTCAGCTGTAATTGGCTGTCTATAGTCCATTACAATGTGTAGCACATATATGGAGCTATTTTTCCTTTAAAAAATAAAACACAACTAAAATATTAATCAGGTTTGTCTTTTCTGGCGTCGGACAATATTCCCACTCTTGTTATGTCAGATATTGTCTTATCATAATTCAGCAGACATAAGCTATGGTCAGCTCGCAGCCTGAAACCGATACAACATAGTGGCTGCTCGCATTCTTAAAAACGACATAACTAGACCTATTGGATAACCATTACGTCCCACTGTTTGCTATTAAATTACTAGCCGAACGATGTAGGTCGACACTCGCCGACTTTCGTCGGTTAAGAGAATTCACAACTTAATTACACAAATGAATTAATGGGTATTCACGTCTTGTCTTAACTACATTGCCTGCTAATTAGTGATTCATTGCCATATACATAGTAAAATCAATTCTTAGCATACATGATACATATCGCTTAACAAATTAAATAATTCTCGCAATTCTTGTAAAAGACAATGCATGAAATTCCTATAATACATAATTTATAGTACATACAAACCACTAAATCCGAACACATTCCTGTCATTGACATATTGTGTGACATCCTTAAAATACATGAATCATACAACATGCAAGACCATGAATGCACGATTAACTTTAGAACTCAAAGAAAACTGAAATATGAATTTAAAAATGAATAAATTCAAAAAATACTTTTTGCTTTTTCTAGACTAGTTCCCTTTTCTATGAAGCCGATTCTCTCTCTATGTGTTCATCAATGTCTTTCAGGCCTATCCCCTTTGAGAATTTTAACGCGGAAAGTGTTTTTTTTTTATTTTTAAAAATTGATCTTGGAGCCAGCCTCCTCTTTCACATAAAAACTTGGACTGCCGAATTTTGCAAGAGAAATTATCTATAACATTGAATTAGTCTGGGAAACAAACTCCCTCGTTTAGTTTACCAATCAGGATTAACTTTCTCTAACCACCGAAAGTTTACCACTCCAAACGAAGTAAGACTAATTCTGTCTAGTCCGCCTTTATTAATAACAATTTCTGGACAATATCATTTTATGAACATATATCAAATGTCCCAAGATATCCCAAAATTTGTCTCTGGCTTGTCTCTACTTTGTCATTTCCTCAAATTGTCAACAGGTTAACACATCTGTCGGACAGTTATTCGAGCGGGTCCAAATAAATATCCATTCCTGCTCCCAAACAAGAGAGGTTAACCATCGCAAGCTAGCAATTTACGGCGAGGCTAGCCAGTATGTTAATCACCTTGACCACGACAAAATGTGCTGAAACAAAACATCTACAAAATTTTGCACAATTACAGTCCATTTCGAGCAAAAAAAGTATCGTATTAGTTCATCCTCCAAGTAAACCATCAAGTGGATTTAAAGATGCGATGTCCACCACATCGTACTCGTCGATGATATGTTTAAATTATGGCTCTGTTCTCAAACTTCAACCTTAGTCGTGTTCCCATATTTCTTTAATCGGAATCGCTGACTTTCTAAATTCTTACGGTATGGATATATTAGGTCGTACAATTCCTCCATATTCAATTCTGAGAAATTACCTTTAGAACTCTTTGACGAAAATAATGTGGGCATCAATATAAACCCCTCCCACAATCCATGAAATTAATAGACATTTTTTTAGTTCTCAAAATCCTAATCATCAACGGGAAGGGTTCCAATTTTTTTTTCTCCACCATTTTTAGTGTGCTTTATCCACTTGTCTTCATTTTCACATAAATAAAATAGTCAGCGCAAAACTGTTGCGGAATATCCAGAGTTAATAGAAATATATGACTGAGGTGGTATGATGACTAATTTCTACTTGGGTGTTAACTTTTTTCAGTAAACTAATCAACACGATTTGGCTATGGTAGACGCTTCTTTGAAAGGATTGATATCTACATTATTCAGGAATATCTGTCAAAATTTTCCCCAAACCGTCGTAAAATGTCTACATCGGATCGACAATATTTCAAAATTTCTTCTTGAAAGTTAAAGGAGTATGGTATCAAGCATAGAATGCTTCTTGTTTTTCTGTGTGCATACGGTCGGGATCGATTGCAGGGAACTTCAGACAAATGAAAGAAAACATTTGATAGTTGAATAACATCGGAATTAAACAAATATGGAAAACTAAATTTACCCATATCTATCATTCCGAATGTTTTATGCATTCTACTCAAAGACACAGCCAAATAACTCATGGAATATTCGATCTGTACGTTTTCCACTTTTATGTAAATAACCTTGGCTCTGGTAAAGGTCACTGTTGGAAATTCGGTGCCTTATTCTAAATTACATTTCAAAATAAATTGTTCAACGTATCCCGAGAAATTGTGAGACATGACTTTAGCATATCGACGAGAGTCCCCGTATCGCTAAATTCCATCTTCTTGCCATATGTCATCGATGAGCTCTAAAATCCATCTGGCAAAATCAACAAGTTTAAGATAGCCCCGAAATATAATTTCTCGTCTTTATGCAATCACGCAACAAATTGGACAGATATAAATCTGTTTTATATATATATATATATATATATATACATATATATATATATATATATATATATATATATATATATATATATATATATATATATATATATATATATATATATATATATATATATATATATATATAGTTATGTATATTGTATTTAATTTATATTTGATTTAATTTAATTGTTTGATTGTTATTTTTATTTATTTTTTACTCCATTACATGTTATAATAATGTAATTTTGTTTACTGGAATTTTACATTTTCCAGAAATTACTTTGACTTGACCTTCATTCAAAATTAGTAACAGTTAAAGTAAACAACTTTTTTTAAAAAAAAAATTATATTCATTCCTAGTGTGAGATTTTAGGGTGGAATCGAGGCTGTGCTGGGTGTACGTGACTTTTTACATGTAATAGCCTCTATTTCGAAATTTGGGTTTTACCGGAATTGCGCAGTAGTCAGGTTTAATACTGATGTTTTGAGAAATAATCTCAGTTGGGCTTTTAAACACTTAGATATCAATGTGTTTCTTTCTTGTTGTGACCAAATGGAGCCGCATTTTAATTATTCTTCAAAGTATTTCGATTCTAAGAATTCTTGGACGAAGACACTTTTTTGAAATTTTATTCGGAATTCAAACACCGGAATATTATTTTCGGTGGTACAACAAAGAACTGTTGACATGTCAATACTATACTATCTACAGTATACGTCATCACCTTCCATTTTGGATTTTCGTCTGGACTCGAAACTCATTTTCATTAGAATTAGGACTTGCATTTTTTAATTCCTGTATTATTCTTGAAGTATTTTGGATTTGATTCTTAAAACCGTGAATTCGTTTTTTTCTTCTTCATTTTTACCTTGTTTTTCTAGGGATATAAATTAGTTGTTAAATTTTACAAAGCTTTTTGTCTTCGCTCTTTTCTTGTTACTGTTTATGAGAGCCTAAACATGTAACAAAAAAATGGGGTTGCTCGGCCTTGGTTATATGAATTTTGGCTAAATATTATAGGATACTTTGGGTTTTTTTAAAATTTGAATTTCCCAAGTTTTTGAAATTTTTTAAAATACCAAGTATTTTTTTTTTAACAATTTTCAAATTTTCAGTGAAATCAAAAAGCTTTTTTTTAATACTATGTCATCAAAATCGGAAATCTTTCTTTCAAGTCCTACATAGAAAGAATGAGATAAGATGAATTATTTCAACTTGTCAGAAAATATGATCTTTCTGAGGCAAACGCTTCCTTGACGAAACAAGAAATAAAAAATATTTTGGTCCAGTATATGGTAGAAAAGAGTGTTTTGGATAAAAGAGCTTTGGTTTGGATGAGTAAGTCTGTATCAGATTCTGATATAAAAGTAAAGGAATTCGAAAATTAAAAATACAAGATGGAATTAGAGTTAAGGAAGCAGTAAATTCAGAAAGATGAAGAAAAACAAATGCAGTTGCAGTTGCAATTGGAGAAAGAGAAAGAACAAATAAAACTGGAGAAAGAAAAAGAATAAATGTTATTACAGAAAGAAGAAAGATAAACGCAGTTACAAGACAAACAAATGCAGTTACAATTTGAGAAAGAGGATAGAGACAGAAAGGAAAGAGAGAAAGAAAAACAAATGCAATTAGATAAGAAAGAAAGAGAGCAATACAGACAGATGCAAATAGAGAAGGAAGAGAAGGAATATCAATTTAGAATAAAAGAAATGGAGCTGGCAAGTGAAAAGCACATTCCCACTTCAAATACAAATTTAAGTTTTGATGTTGCAAAGAATATTAGGTTAGTGCCCCCTCTCAGAGAAAGAGAAGTAGACAAATGTTTTGCTCGTTTTGAAAAAGTTGCTGAAAATTTGAAATGACCAAGGGAGCATTGGACTCAATTATTAAGTTTATCTGCAAAAAATCAGAAACTATATTTTTAAAAAAATTGACAAATTCTTGTCGAATTTGCATGAGAAAATGAGCAGTTATTTGATTGATTGTGCTTAGCCAAGAAAGTTGAACAAGATTATGAAAGTGTCAAACAACTTGTATTACTTGAAGAGTTCAAGAACCGTGTCCATAATGACATTCAGACTTATCTTGACGAGCATAAGATCGAAACCTTGGAAAATGCTGCTCGGGCTGCTGCTGAGTATTCTTTAACTCATAAAGTTCCTTTTGTAAATAAGACTTCCACTCAACAGTCCTCTGGCAGAAAAATATTTCAACCTAATACAAGCCCTTTTAAATCTCAAACTGGCACAACTTTTAAAAATCAAACTTCAGATAAGCTTGATCGAAGATCTTTGTCTCTACCTGCGTGTTCCTATTGCAAGAAGAAAAGACACATTATTTCTGATTGCTACAAATCGAAAACTAGACATCAGAATCAAGACAGACCTATTTCTTAGCTCTTATTTCTAAGATGTCAAGGTCACGGTCATGTATTGAAAGCAAGGCATTTGTTGGGCCTAATAAACCCCAGTCTGATTTTATTATGAAGAATTATGAACCATTCATAAAGAATGGTTTTATATCACTCTTGGGTGATTCGGCCAATCCTATCCCTATTCAAATTTTAAGGGACACAGGAGCTTCTCAGGGTCTTTTATTGTCAGGTACTTTGCCTTTTTGTGAGAAATCTTTTCCTAATGAAAGTGTTCTTGCTCAGGGAGTAGAGCGCGGCTTTGTTTATGTTCCTCTCCCTTGTGTAAATTTGTCATCAGACTTAGTCTCAGGACGAGTGACAGTCTGAACAGTGTGTACTTTACTCGTTGAGGGGATTCATTTATTGCTTGGCAACGAAAAGACCTAGCTGGAGAGAAGGTTGTGGTTAATTCATTTGTAACTGGCAAGACTTGCTTGAATTATGTGATATAATGTGCATGAATTTATTTGTTTAAATTCGCAGATCAATTCTTTTGATATAAGTATAACTGTGTTGAGTTATATATATATATATATATATATATATATATATATATATATATATATATATATATATATATATATATATATATGTGTGAATTCGTACAAAAAATCTTCTTTATATAATGTTGTCGAATTGGTTTAATAGTCGTCTTGTTTTTATAGGAATTGGGTTATAAGAATTTCCTGTATTACTTTAGTTGATATGAGTTACGAGAATCCGTGTGAATTCACCGATCTCAGGTAATTTCATTCATTTGTGTAATTGAGACGAGAACGGAACTCTAAGTCTCGTGTGTTAATGAGAAGTGATGAATTAGCCATTAGGAAGTATATTAATCTTATGAAACTAGGTTTGTTTTGGTCTGCGATGCTTGGGCCGACTAATAGCTTTGGTATCTGTTTCAATACCGATAGTAAGATCTGATAACGAGAGGAGAGTAATGTTCTATCCCCAGTAGGAAAGCCGACAGGAAATTTAGGTTGGTTCTCTGTTTATTTTAAAAGGGGAAAATAGCTCTTCAGACGTGTTCCCAGAAGTATCCTCAGATGTACCTACGCACTGACGTATTCAATCATATGTGTATCTACATGCTTACATGTACACATACCCACACAAAGTTTGAGGGCCGAAGGGAAGCGAAACAGTAGGAAGGTTGGAGAGAAAAAAGGAAAAGGAAGGAAAGGAAAAAGGCGAAAGGACAGAGAACAGCTACAGTGAAATTGGAGTGAACCAGAGATAAGCAGGTTATGCAACTGTACATGGCAACGACTTCAATTGTTCACTCGATCGTATGATGAGCTAATTCTATCAGTAAACAGATCAGCCATTTTTATAAATATATTTGTGTTATGAAATTCGGTGAAAGATTTATTCCAAAAGAAGTGTATCTTCTTAATGTACTGTATTATCACCACTGTTTATGGAATTGATTTTTTGATTTTCTATGTACGGTGGCTCGAGTCGTTCTGTTCTATATATCTGCTCAGATCTCTATTTATTCTACCTATAAGTTTATCTATCCGGGCAATGACACCGAGGGTGATCATCTCCTAGATAACGAGAACCGAATAAAGCGGACACCTTGAAAGAAGGTACAATCCGCCAATCAACCCTCACCCTTTACAAAGAGTGGGGGCGTCTTTACAGAGGCAAATACACTTGCACCGGCCCTGCAGACATGCAGTCTTATATATTAGATATACTAAATAAATTCTGCCAATTTCTGCGACTGGAAGACCGGACATGGATATGTTGGCACATCAGTAGGGTACTTAAAAAACACCAGGGCATTTCTTAACGTTTTAAAACATAAAAAGATGGCAAGTCCTACAAGTATTGTTTATATGCTATGGTGATGTTAACTGGCGTTTACTGTTGGCATCTTTGACCAAATCAACTCATTTCTCTGGTTCATTTACTGCGAATTGGTATGCTAGTTCTTGCATTGGTCAGTCATGCATGGCGGGGTGGAGGGCAGAATTTAAAGAGAAAAAAATCCGGTCCCCAAATAGCTTAAAAGATATTCACGCTCTGTGTTGTAGAGAAATGATTTAAATCAGGGACGTCATTTCAACTTTTTTCATGGGTGGGTGGGTGGGCAAAATTTGATTGGGGGCAAAACTTAAGTGCGGGGGGGGGGGGCAAAACTAGACGGGCTTGTTGATTTTCGTATATGGGCTACAGTAATTTTACAGCACATGCCCCCCTCCCCCGAAATGACGTCCCTGATTTAAATATACCCATTATATTAGATCTTATACTTCATCATTTCTTCTACTTGTGAGAGTTGTCTAAAAATTGTAAATATCCTGAAACCAGTGTATTGGTTCAAGATTTTGGACGGTATAAGAAGGTCTGCAAAACTAAATATAATTAAGTCCATTGTTACTTGGAGTTGTATGTTGGATGTCACTTTTTATCTTTATTAACTGAGGAGACCAATAGATAAATGGTAGCCACTAATTTCACATGAGCAAGCACAATACACTGTAAGGTGCGGTACCTCATGCGATTATTTAAATCCTGTCCGCGGATACATCTAAATGTGAGCGAACGAGCGAGCGAGAGATTCATTATTGCTCTGTGTGCCTGCGTCTGTGTGTGTGTGTGTGTGTGTGTGAGAGAGAGAGAGAGAGAGAGAGAGAGAGAGAGAGAGTTTATGGGTTACTGTTGATATCAAATTTAGCATTAGAGTAGAAATCAGTTTTTACTTACTAATAAAAAAAAACTAACATGAATAATGGTAGCTCCAAAATCAGGTTTAATAGTTTGCAAACAAGTTTTCTCTGTAAACGTATGAAACATATATGATGATTTCATCACGCTGCGTCGACAGATCTTAATGAGAGAGAGAGAGAGAGAGAGAGAGAGAAAGACTGGTTTTTTTTGTTGTTATAAATGCCTTCGCTTTAGCCGTGAGAAGATGAATTCCTTTTTATTACGAATCATGACTGATTCGGACCAAATTACAGACTGATTCGGACCACGTAAACTATTAAAAGAAAAACAACGGAACACGCATGCCTGATTTACTTTAGTAGTCATTACCTTTTTCACAAACATAGTAAGAGAATGTAAAAGGCTGATTTTCAGTTTTTAAATTTACACCAGATAGTTATTAGCAAATTTCTAGCCGAAATCAGAAGAAAAAAAAACAGGAGTTACCAACATAAGCAGATAAGGAAACGGATCTCCACCAGTCAACTACTGAAGTTACGTGCAAGCTTTTATGTACCATGGTATATATATATATATATATATATATATATATATATATATATATATATATATATATATATATATATATAGTGTTGCTGATGTTACTGTATGGATCATGTTTTCACCTTTTTTCAGTAATTTGCATATAATTAAATAAACAAATATGAATTAACACAAAGCAAGGAAAATAATGTACTTTCAACAAAGACTTTTTAAGACACGTCATCTTTCTACAGAGATAACACATTTTCGTTACGAAAAATCTTACAGCATGAACTGTCTTCATATTTGTTTTTTGTGTGTCAGTGTTCGTAATTTGATTACCTGTCAATAAAATAAACTATTTCAAGTTTGCACAATGTTGAATGAGCTACTTTTAAAACATATTTCACTACTAAACTGCCGATGCAACATAAAGAGCATGAAGTTATTTCATTTCATTATATATCACAACCCCATTATAATATGCGTACTATCGGGGTTTTGTTGCCTTAAATATTTTAACTACTCAACGAAGTTGGGGAATAATTAGAAATAACATATTTAAAACAAATTTAAATCTCACATTCAAATCCCAGACGAAACTTAATAATATTTCACATGGTCCGAATCTGCCAGTAATTTGGGCCGAATCAGCCATGGTCTGAACCAGTCTGTTACCTTATATTATAATCGTCGGTTCACAAAGAAATGCTGCTATTATATATTCCTTTTTTTTTTCCTCCTTTAACTTTATATTGTCAAAATAGTGCAGTATCTTACGATACAGAACACCATGTTATTGTACGCGCCCGACACTAGTGCCTAAATATAGTATAGTATATTAGGAACTTCTTTTTAAAATGCCATGTTGATTGATGTAGTAGACGACTGGTACGTCATTTCAACTTTTTTCAAAACTTGATTGGGGTGGCGGCAAAACTTGACGGGCTTGTTAATTTTCGTATATAGGCAACATCAATTTTACATTTTACAGCACATGCAAATTCGGAGGTGGGGAATGCCCCACCAATTACGTCCCTGGTAGACACTTTAGGTTTTGGTTGATTAAATTTGTCCGTGAATGAACTAAACAAACTGTTTCGTCCATTTGAAAGTAGAGATGATAAAGTTAACGATGTGGACGAGTTAGAAACGAAACTGTCAGAAGAGTAAACGAATGAATGTGATATTCGCAATGTCAACTACAAACATGACAGATGCATTAATTGAAAATACCGTTCTGATCATTGAAACAGTAGTTTTGAAGAATATTCGGATCTTTTCGCAAATAGAATGGTTCAGACTATGACCAGTGCTCTCTATGATGTACAAAAATATAACACAGAAAATCCTATTGAGGCAAAGGGCTATCGCATACCTATCATAGACGTACCATTTTACAAGTCTGTCAAAATACTAGATTAAAAAATGCAACTGAAGTCTTTTGAAGGAAACTAAGAGCCTCGTACCCAATAACCAAGACGACGAAAAAATATTATTTATGCTGGCTAAATGGAGTCACACAACAGCTGCTTTTCAATTTTCCCGTGTAAGTATTTTGATACAATGTTAGGCTAGCGATACATACTCTATGATACAGGTCATAGCTGGCGTCCCTCCAACAGCGACCATGCAAGTGACAGGGCATAAACATAAACATATGTCTTCTTTAGCTAGTAATAAGAGTGGTAATAAATATACTTACAGTTATGCATCTTGAATTTCCTCAAAATGCACTTTCTTAGTTCTGCAAATCCGAATGATATGTCCAACATAACCTGATACACACCGAAACTACCGTAATTTCGACTACATTTCCAGCTGAATTTCTTTCTCCTTACTGCACTGAATTGACCCAGTAACCCAGAATTTTAAGTAGATCAAAACGACAGTTAAAAAAAAAAAACTAGTTTCAAGCGCGCGACTAATTTAAAAAGGTCGCTAGGCTGTGCTATGTGCGCATTAATATTGCTATTTTGTATAGATGAATCTACGGTTGTTTATTTGTTTTGGAATAATAATAATAATAATAATACTGATGAGGACTTTGTATAGCGCCTAATCTTTAGAAGCTCTAAGCGCTCTACAACATTAGACAACACCTATAAGATAAAAAAAAAACAAAAAACATAATGATATTACAAAAACAAACACCATGAAATTAGAAACATTGAAAAACACGCTGAGAATATTTAAGGTAGGAAACCTTATTAGGTCTTTAAGTTTGTTCTTTCAGTCGAAATAAGTGAGTTTTGAGAGTCCTCTTGAATGTGATCACTGTGTCTTTGTGTCTAAGTTCAGTGGGCAATTCATTCCACGTTGCTGGGCCTTGGTATGCAAAAGAACGCTGTCCATATGACTTTGTTTTCATAGTGGGAATAATGAGTATACGATTGTCAGAAGACGAGCGTAAGTATCTTGCGGTGTGTACACATGGGTGAGGTCGGATAGGTATGTTGGACTAGAGTCCGACAGTGAAACGTAGCACAGAGAACACATTCTGTGTTGATTCTGGATCGAATGGATAGCCAGTGTAGGGTACAGAGCAGCGGGGAGGTGTGCTCTGATCGTGGTACTCTAAGTATGATCCAAGCAGCTGTGTTTTGAACTTTTTGAAGTTTCTGGAGGAGATATTGAGATGAACCAGACAGAATTGAGTTACAATAGTCCAGTCTTGAAAGTACTAATGAACACACACGTGTTTTAGTGGCATCAACTGAAAGATATTTGCGAACTGAGCTGATGGGTCTCAGCTCAAGATACGCAGCCTTGCATATGTTCATGACATGTTGGTGCAATGTGAGAGTACTGTCCAGAGTAACACCTAGGTTTCGTACTGATTGTGTGAATTTAATGTTGGTGCTGCTGATATTTATTGTTTGAGGTAAAGGATGTGAATGATAAAGTCTTTGTGTTGTGATCAGAATGGCCTCAGTTTTATTATCATTCATCTGCAGCTTGTTACATGTCATCCATGATTTTACATCAGAAATGCACCTCTCTACACCTTGGATGGTAGCATCAACTTCAGTTGGGTGGCTAGATTTGTATATTTGGGTGTCATCTGCGTACAGTTGGTGAGACACTGGATGATGATCTATGACACTTGACAGCGACTGAGTGTACAGAATGAAGAGAACAGGTCCAAGAACAGACCCCTGTGGAACGCCACAACATAGATCAACTGGGCTGGAGTGTATTCCATTTGCAGATACAATTTGTGTCCTGTTGACCAAGTCGGACTTGAACCACAGTAAGGCTGTATCATGAATGTCAAATACATGCTGGAGACGGTGAAGTAATATATCATAGTCTATTGTGTCAAATGCTGCAGACAAATCAAGGAGGGTGAGGACTGTAATCTTTCCGCTATCCAACGCAGAGAGTATGTCATTAACTACTTTTAGAAGAGTAGTTTCAGTACTGTGGCAAGGGCGATATGCAGATTGTACATTGCTAAAAAGACTGTTTGAATTTAGATGAGATACAAGCTGGGTCAGACCAGCCTTTTCTAAGATTTTTGATATGAATGGGAGATTAGAAACTGGACGGTAGTTCTTTAAATCGTTATGGTCTAGTGTTGGTTTCTTTAGCAGAGCCTTTACAATGGCAGTTTTGAAAAATGATAGGAATTCCCCGGATGAGAGAGGTATTAATAACACCAGTTAGTGAAGGCAATACTGGATCTAAGCACTCAAGCAGCAGTGATGTTAGAATTGGATCAAGTTCACATGACTTTGGTGCACTCTTCATCACGATTGTACGTACGAAATCCATAGAGACAAGATTCAGTTACTTTGTTTCTTATAATTATAATTAAGCCTTAGGTAGAATAAGAAAGTGAGTATATCATGAAAAGGTTACTGCATCTGTATGGTAAATGACACTTTAGTTGGTGAGATGGGGTAACACGTGTATTCTTTTGTTGTTCTAACCTGTACGATTGTTAAAATAAAGGGAAATTACTCTTGGACCGGTTCCCAGAGTAGATGTTAGCTGTACTTCTCGCAGTAAACTTCCGGTTCTTGTTACGGATGTGCACTGCAAGATACTTGCTTGTTTTGGTACATTTTTATTTACTTACGCAATCATAGGTTGTACCCGCTCTTTAGATTAAAGGGGCATTTTATTGGTTCCCCAAACAGAATGAAAACTGCAGTTGTTATAGGAGGAGGCATCAGTGGTTTAGCAGCAGCCCATTATCTTCGAACAAAGTCGAACTTTGCAAAGGTTGGTATTTATTTTTGTCTATTTGAACGGTCGCCTTGTGGCGTGTGCCAGCTTTTGGAAAAACTATTCGCACGGCTGCTGTGTGTCCGCAGTATAAAAGACATTCAGCATGGCCACCGGTGGATGCATTAGGGACGAGTCCAAAATATTCCGAATTATGTAAACTGAACTAAACATTATTTTGAAGCAGCGGTGCTAAATATAGCATCAAAGTTGGGCATCAAGGGTGCTGACCAGTCTCACTTATACTACTAGTCCTACATGTAAGACATAGCACATTTTGATTTTGTTGAGGTGCTGCCCACAACATAAATATCAGCGTCGGGTCTTACAGGTAGGACTATTGTACTACATGACTGACCATTGCTGACTCGAAGCAGGAAGGTAACGTGTAGCAGCTAACTTCAAAGTTAAAAATAAGCAAATTGATATCGGTTAGAGCGGTCAAATCCAAAGTTTTATGCCCCTGTCTCGAAAATACAGTCCACCTCTGTCAGGCTATTCTGCGCATGTTAGGTTTCCGTCACCAATATTGGCGCAAAACGGATATCGAATCGAACCGATTGACAAAAAAAAAAAAAAAGTACTGCAATACTTACCATTTGAAAAGTGGCAAATGTCACCAGAACATTTTTTTCAAAATATAACTAATTTTGGACACACGGGATACTACCCATGTGTTTTCTTGACTCGTGATATGTCGACCTGTTCTGCATTTGGATTTGAAAATGATGTAATTTTAATGCATTGAGCTATGAAAATGAAATACATTACTTTGGACTCTTTCTGTCAGTATTTCAGTTGAGGAACTAGGTCAGGTTTATTGCTGGTTTTACAAATTTAAATGTAACAATGCCAATAACTGGCAAGAGATATTAAGCAAACTAAATCGATCTTGTAAAAAAATTAGTAGAAGTTCAACATTTTATAACAATAAGCTATTATGTTAAAGATAAGCAACAGTGAATAGGATGTAATGTGTTTACAATATCCTGTTTATGGAAACAAATTACTAAAGAATTTAGAAACAGACTATCAATGCGGGAATTTGTGAATCCGAGCGGGAGGTTAAGAAGTTGGTTAGCAGATGATAAAGTAGGTGTCGGACAACTTGCAAAATTAGGAACTTTGATTAAGATGCAGTATTGTTCTAAGTAAAGAGTTCTGTCTTTTAAATAATGTATTTATTTGTATGATTCTTTAAGAAAAATAATAAATAAGTTTCTCAGGGTTACAAGTTCAAGAAGGTCTTGGAGTGGGTCCTCATATTGATATGTAGAAATCACATTTTCATGTGAACTTATAAGAGTAATGTGGGATATTTTTTTACACTTTATGAATATGACTTTCTTTAATTAAAGGATGATCATTCTTTCTTGATGCAAATTGGATTTTCGACCAAAAACAACATGATCCAATATTCATAGAAATGATGCATTGTTGCGCAGAATTACCTGACACACAGGTGGTATATGTGGAATTGCACAACATTACAAACACAAACATGTTCGTATGGGCATGATAATATACCCACTTTTTTTCATCTGAAATGCTTGGTTAGGATGCAACATATCAGGCAGATCTCCACAAAACAAAGATCAGTAAATATTGTAATCAGAAATTCCAAACATATTGGACAATAAATCTCACTTTATTTCAGTGACAATAAAATGATTCCAACACAGACCTTGGTTTGGGGCGAAAATATTTGATAGCCACAACTTTGAATTAGAATCAGGCTGCTCAAAATCAAACATTTATGGAGCAAAGAAGTAATAGTCATACATATGCAAATTATAAGTAACTTATGGTGACCTGAAGGTCCCCTGTAAGTTAAGTGAATGTCACTTTTTATTTAGAATAAGTTATTTTCATAAAGGATAGATCTATCAACTGACATCAATGTTGACAGCTCCCATGAAACTATGATGTAGTATGGTATTAGTGCTCAAAGTTTTTTTATTTAGACACATGTCCTGGGCTGGTGACATTTTTTCACAAGTCCTTACTGAAATTCCAGAAGCCCATACTCAAATTTCCATATATCCAAAATTTCCACTATTATTAATATTACAGTACAGCTCAAATTTGTCATTTGAAAAGCCAATCAATGAAGACCCATGCGTTATGAGTGATTAAGAATCAAATACCATTTTACCAATCAGTGATCTTTATTTCAATCTTATATATGGACAGTAGAAATTAATTTGAAGAGTCATGTATATTTTGTAAATTTAGAAAACTTGCACTCTGACCTGATGAAAGACACGTTGTTGATCTTCTCTTGAACAGTGTAAATTTATTCTACTGTTTAAATATGAAAAGTAATCCCAAGAGGTATGTACAATAAAATTCCAGATAGCAACAGATTCTGTTTAAAAACACAAACAACAAAATAAGACTACACTGAATTTACACTTAACATGTGATTCATGTGTTTAGTCCTTAAGCAGTAATGGCCCTGTTTCATGATTGAATATACATGTACATGACTGCCAACTAGTTCAGTTATGAATGCACGTATATTGTAGTGTATGGGACTAGCCACTTAATTTTATAGGGCTAAATTATTATTTCCGACTTTGTTTTTTTTTTTTCACTCATCACAAGATAAGTTTGTTTTAAGTAAAGCAAGGAATGGCATAGTGTTCTTTTTTTACCACAAATCCGGATAAGAGTCAATAAGACAATAATTTTCAAACATTTATACCTCCCCCTTAATAAAGATTTGGCTTCAGTGGATATTCAGCAGAAATCAAGACAGTGATCATTGTAAACAATGTTATAAAATGTTAGCACCAGAAGACAAATTCAGTTTCAACTTGGGAAAGGTGTGTTTCTATCACACAAATGATTTGGATTGTTGCACATCTTATGTTACTTGTTTAGGCTGTAATAAACAATAACAAAGAAAAGTGAAAACAACAAGCTTTGTAAAATTTACCAATTATTTTATTTCCCTGAAAAAAAAACAGTGTAAAAATGGAAAATAAGAACTTGTGGTTTTAAGAATCAAATCCATAAATGATTCAAGAATAATCCACAAATTAAATTTTTTAAGTCCTAGTAATGAAATATTTTAATGAAATTTGAGTTTGAGTCCCGATGAAAAATCCTAAATGGAAGGAGATGACATATGCTATAGCATGTATTGTTCTGTCGTGTCTATAGTTCTTTGTTGTTCCACAGACAATATTCCAGTGTTTGAATTTCTGAATAAAATTTCAAGAAATGTCTTTGTCCAAGAATTCTGTATGGGCACTCAAATATTTCTAGGAAAAAGAATCTTTTCGAATCCAAATAGTTTGAAGAAAATTAAAAATATAACTCAACTGATCACAACAGAAAAAACAAAACACCTTTTGTCCCACTGTTTAGAAGCCTGACTGACTAATTTCTCTGTAGACAAAGGTTATACAGTAACTTGAAATGCAAAACAGATTCCCGGATGAGGGTCACCCCTCCAGATTATTGAGAACAGTGTAGAAGTATTCATGTCTAAAGTCACTTAGTCACAGTCAGCCTCTATTACACTGTTATCATTCACACATTAAGAATGAATTAAAAAAGTTGTTTACTTAATTCTCAATCAAGGTCAGGAACTAGGTCAGCAAAAAGATACAAAGTTCTATTTTTAGGTGTTTTCGACTAAACAGGCAGGTCAAACTAATTTCTGGAAAGTATCAAATTTAAACTTACAAATAATTAAATTAAATCAAATATAAATTAGATCAAATATACATAACACATGTAATACATGTAGTTCAAAGTATGGTCTAGTCTATAACAATGGAAGTTTTACTGATTGAAATTTGAATCGTTGATGGGTGATGACCATCCATGGAAAGACTGAAACGTCTTGGGTGATTTACAATCAGATACCATTTCAAGAATCAAGTGATCATTATTTCTGTTTTTAAAAAGAAAAGAAAAATGTCTTGTCTGTTCTGTACATTTAGGGAAGGCTGTTCAACATATTTTGCAATATGTTTACACTTTTGCTTTATTCAAAGAAATTTTAACCAACTTAAATGCTGATTTGACGAGAGGCACACTTTATTGATCTTCTTGAACAATTTATCATTCTGTTTATGAAAAATAATCTTCTAAGGTTTAGACAGTTAAATTCCAGTTTATAGCAAATTTTGTTTTAAAAAAAAACAACCAACAAAAATAATCAAATTCTTTATTAACAAGTCACATAATGACCTAGTCATGAGGTTGAATATACATACTTATTAAACTGTAACTACTACACATGTACTGCAAGGGACTGACAATTTGATTTATGGTGCTAGATTGTTCTTTCATAGACAGTGATATTTTTTTGTTATTACATCACAAGATAAATTTATTTCAGATCAGAAAAGGAATGGCATTGTTCCTTTTTTATAATACAAATATCAAGTTTAAATCACACCTCTATAACCCTGTGATTTGATGTCAGAAGAAATAGTACAAGATATTACTGACAACTCGCCAGGGCCATATCAGGCCCCAACCTATACACACACACATACGTAAAGTCACTTGTCACTTCAAATTTAAATACTGTTTTATTCTTGTGCATGTTTTTTGGGTATTATCCACACTTTTAGTAAATAGACAAATAGACTTTTGCTTTGGTGCCATTTTGAGGGAAGTTGAAACCATTTAAAAAATTTGGAACTCACCCTCACTTGACCTGATCCAGCCATGCATTGGGTAACTATCGGAACTTGTGTTTCACATAAGTCAAATATGAATGCGATTTCATATGATACTTAACAAAGCATATTGTGTGAACTACAACAGAAATAAGGAAATGAATGCATCTATGCATTCCAATAGAATAGTATTGAGAGATTTTGAAAAAAACATGATTCATAGTGCCAGATTTACTCGAAATGGGTCCATTGGCACTTTCTGAAGGTTTTTGTTAAGCAGAGAATTCTGTAATAAGCAGCAGAAAGTGCTAAACCAGTTTGAGAAAGCACTAAACCAACTTGATATTGCTTTCACTGATAAGTCTTTTATTTGCTTTAAGCCATGTTAGAGAAATGTAAATTTGACACCTGTCATTTTATCACCTGGGAGAGAGAGAGATGAGGAATCAGTCCCATGTCTTTCACTGTATCCATTTTAACTGCAGAGCAGTATAAAAATGTAGAAATTGGCTAAATACTATTGAAAGAAATTGGATGACATTTTTTTTCCTGCCTCAATAGTCAAATGTTCTGTTTGTCACAAACAGGAAACTGCATTGACATAAACATCTTGGATTGATTCACAGTCTTTTCTAAATGTGAATTATTTTAGATTCTTATTCTTCCAAACTTATTTTTTTATAGATATTTATACTGATTCACAGTCTGTTCTGAATGTGCATTTGCAGCATTCACACTAATATGGCTGAAATAACATGCATAAAAATCTATCACTTTCATGCATCATATTTTCAACCACTAAATTTATTTCTTCATTAATTTCCTCCTTTATTCAGAAAATTCTTGATCACATGATAAAAGATGTAGCAGTCACTTTTCCAGTGGAGGCATTCTCAGTGTCAGTGATTTGTTAAAGGTTTGGGTAAATGTTTTTATTTGCATATATTTCCAGAACTTCTTGATAGATTTTCATCATATTTGGCATGAATCATTATGAAGCTAAAGCAATTCATTCTATGACATGTTCACATGCCTCTTTGACAATAAAGTTAAGGTCACATTAAAATAAAATCTGTATTATTGTTTTGATTAACATTTTTTATTTCCTTATAATTCCTTAATCCCTTGATGAAATTTGAATCATTATGGAGCTAAGATAATTCATTCTTTGCATATTCATTTTCTTCTTTGCTCATTGATATCAAAATTTGCATTACAGTCTGTTTAAAGCTTATTCAATCGAGAGACCGCTCTGGTGGCCTACTGCTTACAGCATCTGCCTTGGATGCGGGAGGTCATGGGTTTGATCCCCGGCCAAGTCATACCAAAGACATATAAAAATGGTACTAACAGCTGCCTCACTTGGCGCTCAGCATTAAGAGATTAGTGTTAGGACTGGTCGGCCTGGTGTCAGGATAATGTCACTGGGTGGGACATCATGCTACGTGTCTGCGGCATGATGCCCCAGTGCTAGACATCACTATAAACTGCCACATTGCAGACATCGTAGCGATATGACTGAAAAACTGTTAAAGCTACATTAAAAATCCAAATCACACACACACACATACTTGTTCAATCTATGGTTTTCCTAAACCCGTTGATGGATTTTCTTTATACTTGGGTTGAATCAACAAGATCAATATATTCTAACACTTTCAAAGAGAATAATTTGTTTAGGTTTTGGTTTAAGTTTGTTTCCCTTACTTAATTTTTCTGAAATCCATTGATGCATTAATTATTTCTTTATACATTAGATAAATGATTAAGAAGGTGAAGCAAATCATTCTGTGACATGCTTATTCAATCAAGGTCACATTTTATACCAATGCTTTGATTGTGAGCTTAGCTTAGAATAGACCTTGTATTCCATTCTTTGCAAAAACAATAGCTTGTCTAACAAAGGCGTTTCAAATTTCTTTACAAGATTCTGGTGTTTGAGGCCTCAAGCAGACTTGGAGGTTGGCTACGGTCAGTACATCATCCTGATGGCTCTGTACTTGAACTTGGCCCACGCAGTATTCGGCCAGCAGGAAGGGCAGGGCAGAACACTCTGGAATTGGTAATGTATTTTGACATGGTTAGGGATATATATATATATATATATATATATATATATATATATATATATATATATATATATATATATATATATATATATATCACCCAGGCCCAGGTGTGAGGTTTGGTCCAGTAACTAATAATGTTTGAGTCTGGCCTATTTGCCTGTAACAGTGTATTTATTTTACTGATGAACCCAGAGTTTTGCAGATATCACCTATAAGACACAGACATGTTAATGCAAAACCTGCAGTGCAAAACATGGAGATCGACTTGAATCTTTTATATATATTCTATTGAAGGATGTTGCGAAAGTGCTAACAGGGAGGCAGATGGATGGGGTAATTGCCCCAGGTGCCAGATGTCTTTGGGACCAAAACCATTTGGGCCATCACTGTCACCAAGGTGCCATTTACCCACAGTATGCTACTAGGAAATGAGTCTATAATATTTATTTTCTGTGTTAATCACTTGCATCAACAACATCATGAAACATGAAACAGAAAGAGTGATAAAAATAGGCTTGATCTGGTACTGTACACTTTCTTAGTCCATCCTTCTTTCCAAAATAAAAGTTTGGTTTGAATTTGCTTCAGTTTCCTAGTTACCTTGACTGCAGAGTCTTGTAACTTGATTCATTTATTTAGATGCAGCATGGAGTACTAGAAGGTAAAGACAAAGCCAAGACATGGTCTGATGTGATATCTAAAGGAATTTAAGTGAGTCCTCTCAGAAATAGGTAAAACTGCAGGTCTTCTGCCTGTGAGACCAGATCTTATGACGTTGTGAAATTTCATGATATGGCTCATATATGTGACTATAAGAATTTTCTTATAATGAGAAGTTTAGTTCGTGAAAATTTCTTTCCAGATGACAAATGCAGAATATATTTGACCTTTATGAATGCATTCATTTCATCAGTGATCATTCTTTTGTTAGTTAAAACTAGAAAAATAAAATATATAGTTTACTATTGATTGCTCAGTAGTTGGTACATTGCAGTATGATTACTGCAGGCTGTATTTATTCTTCATTGGTTTGCATTTAGTTCAGTTTCTCAGATTCTTTTTAGTACTGTCATATACATGTAACTGGATATGTACAGTAGATGTTTTATAAGAAGTACACCACTTTTTAGACTAGAAACAAGAATAACTAGGTCATTGTAACATACATTTTTAATATATTTTGCTTTAAGCTATGCATTTAGTTAAGTTTCATGAAAACCATTTTTTCCACAGTACTGCCATTTAATAACATAGTAGATTCATCCTAAGGAATACGGCTTTTAGACAAATAAGGTCACTGTGACCCATATTTCAGATTTCATTGGTTTGTATTATATTTTTAGATCACCTTGGCTTTGCTGTCCTTCATCTTTTCTGCAGTGACAATAATCCTTTCACCATTGTTACAGCTTCTTAAAAATCCTTGACATTTGCATATTATTTGAATTGAATCATTTTAGCATCAAGGCCTTCTTAAAAACCCTTGACATTTGCATCTTATTTAAATTGAAGCATTTTAGCATCAAGGCCTTCTTAAAAATCCTTGACATTTACATCTTATTTAAATTGAAGCATTTTAGCATCAAGGCCTTCTTAAA
Source organism: Sinohyriopsis cumingii (assembly GCA_028554795.2). NCBI lineage: Eukaryota > Metazoa > Mollusca > Bivalvia > Unionida > Unionidae > Sinohyriopsis > Sinohyriopsis cumingii. Next base: position 28,624,679 of record CM068828.1, read on the forward strand.
AATCCTTGACATTTGCATCTTATTTAAATTGAAGCATTTTAGCATCAAGGCCTTCTTAAAAATCCTTGACATTTGCATCTTATTTAAAATGAAGCATTTTAGCATCAAGGCCTTCTTAAAAATCCCTGACATTTGCATCTTATTTAAGTTGAAGCATTTTAGCATCAAGGCCTTCTGATTTGTTGATCTATTGTCTGGATGGCCACTATTACTAAAAGTGGAAACACTTTTTAGTAGCTACTCATCAGAATTTGACAAACTTTAACAGAAAGCATCCTGGTATAAAGGTCTTTGAGTTTGTTCAGATGGTACCAATCTGTCAACAGTAATGGTCATCATTTCTACAATTAGTAACTCTATACAGTGACTTCTTCACTGACCCAAAATTGATATAATTTAATGAAATTTGAGTAAACAATCTTCTCCTCAAAGGCTTTCCGTTTGGTACAAATGCAGATTTTCAATGAAATATGGCAGTCATAACTAAAACTGGAAAAACACTTTTAGCAACATCTTTTCAAAAACTGCCCAACAATATGATCAAATTAAACATAGATGGCTTTCAGATGTTTGCAAATGCTCTAATCAAATATGGCTGCCATTAGTAAAAGATGAACCGCTCCGACGGCTTAGTGGTTAGAGCGTCCACCTCAGATGCAGGAGTTCGTGGGTTAGAACCCCGGCCGAGTCATACCAAATACTTACAAAAATGGTACTTACACCTGCCTCGCTTGGTGCTCAACATTAAGAGGTTAGTGTTAGGACTGGTCGGCCTGGTGTCAGGATAATGTGACTGGGTGGGACATCATGCTACATGTCTGTGGCATGATGCCCCAGTGCTAGACATAACTATAAACTCTCACACTGCAGACATCGTAGCAATATGACTGAAAAATTGTTGTTGTTGTTGTTGTGGGGTTTAATGCCATTTTTCAGCACATGATAGGCTATGCATGGCGGCCACTATTAATGGTGAAGGAAGAACCTGGGAAAGAACCACCGACCCACGAGAAGCTACTGGCAAGCTTTCTCACATACCCAAAAATTGTTAAAGCTGTGTTAAAAATCCAAATCACACACACATACAGAGTAAAAGATGATAAACCTTTATATAACTTTTCAGTAAGCACAGAACAGAATTTGACAGAAAGCATCTCAGTTTATAGGCCTTGCAATTTTCAATAAATGTTGCTGATCCACCATATAATTTTTTTAATAAAAAAATGGAAATACCTTTAAACAATTGCTTCTCAAAAGCCAACAAACAGACTTTGACCAAATTTGACAGTGTCCATTAGGGGTAAGATGATACATCAGTATACCAATGCATCAGTACTTTTACTGTAACAATACACATATCGATACAAGTGGTGGGAAATCGATACAAAACAATACTTACCATATGCAAGTTATTGTAATGTTCAGCAGCCTTGTATTCTTTGCCTTGTTGCCTTGTTATTCTTTAAATTGAGAATTCAACTGAGACAGTTGTTGCAGGCACATGCACCCATTTTTGTTAGTTAAAATAAAATGAGTTTGATAACAGTCACCTTCTACAAATTAACACCAAGTGACATTGTGTGTAATATTGCCTCATCTCCCAGTTTCATGGTAATTATTTTATTGCAACAGCTTATTTGGCACAAAGTAGTCAGAGTTTCTGCTGACCCTTGCCTCCTCATTTCTGATATTTGAATATTTATGTTGGGTGTAGGGTCAGAGCCAATTGCCTATTGAAAAGTTGCAAACACTGTGCCAAATTGGCATAGAGTAGCTGCTTACTAGCCATACTAGCAAACTTTAACTCTTTACCTTCTGCAAGTACTTACTGCCCAGCCTACTAAGCCTGATAAGCAGCCTGCCTTCTAGCTGCTGTTTGTAGGCTGAACCCCCGAGCATCATAATGGCTACGTGAGTGAGAGATTCTTGACTTTGTGCACATGCTGTCTACATTTTCTATATCAATCTTGTCCCATGCAAACTATGTAATTTAATATAATTTTTTTTACAAAAACACTTGCCAATGTTTTGTGCCACTCATTTCCACCAACAAGTACATATAATCCACAGGAATCAATGTTTATATTCACATATTTATAATAAAAAAATATATCTCAATATATCTGTTTGTGTTTATCATGTATATTAGATTACTTTTCTCTACACTGTTTTGCACAACAATGTGTCCACTATTTTATTGCAGATCTGGTAATTTGTTATGATGCTGCCCGAAGCACGTAAAAAGAAATATATCTCCCTTGCATTTTCTTCTAAAATAAATGTTGGCCCTGACACTACACACCTTCTAATGATGATCCATAAGTATTCCAAGGTTTATCCATTAACTTAATGTTACTTGATTTTTAATAGAGAAAATTGTGACTGTAACTTGAATAAATTGAGATTGACTATGATCGTGAAGATATGGTTTCCAGTGTGATAGTCGACATACCTTTTGATAATGATGCACTATGATGATGGTTTCCAGTGTGGTAGTCCCTTGTGATAATCATGTATTATGATGATGGTTTCCAGTGTGGTAGTCCCTTGTGATAATGGTTGAGTCTTAATGAGCAGTCTGTCTACTTGTTTACATTGGGAGCTTCCATTTGTGTTGAAGTGCTAACAAGTTGACAGTGTTAGTACCCCTTGGCAACAGTCAGGTTAGAAGTTATGTCATTGAATGAAATGACTAAGTATTCTGCATTTGTTATCTCCTTGATGCTTTTAGCTTTTAAAATCAGCTGGGGGTGGGGTACAAGCAGGAGGGTGTGCAAATACTACTATAGTTGGTAGTGAAAGACCTTGTAGCATGACCTGGTGGTTCTAGTTTGACATGTATTTACACTTGGGTCATTGATTACACAAGCAAAGTCTCAGTTATTTGAAATGTTTGTAAAATCACCTTTGACCTTAGCCCTACATGCACAAGGAGCTGATCCAAATTAAAAAAGTGTTTGCACAGTTTACACACGTAGGACTAGCATCATGGAGCTTCCTTTCATGTGTCTTGCTAAAATAATGTAGGACAAATTGAAGGACATTATACATGCATTCTGAACTATTATGTATTCAATGGCCAGACTGCATCACAATATTCCCTTTTGACACTTTGAAAATGGTGGTCTTGGGGAAGTATGCAGAAATGATAGATGTATGGTATTAGGTGGCGCTATACAGTTTCGCATTTTCCATAGGGTTAGGATTTTAAAGAAAAAGAATTTTCCTGGCTTTCCTCACTGGTTATACTGGCTATTTAAAAAAGACCTTGTATATCTTAGGTATAATGCAAAGAACTTTTAATTCCCTTTATTTTGGTGTATGATTGATGGGTGTACTATGGGTTATAGAGTATACAGCTTGGCCTTACTTCAGATGTGCACCTTTCAAAAAAGTGCTAGCTCTACTTGGTCATTTTCACTTCCTGAACTTCAGAGGTAAATTGTATAAAAAGAGTTGATAACTTTATTTTACATTTTATGTATTTGGTAATTCATTCATTGCACTTTCAGAAGCTGGTATTGTCTAGTCTGGCAAAATTCATTTTCCCTATTTTAATAGCTGCTATGTATAGTGTACTTTAGACTAATTCAGACTGATTTTTTAACACAAGGGAGCAGTCATTTTAGTTAGCAATGTGCTTAAATCATGTAAAATTTCCAAAAGTACAATATCCAAAAGAAATATCATCCACATTACATTAATGTAGCATAGAGGAATGCCAACATTCTCTCCATTGTGCATGTTTTAAATGCAAACTACTTCACCTTACATACGTCCCTCTCTCAAAAGTACATATTATCTGGTGAGCGCCCCCATTATGTATAGGAGAAAAGCAGATTATTCATTTAGTAAATTGAATTTGACAGACTGCACTGGACAACAAATTTTTACAAAAGTCATGTTACTGAAATAAAATTAGTCAATTCTTATCAATTTTTATGTGCTGAACACGAATATGACAGTCAAATTGCAAAATTGGCTCTAGTTTTTTTGTAATCTGCAAGAAATTAATGTTTACATAACGAAATGCATTCCAATAGTAAAAGGTCAACTGTAATAGCCTACCTATAAAAAATCAAGTCATTGACTACATCTTAGATTTCTTCGCCTGTCTCTTGTACAGCTGTTCGGGAGCATCTCTGAGGAGTGTCCAGCAGTAGTCAGCCAGCATTGTAGTGGACCATTTTCCCTGGTATCTTTGTTCCATTGTTGCGATATCTTGATGAAAACGTTCGCCGTGTTCATCACTAACAATACCACAGTTGCTAGGAAAGAAATCCAAATGGGAATGAAGGTAGTGAATCTTTAGAGACATATTGCAGCCAAGTTTCTTATACTTCATCAACATGTCTTCTACTAGTTCCTTATAGTTTTCTGCCCTAACATTTCCGAGGAAGTTTGTAGAAACTAGGCGAAAAGCATTCCATGCTTGTTTCGCGTCACCTTCCAGCAAGTTGTTGAACCGGTCATCTTTGAAAAGCTCTCGAATCTGAGGACCCACAAAAACTCCCTCTTTAATCTTTGCTTCGCTGAGTCGAGGGAATTTTTCATGCAGGTATCGGAATGCTGGCAAAGTCCGGTCAATGGCTTTCACGAAGTTCTTCATCAAACCTAGTTTGATGTGAAGGGGTGGTAGCAAGATTTTCTGAGCCTCAACCAGAGCTGGGTGTTGGATATTCTTCTCTCCAATGGCTACATTCTGCCTGTGAGTCCATTCCTTCCTCATGTAGTGCATTTCCCTTGCTCGGCTATCCCACTCGCATAAGAAACACATGTATTTTGTATATCCTTGCTGCAGTCCCATTAAAAGGGCAACTACCTTCAAATCACCACAGAGGTGCCAGCTGTACTTGTTATACTCAATGGAATTCAGTAGCTGCCTTAAGTTATCGTATGTCTCTTTCATGTGGACAGCATACGCTACTGGAATAGATGGAAGAATGTTTCCATTGTGCAAAAGCACAGCCTTGAGACTCAGTTTCGAAGAGTCCACAAATAGTCTCCATTCTTGTGGGTCATGAGTGATTTTTAAAGCATTCATGAGGCCCTCAATATCGGAACAGAATATCAGATTACTTTCCTTTCTGAAGAAAGGCTCCAATTGCTGGTGGCGCTTTCGATATGCAGTAATTGTGACATCTTCTTCTAGAAGATTCCATTGTTGGAGTCTTGATCCTAGCAATTCTGCCTTGTTCTTTGATAAGTCCAAATCACGAATCAGGTCATTTAGTTCTTCCTGTGTTATTCTGTGTGGGGTTGATGATGCACCACAGTGAAAATCTGGATCACTGCATGCTGATGGACCAGGAGAAGAACAGGTCGACTCACCTTTGTCTTCGTCAGATGAATCAAGAGAATATTCTGCTGGAGGTTCTGGAATAGGAAGTCCCTCACCATGTGGAACTGGTCTCAATGCAGACGGAATGTTTGGGTAGACTATTCTCGACTTCTTTCGCTTCGTTATTCCGCCGGAAAGAGGAGGAACCAAGCAGAAGTAACAGTCATTTAGGTGGTTGCTTGGCTCTCTCCACACCATTGGGACTGCAAATGGCATTGATGACCTTTTGCAATTCAACCACTGTGAAAGCTGTGTTGTACATGTAGCACAGCATATATGCGGAGCCCAAGGCTTGTCTTGGTCACCAACCTTGCATCCGAAGTAAAGATGATATGCCTTCTTCACTTGAGAATTGATACTTTTCTTCTGGTTGGCAAATGTCACTTCCCCACAAATATAGCAAAAATTGTCCGCGGTATTAACACACTTTCGAGGCATTACTGTTCTTTATTGTACGTAAATGGATAAAATAATAAGTTTTATGTAACAGTAGCTTGAACTGTCTCGCACAACGTCTAAAATATTTTAAATGCTGAACCTATCTGATTGGGCTTTATATAGTACACTGCTTACGTCAGCTTCAGCAGCCGCCTGGCATTAGTATAATAGGCCTACACATGTATAGTACACTGCTGACGTCAACTTACTTCAGCAGCCGCATGGCATTAGTATTGCATTGCATCAGAAAATGATGCAATCAACTGTGGATGATGTGAGCATGATGGTATTATGCAATGTTACATCATTATTCCGGATGTTGCTGCAGTCCTACTGGAGAAATTTACACAGTGAAACATAGAAAATGAGGTATATGAATATCTTCAAAACGAGAGCCAATACAAATTTTTCACGGTTATATTCGTGTTCGGCACACCAAAATACTACAGATTAGGGCCTTTTCAAGTCAGTAATGATTTCACTGTTGACCAGTGCTGTCAGCCATAGCTGGATCAATACTCATTTGAAACTGTTTGTCCTTCAGACCTGTTGTACTGGATAGCACTCAAATTTTGGTATGTTCCATATGATTTTAAACAATACAAAAAGATTTTAATCCAGTTTTACTATTTGGAAGAATTAATTCTGATTTTCACAATATTTTGCAGGTGGAAGAACTTGACCTTGCTGATCAGGTGTTATGGGTTCAAGCCCAAAACAGATATTTATATGTCAACGGGGAAAAATGTGCTCTTCCAAATAGTAAGAACTATATTCAAAACTGTCGGTGCATGGACCTAACAATTTCTTTAGCCCAAGGTCCATGAGCCAAGTATTTGACCTCAGGGTCCATCTATTTTTTTACACTGAAAGGTCCACACAGTTTAAAAGTTATATTAAACACAGTAGATACAAGTATAAATATAGAAGCAGTAGGATCAAAAATGAAAATACGTTGAATACATATACATGTACAGAAGGAATTAATACAGTAGTAATGCTTTGTGTAAATTCAGTCAGATTTTGGTACCCAGTCTGAGACCTACAGGGCAGATATTTGTACCCATTATTAACCCAGAGGTCAGATATTGGTACCTAGTATTAACCCAGAGGGCAGATATTGGTACCTAGTATTAACCCAGAGGTCAGATATTTGTACCCATTATTAACCCAGAGGTCAGATATTTGTACCTAGTATTAACCCAGAGGTCAGATATTGGTACCCATTATTAACCCAGAGGTAAGATATTGGTACTAAGTATTAACCCACAGGTCAGATATTGGTACCCATTATTAACCCACAGGTCAGATATTGGTACCGAGTATTAACCCTCAGGTCAGATATTGGTGCCCATTATTAACCCAGAGGTCAGATATTGGTACCCATTATTAACCCAGAGGTCAGATATTGGTACCTAGTATTAATCCAGAGGTCAGATATTGGTGCCCATTATTAACCCAGAGGTCAGATATTGATACCTATTCTGAGACCAAGAGGTCAGATATTGATACCTATTCTGAGACCAAGAGGTCAGATATTGGTATTGGTACCCAGTATTAACCCTGAGATCAGATATTGGTACCCAGCCTGAGACCCTGGGGAAAATAATGTTCAGTCCCTGATGAGGATTTTTTAACCAATACTTGTATTGAATGAACTAGCTCATATGTTAAATGACAATAATATATTGGTAATATCGGCCCATAATGCTATAGTTACATAACAGTATTGAACTAATATTGTCATCTTACAATAAAATTAACAAAGAGTAAGATGAAAAAAACAGCCACAAAAAATTAAGCAACCATTCAGAAATATGTTGTAAAGTGCAACAGGAATAACATCAGATAGCTGTAATGTTACATGTGTGTGGAAGAAACATGGTGTGAAAAAATATTGCTTATTAGTAATATATAATTTGTTAATATGATAATTTTATCCACTTACTATCTGCTGTGGAGGGGCCTCAGGTGGCTGAGTGGTCTGAAGCACTCACCTTTACTAATCACTGCCATCTCAACTCTGTCCATGTGGGTTTGAGTCTTGGGGTTGGTTAATGTCGGTATGTGAGAAAGCTGCCATTAGTTACTGGTGGGTCAGTGGTTCTTATTGGGGTTTTCTCAGTTCTTGACCAGCTATGCTGGCCACCTTATATAGCCTATCTTGCTCTGAGAAATGGCATTAAACCCAATGCAACAACTGATCTTCTGTGGAAGGCTGATACTACATATTGTGCAAGTCAAGAGATTATGCTTAGATTATGGTTGGACCCTCATCAGGAATAAAAGACATTGTCCTGTGTCTTGCCAAAACTGCTGGTACGTAGTAATACTTTCTATTGTTAACCTTACATAGTATCCTTTTTAAGTCACTTGTCTTCAAGATTTTGGACCGATGGGCACCACTGTTGGTTAGTTGGCATTACATACTAAGGGAGGCAATTCATGAAATCCAATATATGTCGCTAGGACAAAGCACTAAAGTATTGTTCAATCTGCTAAGGTGTAGATAGCATTATCATATTAGAACCTTGGCTAGTGAAGACGAGATGCCCTGCGAGGCACCCTGTATTGTAATGATGTGTATCAAAAGAACCAAAAGTACAGACCAAAAGTAGTTTACTACAGTTGGTTAAAATTGTATAATTGTATAACATACAATGTTACATTACAATAATATGTAATGAAATAAAAATTTTAAAAATAATTTAACAAACAAACAATGCAAATTAAATGTACATAACATTATGGTGTTTAGGTTTTGAAATATGGAAAGGTATTTTGTGCATGAGCTAGGTTTCATGTGTTCACCCAACCCTTTTATCATGCATGGTATGATGTTGGTTTCTTGAAAAATATTATTTTTCTTGTGGAGTGTTGATTTTTGAACATTAGAAGTATATTTATTTGTGGCTGAACAAGGACACATCACCTTAATACTATTCTTTTTCACTTGGCTATTAGGCAGAGGTCAAACAAGAGAGCTATCTCAGATGTCAAACAACATAGCTATCTCAGATGTCAACCAAGAGAGCTATCTCAGATGACAACCAAAATAGTTATCTTAGGCCCATTTTGGTCTCATTATTATTATATTCTGTGTAAAAGGTTGGACAACTGTCAAATGTGGAAATGTATTTTCCCCATCTGTCATTTGGTTTGTTTTGTTGATTTTGACATTGTAAGAGCAGTGTTGGCTTAGTACTGTGTGTGCCAGTCTTGTGCCCTATAGGGTGCGGGTTCAAATTCTACCTCAGCAAGGGTTGGCTGCCATTGTTATGCATTTGGGTAATGCACTCTACTCCAGTTGCCTTGACACTAAGTTACCAATTGTACTTGTTTTACTGTACTGCAGAACACCAAAGCAAATCAAACCAAATGGTTTTGTTATCCCATCCATAATTAAACACTTAATTCAGCTACTTTTTCTGAATTATTATATTTATGCAGCTCATAAAGAATGTACTTTTATTTTAAAGTGCAGCCTATTTTGTTAATATGACTACTACATGGCAGAATAATAAAGGGTTTTAAAAAAGTCAACATTCATGGTCATGTTATGTTTAATAAGAAAATGATATGTTTTACTCAGTACTGTATACCTTTGTCAAAATTCCAAGTTTATTGGTAACTAATCTTCTGAGTGAACCATATCTTACTAGGCTTGCTAAAATTGGTAACAAAGTATGTAACCTGGCCTTTCTTGTCGATTTTGTGTCTAGTCAGGCAACTCAAATTTAGGTATGAAGAGCATGAATGTTTAAGAACAACAGGATTCACTTTCAGATTTTTGAAAGCTGCATTTGGATTGGCTAATTCAAAGGTCACCAAAACATGACCCTTAAGAGGTTGTTTTCAGATCTTCATGTAGGACAGCAGAGATCTGATTTTAATCAGGTTGTAACTCTGTTATGCTTGTCATTTATATCTGGCATATTTTATTCATGTAATTTTAGTGAACATAAAAGTTAGTTTGCTCACTAAATTTGCTTAAATTGTATGCTTGTTAAAACTTTAATGTATAAATTTAGCATGTTGTCAAAAAAACCTATATTTGTTGACATGATATGTATTTTGCATGAGGTATAGCCAGAGACATCATGATTTGAAGGTCTGTACACCTGATGCTGATCTGTCATTTTAATAAATCTTGACAGAAAGCACTTGTTAAGCCAGATTTCTTAATAAAAAAAACTCTTGCAGCATATGGAATTAGGCCATATCAGCCAGGTGATCAGTTTCATACCCTCTTAGGCCTCTCCCATTGTTTTGTCGGATTTAATGCACTAGAATTGGGACTTGATGATAGCTAATTCAAACTGTCAAACTTAATGCACTGGAATTGGGACTTGATAGTTGATTAAGCCTGTATCACTCAATGCACTAGAACTGGGATTTGATGATAGCTGATTAAACCTGTCTAACTTGATGCACTGGAATTGGGACTTGATAGTTGATTAAAACCTTTTCTGACTTAAAGCATGGGGAATTGGGACTTTATAGTTGATTAAAACCCTTTCTGACTTAAAGCACTGGAATTGGGACTTGATGGATGATTAAGCCTCTCTGAATTAATGCACTGGAATAGGGAATTTATAGCCGGTTAAGCTTGGTTTCAAATTTTGTTTTAAAATAAATAATATTTACAATGTCTTTATAATGAACCTTCTCTTTTTATTTCATTTTTCAGGTCTTCTTGCATTAGTTAAAGTCCAGAAGCCATTTTCAAGGCCATTACTTAGTTACGTTATTAAAGAGGTATTCCAAAAGTGGTCAGATGAAGAAGATGAAAGTATTTATGATTTTATGGAGAGGAGAATGGGTAAAGAGGTTAAGTGTCCATTTTTTTCTCAATCTAAGTAGCATTCTTACATATTTTTCAAGTGTTTGCACCATGGTTATGATGCAAAATTGACTGCAGCTAAATGTAGTCACTTCCCACATCTGTAAAGAAACAAATTCTGTCATGGAATGTATATGGTCATTTGACTGGCATAGGGTTCTCATTCTCACATACTAGTAATATACACAGCAATTTATCGTGTGGAATAACTTCCAGTCATAACACAAAGCCTGCAGAAACTTTTAGTATGACTTGACAGTGCCTTTGTTCACTAAATGCATATGGTGAGAATGTGAAAATTGAATATTTCACTCATGTGGTTAGGTTGTCGTTTTTTTAATGGTAATTTCGTGAATTAAATCAGTATTTTCTCATTAAGACATATCTTCTGCAATACAAAGATATATGTTTAGTCAGCTCTATTGAGCTTAGGGCCAGTTGAGCTTATGTAATGGTTTGGTTTTCTTTGCCTGGGATCTGTTTTTGTCAACTTTAATCCATTTCTTAGGACATGCATGTAAACACAATAAAATAAAACAAATATTGATGTATTTGATCAAATGTAGCATTTAGGTACATCTTAGCAGCATTTCAAACATTTTGATAACCAGTCCTCCATGATCTGATCTTTTTGGGGTCATGGTCAGAAGTTAAGCACGTGAACACAATAACTTGAACAAATGCAAATAATATTGGTTAAAAAATTGTACATTTGTTGAAAGCAAAGTCAGATTGCATGCTGCACTTGTAAACACAAATGAAATATGTGATTTATATGCAGACTATGAAACTGCAACAAAAAAATATATTGCAGCCAGTAGTTTAGGGATGTTCAAATACAGTGATAATGAAAAGTGTTAGTTCTAATGTTACTTAAACGCAGCACCCAAGGTCCATCTGTTCACTTGTTTGCATTGCATGGGCACCTATAAAATAGTGGCTACATATATTGAACCCAGAATCATCCACCTGGATAGTTGTCAGCCATGATACTCTGACCCGTTAGGTTGCAGTCCATCTGACCTGTTAAGTCTTTTTATTGACTTCAGGGTGAGGCAGGGACCAGGAGTATACTAATTAAAACACTAAGTCATTGTAATCTACTATTTATATCCAAAATACACACTAGTTCTGTCCACCTCTCCAAATTCTACACTAATATTTATCTACATTGTTTCTCACTGTATTTGTTCACTCAGAATATCTATCACTCCAATATGTCTATTAGATATCCCTTCTCTTAACTCCCCATCTTGTATATCTCTGATTCTTATTTCCAACTACATCTTGTCTCTACTGTCCCTTTTTCTTTCTCTGCCCTCTTTCTGCTCCCTACCCTTCTGCCTTTACTTTTTCTACTACTCCACACTATATCTGTCTTTATACACATAATGTAATCCCACACCCTTTCCCCAGTTTAAAATATGATTGGCTAACCATTACTAGATGAATGACAGCTCCCTTCCTCCAGATCATACCATAACTAAATGGTGCCGAAACAGCAGGAATATGACCTAGGTATGCAGATATGTCATGATGCTGACCTGTTTACCGAGATTTGTCATTGTTTCCCTCACATCTATCTATGAAATTCCCACATTCACACCACCAATATATTAATAGTTAGAAATCTGATACTGGTACTGCTATATATTTTACTTTTTCCCCCACACTAAAAATCCTTTTAGCATATATACTTAGAATCCCTTTGGTCATAATACCAAGGGTTTTGAATTAAAATGTGCTAATATATAAATTCTCACTGATAGACAAAACCTGTCTCTAAAATATTCCTCGTAAAAAAAATGTGGGAGAAAAAAGACCATGAGTGGATCTCAGTAAATTTCTTATAGGCAAGTAAAGTGTACATCCCATCAAAAGTTAATAGGAGTGTTTTTGTCATATCTGTATTGATTCATAATAACCAAGCTTATGAAAAGCTTTATCAAAAAATGACCTTCTTTGTCATGTAAGCAACTATTTCACTTACAAAACAGCCATTTACAAAGTGCATTTTTGCTCCTTATCTCTAAAATATATTGTTCTGAAGTTTTGCCCATCTCTTGTAAAATTATTAAAGTCAGAATTTTTCTCCTTATGTCATAAAACTTTACTCAACTATAAATCTTATTAGAAAATATACTTACCAGTCAACCGGATCACTGCCATCTCACCTCTGTCTGTGTGGGTTCGAGTCCAAGGCTCGTCTAGCGTGGGTACATGGGAAAGCCTGCCAGTAGCTTCTCGTGGGTCGGTGGTTCTTACCTGGGTTTTCCAGGGTTCTTCCTCCACCATTAATACTGGCCGCCATGTATAGCCTATCTTGTGCTGAAAAATGGCGTTAAAACCCTAGAACAACAACAACAACTTACCAGTCAAAATGCTACATTTGTATATTTCAAGTAAAATTTTCCAGTCTGGAGCAACATGTTCCTTGTAATAATGAATACATTTATATGAAGTAGGGGCCTGAAATTCTTTTTAACAGCATCTGAGACATAGTGGTCTGATTTTTTAATTATACTTTCCTTTTCAAAGCCATTGAGCAGAATTGCAACATACATGATCAAAATTTCCAACAATGACAAGAGGCTAGAAGGGTAATTTACTCAAAATGAGTCAAAAGTATACACATTTTAAATTCTGATGAGAGTCATATACACAGTTATTTCACTCCAAATTAACTAAATCCAACCATCAACCTTTTGCACGAGATTAACATGTACACTTGCTAGCCATAAGCTATGCAGATCTTATGTAAAGAATAACTTTGTTGCTACAAGAGTGCAACTTGTTAAAACTTAACATGGAAACAAAATTAAGGTTTGTTGAAATACAGATCTTTAAAAAATATGAAGTCTTTCAAAATTCAACCTGAAGATGGTATTAGTGTAATTATTAGCAAGGATGTCAAAAACAGCTGTATTGTAAACATGGTCTAATTATAGCAAAGATGTCAAGAACACCTGTGTGCTGAACATGGTATAATTATAAAAAGGATATCAAAAACAGCTGTGTCATGAAGATGGTATTAGTGTAATTATAGCAAGGATGTCAAAAACAGCTGTGTCATGAAGATGGTATTAGTGTAATTATAGCAAGGATGTCAAAAACAGCTGTGTCATGAAGATGGTATTAGTGTAATTATAGCAAGGATGTCAAAAACAGCTGTGTCATGAAGATGGTATTAGTGTAATTATAGCAAGGATTTCATAAACAACTGCATCATGAACGTGGTGCAGTTATAGCAAGAATGTCAAAAACAGCTGTGTCTTGAAAATGTATTATGTAATTATAGCAAGGATTTCATAAACAGCAGCATTATGAACATGATATTGGTGCAGTTATAGCAAGGATGTCAAAAACAGCTGTGTCACAAACATGGTATAATTATAGCAAGGATGTCAAAAACAGCTGTGTCATGAACAGGGTATAATTATAGCAAGGATGTCAAAAACAGCTGTGTCATGAACATGGTATAATTATAGCAAGGATGTCATGAACAGCTGTCATGAACATGGTATAATTATAGGAAGGATGTCATGAGCAGTTGTCTCATGAACATGGTATAATTATAGGAAGGATGTCATGAGCAGCTGTGTCATGAACATGGTATAATTACAGCAAGGATGTCAAAAACAGCTCTGCCATGAACATGATATTGGTGCAGTTTTGGCAAGGATGTCAAAAACATCTGTGTCATAAGCATAATATTACTGCATCTGGGTGTAAGTTTCTCACTTTTAGACACAGTACTAACATATCTGGGTGTAAGTTTCTCACTTTTAGACAAAGTACTAACATATCTGGGTGTAAGTTTCTTGCTTGTAGACACAGTACTAACATATCTGGGTGTAAGTTTCTCACTTTTAGACACAGTACTAACAGAGGCCATGGGGATCACAGTATGCAGCTGTAATAGATACAGTTTGACTGCTCTGGTGGCCTAGTGGTTAGAGCATCTGCCTCGGATGTGGGAGGTTGCAGGTTGAAACTGGCAGAGTCATAACAAAGACTGATAGAAATGATATTAACAGCTCCCTTGCTACGCGCTCAGCATTAAGAGGTTAGTGTTAGGACTGGTGTTAGGATAATGTGACTGGGTGGGACATGATGCTACATGTCTGCAGCATGATGCCCCAGTGCTAGACATCACTTTAAACTGCCACACTGCAGACATCATAGTGATATGACTGGAAAATTGTTAAAGCTATGTTAAAAAATCTAAATCACACACACACACACACACACTAATGCCTGCATGCATTTCTATTGTCATGTGCACTTTTAGCTCACCTGTACAAAGTAGAGAACAGCTGTTGTTACCTCAGGCATCATCAGCATCATCAGCTAAGAGCTTGTGCATAGGTACAGCCTCAATGCAATTCAATCATTTTTTCTTCCTAGGTACTGAGAAACAGTTTGTAGTGAGTTTCTTAGCACCTACTGCCAGGGAAGGAGTCTAAGTTTGTACATACATGTACATTAATTGTAAATTCCTACTTAAGCTTTTGCATATAGCTTTGGGTTTTCTGCACACTTTATACTTACTGTTATACAAGAAATAATGAAATTTTGTAGTGGGTACATCATGACTAATGCTACACTGTCATCAAATCGGTCAGTGTGATCCATATTTCATGCTTCAATGACTCTGGTTTAGGTTTGCGTTATGAGTTTATTTCTCAAGGCAAGGCAAAAATCTCTAGCTCTAATGAATGGAATGTACAAATCTAGTGTATACATTATTTTTATTTTAATATATTAACATTAAGTTTTATGGGAAATGAATAAGATACTGATACCTTTTTGATCTAATTTGTATCACTGCCAAAATAACCTGCTAAATGGTTCATCATGTCACAGCTTTTAACCTATACTAGGTTGCATATATTATATGAATATGGTGTCAGTTTATCATGTCACAGCTATTAACCTATACTAGGTTGTATATATTATATGAATGTGGTGTGAGTTTTTCATGTCACAGCTTTTAACCTATACTAGGTTGTATATATTATATGAATATGGTGTCAGTTTATCATGTCACAGCTTTTAACCTATACTGGGTTGTATATATTATATGAATATGGTGTCAGTTTATCATGTCACAGCTTTTAACCTATACTTCATTGTATATATTATTTGAATGTGGTGCCAGGCCATCATGTCACAGCTGTTAACAAATGCTTGATTGTATACATTTATGCAAATATGGTTGAGAATGGTTGTTGTTTTTACTAAGTTTCACTAAGAATCATTATTACTGTATCTACTTCTTCTCATAATACGTACAAGTATATTTATGTATAAGACTCTATATTAAGTATATATTTAGTGCCACTTAGCTTACAGGAACTTGAGATGATATCACCAAAACACAATATCAAAGTTCTTTTTTAACATTGCAGATGGCTTCCTATGCATTTGATCCATTATGCCGTGGCATATTTGCTGGGAATATCCAACGTCTGAGCATGCGTTCTTGTTTTCCTGAGCTTTATAAGCTTGAAAAACAATATGGATCTATTGTGAAAGGCTTTCTTTTCTCCCCAAAAGGTAAATTGACTTGAAAGACATTGATTAATAGGTGACTGTCAGGAGGGCGGTCATTTCATTCACCCTCATAGGAATTTTGTTTGTTTACACAGCCATTGAAATTTTCACCTTTGAACTTGAAAAGTTAATAAGATTTTTTTTCTTCATTTAACTGTACAATTAACAAGTACAGTTAAAAAATAAAAATAATAAAAGTTGTAGTGAAACCCTGCTATGACAAGATGGTCGGGGTCCACAATGTGATATCATGCTATGTATCATATGATGCTATATGCAACCAAGTCAGTTAATTGAAAAAATATTGCCTGTGTAGCCTCTTAGGTATGAGGTTGGGTGGAGGGGGTGTTGGATGTAAAAGTATAGACTTTTTGATGCAATTACTGACTTGATGCATTTAAATGAGAAACGCTGAAAACAGTTATTACGTATTTAATATTTAGTGTTTGGGGCCTGTGATCCATTCATTGTTATGTGTACAGGAAAACTGGCAACTAAAGTGTACCCACCAGCCAATTGCATGGTATCCATAATAGTAATTCCATCAAAAATATGTATAAAGAAGCATAATTTCTGGAATTGTTTTGCTGGATTCCATTCAGATTCAGATACTTAATTTCTAGCTAATACATACATATTGACTATGGGCTGTTCCAGTAAAACATATAGCCCCCCCGGGGATGGCACTTCAAAAAGAACTTCTGTAGGAGGTTGTGTTTCAAACTATTTTGATTCTGACAGTGGAAGGTTGGTTAGGAAAATCACTTCTGTTGTGGGTTGTGTTAACAAAATGAGAAATCGCTGGTGGGGTTGTCAGAAAAAAACCAAATATATATTTTAAATCGCTTCTAACCCCCTCCTAGTGGTCTAACGTGAATAAAACATTGGGTCAGAAAATGATGCCAGTACACGCAAGTGCACGTAATTTGTACGAATTTGCGTACTTTTAAAGCAGTAGTACGCATTCAGCAAATTACATCAATGTCGCGGATATAAAAGATGTGCTTTGCGCAGTATGCAATTTTTTTATTAAACTTTTAACTTTAAAAGTGCATTTCGTGACGTAATTCGTGCTGCCGCATATGTCTTACAGCACTTGATGCAACATCCAGATATCTGGATACTGTGGTTCGACATGAACGGCTGTTAAACTAAATTTGATTGGTTCATTGGGCCATGGAACAAGCATTTTATGGTAGTTTTAGCCTTACTTTCGTCATGGAAGTTTTACCAATGCGTGTTTCGAATAAGAGCCACACAGGAAATCAAAACGGCTGAATCACAACACGGTTTTTCTTCAGACGACGTTTTCAGTCGGCAAATACTGGCTGTGATAGCTATGATAACAATGAATTTCATGTATATCGGTCTGTTGGACATTGGGAAAATGTCACTGGAAATACCAGTATGTGATTTTGAGCCCAAAATTGATGTTGAGTGCGAGTCCAATGTACATGTTGGATGGACAATATGCCAGTTATATTTATTCAAGATACCCATGTCTGAACAAGCAGACTATGGGAATGTTGGACTTAAAACCCTAATATAGCATTATGGAAGAGAAAAATCTGGCATGAGAGACAGCAAAGCACTGATTCAAAAAAGTGAATCTTTGGCAGAGTTCATGTTAGTGAAAACTGACAGAGGTCTCAGAAACGCTTATAATCACGCATATTTGGACGCCAATTTGTTTTATTTAGGTGGGCAGTAAAATTCAAAGACTTACCAGTCCTGCTTCAGTCACCTGCATAGTGGGAAAATGTGTTGATCAGTTAGCTGTGCTGATATTTACAATGACAGAATTTAGTGGCTAAAAGCGCTCCCCCCCCCCCCCCCAAGTCGTCACCATTAAAAGAGTACATCAAAAGAGCATGCTGCAGTAGCTAGGCGGCAAGATCATAGGCTTTGACTGGCAGCTGGGTGGGAAAATCTACTGATATTTACAGTGCTTTAATTCAGAGGCAGAGATGTACATGTGGTAATTTATAACAGTACATCAAATAAACAACTTTAGCTTTCATTATTGTGTTAATTTCCGAGTGTAACGGAATAAGCAGTGCACATGACCTCGGAATCATGACATGTTGAGACTCAGACTTGAATGAGTATTTTGGGGTTCAACGGCAAACTGATGAAGATTATAATGAGATTCAGGAGAGTGCTAAAGTTGAAGGGACAGCAGCCAAGTGTAAGAAAGTGTGTGATGCCTAGCTTAGTGCTTTGAATAAGACCTTCCTTGGATTGAAAAAATTCAGACTCACTCTGATGGACAAACAAGAGCTATGTCAGTGGTATAAAAAATGTAGAAATTAAACTCTATGGCAACCAATAGTTCTTATAATTTGCATAGTTTTCTGGGAGGGGTCTGCAACTTTTGCTGGTGGGTCTCGTAATTTTACCAAAAAGGGAGCCATGGACTCTTAGTTTTAAAATCCTAACAAGACCTCTGGTTCAAAACTTTTATTTTTGGAACAGAGATATCCAAGAGAGAATACCCCATGGGGCCATACCTGTGAGATGTTGAAAATTGCACAACCATAAAGAACAGTAACTTGTTCAAGCTAGTTATGCATATGCGTTTCAGAAAGCAGGCAATGAAAGGAGTTCACAGCACAGAATAATATTCATGCACAGAGGAGGAGGATCATATTAAATTCAGAAACAATTAACAGATTAATGCTCATTGGGAACATCAGAGAATCCCCATACAACATTATTAAGTGTGTGTAGATCTCAAGTTGGCAGAACCACTATGGCAACAAAAGAATAAAGAAACAAACTTTATATAATGCAGATGTGTGACCAAATGAAGTACATGCTCTCTATGTGCAAAAATTAAATCTCATTAAACATAAGAGACTGACTGATCAGTGTAAACTCAAAGTAAGATGGATAAAATTTGTCCTGTTTGTGTTCGGTTCTTCCTATGTATATTTTGATCATGGTGGTATTTTCTGCAGACCTTTTGGTACTTGGTTCCAAGCCATCATTTGGTATTTGTATTACAAACTGGATAACTGAAAAAGTCTATTATCTAGTACACTACATTTTGAAGCAGTGTCATTAACTAATGATGAAATTAATAAAAAAAATACTTGATGTCGTTCTGATATATGAATTCTTTACTACACTACTAATCTGTTCATCCTGATTCTTTTTTTGCCATCTCCTTTAGTCTTACTGGTACAAGTGCATTTAATAAAATTGTAACTTCCGTTTTCTTGCAATCTAAATATTTGTAATGATGTGTTATTGTCAAAAGGTAAAATATGCTTAGTGTTGTAAAATCTAAAACTATTAATTAGAAAGTGACTAAAGTAAAAAGTGGGCTGAAATTATTGCCATATTACAGTGTTGTAGAACTAGCGCTCGTATTGTCACCACATATTCTACTTAAATAATAATATCATTTTTTCTGTATATTCCTATCAGTATTTTCCCAGTGGTAGTAATTTTCTGATCTGATGTTGTTCGTTTCTTGCTCAGTTTTTACACAGCAAGAATTCTCACAGTATCATTAAAAAACAATGTAATCTGAACAAATTGATTTGTTTGAGAAGAAATTAATTTTTTTAACCCAAAAATCACTGACGCTACGAGTTCTTGCATTAAAGTCTCACATCAAATAACATTTGAAGTAGCTATGATAGTAGTTTAGGATGCAACTGTACCAATTTCACCTTTGGTATATCCAAATCTTGAATGTGATGGAGGATCATTGCTCCAAAATAAACATCAATTTTAGAACCGGTTCACTGACTATGAATCAAGTATCCGAGTCCAACTGAATTGTTAGAAAATTTTTAATTCTTTTGACAACATCGTAATTAGCTGTCAAATATGGAGTAAGCATATGGTCTTTCTGCCATCCCAACCAAGACCCCACCACAACCACGTGACAATGCCCAAAGACATCACAGTAATAATCACTATACAACTAGAGATGACATCTCTTCGAGAATTTTGATTTCAGTAGAGCCTTAACAGAGTGGAACAGTGAGAAAGAGTGACAGATATTTAAGTGTTAGGGAGATATTTAACAATGGCTATTCCTCCCGCCACCACTTCCTCATTGGAGATCACACACACACAAAACTTAGAGTAAAGCCTGAAATCCTGGCAGCATCCCTGCAGGGGAGATAACTTGATTATTCGATTTTATTGGTCTCTGGTTATCCTATGGTATTTCTGTTACTTGAACATTATCTTACAGTGTGTACAGTCAGCATGGTCAAAAAAGGCTTACAACCATTGAGAGTTGTTAAAGGACTCACATTACTACAGATGTGAAAGAACGAGAACCATACTATAAATCAGTGAAGATAAAATA
The DNA here is from genome assembly GCA_028554795.2 of Sinohyriopsis cumingii. Lineage (NCBI taxonomy): Eukaryota > Metazoa > Mollusca > Bivalvia > Unionida > Unionidae > Sinohyriopsis > Sinohyriopsis cumingii. Next base: position 28,645,187 of record CM068828.1, read on the forward strand.
GAGTATATATGGGTTCGACTGTCCCTGATTGGTTGATACTGAAAGTAAGATTTTAGTAAAAACAATCTTTTGAGAGCTTGTCCTACTTGTAACTGAAAAAAGTGAGGGACATTGTTTTATTAACATAATTTCCGTCCCTTTACAGACCTGAGTTTGGACGACTCATTACTGAAATCAGCAGCTGACTCTTTGGTGCAGTGTTGAAAGCACACATTTCACATTTGTATAGATCCAGAAAATGGTGCGGCTGTTATGGTTTTCTTTTCACAAAAGCTGTCGTCATAGATGTGTCTATACTGATACAAATTTGATCATGAGCACTCGAAATTTTAAGTTATTGAATTTTAATATCATGGTGTTTGCACAGGTTTACAGTGGGAACTGAATTAATACAGAGAGTCCTGAACTTTGTGCAGAAATATGGAATCCAAACAGAATACATCCAGAAATGTAGAGGTTTTCAATCTTGGATTTAGTCTCCCCGTTGCCTTTCACGCTGATATGCATATTCACAGAACATTTGTATAATAGTAGGAAAAGTGAGAAATTTAGATACATATCATAAATAAGACAAACAGTATGTGGGGGGACAAGATCATAAAAACAGGTTGGAATGGAGAAGTATAATAAAAACAATAATGAGTAGAAGTGTGCCTCTTTTTTTGATGTGTGCAACATTATTTTCTCAGCTTCAGTGAGAAATTTCATCAAAAGGGTATGTACAGTTAACTAAACCAATATGAATTTAGCTACTTAAAAGATGTATCAAATCAATTTTAACCTTTTGGACTGTTTCTGTCCATTCTGGTGATATGTCCACTGAATCAGTATGGTTGGAAAAATCTTTGGCAAATTTAAAAATTTAAAAATCTTTTGGCAGATTATGATTATACACTACTTTTGCCTGAGAGATGTGAATAATTTTATTTCTTGGTTTGTTGATTGTGATTGTTGCTCAGTTCAAATGCATCATTGAAAAACATTGATGCATTCTCATACTTTGTTACAATATTTATTACAGATGCATATCTCTAGATATTGGTGAATATAACTTGAATAGGTTATAACAGTTCTAGTTGGAACAATGAACATTGTTAGAGAAAATTTAAGTGAGCTAAAATGTAAACTTTTTGGCAGTGTGTGATGCAGGATTGCTCAAGACTTTTCCATCTCATATGCTTACCATGAAAAATCCATTTGTATCAACTGATGATGACTTTTAGGTAACTGTCAGAAAGGCATAATTGACGATATTCAAAGGTGTACAAAAATTACTCGAGTCAAAAGTTATAAACTCATACAGCTGTGGCAAAATGATTGACTAGTACCTTTGCTGCTTTTGCCACAGTTGATTAGTTGGTTGATTTAGTTTGGTTTGATTTGTGTTTTTGGATTTTTTAACAATATATTAGGTGGAGGAAGAACCCCAAAAGACCACCAACCTAAATTGGTTGATCTGTGACACAAACTCACTCTTTGAGATGTGCAAGTTATGTAAAAGCAAGCACCTTAGTACACTTGGGCACATGGAGCCTGTGTTGATTTGACGTTTATCTCCAACAGCCGAAGTCATTTAGACATGAGATCTCGGGTTTTGGTAGATCATTATGGCCTTTACACCATTTTCAGATGAAGAATCTATATATGGCAGCCAGTTTTACTGCTGAAGAAAATCCAAGTCTTTTTGAGACACCAAACACCACTTATGTAGAACCACTGTCCTTCCACAAGTAACTGGCAACATTATCATTAGCACATTGGAGGCAAGTAATCACATGACAAGCATTTTGTACCACTGCCATGGAAGCCCCTCAGATCTGTATCACAAGACAAGAATCTTGTACCACTCTGCTATGAAAGCCCCTCAGGCCATAGGTATAAGTCTCATATGAAAGACTAGAAGTGGCAGATAGAACCTGTGACAACTGGATTGAAAGTGCAGAATGTTACTGCTAGGCCATCAGTGATGATGATGATGCTGTTGACAATACAGTTAAATGCAATGACATTGATTTTATGAGTACTCTGTGAAAAATGATTCCTTGACTTTTATCCATTTTTAAAATCTAACTTATGGTATAAAAATGTTTGACTTGCTATATCTTTTTTATAACTTTATATTAGTCTTGCAACAAGGCATAAAAATAAGACATCGGTAACTGAAAAAGATGCTCTTACAAGAAATTATATATTGTGTAAAAGTAGACAGAAATAATGCAACATCACTTCCACAGGCATCAGTTGGTTTATTTCTGACAAGTCGTGTATTATAACTTTACCAAAACATTTTTTGAAAAAAATAATAACAAAGAATCATAGCATCTGACCACACATTTAAAGCAATACAAGATTTAATTATTATTCTAATCAAAAGCAGCATGCCTGAGAACAAAGAAAAATAGCAAGACATAGTGATCACTTTAGTAAACACACAGTTTAGTAAGGATGCAAATTCATGATTTCTGTATTAGAATAGAAATATCTATTATAAAATCTGTATTCATGAATGTTAAATTAGTAGGTATTAAGGGACTGATCAATGACATCTACAAATAATAAGCCACCATGAAAATTTGTGATTTCACAGTATCAGAGACATATTTGGCTGAGAGACAAACAAACATAAGGACAAAAGATTGATTATAATGAATGAATACAAATAAAAATATGCAGTAGATTATATGATCTATAAGAATTCAGAAGATTACCTCCAGCCAGTTGTCATTTAAATTGCTTCTGTCCCCAACCCAATATTAAAATCGCTTCTACCGCCCACTAACCCATAGCCAGAAATTATGTTAAAAAAATATGCTTCTGTAGGGGGCAGTGTTTTTCGATTAAAACATGTCTGACGGTGGATCATAATTTTTTTAAATTGCTTCTGTTGTGGGTTGGTTGAATTTGAAAGTGCCTTCACCCTGGGGGGTATATGTTTTCCTGGAACAGCCCTTAGGAAAGACTATTTTCAAAACATTCATATTTGCAGCAAATGTCCAGATAGGTCTTTAATTTTTTTTACTGATGATAAAATGCATTTATCAGACATTGGGAATTTCTAAAAGAAACTTATATTTAGGCATGAAAAATAAATTAACTGAAAATTCGAATCAGGTCAAAGCTATTGATTTCATAAGGCACTTTAGATTTACACTTGAATGGTTGTGTATAATCGTTAGGACTGAGTATGGGAATAAACCGTCAATTTCGTAGGTAAGGAATGTTATCCATACAAATACTAGAGGTAAATAAAATTAGCCCTGAATATAATTAGCCCAGTATTGATTGAAATTTTATTTACAAATATGACTTGGCACTGAAGTGGAGGAAAAACAGGAAGTTGTGTTTGATTAAAATTGCAAAACCTTCCACCCTTACAACTTGAATGGTTCTGCATACCTGCTACAACACAACTTTTCACAAGACTTTTAAGTCCCATTCTCTCTGACATGGTCGTGATTTGAAAAACACAAATTTCAGTAATCTTAGAAGAAAAAAAATAATCACAGATAAAAGAGACCATCACTATTATGTCCCTAGCATCTAGTCTTTATAAATGTTAAACAGTCCTACTGAGAGCCCATGCATACAAACTGTTTATACAATATGTCATCATACAGCCAATTAAAAGGTAAGGTCATCATATAAGCAACCACCATTTCACAGATTACCTAACTGGCTGGGAATAGCTAGGGTGAAGCCCTGTTAAAGTCTTTGAAGACTGCTGTGGGCAAGCCCATCAGGCTAATTAGCATAGGTAAAGTGGAACAACCCAATTTGTTTGAAGTTATGTAAATCAAGAAGAAAGTTATTACACATCATTGCCATGAACTTTGAATTTGGTTATTACACCAAACATTAGTTTGGTAATCAGAATAGTGTACAAGTGTGCTTCATTTTTGAAGGCAAAATGTTGAAATGCAGCTATGATTTATTAAAGAATGAGCCATCTGGACAGAGAGCAAAACTAAATTTCAGAACCCCTGGATGGAGTTTGACTTGCAAATAGCATCAGCATGGGGGAACATTTTGTTTTGTATAATGTACAGTATCTGCTGATATAGCAGCACTACCCAGCATACTTGACTCCCAGGATGTTGAAAGATCATTCTCTATGCTGAGAATAATTGAACAAGATCATCGAGGATGTTTACTCAAGAGCAAATCAGTTCTGTAAAGGAGTGCAAAGACGAACACAAATAACACTTGTATTACCTTTAAATGTCCCTCCCCCCTTTCATGAACTACTGATAGCAGCAAAGACTGCATCTAATTAAGAAAATATCCACTGTCTAATGGCTTTTAAAGAAAGAAACTTGGTTTATTTTTTATTTATTTATTGATTATGTGTGTGTGGTGTTGGTATTGGACATTGCTAAATCTACAAACTACTTTTGTTTGTAAGTTTATATGCATCAAAGAAAATGTTATTTTCTCTTTTTTGAAAAATAGAATTTGAATTTCCAGTAATAGTCTGTAATATTATATGAAAAGATAGCTTTGTATCAATTGAATGATGTTTCAATTTTGGGTCGAGCACACTGACTCCTCTCTTGGACCTCAATGCACACATATCCCACCCACCCCCAACATATACTGGGAATATTGAAGTTTTTGAGTCTCCAACATCTCTTCCCCCAGCATATACTGGGGATATTGAAGTTAGGGTTTGTGTTCCAATAAAGGTCAACTGCAGTAAAACCTATATGCATATAAATTTACTGTTACAGAGGATTGTGTATATGAGTGATTTAGAGCTGCAGTTTGCATTTCTGTCATTGACTAAAACTGCTTCTTATAATTTAGGTGCTAAACTTGTTTCAACAGGTTTGTATGATGATTCATTGAGTAGGCATTGGTAGTCTTTCATTTCCCTTGAATACATAGGTAAATTAATTATTTAGAAATTCAGCTGAGAAACTTAGAAGACGACCTCCACATGGTTTGGTGCTTGATTAAATATGCCATGTGACTGAGCAAACATTTATTGCATACTTTTGACCCTGAATTGAGCAATAGTTGTTTACAGGATGCATGGAAGACAAATGCAAAGAGAACTTAATGGCTTTGTTGCTGATGGTTCTTGCCAAATTATGAAATCAAACTTGTGTTTTGGCACCAAAGTTTTTGTAATACTTAAAGAAATAGGTGCAATTATTCCAAAATTGTGGGACCTTCACCATGAACATGCTATATCTAAATTATTGCCATAACAGAGCATGTTATAGTAGGGTTTGACTATATACTTTATTTTATAACAGTAACTGTCTTGAATACTAGCTTATACAGTCATCTGACATTGCAGCACTAGTCATTAGATTATACAGTCTCCTCTCATTGCAACACTAGTCATCAGCTTATACAGTCACCTCTCATTGCAACACAAGTCGTTAGCTTATACAGTCACCTCTCATTGCAACACAAGTCGTTAGCTTATACAGTCACCTCTCATTGCAACACAAGTCGTTAGCTTATACAGTCACCTCTCATTGCAACACAAGTCGTTAGCTTATACAGTCACCTCTCATTGCAACACTAGTCATTAGCTTATACAGTCACCTCTCATTGCAACACTAGTCATTAGATTATACAGTCACCTCTCATTGCAACACTAGTCATTAGATTATACAGTCACCTCTCATTGCAACACAAGTCGTTAGATTATACAGTCACCTCTCATTGCAACACTAGTCATTAGATTATACATTTAACTCTCATTGCAACACTAGTCATTAGATTATACAGTCACCTCTCATTGCAACACTAGTGATTAGATTATACAGTCACCTCTCATTGCAACACTAGTCATTAGATTATACAGTCACCTCTCATTGCAACACTAGTCATTAGATTATACAGTCACCTCTCATTGCAACACTAGTCATTAGATTATACAGTCACCTCTCATTGCAACACTAGTCATTAGATTATACAGTCACCTCTCATTGCAACACTAGTCATTAGATTATACAGTCACCTCTCATTGCAACACAAGTCGTTAGCTTATACAGTCACCTCTCATTGCAACACAAGTCGTTAGCTTATACAGTCACCTCTCATTGCAACACTAGTCATTAGATTATACATTTAACTCTCATTGCAACACTAGTCATTAGATTATACAGTCACCTCTCATTGCAACACAAGTCGTTAGCTTATACAGTCACCTCTCATTGCAACACTAGTCATTAGATTATACAGTCACCTCTCATTGCAACACTAGTCATTAGATTATACAGTCACCTCTCATTGCAACACTAGTCATTAGATTATACAGTCACCTCTCATTGCAACACAAGTCGTTAGCTTATACAGTCACCTCTCATTGCAACACTAGTCATTAGCTTATACAGCCACCTCTCATTGTAACACTAGTCATTAGCTTATACAGTCACCTCTCATTGCAACACTAGTCGTTAGCTTATACAGTCACCTCTCATTGCAACACTAGTCATTAGATTATACAGTCACCTCTCATTGCAACACAAGTCATTAGCTTATACAGTCACCTCTCATTGCAACACTAGTCATTAACTTATACAGTCACCTCTCATTGCAACACAAGTCGTTAGCTTATACAGTCACCTCTCATTGCAACACTAGTCATTAGATTATACAGTCACCTCTCATTGCAACACAAGTCGTTAGCTTATACAGTCACCTCTCATTGCAACACTAGTCATTAGATTATACAGTCACCTCTCATTGCAACACTAGTCATTAGATTATACAGTCACCTCTCATTGCAACACAAGTCGTTAGCTTATACAGTCACCTCTCATTGCAACACAAGTCGTTAGCTTATACAGTCACCTCTCATTGCAACACAAGTCGTTAGCTTATACAGTCACCTCTCATTGCAACACTAGTCATTAACTTATACAGTCACCTCTCATTGCAACACAAGTCGTTAGATTATACATTTACCTCTCATTGCAACACTAGTCATTAGATTATACATTTACCTCTCATTGCAACACTAGTCATTAGCTTATACAGTAACTTGCCTTTAGAACACTGTGTGTGTGTGATTTGGATTTTTTTATATAGCTTTAACAATTTTGCAGTCATATCACTACGATGTCTGCAGTGTGGCAGTTTATAGTGATGTCTAGCACTGGGGCATCATGCCACAGACATGTAGCATGATGTCCCACCCAGTCACATTATCCTGACACCAGACCGACCAGTCCTAACACTAACCTTTTAATGCTGAGCACCTTGTGAGGCAGCTATTTGGACCAATTTTATAAGTCTTGGGTATGATTCAGCTGGGATTCGAACCTTTAGAACAGTAGTCATTAGTTTCTGCAGTCATCTCTCATCACAACATCAGTCATTAGCTTTTACAGTTACCTCCCATTAGAACACTAGTTATCTGCCTATACAGTCATCTCTCACTAGAACATAGTCATTAGTTTATACACATAGTCATTAGTTGATACAGTCACCTCATTAGAACAGTCATTAGTTTATACATATAGTCATTAGTTGGTACAGTCACCTCATTAAAACAGTCATTAGTTTATACACAGTCATTAGTTTATACACATAGTCAGTAGTCAATACAGTCACCTCATTAGAACAGTCATTAGTTTATACACATAGTCAGTAGTCAATACAGTCACCTCATTAGAACATAGGCATTAGGTTATACACATAGTCATTAGTTGATACAGTCACCTCATTAGAACATAGTCATTAGTTTATACACATAGTCATTAATTGATACAGTCATCTCATTAGAACATAGTCATTAGTTTATACACATAGTCATTAATTGATACAGTCATCTCATTAGAACATAGTCATTAGTTTATACACATAGTTATTAGTTGATACAGTAACCTCATTAGAACATAGGCATTAGTTTATACACATAGTCATTAGTTGATACAGTAACCTCATTAGAACATAGGCATTAGTTTATACACATAGTCATTAGTTGGTACAGTCACCTCATTGGAACAGTCATTAGTTTATACACATAGTCATTAGTCAATACAATCACCTCATTAGAGGGGCCCAGAGTGGCCGAGTGGTCTAAAGCGCTCTTTGTTACAGATCACTGCCATCTCACCTCTGTCTGCGGCGGTTCGAGTCTAAGATTCAGCCAATGTGGGTATGTGAGAAAGAATGCCAGTAGCTTCTCGAGCATCGGTGGTTCTTTCCGGGGTTTTCCCGGGTTCTTCCTCCACCATTAATACTGGCCACCATGTATAGCCTATCGTGTGCTGAAAAATGGCATTAAACCCCACAACAACAACAACAACACCTCATTAGAACAGTCATTAGTTTATACACATAGTCATTAGTCAATACAGTCACCTCATTAGAACAGTCATTAGTTTATACACATAGTACAGTCACCTCATTAAAACATAGTCATTAGTTTATACATATAGTCAGTAGTCAATACAGTCACCTCAATAAAACATAGTCATTAGTTTATACACATAGTCATTAGTTGATACGGTCACCTCAATAAAACATAGTCATTAGTTTATACACATAGTCATAGTTGATACAGTCACCTCATTAGAACAGTCATTAGTTTATACACAGTCATTAGTTGGTACAGTCACCTCATTAAAACATAGTCATTAGTTTATACACATAGTCATTAGTTGGTACAGTCACCTCATTAGAACATAGTCATTAGTTTATACACATAGTACAGTCACCTCATTAGAACATAGTCATTAGTTTATATAGTCAACTCTTATTGCAACATCAGCCATTAGCTTATACTTTTACATTCCTATGTAATCACCTATCATTAGAATATCGATCACTAGCTTGTACAGTAACCTTTCATTAGATCATCAGTTATTAGTTCATGCAGTCACCTTCTATAGTCAGTCATTTCAACAGAATATTTGAGTTCAGACAAACATTATGGAAGATATTTGTTGGGTAATAATGTTGATGTTCAAAATTTACCTCTTACTGTGAGCTTGTTTTACAATTTGAGGGGGCCGTGCAGCTTTTAGTTCCTTTGGCTCATTGGTTATAGTGATGGAGTCATGACCATAATGGTGCAGGCTTGGTTCATACTATCACCTCAACCTGGATAGGTTACCATGACTTGTTCAAGGGGCAAGATACTTTACTCCACTTGCCTTGACACATTATAACCATCAAAGTGTTGCTGTGCCATTAAACAACACAAAACATCTTCTGAATCTTTAGACCAAATTTACTGCAACAAGTTCTTCTTAAAGACAGTTGTTAGATGTTTATTGTTGATTGAAAGTATATCTAATTAAAAAATGAGCATCCTAATACGTAGATTTGAAAACATAATAGTGTAATCTCTGCAATACTTTCCCTTGTACATATATCTTAAAACTTACCTAATGAAGCTTCAGTATCTAGGACCAAGGCAGCAAATTGAAATCCAAACCTGAGGTATTGTAATTAAATTCACCTTAATGCTTGTCTCGTATTGTTTTGAATTCTCATATACTATTTGAACTAATTAATTCTAATGTCCAGCTATAAATACTTGACATGGGATGTTTAGTCTGTCTTCAAGTTTTGCAGATATTGCAAGACTCATGAACATGGCATAGGGAAAATACACTCTTTATCAGCACAAAGTTATTATTACCTTTCTATATCAGTCCATCAGTGCATCAATCAGAATGGAAATTAATCAAAATTTATAAGAATGATTAAACACATACAAATCTGAATCTAGTAAAACTTGAACTTGCATAATTATTTGGAAAGTATGTTTATTTTTTTCCTGCTTTAATTCAGGTTTGGTCATTTTCTCACTACTGGAATTTATACAGATTTGGAGGTCGGAGAAAAAAATGTTTATCCAACACTTTAAATTTTTTATGTCAGGTGAAAACTGGGTGATAACATATCATTAACAGAGTGGTTTCCCTCTTGATGAGTCTTTCTGATGAGTCGCCTCAACTTTTTATGGCTAGAATCAATTTTCATCAGCAATTTTGTGTTCAAAACTACCCTTTTGGGATGGCCACCCATTAACATGGCTATCATGTTAGTAAACAAAATGACAAATGTACACCTCATGAACGGGGCCCCGAGTGGTCTAAAGCGCTCTCTGTTACGGATCACTGCCATCTCACCTCTGTCTGCGTGGGTTCAAGTCTTGGATTCGGCTAATGTGGGTATGTGAGAAAGCTTGCCAGTAGCTTCTTGCGGGTCGATGGTTCTTTCCGGGGTTTTCCCGGGTTCTTCCTCCACCATTAATACTGACCGCCATGTATAGCCTATCGTGTGCTGAAAAATGGTGTTAAACCCTACAACAACAACAACAACAACAACAACACCTCATGAACAGACACTTACATTACAAAATATTTTATTTATTACCATGTTATAAATTGGTAATGACATTTATTTCAGTAGATAAAAAAGTAAGCTGTTAATCAGATTATCCTTGCTGCAACCTGTTTCCTAGTTGTCAGGTTTTACTCACTTTAATAATTACTGTTAGTCAAGATGATGAAAGCTAAAAGCAGAGAGGTGAAATATTTTTCGGCTCAAGCCAGCGCAATGTTGGGTTACCATAAAGTAAAAATGTCATAAAAGCATTCTAATTTCTCATGCATAGTTTATTTGAAATAATACCAGAGATTAAGCTTTACTTCTGTTGTAAACACATTTTGCATAAAAGTTGCAAATTTGTTTGACAGTGGTATAGTTTCCAGTCAAGAAATAAGTTGTTGCAAAAGTGCAAAATGTTGTCAACAAGTAAGAGATGAATTCTCAGCTGAAAAAGTCAAAGTACATTATTGGAACAAAATGAGTGAGTTCTGTGATCATGGCTGATATGTTTGATGTTGGATAGATTCAAGGAAACATTGTCAGTGATTAATATTCTACATCATTGGGAAAATGGAATGAATGGAGAGGAAAAGTTGTGGCTTGAAGTTTGTATACTAAAATTTGAGACATGGTTTATGAATGGTTTTTAACTGTGATTGATGTTATAATTATTTTAAATGGCCCTATACAAAATAATGTCTTAGTTTATAATTAGAAGGTTTGTTACTAATATTATAATATAAAATATGGTAAACAACAGGTAGACCCAGCATTTGATGGGGGAATTTCCAATATTCTGGACTCAGATTGAGATAAACATGTTTACGAAACCAAAACTAACGATTCAGGTCAAGTAGAATATGAACATGATTTGGGACAAGGTCAAGTCCAAAACACAGTTATCCATAGCATATCATGAATAAAATACCTAACAAACAAGGCAAATTAAATATGCTTAAGAAAACACTTGAATTTTGTGAAAATGAGGAAAAAATAAAATAGCTGAACCATAAGTTTATGCATTTCTTTTACTTTATTGTTCATATTTTGAAACAAATTGACTTTCTTAGCTTTTAGTCGACATCGAGTGAAGATGTCATCTGCTAATCATGTGCAGGTGGTCTCCCTTATACAACTTCCTGTGGAACATGCGCATTCTGGAAGTACAGCTTTTTAGGTCATGAAGGGTGTACCACATGTTCAGTTACTGGCAGACATGTTTTTACAAAGACAACAAATAAAACAAAATGACTCATCAGTCATTACTATAAATGGGGTTCTTGTTGTTTCATGAAATATAGCTTGAAAGGAAGGCATATAGAGATTGTCTTTGAAAAATGACAAAAGCACTAACAAAGCATACTGCTTTTCATGTAAGAAGCACAGTGATATTTTGGCAATGGGACAGTCTGCGTTGACCAGTCAAGCAAGTGGAAATAAACAGTCGGCATTATTAAAATCAAGTCTGCCTGCTGCTTCAATTGCAGGCTTTTATTACACATCCCAAGTCCATTTGCAGAGAAGCTAGCTATTGCCATTGTGTCAAATGAAGCTGAACAGCAGAGTCAATTGACTGTCAAATACTTTGAGGAGAAAAGCAGAAGAGAAACAAATAAATTTGCTTTCTCTTGAAAAAGACATTTCAGCTGAAGGCAGAAAAAGTAATTGACTGCTTCGATGTTTCTCCTGCCCACTCCCTTTTATGCTCTCTGGACTTTGTTTTTATTTCTTTTTTTGAGGGGGGTTGTTTTAGTTATTTCTGTGGTGCCAGTTTTACTTATACTCCATTTCAGTTTGGATTGCAGTGCTTGTACATTTTGTATGACTTGTAGTTCTACTGAATTAATGACAAATACAGCTTGCTTTCAAGTACAGTTATTTGAATCGTATTGTTTTTACTTCAGAGCCTTTGTAGCTTATATCTTGTTTCTATGTTACTCTTTGAGAATCTGGGTTCTTTTCTTGTTCTTGAATTTGTTTCACAAACCTTTATAAACCCTCTAATAGAAACCTTATTACAATTATTAAACAACATGGTTGTGAATTTGAAATGAAAATATAAATTAAAAATTAGTTGTCTTTCTTGCTTTATATATAATTTTTACTCACATCTGTGTTTGGTCATTATGGCGCATATTGTATATTTCATGGACTTGGGTTAGGTTTTACATTGGATGTTGATTTCTTTAGCTTTGTTAATGCTAACATTGTGAAATTGATAATGATATGTGTCTCTATTGAAAGAAGCTGATCATAATGCATCTTTCCTTGCTCTGGTCAAGTTTTTGCAATTAGCTTGTGACTGTAGGAGTTCTTGGTATGCTGTATGCATATTATCATACCTAGAATCATGAAACTTAGTAAGAGGATGCATATTACACCTTTATGACAAGAAGGAAGCCTCTGTAATGTATATGAAATTATGTTTTAAGTTCATTCATTGCATACTGTTTATGTATGAATCATGGAAGTAAATAATTGGATACATCTCTCTTTGTCCTACACCCATGTAGCCAAAATATATTCACCATGACTTACATTTTAAGGTTAGGTATTTGTGTTTAGGTCATGAATACATAGATTTTTTCATGTTTTATACATCCTAACACACACACACACATAGGTGTGTGTGGTATATATTTGTGTTTGTGTGTGTAAGTAAATGGTTTAATGGTATGTCAATGCAATTTTGGCCATATATTGCAGCTTAAAAGTTGTGTTCTGAAAATGTAAGGATAAATCAAAAAATGAGAAAACATTTGTTATAAAGAGCCAGCATTTCTTTGTCAAATTTTTTTTTATCTCTCAGTTTATATTTTGCACAGTATGTAATGTTTTTATAGCTACCAGGGATTGCAAAAAAAACACTTCATAGAGATGAACTATGCATTCATTGATTGCACTCTGGTTTTATTTCTTGCCAGATTTGTTGATAAGTGGCATATAGTGTTACACTTGCCTGTTAGTCCATCATATTGCACCTTTGTTAATTATACATCTATTGGCAGAATGTTTTAGGCTCAGACCCAATCTCTTCATCTGTCAATCTTGCCATAAAACTTCTTTTCAGCGCAATAACTCAAGTTCACCATCATCAATAGGTACCAAACTTTATGCATGGCTTGCATTTGGGTTGCACTGCTCTGGTGGCCTAGTGATTAAAGCATTCACCATAGATGCAGGAGGTCGCCCCAACCGAGACATACCAAAGGATTATAAAAATGGTACTAGCAGCTGCCATGCAAGGTGCTCAGTATTAAGAGGTTAGTGCTAGGACTGGTTGGCCTGGTGTCAGGATAATGTGACTGGGTGGGACATCATGCTACATGTCTGTGGCATGATGCCTAGTGCTAGACATCACTTTAAACTGTCACACTGCAAACATCACAGCAGTATCACTGGAATATTGTTAAAGTTATGTTAAAAATCCACAAATCACACACACATGCATTGGGGATGAAAAAGAACTCCACATCAGTTTGGGTGTCAAAAGTTAAAAGGTCAAGGTAATTGACTGAAAGAAGAAAAATGGTTTCTGTACAATAGCACAAGTTTGACATCATATACTTGGACCAATGGTTTGCACTTGAGATAAGAAAGAAGCATATTGATTATAGGGTTAAAAGTTCAGCAACTAAGTTCAGTGTGAGTTAAGGATGTAAAGTGATTTCTATACAATAACATTAGTGCTATATAATGTACACAGACCAATCTTTGTACATAGATTGCACCTGGGGTAAGGATGAAGCCTAATGATTTTGGGGTCAGAAGGTCAGTGCTTGAGCACACTGGCTCTGAAAGAAGAAAATGGTTTCTGCCAGTAATAGTTCTACATAATAGATCCCACTGTAGTCATGTGGATGTGGAATAAACCTGATGCACCTTCCGGTTAAGTCATAAAAGAGACAGCTGATGGTGATCAGAACTGTGATTTCACAGCGCTTAGCATCCCAAACTTGCAACCAAAAGGTGCACATTTGAATCCTACCATAATATCCATAATGTTAGCTTGTGTTGGCTACTATGGTGTTACCTTGGACAAGGTTCTTTACTCTAATTCATAGAGAACCTAACAATACAAAACCGTACCAGACATAGTTGGCATGGACCAAGCACTTGGAAAGAAGCCCAACAATTATATAGCAAGAAGTCAAAGGTCAAGGTCACTGACTGAAAGAAGAAAAAGGCTTTTGCATAATAATTTTGTTCCAGACCATGTGCTTTGACCAGAGTTTGTGGAGGGCTATCATGTTAGGTATGAAGGTCAGGAGACAAGGTCATTCTAGCTCAAAGATAAATTGATTTTGCAGAGTAAACTTTGTTCTAAATTAGTTTCATGACCACCTAACTTTGTGAATAACTTGTATAAATAAACCTGTAGATTTTGGGGTCTGAAGTTCAGAAGTCAAGTTCTTGGTAACTCTAATAAGAGAATTATGCTTTCTGTACCAAAGGTTCATTGAAACTCATTGATCAATAATTTCCAGAGTCAGTCATGCCCTGCTAGTGCCAGCATAGAGAACTATTAAACACAGGGCATATGTATAATGTTCCGTTCTATGTAATCTTGCTTTTGCATGTGTTTTTTTTTTCTTCCTCAGGCATTCTTAACCCTAAAGTCATGTAACCTAAAATGTGGATGTGTCTTGCCCAGTAGAATATCCTGTTACCAGAATTGTTTCATTGTAACCAAAATTTCATGCTTCAGTGACTTAAGTTAAATTTTTATGTTTAGGTCATTTTTCTCAAGAATTGGTGACCACATGGGCATGCAGCGTTGTATATGGATCTGTCATGTGACTAATATTTTGTGCCCCATTTGTCAAGATTTACATTAAGTTTTTCTACCACAGTTTGGTTCCAAGTGAGACAACATTGCATGTGGAGACATCTTGGCAAATACAACACCTATGTGACCTACATTTTATGCTTAATTGATTTCATTTAAGTGCTGCGTTTAAGTCAGTTTCTCATGTATTACATTGTCATACAGAAATGGTTACAGGCCATTTATATTCTACGAAAATATATTTGGTTCAGCAAAATGTTATATGTGCAGTATTAGCAGAAAGGTAACATGTGTCGGGTTTAGGGTCTTAATTGATACTGTATGAAATTAAAGGTAGGCAGCATGTGAATGTAATGGGTTCTGCTTTTGCAAGCCATTGTAATAGTTGTACTTACTACCTGTAACTTGACTATCATCCTTCTAGATAAAAGTCAGACAACATCCAAGCTGGTAAAGCAGGCTCGTTTGGAGAGGTGGTCTACTTACTCCTTCAGGAGAGGAGTTTCGCAGTTGGTGAATGCACTAGAGGAATCCCTCCGACAAACAAAAGGGACAGAGATCCACACAGAGACACCATGTTCTAGTCTTCGCTTCACATCAGATGGAAAGCTAGTGGTAATGAGATTTCTCCATTATCCTACACCTCTCCCTCAATAATTCACACACAATGGGTTTTTTCTCCATTATCCTACCCTGGTATAATTATCATACACCTCTCCCTCAATAATTCACACACAATGGGTTCCAAAACCATCGACCACACTATAAATGAGGGTGCAAGTTATCGAGGGACCTGTAAAAAAAAATATAAAACCAATAAAGGGATCGACGTAGAGGCAAAAGTGGGGTGGGTTGACTTGGCAGTTATAGTGTTGAATACTCAATTTATAATCGTGCTTAGATTAACTGTGAATAAATATCTCTTCATAATGGTGTACTTTATTTTTTCCTCATAGAGCTACATTAATTTCAGGATAAATTACAGTATATTGAGGAGCTCATCAAAAACATTAGTCCTCATGGTTTTCATTAACACGTGTACCACTTCACACATGGTATACTATGTCACTAATTTTTGTGCTGAATTGGATACATTCTAGTTTTATTGTTTGATCCAAAGTAGACATATTTTTTTTAATATGAAAGATCAACACTCTTTGTGAGAAACAATGTCGATCGAACAATGGATAGATTTGACTGCGGTAGAAGTAAAATGAAAAAAAAAAATTCACAAGGGTTAGTCTTTACCAACATAAATTGAATGGGTCTACAAATTTAAAACAATGTAAATTAGAACACGATAATACTTGCAGTTTGTGACACACTTGACAAATATACTAAGATCATGGGAAGTTCCAGCTTCAAGAGCTCTTCGAGATTACTAACAAGCTAATGTCAAGGAACTAATACACCACTTCTACCTTCTCTCTAGTTGACCTTCTGGACCTGTTTGCAAATTTCTTCCATGATAAAGTACAGACCATTAGAGATAAGCTTGACAACACAATTTCAATTGACTCGTCACCATACAGTTGGGATACAGAATTTCAGCAGCAACTATTAGCAGCATTTGAACCTGTCTCTATGGATTTAGTACCTACAGTCTTGATCAAGAGTGCACAAGTCATGTGAACTTGATCCAATTCCAACATCACTGCTGCTTGAGTGCTTACATCCAGTATTGCCTTCACTAACTAATGTTATTAATACCTCTCTCATCTGGGGAATTCCCATCATTTTTCAAAACTGCCATTGTAAAGCCTCTGCTGAAGAAATCAACACTCGACCATAACGATTTAAAGAACTACAGCCCAATTTCTAATCTCCATTAAGATAAAAAATCTTAGAAAAGGTTGTTCTATTCCAGCTTGTATCTCATCTGAATTCCAACAGTATTTTTAGCAATGTACAATCTGCATATTGCCCTTGCCACAGTACTGAAACTACTCTTCTAAAAGTAGTTAATGACATTCTCTCTGCTTTGGATAGCAGAAAGATTACAGTCCTCACTCTCCTTGATTTGTCTGCAGTATTTAACACAATAGACCATGATATATTACTTCACTGTCTCCAGCATGTATTTGGCATTCATGATACGGCCTTACTGTGGTTCAAGTCCTACCTGGTCAACAGGACACAAATTGTGTCTGCAAATGGAATTCACTCCAGCCCAGTTAATCTAAGTTGTGGTGTTCCACAGGGGTCTGTTCTTGGACCCATTCTCTTCATCCTATACACTCAGCCGCTATCAAATGTCATAGATCATCATCCAGTGTCTCACCAATTGTACACTGATGACACCCAAATATACAAATCTAGCCACCCAACTGAAGTTGATGCTACCATCCAAGGTGTAGAGAGGTGCATTTCTGATGTGAAATCATGGATGATATGTAACAAGCTGCCAATGAATGATGATAAAACTGAGGCCATTCTGATCACAACACAAAGACTTTCTCATTCACATCCTTTACCTCAAACAATAAATGTCAGTATTGCCAACATTAAATTCACACAGTCAGTATGAAACCTAGGTGTCACTCTGCACAGTACTCTCATGTTGCACCAACATGTCATGAACATATGCAAGGCTGCATATCTTGAGCTGAGATGTATCAGCTCCATTTGCAAATAACTTTCAGTTGATGCCACTAAAACACTTGTGTGTTCATTAGTACTTTCAAGACTGGACTCAGTTCTGTCTGGTTCATCTCAATATCTACTCCAGAAACTTCAAAAAGTTCAAAAACATAGCTGCTCGGATCATACTTAGAGTACCACGATCAAAGCACACCATACACTGGCTATCCATTTGATCCAGAATCAAACACAAAATTTGTTCTCGTTCTCTGTGCTACGTCTCACTGACAGACTTCAGTCCGACATACCTATCTGACCTCACCCATGTGTACACATCAGCAAGATACTTACGCTCCTCTTCTGACAATTGTATACTCATTATTCTCACTACGAAAACAAAGTCATATGGACAACGTTCTTTTGCATACCAGGGCCCAGCTATGTGGAATGAGTTGCCCACTGAATTTAGACACAAAGACACAATGATCCCATTCAGGAGTGCTCTTAAAACTCACTTATTTCGACTGCAAGAACAAACTTAAAGACCTAATAATGTTCCCTACCTTAAATATTTTCAGCATGTTTTTATGTTTTCTAATTTCATGGTGTTTGTTTTTTGTAATGATATCATTTTATATGTTTTTTATGTTATAGGTGTTGTCTAATGTTGTAAAGCACGTAGAGCTTCTAAAGATTAGGCTCTATACAAAGTCCTCATTATTATTATTATTATTATTATTATTATTATTATCACTTCACATTTTGAAAAAAATCAGCTAATTTTTGTTGTTACTCCTTGATTTCTATGTCACTAAGCAAAATCCCTCAGATTTCTCAACTGCATGATCTTTATGTAGTCAACATTTTGGGTCTCCAGCCACCGTATGGCAATATTAACAGATTTAATTGCTTCCTGTGCAGAGGAGGGAAGTGGTGCAACTTTTGCATCTGCATCTCTCTCAACAATTGTGGTACTCCAGTTGGAATCGTCTTCTGTTGCAAATTTGTTCATTATATAATTAATAATTTGTTCATCTGATACGTATTTGGGACAGTCATTGTCAACACAAATCCATATCAAGAGGAACACCAATCTCAGGACCATGGGTCTGTACAAATTTCTCCTCTGCATTAATGACATCAGTTTTACTGAAACCTTCAAAGTCACTATCATCATCACTGTCTCTGACACTGTCTTATTTTATGTCAAATGCAGCCCCAAGACCCTTAAACCAGCAACCCTCTATGATCTTAGGAGTGATCGCTTTCCAAGCCTGTCCACCCATGAATGCAGCCTCTTTTATTTTCACTCTCTTTAGAAAGGTCATAACACCTTCTCCACTGTCCAGCGTTGACTGAATTAACAGCTGATGGTAACTGTTTAAAAGTGATGATAATTCCTTGATCCAGTTACTGGATTATAGATGTTGTATTTTTGGGGAGGTATTCCACCTGGATATTTCCATGGCTTGTTACGAGTGAATCAGCAAGGGGGTGGGTTGGGCATTTATCCAATAAAAGTAGAGCTTTCTTCTCTAAGCCCCTGGATTGCTGGTGGTTTCTGACGGCTGGGACATACATCTTGAAAAACCACTCCATAAATATGATTACAGTCATCCACGTGTTTCCACTGTTTTTGTATACAGATGGAAGGCTGTCCATGTTTGTATGATGAGGGCTTTTGCTCGGTGGCAGAGGAGACTGGTAATGATGTATGTTTTTAAATTTTCTTGCAAGAAACAGATAGGGCTGTTTGTAACCCCAGTTTTCTTTAAATGACCATCCTATTTTTCCTGGTTTGGAGCACTTGTGCCCCACTGTTACCATTTCTGGAATGAATTCATGGTAATCTTGAAGATGTTTGATTCCAATTAAAATTTAAGGTGGCTAGTCCCTAACAATTTGGTTGGCAGATCATCTCAAAAAGTAAAAGCAAATCAAAAAATAATTATTAAAAGCATAACCATATCTTTTTTACAATACATATACATAGATGTGCCTGACAGAAATGATGAGTCATTGCCTGTTTCAACCTCAGGCCAGCTATTGAAAGTCACTATACCACCTTTACATATTTTCAAGCCAAATATTGACTAACAAAGGGCCTTGACGTTCATTTTCTTCTGATGAGAAATTAATAAAGCCATAACCACGTTGGCCTCATTCAACTGACAGTAATTATATATGTTCAGCCAATTCTGTTTTTGTATGTATTTGTAATAAAGCGTTGATGTCATTTTATTGTTGCCATATTATGACTCATCAGAGAGTGACCTTTGATATTCATTTCACTTGAAATCATTTTACCTAAAAATGTGATCATTGCATTGTAAACTCAGAATTGTCCTGAGATGTTTTAATATATTCTCATCTTGATGTTCAGTTGTATTTTCTTTGTCAGTACTATGCCACAAAAATGTTTCATTTGATTTTGAAGAAATTTGATCTGCATAAAATTTTTCTTAGCCCATCACAAACAAATAGTTTGTGGTTAGTTCTGGAATGAGGGGTAGTCATCAGGCTTGGATTTTCACACCCAGAAGACAAGTTTTGTCAAAAATAATTTACAAATTATATTTGACAATTTTTTTATTTAAAAAAAACTAACCTTTTTTATTTGCAGGTTTCAGTGAATGGTGAAGAGGTGAAGGCTGATCATGTCTTTTCGTCAATATATGCAAAAAGTAATGCATAAACTTTTGATACTTGCTAAGTTTATATTTGTTCACAGTGTAACTGATAATGGTAGTCACTTGGAATAGCACACTCTTAAAGCCCTGGTTTATGTACTGGACCCATCATTTCACAGCATTGCCAGGACAGTCAACAGAATCCAATGTTAAACACTTCCATAAATCTATTAGTCCAGTTCTCAGCCTGCAGTTTTATTTCTGTAAGTTTACGTCATTGAGAATAGTTACATTGTAACCATATTTGGTATGCAGTTTGATAATGAAAAGACCTGGAAAGAGTTTGATTTTCAGTTTTCTTTGTCATCATATTTTAGGAGTTGAGGCCCTTGATTGCCTTCCAGCTTTGTATTGATGAGACCTTAAATGCATTGGATTTCTGTGGTTCTGTGATATCATTTACAGGTGTTGTGGTGGCCATATTGCCTGACTGCTTAACTGTTCTACAACATAACTGTGCCAGGCCTTCTTGGATTTCATTCAAATTTTGCAAATTTAAAAGCCATATATTTATGTGGCTTTGAATGAGTGTGATTTTCGGCATTCCATAACATAATTTCCTAGAGTTATTGTTCCTGATTGCCCATTTTCCTGATTTTGATTTCTACAGTATAATTGTTGGATTTCAGCCAAATTGACATGAAGCTTGATATTGTTGAGACTGATTCACTGTCATTTACAGTATTCCACTGAATCATTAGAGTAGTTATCTCTTTCCTTGACTGCCTTTCCTACTTATTTCTGTTTTTGCATCATAACTGTAAATTTAGCATGCATTTTTATATTGATGGCACTTTGAAAGAGGTTTTTTCGAGCATTTCAGGTCATAATTTAAAGGGGTTAAGATCCCTGACTACTCAGTTTCCTTACTTTGCTTCCCATAACTACTTTTCCAAGGACTTTTTAATTTTAATAAAATTGTCCAGCAATTTTATGTTGGTGAAACCTTGAATGAATTTTCCACAGAATAATGTAAAGGAGTTACAACACCTGTCTGCATGTCTCACTAAACATCGGCTTTCACAGTATACTTTTACCAAGGATCATTTCATTTCAACCAAATTTGCCACATTGCTATATATTAAGACTTAAGATTAGTTTTTTTTCTGGCTTCTAAATCATCTTGTAACACTGCTGTATATTAAGACCTCAGATTAGTTTTAAATCCCAATCTTGTAACACTGCTATACATTAGGACCTCAGATTAGTTTTATTTCCAGCTTTCTGAATCATCTTGTAACACTGCTATATATTAAGACCTCAGATTAGTTTTATTTCTGGCTTTCTAAATCATCTTGTAAATTCTGCTATACATTAAGACCTCAGATTAGTTTTAAATCCCAGTCTTGTAACACTGCTATACATTAGGACCTCAGATTAGTTTTATTTCCAGCTTTCTGAATCATCTTGTAACACTGCTATATATTAAGACCTCATATTAGTTTTATTTCTGGCTTTCTAAGTCATCATGTAACACTGCTGTATTTTAAAACCTCAGACTAGTTTGATTTCTATCTTTCTAAATCTTGTAACACTGCTATATATTAAGACATCAGACTAGATGGAATTTTATGTTGAAGAGATCTCAGATGAGTTTATTATTTAGATGTCTACTTCTCTTGAGATTAATTGTAAGGATACATTAATTAGTGGAGTGACTGTTTTCATGCTTTGGATTTTTACAATTTAACAAAAACTGGTGCATTGTTGAATTTCAAGCAGATTTCATATGCAGCTTTATGTTGTTGAATTCTGTCTTGTTTTGATCATTGGCATTTTAGAGTTAGTTTTAGTTATTGTTGAATCCACAAAGTTTTTTGTTAAGGCCTGACTAGCAGATTGTTGTGAGAGCCTCTTTGCTACATCAGTTGCTGATAGTCTTTATTTCCTGTTTACACAGTACACCTTATTTAATTTTCCTACATTTATTGAACTTCAGTATGTTCGGTTCCGCGATGACAGTACGTTAGGAATATTAGCCTGCTACCTCACGAATCCAACGCTACTAAATGACGGAAATTCATCTCTCCCTGTCTATATCAATTGACAAAGGATAATAACTGGTGTCTATTACCTCCCTTGATACCACCAGGTGTCACCAGTTTTTAGTTTTGCTGCTTTACAGACTACACATTGTACAATTTATCTTATGACAATCCAGCCAATTTTGTGTTCCCTTGGTCCCATCCAATGTTCATTATGGATTTCTTGTGCACATTTATTGATTTACTGCTTTATTTTACAATTTCTGACAAATTTTGAGTGATTTGTCACTTGAGAGGACTTAATCTTGTAAAAAAACCATCTAACCACACTATTGTTGACTTTATAAGAAGGTCATTATGAGTTGGCATACCTTCTGACTTTATTTGCTGACTGTTACTGAGCTCATATTAGTAAAATTCTGGTGTGCTGCTTGATAATTATGCTTAGTTTATTCATATTTCACACTTTTCTGATAGAATTGTGATTAATTAATAATCAAAATTTGTGCTTAAGTATATAATAGTACCGTAGAATTTTCATACAACACTTTCACTGCTCTGTTACAATAGTGTTTTAACAGCCTAGTAATTTCAACACATTGCTAGTTTCTGCTTGTGTCATTTCAGCAGAATATCAATGTAAAACGATTTTTATGCAACTTCAGAGCATGGAAGTCTACCATAACTCTTATTTTGTTTATACTATACACCATTTCTGTTTTGCAATGTCTACAATACATAGTCAGTGGAAGTTTAGGTTTCCATTTTAATTAATTATATACTAATTTACAAATTACTCTAGTAGCTAGTTAGTCACACACTAATTTACTAATCTATGCTTTGTTTTCTCTTCTTGTATTGTTTCAAGACAAATGTTTACTAAATGCATGAAATGCACATTCAGAGCAATAGTCCATATGGCATTGAAGGGAAGCAAAGACAGAATAAATCAAGGAAGACAACCTACCATTTGTTGTTGGCATACTGACTTGTTGGTGAGTATTCCCCAATTTTAGGCAGCCCGAGAGGAGTAAGTAATCCACATGTATGAGCATGGCCTTCGGGCCTGTAAGTTAAGGCATGTGAGGTTCATGCCGGATCTGTTGGGATCCTGCTCTTAATACTGCCATACCATTACAGGCCATCTGACAGTCACCAGCTGTCTCGACATTGTAAATCATCCAGGTGACACCAGCAGTGTGGCTGAGACCAGCAGTCCAGCCAATGACTGTCCAGCCATCCCAGCATGGGGACATTTTTGTTGAAATCATCCAGCTAAATAGTTCATACTTGGATCTTAGTGATAGATGTGTCTGTCTAACCATGCCATCGACATCTTATCATTACTATACTGGAGATTTCATTGAGAAGTCTGTCCATTTAACCAGGCATTTGTTGCAGACAGTACCGCTGCTGGACCGTCTGTATACTGCCAACATCTGGGCCAACCACACACTGTTCATACCTGATCCTTTGGATCTAATGCATACTAAAACCACACCGTTGCCAGCCGTCCAGCCAGCCATTTAAGTCAAATTGGTCCAGCCAACTGTGATTTACAGGGATCTTACTGACAGATCCGTCCATCCAACTGTACTGTCAGCGACATGCCCGTTATATAACAGAGATTTCAGTGAGAAATCTTTCTGTCCAGCCAGGCCTTTGGAGCACCCAAAACTGGTGATAGCTGAACTGTCTTTTATACTGCCAGCTTCCAGACCGATGATTCGCCTGACAAACCAGTTGTCATTGCGGGCAGTGCTGGACTTCTGTATGTTCACCGATTGTCCACAAGGGAGAACTAGTCACATTTTACTAGGGATGGAACTGAGTGTTAATACCACCTGGTATGTCTTCTCTAATGTTACAAGTAGACCCAGTTAGACCTTAATGCACAGTGCATGCAACAGAATTCCTTTAAATCCACTATGGAACAGACTGATATTAGCTTTCAAGCCACTGTTGAGGACAGATTCTTTTATTTAGGTGTTGGCTACTTCAAAATGCCCCCACCCTGACCTCTGCTTTCAAGAATCGATATATCATAGAGGACAAAGATATTGACTTATGATGCCAGACTCTTTCAGAACTGACCTCCTGGCACTTGACTCAATGTAGTAGTGGTTCGTATGAATGTTTGTCTGTTTTTAGGGCAGACAAATCTTCTCCATGCCTGTCAGAGCTTGTTTGGGATGTCCTTGCAGACACCCAGCATTGGCCATGCTTGGGAGGCAATGACCAAGATAGATAGGGTCATTGACCAGGGTTGCTTAATATACCATGGCCAATTTTTTGATGGGTTCAGCCAGTCTGTTCTTGATATGAGTTGCATGTGTGTGATGCATGTCACTCCTACCTTATCGTACCCTCCCTTTCCAGATGACCATTTTTAGGTCACCTTTGCTTTTGGAGGAAGAATAGAGGAAATTCAGATGCAGGCAGCACAGGAACTGCCCCTCCACCACACGGGCATTTGGAACCACTCAGTCTCCATCAGTGTGATGGGATGTTCAGGAGCCTTAAGACAGAGTATCTCAGTCACATGTGCACCAACATTGAGCCCTAAGATGCAGTCATACAGTGGCGGTATGAAACTGATTTGTGAGCTTACTGGACCTCCCTATTCCCTCAGATGAGGGGGGGGCTGATCCAGGTCATTCAGAGGGGCTTCAGGTTTTGTTCATCATCAATCCCCTCTTCACGAATACACTGTCAGATTGGGAGATGGATGCTTTTCTATAACAGGAGATACGGTCGCTTATCAAAAAGTTTGGGGGAGGCTCAGGAGCTTGTACAAAGGCTACAATCCGAAGTGTTTTACTCAAGGCTGTTTCTTTTTCAAAAAGCAGACAGCAAGTTAAGGCCCACCATCAGCTGGAGTCACCTTGTCCAATTCAAGATGGAGACAGCAAGGTAATCCGCCTCTTTCAGCTATCAGTTTCGATCTGACAGATGGACACTTTCGCATCTGTATTTATGCTGTCTCTAGCAAGTTTCTCCATTTCGCTTATCACTTTACCATTTATCCACTGACCATTCTTTCCTTTGGCCTTAACATCAGCTTTCACTCAGACTATGGATTTTGTCGTTTCACTGTTCCAGCCAACGTCATCTTCATCAGTGGCAGTGTACCTGTGCAACATCCTACAGAAACACATGGTAAGTTCTGTCCCACTCAGATGTGGGAATAAACTTCCTTCTCTTGTAGATCATCTAGGCCTTTTAATGAACTGTGTAAGTCAGACCACCATCCATCCCAGAATCTGGTTATGTAGTTCTTAACCAAATGGAATCTTGTGACTGGAATCTTGTGACCCCCTTGTGACTGGAATCTTGTGACCCCCTTGTGTTTGCATTACCAGAATCATTGAACTCATTGAGTCTCCTCCCAACAGGACATGGATTTCATTAGGAAAGTTCTTGCAACTGCCCAGTTTATTATATGGCAGCAGACTTGATCCCACTTAGCCGTCTCTCTTTATGCGGACCTTGCCAGCACAATGGTGCTCCATTTTATGTCCCCTTGATCAAACAATCATGATCATGCCTGAAATTTGATAATTCCCGCATCAGTGGGGCAATCCAGGTTGGCTGATGATCGGAGGAAGTGACATGAAAATTTCCTCTACACATCAACATACTAGAAATTAAGGCAGTCATCAAAACCTTTCATTTCTGGAAAAATCGCCTCTTAGGCGATAATGGTCCTCAATCGGTCCAACAACTCTGGGTGGTGACCTATTTCCTCAAACAGGGAGGCACCAAATCACTTGACCTGTGTGTTCTGATTTGGCATTTTCTACATGGGTACAACAATCTCCATATCAACATACAACTCAGACACATTCCCTGCAGCATTAGTGTCATGGCCAAGAATCATTCCAGAGGTAGTCATGTCCTACACACAAAATGGTCTCTCCATCAATTGGTTTTCACTCAGATTTGTGCACTTCAGGGGCATCCATTGATTGACCTCTAGTTGACAAGGTGGAATGACAAGTTACCCACCTTTATCTCTCCAGTTCCAGACCCAAAAGCTTGCACTCTGGATGCACTGTCACTCATTTGGGAGGTGTTGTGGGCCTTTGGCCTCCCCTCCCATGGTGCTATTACTGAAAATGACCCAGAAGTTATGGGATCCGAATGGCAACATGATTCTGATAGCCCCTCTCCAATGGGAAATGCCCTGGGTAACCGATGTACTCTTTCTAGCGATATACCCAAGAAGATTTCAAGCAACCCAAATCTTCTTCAGCATCCACTGTCATGGGTGGTCCTTCCCTGCCTTGACCATCCTCTTTTTCCACATGCCCAACTCTTACCAGGACAGGCTTGTGGATCAAACAATTCAGTTGTGTGGAGAATCCTGAGAGTACGAAGACCCTCCACTGTGAAGGCTCATATGGGAAAGTGCACGTTTTCAAGGACTGGTGCTGTACCAACCACATTGTACCTCTGCTTGCCTTAAGCCCTCAACTGGCAAACTTTTCTCTGGTTCTTTGAGGAGAAACATTTGGTCCCAATCACTACCAAGGCTATTGCCTCATGATATTGGACACATTCCAGCATCATGGCAAACATGATCTTGTAGGGATAGAGACCTATTAGATCTTATAGACAATATTGGTCTCAATCATATCCCTCATTTTGTCTCCAAATGGAACCAATCCTGGGTTTTAACATTGCTCGATTTGAATCCATTCAAACCTCTAGTCTACACTTCATTAAAGTCACTATCATACAGGTCATATTTCCCGAGTTTTTGCTCCTATATGCAGGGTAAGAGAGCTTCATGCCCTTTTATCTCCATCTGAATTCTCTCATGATTGGAGTTTCTGTGGTTCACGTGACACCATTAGGCTCCAAATAGGTTACCATCAGTGGTCAAACAGTTACTTGCATGGCAAAGCTCTCTTCCATAGCCAGGTCAAGAACAGCAGCCATAGAAGAACCTGTTCACACTCTCGGGCACTAACTTGAAGCCACAGACAAGTCATGGCACATACAAATGCTTCTTCCTTCTGGT
The DNA here is from genome assembly GCA_028554795.2 of Sinohyriopsis cumingii. NCBI lineage: Eukaryota > Metazoa > Mollusca > Bivalvia > Unionida > Unionidae > Sinohyriopsis > Sinohyriopsis cumingii. Next base: position 28,672,562 of record CM068828.1, read on the forward strand.
GTGAGCCAGAACACAGCATATCACCCTTCGGGGCTGAAGTGGGTCGTGCTCTTGGTGTACTCAGATTAGAGTTGCCTCATGTAATTTACTTCTCTGAAGTTTCTAGCAATCTCTGTGAGCCAGAACACAGCATATTATGCTTCAAGCCCTTCAGTGGCAGAAATGGGTCATACGCATGGTGTACTCAGATGTCTCACCAGATCAGAATTGCCTCACGTAGATTACTACTCAGACATTTTGAGCAATCTTTGCAAGCCTCACGATTGAACACAATGTTCTACCCCAAGATATAACAGAAGTTGTTGGCTTGCAGGCAGAGTCAACCTTCTCGAGCCTCCATTTCAGAGATTTGTTGTTGCAGAGGAAACCTAGAATCTGGTTGGTCCAGTGGTAGCAGCATAGATGGCCACCAGACCCAACTGTTGCAGTTAACACAGCCAGTTAGCTTTTTGCTGGATGTGCTGATGAAATTTTTGTAGGTAAGAAGATTTCAGTAATCATCTTCTTAACCGTATGTTAGGGTCACAAGCCAAGTGACCCAAGGCTGTGTTGTAGTTAGGGTTATTGTTTGAATGATTGGGTAAGTATTCTTGGAGAAACATAATATACTTAAAAATTTGCTTTTGTAACATTGGAAACTTAAAACTTTTTACACCAATAATTATAAATTGTTTTAAATTCAGTAAGAGAAATATAGAAAATGAAATGTAGGAGTAGATCTTAAAATTGCATGTTAGATATTCAGTTTTAACCACAGAATGCGTGAAACCATGTAAAAAATTTAAAGAACTTTCTTTCCTTCCCTCTCAATTCCATTTTAAAATATTTTTTACATATATAAATAATAATGATTAGTAATGCTTCGTTTGTTTAACTAGGTTGTTAATTTAGAAATATCTGCAAATTACTAAGGGACAAAATACTTAATTGGGATATTATTTTTCTTGCAGAATAGATTGTAAATCATTTCATATAATGAAGTGTGTGTATCTTTTATGTCTAAACAGATTAATAGAATATATATTAAATCAAGACCAAGGGTGTGTTTGCTCAATAACTTATGAGATCTGTCTATGTTATTGAGGTGATCTCTCCTAGAATCACTGTATCATCAAGATCAAGGACATGTTTGCCCAATAACATATGAAATCTGTTTAGGTTAATGAGGTGATCTCAAAGAATTACTGTATCATCAAGATCAAGGACATGTTTGCCCAGTAACTTATGAGATCTGTCTATGTTAATGAGGTGATCTCATACAATTACTGTATCATCAAGATTAAGGACATGTTTGCCCACTAACATATGAGATCCATCTATGTTATTGAGGTGATCTCTTGTAGTATTACTGTATCATCAAGATCAAGGATGTGTTTGCCCAGTAACTTATGAGATCTGTCTATGTTATTGAGGTGATCTCTCATGGTATTACTTTTTCATCAAGATCAAGGATGTGTTTGCCCAATAACTTATGAGATCTGTCTATGTTAATGAGGTGATCTCATACAATTACTGTATCATCAAGGTTAAGGACATGTTTGCCCAATAACATATGAGATCTATGTTATTGAGGTGATCTCTCATAGTATTACTGTATCATCAAGATCGAGGATGTGTTTGCCCAATAACTTATGAGATCTGTCTATGTTAATGAGGAGATCTCATACAATTACTGTATCAAGATTAATGACATGTTTGCCCACTAACATATGAGATCTATCTATGTTATTGAGGTGATTTCTCATAGTATTACTGTATCATCAAGATCAAAGATGTGTTTGACTAATAACTTATGAGATCTGTCTATGTTAATGAGGTGATCTCATAGAATTACTGTATCATCAAGATTAAGGACATATTTGCCCACTAACATATGAGATCTATCTATGTTATTGAGGTGATCTTTCATAGTATTATTGTATCATCAAGATCAAGGATGTGTTTGCCCAGTAACTTATGAGATCTGTCTATGTTATTGAGGTGATCTCTCGTAGTATTATTGTATCATCAAGATCAAGGATGTGTTTGCCCAATAACTTATGAGATCTGTCTATGTTAATGAGGTGATCTCATACAATTACTGTATCATCAAGGTTAAGGACATGTTTGCCCAATAACATATGAGATCTATGTTATTGAGGTGATCTCTCATAGTATTACTGTATCATCAAGATCAAGGATGTGTTTGCCCAATAACTTATGAGATCTGTCTATGTTAATGAGGTGATCTCATACAATTACTGTATCATCAAGATTAAGGACATGTTTACCCAATAACATATGAGATCTATCTATGTTATTGAGGTGATCTCTCATAGTATTACTGTATCATCAAGATCAAAGATGTGTTTGACTAATAACTTATGAGATCTGTCTATGTTAATGAGGTGATCTCATAGAATTACTGTATCATCAAGATTAAGGACATGTTTGCCCACTAACATATGAGATCTATCTATGTTATTGAGGTGATCTCTCATAGTATTACTGTATCATCAAGATCAAGGATGTGTTTGCCCAGTAACTTATGAGATCTGTCTATGTTATTGAGGTGATCTCTCGTAGTATTACTGTATCATCAAGATCAAGGATGTGTTTACCCAATAACTTACGAGATCTGTCTGTTAATGAGGTGATCTCTCGTAGTATTACTGTATCATCAAGATCAAGGATGTGTTTACCCAATAACTTATGAAATCTGTCTATGTTAATGAGGTGATCTCATACAATTACTGTATCATCAAGGTTAAGGACATGTTTGCCCAATAACATATGAGATCTATGTTATTGAGGTGATCTCTCGTAGTATTACTGTATCATCAAGATCAAGGATGTGTTTGCCCAATAACTTATGAGATCTGTCTATGTTAATGAGGTGATCTCATACAATTACTGTATCATCAAGATTAAGGACATGTTTGCCCAATAACATATGAGATCTATCTATGTTACTGAGGTGATCTCTCATAGTATTACTGTATCATCAAGATCAAGGATGTGTTTGACTAATAACTTAAGAGATCTGTCTATGTTAATGAGGTGATCTCATAGAATTACTGTATCATCAAGATCAAGGACATGTTTACCCAATAACATATGAGATCTATCTATGTTATTGAGGTGATCTCTCATAGTATTACTGTATCATCAAGATCAGGGATGTGTTTGCCCAGTAACTTGCAAGCAAAATCTGTCTAAGTTAATTAGGTGATCTGGCATAGAATTATTGGAGTGAACAGATTTTTTTTATCGAACATGGGCTGTTGAATAATATGATAAAGGTTTTGAAATTGATCATTTATGATTGAGATGTGGTCATTTTTATGAAGGGATTTGACATCTAATTGGTTAAGCTCTGACCACTCTAAAAACTGTATTTCTGAGAAGATTTCATTCAGAGTTTATAAATATATTTTCAGATGTGTTTTGTTAATCATCTACCTGAAATATAGATGTTTCAGAATTACCAGTAATATGTTGATTCAAGTTAAAAAGTAAAACAGCCTTTCCAAATATAGGTTAATGTGACCTATTTTTAATACTTAATCAGCATTTTAACCTCCTGTATAATTAATCTATGGTAAAAAGAAAGCTTTATCATATAAATCTTTTTCTTTATGGGGGAAGTGTTATGTATATTTGATTTAATTTATTTTTGATTTAATTTAATTGTTTGTTAGTTCAAATTTTTTATATTGTTCCATATTAAAATAAATTATTTGACATTTTTTACAAAGCATGTTGTCTTCACTTTTTTCTTGTTGCTGTTAATGAGAGCCTAATAAAATAGATTTAATATAATATCTTTACACTCAAAACACTATGTATTAATACCTTTTACATGTTGTAAATACTTTTTTGTTGATTGAGAGAATTTTCAGCTAATTATTTACATTTTCAACCCATGCATTTGACATTACATACTTCATCACTGTTTGAAAAGGACCAGTGACATCATTTGACCTACATTTACACTTCTTATTTAAACCTATTCTTTCTTCACTTGAAGTTAGAAAAGTACAGTTGTTGATGGGATTCAAAGTTTGAGAAATACCCTCTTTAATTTTACTTCAGTGAGGATCTTTTGAAAAAGAGTGGTTTTGATAGCGTTTCTCATTATATTTGGTTATTCTAATTGCTGTAATAGAATATGCTGACATTATGTTAAAAATGATTTGACTGCTTTACGTGACAGAATGTCAAGAAAAGAACACTAAGTTTGTAAAAATACGATTCCAGTTACTTCTTGACCAGAGGTGGTATTTTCTAAATAGCTATTGCATTATAGATTCCATTTGGCACCTGACCAATACAGTCACCAGCTTGGTGTGAATCACTATGAAGTCAAATAATCTAGAGTTTTACTCAACCAAGTAGGGCACAATTACAATTTTAACTCTTTTTTACATGTTTCACCAAAGTTTCATGGCCTTTTTGTTACAGAGTATTGTGAATCTTATTGATTGTCCTTGTTGTTCAACACTCATTGTGGTATTGGAGGCAAAAGGTAGTTAGCTAACTGAGAGTATTTTGGCATATGATGGATTTTTTCTCTTCTTTCAGATTTGTCGCAGATTATGTCCAAAGATCACAGTTCTTTCACCTCTGACCTTAGGAAGATACCAGCTGTGAATGTTGTTGTTGTATGTGTTGAGATAGCTGAACAGCCGAACTTGATGAAACCTGTAAGTATTATTGTTTGGTGAAAACTATTTAACCTGCATGTATTGCGTGTGTGTGTGTGTGTCTGTGAGTGTCTGTGTGTCCTGAAATTGTGATAACTATTTTGGGACTTTTTCACAAAAATTAACATGACATCCAGATAACTGTGAAAATTATAATAAAAACATTCAAAGGGGGAATACAAAGTTCTTAGAAAAATTAAAACATTTATATCCCTACCATAATTATTAAATGTGTCATTACAGGTTGTTGCTATTAATTTTGTTCCGTTGTTGTTGTTGTTGTGGGGTTTAATGCCATTTCTCAGCACATGATAGGCTATGCATGGCGGCCAGTATTAATGGTGGAGGAAGAACCTGGGAAAACCACGGAAAGAACCACTGACCGACGAGAAGCTACTGGCAAATTTTGTTCTGTTACAAACAATGCAAATTAAATATACATGACACTTAGAACATATGTTTATATGTGTATCATCAAGATCTTGTATGAATTATATAATGAGATTGGTGCATATTAATGAGGTGATCTTGCATCTGATTGGCTGGGCTTGTTACCATTCTGGAGGCCATATTTCTAACCTAGTTTCAATCTAACTTAAAATACCGGCATCCAGATCTTTGCTGATCTGATAATGGCAGGATCCATACATATTAATGAGGTGATCTTGCATCTGATTGGCTGGGCTTGTTACCACTGAGGTGATCTTACAATGGATTGGTTGAAATTGTTAACACTCTAGAAACTCTATTTCTGACTAGGTTTCAATCAAACTTGTTAAATAGTCTTGTATCATTAAGATGGATGAATTTGATTATTTTGATATTTATGAGATAATATTGTATTTCATTGGTTGAGCTTGTTGCCACTCTGGAGACAAAATTTCCATCAGATTGTGACCAGCATAATAAATAAGTTTTAGAGAGTTCTATAACATGCTAACATAATAACGACAGGCCTTGCATCAGATTGGCAAACTTATTACAGCTCTAGAGACTACATGTCTCATTCGATTTTGATCAACCTTGGCAAACTTATTACAGCTCTAGAGACTACATGTCTCATTTGATTTTGATCAACCTTGGCAAACTTATTACAGCTCTAGAGACTACATGTCTCATTTGATTTTGATCAACCTTGGCAAACTTATTACAGCTCTAGAGACTACATGTCTCATTTGATTTTGATCAACCTTGGCAAACTTATTACAGCTCTAGAGACTACATGTCTCATTTGATTTTGATCAACCTTGGCAAACTTATTACAGCTCTAGACTACATGTCTCATTTGATTTTGATCAACCTTGGCAAACTTATTACAGCTCTAGAGACAACATGTCTCATTTGATTTTGATCAATCTTGGCAAACTTATTACAGCTCTAGAGACTACATGTCTCATTTGATTTTGATCAATCTTGGCAAACTTATTACAGCTCTAGAGACTACATGTCTCATTTGATTTTGATCAACCTTGGCAAACTTATTACAGCTCTGGAGACTACATGTCTCATCCTTGGCAAACGGGCTAACATCATCAAGATCTTTGTCAAGTTCAGTTATGAGTGAGGCCTTTACGTATTGAATATACCTTTATCGTTGGAAAGAATTTTTATGAGATTATGGTAAAATACGTTAAATGAACATGGTACAAAGGTTTGGAGATAGCTCGTGTAGTTTCCTTCTTACAATACTAAAAAAGCCTTCTTAGTCAAATGGCCAACTACTGACATTAAGCCATATTAACATGAGGCTTTCACCAAACGAAGTCTTGTGATATCTGGTTGGACCTAAATGAAAATGGTGCTGGTGTGACATCCAATATGGCCACCATCTTGAAAATTTTGTTACTACATTTACTCAGTGGAAAGTCATATTGATATGGGATTTACACGAGAAGACTCTTAATGATATATAGTTGATTCTAAATTAAAATTATGCTAATCTGACTGAATGCCAAAATAGCTGCCATAGTGGTCATTTTGAAAATTATATTTTTGATTGGTTACTATATTTGCCTGCCTATAAGTCGATGTGGAGTATAAGTCAAATGAGCGGATTTGGCAAATTTTTCCGTCCTTTATCCACATATAAGTTGATTCTGAATATAAGACAAGACCAGATCAGTAACTTGGATTTGTCTTTTTTGACATCATTCCATACAGCATTGTAAATTTTATACGATCTGTAAGTCAGTAACCTTTCCAGTCAGGATCATTAAATGTAACTGTACCTACTTTCTTTCACACAAAGTATTTTAAATGTACTATGTACTTTTTGCTACATATGATGATGCTGCCATGAAAACTTATTGTGTTACATATGCAGTGTAGAATTAAACTATTGTAACTTCTTGTATCTGATGGTGTTACAACTCTATGTTCTTAAACTATGTCATAGAAAAGAGGGAAACCCAGCAGGTTTTGTAAACAGTTATTGTATATCCATAGAATACAAAGTGAAAATTTAAAAAAGAACTTTTAGCTTTGTGAAGTGAGTCTTAAACGTTCTGTCACAAGTCAAAATGTATAGAGATTGCAATGAATTCTAGTGATGCTCCGAATGAATTCTAATTTTTAATGTGTTGATGTGCCAGTAGTCCTGCATGTACTTATATACCAACAGTCTTGATGTATCATATTGATATAATCCAAAGTGTCTTTGAATGAATTCATATTAATCCCAAATAGTGATTTAGTCCAAAAATATTGAGCACTTTGTAATTCCAGTGAATAATTTAAGTAAATAAATCCTCTCAAGTTAACAACTGAAAACAACAATAAGACTGATTCCACTTTGGATGTTGAGATAGGAATGAGTAATTTTGAAGTAAACGACATTTGTATAAAAAGGTAAAACACAAAAGCAGGGCCAGGATTTTGCACTTTCATGAAATCATTTAGGCCAAGGATGAAAGTGATGAATATGATGATGACAGTATGTATTCAGAGCCATCTGGCAGTAATATGACACACCCTGAAGTTTTAGATCTTGTACAGGGATTCAAAATTTCACTGTTGTTAAGGATCAGCACTATTTGGCTATGCTTAAGAAATTGATTCATTAATTGATATGAGTCTATGCTCTTAAAATAAGTAACAGAAAAGAGTGAAAAGCAACAAGATTTGTAAAATTCAACAGATAATTTATTTCCCTAGAATACAAAATGAAAAGGAAAAAATAAGAACTTATGGTATTGTGAATTAAATCCCAAAATAATCCTAGAATTACAGACACAAGTTCTAATAATATAAAGATCTGAATAAACTTTAGTAGAAATACAAATTAAGTTGGGGCCTTGAGTGGCCAAGTGGTCTAAAGTGCTTTCCATTATGGATCACTGCCATCTCACCTCTGTCTGCGTGGGTTCAAGTCTCGGATTTAGCCAATGTGGGTATGTGAGAAAGCTTGCCAGTAGCTTCTCATGGGCTGGTGGTTCTTTCCGGAGTTTTCCCGGGTTCTTCCTTTACCATTAATACTGGCCGCCATGTATAGCCTATCTTGTGCTGAAAAATGGCGTTAAACCCTACAACAACAACAACAAATTAAGTCCAATACTGGAGTGTGCCTGTGTCATGATGACCTGTATAATGCTGATGTCCCAACAGTCTTTTGTTGAAACAATGTAATATAATTCCAGGTTTGAAATCACCGTGAATTTCAGTGAATGTCTCAGTCTAAGAATATTGTATTTTTATGAATGCTCTATTTCCAGAGAAAATAATCACTGAATTAAAAAATTTGAAGAAATAAATTCCAGCCCAAATGAACACTGAACACAACAAGTTGATTCTGCTAGTTTGTAAGCACAAATGAATGTTTTTTTCCATGGACAAGATTATATTGTCCTCTTCTTGACCTCAGGTCACAATTTTACATTTTCCTTAAAAAAAAACCTTTACCTTTAGGAAAATTACCTTCTAGAAAGTTCTTAATGTTTACAAAAAGTTAGTTATTATTAGAAAGTCTGTAAATAAAATTATAATATATAACCTGGACAATGTCAGATACACCAGGTAAATTGTAAAGGCATTCCAGTAACCTAGACCCAGACCCAAATAATGATATTTACTTATATGATAATGATCCTCATAATAAACCCACACACACAGAAAATATTTTAGCTAGTATGTATTAATTGTATACAGAATAAAATAACAAATATAAAATAATACTTCAGGTCAAGTAGTAAAGAAACTTGATTTTGGACAAGGTTAAGTCCAACATACAGTGTTACATTACAGTAGCATATAATGAAATTATTTTTAAAAAATTGAAAAAACTAACAAACAATGCAAATTAAATATACATAACACAAGCCACATTAATTAATGATGTAAGGAAAAAAAACAGACAATGCTCATGCCATCCTCATACCAGGCACTTGAACATTGAACATTATGAAATTTAGAGTATTTAACCCTCAGGGAGCATTATTCCTAATTCCTATAGACTTGTAGTAATGTTTCAAAGTATCTCTTGTCCTCGGATGTTTCTTATAACGAAGAGCATGTTTCTATGTGGAACAACTGTATTTATTCATATGACATGATTCAGTTTAAGTCTGAAATTGCCACTACAAATTATTACTGCTGTTTAATGGCAGCAAAACTAACAATAGGGGTTAAATGGAAATGAACATTATTTAACAAGTAAACAGAATCAGGACCTTGTAGATTAAGGTCAGTTTTTGTAATTATGCAATCATTATGGTTTCCAAACTAACTAGGTATCATGCACAATTTGCTTTCCACGAGTTTTGATAAATTTTATGCATTTATATCAGAATGGATGGAACTTATTTGATTTATATTCAAAATGTCAGCACATGTTTGTAAGCAGTCTGTATCTGTTCTATGATTATGGATCATTTATGATGATATATGTGTAAGGGGAGGGGTGGGAGACAAACAATTAACTGCTTTAGTTATCTAATAACAGTTTCAGGATGTCAGATAACTGGTCAATTGACTCCCAATGAGGCATGATAGACACTCACTCAAACCATGTATAACTTGTCAATTGACTCCCAATGAGGCATGATAGACACTCACTCAAACCATATATTACTGGTCAATTAACTCCCAATGAGGCATGATAGACACTCACTCAAACCATATATAACTGGTCAATCGACTCCCAATGAGGCATGATAGACACTCACTCAAACCATATATAACTGGTCAGTTGACTCCCAATGAGACATGATAAACACTCACTCAAACCATACATAACTAGTCAATTGACTCCCAATGAGCCATGATAGACACTCACTCAAACCATATATAACTGGTCAATTGACTCCCAATGAGGCATGATAAACACTCTCTCAAACTGTATACTGTATGAGGAGATATGTAGAGAATCTGGGGGATGGGATTACATCAGATAGCAAGTGGGTATATACCTTCACAGCATCTAAGATGAGCTCAATGCCTTTTGTCCATGATGCCAAGTTCAAGGTCAAAAGCCATCACTGAATTTTGTGCTGTGCTTATCTTGTGAAAATGTTCACTTTAAATATGTATGAAAATATTTATATTACAAATACATGAAAAATATTTATATTACAAATTTAAATATGTATGAAAATATTTATGTTACAAATTTAAATATGTATGAAAATATTTATATTACAAATACATGAAAATATTTATATTACAAATATATGAAAATATTTATATTACAAATACATGAAAATATTTATATTACAAATACATGAAAATATTTATATTACAAATACATGAAAATATTTATATTAAAAATTTAAGCATCTATGAAAATATTTATATTACAAATTTAAGCATCTATGAAAATATTTATGTTACGAATTCAGTATGTTTGAGCTTGACAGGAAAATCATAAATGTTTTTATTACTTAGAAGTTACAGGAGTATAATGCCAGTTAATTTGAAAGACTCTTGATGTTTTTTTTCTTCTCCCCAGCTTAGATGAACAGGCAGAGGCTATAGGGCAGTTTGTTCCAAATGAGAGAACTCAGCCTCAGGCCCCATAATGACCAATTTTTTATGAATGGTAAATTCCAAAATCTGTTTTACACAAGCTGTGTGAATGCTGTACAAGAGTAGTCACATACAATGGTATATTTTCTATCTTTAGGGTTTTGGACACCTATTGCCATCATCTGAGGATGGTAAGCTGTTGGGTGTGGTGTATGATTCCTGTGTGTTCCCTCAGCATGACAGGCATGATATCCCGTCCTCAAGATTTACAGTAGGTCATCATAATACTATAAAATGAATTTATTTACAAGTGTGTGGCTTTGATTTCAGATGTATAGCTAAGTTTTTTTGTGACAATGCACATACATTTTGTTGTCCCCATATGAGGACTGCTTTATTGGTATAATTTTGTTGTCCCCCTATGAGGACTGCTTTATCGGTATAATTTGTTGTCCCCCTATGAGGACTGCTTTATTGGTATAATTTTTTTGTCCCCCTATGAGGACTGCTTTATTTGTTTTTTTTTTGTTGTCCCCCTATGAGGACTGCTTTATTGGTATAATGTTTGTTGTCCCCCTATGAGGACTGCTTTATTGGTATAATTTGTTGTCCCCCTATGAAGACTGCTTTATTGGTATAATTTTGTTGTCCCCCTATGATGACTGCATTATTGGTATAATTTTGTTGTCCCCTATGTGGACTGCTTTCTTGGTATAACTTCTTGTCCCCCTATGAGGACTGCTTTATTGGTATAATTTTGTTGTCCCCATATGAGGACTGCTTTACTAGTTTATTAACCATAATGGACGAAAATCTTTTTAATAACTTAAGGTCATTAAGTGTAAAATATAGTCAAATACTGCCAGATAAGTAAGGTCCTAAATTTTATAACTCCTGAAGAACAAAGTTTTGAAGTCAGGCTGAATATGGAATCACATAAAATTGCAAGAATGTAAAAACTGTCCGATAACCAAAAAGCAAGATGCAGTAAGAGTAGTTGACAAGTTGGGAGAGATAGCACAAATGTACAATAAGTAAGAACAAATATATTATACTGCACCATTGCTTAAGCTGCTGCTATGACTAAGGACCCTGTCACTAAATTGCACCATTGCATAAGCTGCTGTTGATTTTTAAGGACCTGTCACTATATTGCACCATTGTGTATGCTGCTGCCTATGTTTAAGGACCTGTCACCATATTGTACCATTACATAATCTCCTGTCCATGTTTAAGGACCTGTCACCATATTGTACCATTGCATAATCTGCTGTCCATGTTTAAAGTGTTATGTATATTTAATTTTATTTGTTCTTTTTTTCTCCATGATAATATGATTGATAAAAAACAGTATTTAAGACATCATTTCAGTAATACTAAAAGTCCAGTTGCTTACACAAACATAAATCAGTTATGGGAAGAAATTAAATTGGACAAAAATAAAAATGCAGAATTGAAGGATTGGTTAACACAAGTACAGTGTGACCCCGCTATAACAGGTAGTTGGAAGCCATAAAACCCAACTGTGTTATAGACCAAACAATGTTATAAGCAACCAGGTCAGTTAGTTGAAGAAAACGATGCATGTACCCAACAAAGTTTGCACAGGGTGGGGTGGTAGGTAATGAATGCGGGTGGTAAAATGCATGTTTAATTGGCACACTTACCATCTTAAATCAATGCATATTAAATGGGAAATACACCGGTAGTGAAAACAGAGAAGGTATATATAACATTTTACTTTTTTTAGAGAACCACAGATTGTGTTCAAGAAAAATACATGTATATAAAATTGTGGGAGCCATGCCACGACCGTGTTATATCCAAATTCGTGTTATAATGGAGCAGGCTATAGTGGGGGTCACACTGTATCAGTGAAAGAGGTTTCCCTACAAAAGGGTCTGTTTCAGTCATTTTCTGACCAGTTGCAGCCAGACATTATTGACATGGAAGCATATGAAACGACAAAACTGGTTACAGATGCATCTTTATAGTAATGGTTGATGTCTTCTCAAAAACTTCGCAAGTGAAAATGGGAGATGACATACACAGAGCTTTTATGGAAATCATCAGAAACTAAATGCCAGAAAGGCACAGTTTGATGAGGGAAAAGAGTTTTATAACAAATTACAGTTACAGGTTTGCTGGAAAAGGAAAACATAAATACTTCCCTAAATTTAGACAGTATTAGAAAGTTTTAAAGGAGAATTGCTCTAGAACATGAATAAAATTCAAACCAAAAAATATTGTTTTTGTAACAACACAACTTTCTGACATCTGTACTTTTGAGTTGTATAAATAATGTTCAGGACATCTGTATACAGATAGCTTTGGCTGTCACAATATAAAAGCTGTCTGCATGTAAACACGAGTGTGAAGAACATGACCAAAATCCTACATACTAGAAGAAGTAATGTTACTTGTAGTTTCTTTAAACAACATTTGTACAGACTGAATCAAGTTGATCAAGAACAGGTGTCATGGAAAAGACCATTTGTACAGATTGAATGAGATTGATCAAGAACCATTTGTACAGATGGAATTAGACTGATCAAGAACCCTATTTGTACAGATGGAAATGATTGATCAAGAACCATTTGTAGATGGAAAAGATTGATCAAGAACCATTTGTACAGATGGAATTAGACTGTTCAAGAACCATTTGTACAGATGGAATTAGACTGTTCAAGAACCATTTGTACAGATGGAATTAGACTGTTCAGGAACCATTTGTACAGATGGAAAAGATTGATCAAGAACCATTTGTACAGATGGAATTAGACTGATCAAGAACCATTTATACAGATGGAATTGGACTGATCAAGAACCATTTATACAGATGGAAAAGATTGATCAAGAACCATTTATACAGATGGAAAAGATTGATCAAGAACCATTTATACAGATGGAAAAGATTGATCAAGAACCATTTGTACAGATGGAATTAGACTGATGAAGAACCATTTGTACAGATGGAATTAGACTGATGAAGAACCATTTGTACAGATGGAATTAGACTGATCAAGAACCATTTGTACAGATGGAATTAGAATGATCAAGAACCATTTGTACAGATGGAATTAGACTGATCAAGAACCATTTGTACAGATGGAATTAGACTGATCAAGAACCATTTGTACAGATGGAATTAGACTGATCAAGAACCATTTGTACAGATGGAATTAGAATGATCAAGAACCATTTGTACAGATGGAATTAGACTGATCAGGAACCATTTGTACAGATGGAATTAGAATGATCAAGAACCATTTGTACAGATGGAAGAAGTGGAAAATGGTGATTTAATCATCATAATGGTCATTATACAAATTGATTGGAATGTAAAAGCTGTTGCTGTTCCTCATTCATCAGTTTATTACATTTTTTCAGGTATTACATGGAAAAAAACTTCAGTTTAACACAGGTATTCAAACCAGTATAGTAGATGCCAGGCAGTTAATCTCATATATTAGGATCCTTCTTGTCTGTGTAAATTCATCATGAACTGTGTAGATTTATCATGAACTGTGTGAATTCATCTTGAACTGTGTAGATTCATCATGAACTGTTTAGATTCATCATGAACTGTGTAGATTCATTATGAACTCTGAATTCATCTTGAACTGTGTATATTCATCATGAACTGGGTAAATTCATCATGAACTGTGTAGATTCATCATGAACTGTGTAGGTTCATCATGAACTGTGTAGATTCATCATGAACTGTGTAGATTCATCATGAACTGTGTTGATTCATCATGAACTGTAGATTCATCATGAACTGTGTAGATTCATCATAAACTGCATGAATTTATCACGAACTGTGTAGATTCATCATGAACTGCATGAATTCATCATGAACTGTGTAGATTCATCATGAACTGTAGATTCATCATGATCTGTAGATTCATTGTGAACTATGTAGATTCATCATGAACTGTGTAGGTTCATTGTGAACTTAGCTTACATTGAGTGTAACTGTGAATGATGCATGTATCTGTACTTAGCTTTCATCACCTTATCTCTAATAACTGTTGAAATCTATTGATAATTATTTGAAGATAAACTTAAAAGCAGAATGAATATTGATATTGAATCATGTAACAAATTAATTATTAATGTCTTGAATAAAAAAAATAAAGACTGAATTTGATAGTATGCTTACATTTATACATGCAGCTACATTGCAACAAAATATGCAAGTTATTAAAATATATTCTGATTTCAGGACTAAATTACCTCATGGAAAATATTACTCCTCGTACTTCATAGAACTTTAAAGTATGCATTTATTCCTACATTTCTTAAGCACCCTTACCATGCCTAATTCTGTGTGTGTTACTTCAAGATTATTCCTGAGTCCACCATTCCACATGTATGTACTATGATTTATTTCCCTGTCAGGTAATGATGGGAGGTGCATGGTATGAAGAACTTAGGGGGAAGTCCGATCAGGAACTACAAGAGTTAGCAATCAGTTCTTTGTTTACACAATTGGGAATCAGTGGTACAGTGACCAAAGTCAAAGTGGCTTTGATGAAGGTAATGCATTTAAAATATGAGAGTCATCATGCCTGCATACTAATTACATCAAAGTGTACTTGCTGTGCTACCATATTATGAACACAAGCATAAATTACATCATAGTGTCCTTGCTGTGCTACCATATTTATGAACACAAGCATAAATTACATCATAGTGTCCTTGCTGTGCTACCATATTTATGA
The DNA here is from genome assembly GCA_028554795.2 of Sinohyriopsis cumingii. Taxonomy (NCBI): domain Eukaryota; kingdom Metazoa; phylum Mollusca; class Bivalvia; order Unionida; family Unionidae; genus Sinohyriopsis; species Sinohyriopsis cumingii. The sequence goes on from CM068828.1 coordinate 28,687,932, forward strand.
GCATTAGCATAAATTACATCATAGTGTCCATGCTGTGCTACCATATTTATGAACACAAGCATAAATTACATAATAATGTCCTTGCTGTGCTACCATATTTATGAACACAATCATAAATTACATCATAGTGTCCTTGCTGTGCTACCATATTTATGAACACAAGCATAAATTACATAATAATGTCCTTGCTGTGCTACCATATTTATGAACACAAGCATAAATTACATCATAGTGTCCTTGCTGTGTTACCATATTTATGAACACAAGCATAAATTACATCATAGTGTCCTTGCTGTGCTACCATATTTATGAGCATTATCATAAATTACATCATAGTGTCCATGCTGTGCTACCATATTTATGAACACAAGCATAAATTACATAATAATGTCCTTGCTGTGCTACCATATTTATGAACACAAGCATAAATTACATCATAGTGTCCTTGCTGTGCTACCATATTTATGAACACAAGCATAAATTATATAATAATGTCCTTGCTGTGCTACCATATTTATGAACACAAGCATAAATTACATCATAGTGTCCTTGCTGTGCTACCATATTTATGAACACAAGCATAAATTACATAATAATGTCCTTGCTGTGCTACCATATTTATGAGCATTAGCATAAATTACATCATAGTGTCCATGCTGTGCTACCATATTTATGAGCATTAGCATAAATTACATCATAGTGTCCATGCTGTGCTACCATATTTATGAGCATTAGCATAAATTACATAATAATGTCCTTGCTGTGCTACCATATTTATGAACACAAGCATAAATTACATCATAGTGTCCTTGCTGTGCTACCATATTTATGAACACAAGCATAAATTACATAATAATGTCCTTGCTGTGCTACCATATTTATGAACACAAGCATAAATTACATCATAGTGTCCTTGCTGTGCTACCATATTTATGAGCATTAGCATAAATTACATCATAGTGTCCATGCTGTGCTACCATATTTATGAACACAAGCATAAATTACATAATAATGCCCTTGCTGTGCTACCATATTTATGAGCATTAGCATAAATTACATCATAGTGTCCATGCTGTGCTACCATATTTATGAGCATTAGCATAAATTACATCATAGTGTCCTTGCTGTGCTACCATATTTATGAACACAAGCATAAATTACATCATAGTGTCCTTGCTGTGCTACCATATTTATGAACACAAGCATAAATTACATCATAGTGTCCATGCTGTGCTACCATATTTATGAACACAAGCATAAATTTATATGATAGTGGCATGCTGTGCTGCTATATTGTAATAGACCTTAGGGGCTATAAAGCTGTAATATGATGGATGGGAAGGATGGTTTTTCTATTTCTTAAATTTAACGTGTTGTTCATGTCAATGAATATATATAAACTGCTGAAAGATTGAATTTAAACATTGTAATGTATTAGAAATGTTCAGATCGCAACTTACCTTGATATCTGTATTAAACTATTCATGTTGTATGTCGAGTGTCAAAATCTTCTGGAATCTTATTTTATATGAATTTGTCACACCCAGAAATGTGTTTATCACACTTAAATTCCCATCCAGACCATCATTTGAATAGCACTAAACTCAATGACTCCAACAGCTGACATCACAAAAATACATCTGCTGGCAAGATGGCCAACACTAGATCACATGACCGGTTCCACACAGAAAATTTGTCACGTTCACTTTTTTTATTAAATTTCACTTGTTGATTTTAAACGCTGGCCTTCTTTTTATACAAGTATAAGTATGTTTTGAATATTTAATGGTGTATTCTTCATTTTTATGCTGGTCAGTATATTTTTAATGTTATCAGCGTTCATCGGTAGTTGTGTACTCTTCACCCAAGCTTAACTGTCTTGATTACGACTTCAGGTACGTTGACGTTTGATGGACATGACATAATACATAATATTTATAAATTTGCTAATGACAAAGTGTAAATGGACAAGTGCTACTGAATTATTTTTACGTAAATTACATCATAGTGTCCATGCTGTGCTATCACATTTGTGAGCACAGAAAGAGTAGTAATATAGAATGCTCAAATGTTTTACAATTAATTAAAATTTTCTGTCTACATTACTTTTAAAAGGAAGCTTTTATTAATATTAAAGTGTCATCATCCATTCTGTTTTGATAAAGCAAATTTATTTCCATCGTTGACCCCGTTTCTGCCCACCTCACACACATCTAAATGTCTAGTCATCGAACTACATGATGTACTTCATAATTACTCCTATTAGTCACAAGTTGATCGGTGGTCCACTAAAACTTGGAATTTGTCAGTTAAATTAGATTTTTGGAGTATGATGTAAATATTATGGGATCAGGTTTATATTTCACGTTACATTTTTACATTTAGTCCAGTTTCTCTGTATGTACAGTCATGAAATATTGGAATATTTCTCTTGTAGATTACTGTGAAACCCTCCAATAACATGTTTCATTATAATACAAATATTTCTCTTGTAGATTACTGTGAAACCCTCCAATAACATGTTTCATTATAATACAAATATTTCTCTTGTAGATTACAGTGAAACCCTCCAATAACATGTTTCATTATAATACAAATATTTCTCTTGTAGATTACTGTGAAACCCTCCAATAACATGTTTCATTATAATACAAATATTTCTCTTGTAGATTACTGTGAAACCCTCCAATAACATGTTTCATTATAATACAAATATTTCTCTTGTAGATTACTGTGAAACCCTCCAATAACATGTTTCATTATAATACAAATATTTCTCTTGTAGATTACTGTGAAACCCTCCAATAACATGTTTCATTATAATACAAATATTTCTCTTGTAGATTACTGTGAAACCCTCCAATAACATGTTTCATTATAATACAAATATTTCTCTTGTAGATTACAGTGAAACCCTCCAATAACATGTTTCATTATAATACAAATATTTCTCTTGTAGATTACTGTGAAACCCTCCAATAACATGTTTCATTATAATACAAATATTTCTCTTGTAGATTACTGTGAAACCCTCCAATAACATGTTTCATTATAATACAAATATTTCTCTTGTAGATTACTGTGAAACCCTCCAATAACATGTTTCATTATAATACAAATATTTCTCTTGTAGATTACTGTGAAACCCACCAATAACATGTTTCATTATAATACAAATATTTCTCTTGTAGATTACTGTGAAACCCTCCAATAACATGTTTCATTATAATACAAATATTTCTCTTGTAGATTACAGTGAAACCCTCCAATAACATGTTTCATTATAATACAAATATTTCTCTTGTAGATTACTGTGAAACCCTCCAATAACATGTTTCATTATAATACAAATATTTCTCTTGTAGATTACTGTGAAACCCTCCAATAACATGTTTCATTATAATACAAATATTTCTCTTGTAGATTACTGTGAAACCCTCCAATAACATGTTTCATTATAATACAAATATTTCTCTTGTAGATTACTGTGAAACCCTCCAATAACATGTTTCATTATAATACAAATATTTCTCTTGTAGATTACTGTGAAACCCTCCAATAACATGTTTCATTATAATACAAATATTTCTCTTGTAGATTACTGTGAAACCCTCCAGTAACATGTTTCATTATAATACAAATATTTCTCTTGTAGATTACTGTGAAACCCTCCAATAACATGTTTCATTATAATACAAATATTTCTCTTGTAGATTACTGTGAAACCCTCCAATAACATGTTTCATTATAATACAAATATTTCTCTTGTAGATTACTGTGAAACCCTCCAATAACATGTTTCATTATAATACAAATATTTCTCTTGTAGATTACTGTGAAACCCTCCAATAACATGTTTCATTATAATACAAATATTTCTCTTGTAGATTACTGTGAAACCCTCCAATAACATGTTTCATTATAATACAAATATTTCTCTTGTAGATTACTGTGAAACCCTCCAATAACATGTTTCATTATAATACAAATATTTCTCTTGTAGATTACTGTGAAACCCTCCAATAACATGTTTCATTATAATACAAATATTTCTCTTGTAGATTACTGTGAAACCCTCCAATAACATGTTTCATTATAATACAAATATTTCTCTTGTAGATTACTGTGAAACCCTCCAATAACATGTTTCATTATAATACAAATATTTCTCTTGTAGATTACTGTGAAACCCTCCAATAACATGTTTCATTATAATACAAATATTTCTCTTGTAGATTACTGTGAAACCCTCCAATAACATGTTTCATTATAATACAAATATTTCTCTTGTAGATTACTGTGAAACCCTCCAATAACATGTTTCATTATAATACAAATATTTCTCTTGTAGATTACTGTGAAACCCTCCAGTAACATGTTTCATTATAATACAAATATTTCTCTTGTAGATTACTGTGAAACCCTCCAATAACATGTTTCATTATAATACAAATATTTCTCTTGTAGATTACTGTGAAACCCTCCAATAACATGTTTCATTATAATACAAATATTTCTCTTGTAGATTACTGTGAAACCCTCCAGTAACATGTTTCATTATAATACAAATATTTCTCTTGTAGATTACTGTGAAACCCTCCAATAACATGTTTCATTATAATACAAATATTTCTCTTGTAGATTACTGTGAAACCCTCCAATAACATGTTTCATTATAATACAAATATTTCTCTTGTAGATTACTGTGAAACCCTCCAATAACATGTTTCATTATAATACAAATATTTCTCTTGTAGATTACTGTGAAACCCTCCAATAACATGTTTCATTATAATACAAATATTTCTCTTGTAGATTACTGTGAAACCCTCCAATAACATGTTTCATTATAATACAAATATTTCTCTTGTAGATTACTGTGAAACCCTCCAATAACATGTTTCATTATAATACAAATATTTCTCTTGTAGATTACTGTGAAACCCTCCAATAACATGTTTCATTATAATACAAATTTGGATATAGCAGAGTAATGGTATTGCACCTGGAATTTTAAAATAATTTCACCCATATCTGTAAGTAATGCAATGTCTTGGTTCCAAAATAAGCAACAGGTTGAATAATTTGGCAAAGATGTCTTGTATTCTTGAGGAAAAATTATTTCTCATCACTTCTTTGTTTTAAATTATGTTACCTCCTTAAAAAAGCTGATAATTGTTCATCTAATTATGACTAAACCATCAACAATAAAGCCATTACATTTTTTTCTTCTAAATGTCTTCAATGCATCTTGTGTACAGTCATTGTTTAATTGAGAGTAAAATTAGGCAATAAATGTTTGTTTAATTTGGGGGGAGCAAGCTGGTCTGTTTAATGGCGGAATACTTATTTTAAAATTGCATTGAGAATAATTGTCAGTAAAGCACTTTTTCTAACGAAGTTATTCATTTTATGTAAAAATGACAGTTATTTTCAAGATGTCCAACTGCTGAGAGATTGTTATTATTGTTGTTGCAACTGGTTTGAACAACCTATTGTATGCAAAAATATTGTGAATTACCTCACTGCTTTATGTTGTTTTTACATAGTCTGGTTCCCTGATCCTTACTCTCCATGCTTTGCTCTCTACTCTTGTGGAATGCAACTCAGTGAGCATTCTAAGCTGGGAACCAGATTAGTTATTGATTCAAATTCACAATCAAACACGATTCGTTTTGTTTAAAAAATGGAACATTTAGTTAATGAAAGAGCAGTCATTGTCAAAAGTCAGTTTTTTTTATTGTTCTATAATAAAATATTGATGACATGATTTCATTGCAAGTAATAGCGAAATTTCTTCTCATCCGTGAGGAAATCTCTGAGTGCTAATTCAGGAATTACAAATAAACTACAAACTCTGAAACTAGCTTTTCATTAATAAAACGTATTTGTGAAACAGAATTTCATCGATCACATTTATGAATGAGTATGCTAATTTAAGGTAGTAGAATTATACTAACGTTCTCCCAAAAAAGTTGTAACAGTGTTCAATTGATTGCTAGAAATGATGTTACCTGACACTAGGCCAGGGCCGCTAGCTCTTACACAGGTTGGATTTTCATGCCTTTTAACTTTTCAGTTAGTAAACGCTTGCAGACATAGCTGTTACGGTAGATTGACATATTTCACATTTGAATACAACAGGGCACATTGTATTTATGATCATTACACTTAAGCCAACTAAAATGTAAAAATAAAACATGCATTTCACTTGATAACAAATATATTTTGATTGGTATTTATTCATGAAGTGTTGCATCAAGTAGGCATTAGTGACAATTTCATTGGTCAAAATTTCATTGTATACTGTTATTTAGGTGTACCAAGAATGCTGTTTGGAAGGAAATGTTAAGAAAATACACAATTTCTTTTTAAAAGTTGATACTTTCATATTGTTGATTCAAATTTCCAGGTCATATCAACCATTCTGACAATAAAATTAGCGATATATCAAGGTTTAAGTTACCAATTTTGATTGTGATTTTCTTCATGTTCAACAAATATGGGTCAGATTTTTGGCACTTTCTTGTAAAAACAAAAACATGGGATCCATGCCTGTCCCCACAATATAAGCGAGTTTAAGAGTTATCAGGGTGAGAGTTATCAATGGAGTGGTGAATTATAGAGAAAATGAGATTGGTTGCTGAGTCTATACACTCTATCTACTGGTACTATTAAGTTGTGAAGTTTCTTATGTATGTATGTATGTATGTATTTAGGTATGTGTGTGTGTGTGTGCACACGTGTATGTATGTGTGTGTGTATGTGTTTATGTATGTATGTATGTATGTATGTATGTATGTATGTATGTATGTATGTATGTAGCAGTGCATGGTTTCCTGCCCCCCCCATATAGTGTCCAGATAAGCTGGTAAACTGAATGAAATATTGCATGTGTATCCATTTATTTGCTATGGATTTCAGTGATCCAGTTACCAGTTTAAATAGATGCATATTAAATAAGAAATAAACAGTGCCTACATATTTGCTGTTATATACATATTTACTATATTGAGGGAAGCATGGAACCAGTACCATGCACCGTTCCATCCATCCATCTGTCTGTCCGTCCATCCATCCAGTCCAAAAATGCAAACATTAATGAGCCTGTAAATCTGATTTAAGTTGTAAAGAAGAAAAACAATTCATTTATACATGTAGGTTTTCTCTTTTCCGAATGATATAAAAAATGGCAATTAAAGTTTACAGAAAAGTATTGTAGTTCCTTCTTATTCCCAAACTTTTTTTTTACAGTATATGTAACAACTGTTATTATATGCTCAATCTTGTCTCTGTTAACTTTGCATTATCAAAATCATGCAGTATTTTACGATACTGAACATCTTGATATTGCACGCACTTGCATGATGCATTTGCCTAAAAATAGTATAGTGTATTAAGAACTTCTGTTTAAACAAACTTTGTACACTCATGTAGTAGACACCTTAGGTTTTGGTAGATTAGATTTGTGAATGAACTACACAAGCCGTTTTGTGCATTTGAAAGTACAGTAAAACCTGTTATGAGAGACCGCCCCTTCTGCCAACCAAAAGAGGTCTCTCAAGACAGGTGGTCTCTCATAAGAGGTGTGTGAAAATGGACTGGTTTTCAGGGTCAATAGTTAGCATTGTTGAAAAATAAATAATACCCATACTCGCTGTACATGTATCATATCCTTTATTCATGAATCTTGTTAAATAATGCATGCATTCCTCTCAAAATATCTTTATATAATAAAGATATACATCTATCAAACAATGAGAATAAAATTTATATTTCAACATCACATTAATATGTACAAAAAATGAACAGTTAGATATGATGTATATATCTTATTTTATACACTTATTCACTTGTTATTTTAAAAGAAATCCATTATATTTCTTTGTTGACATGTTTTACTCAGCTATTTGGTCTGAACATGTATCTCAATTATTGCCTTTTCCTGAATCAACTTCCCACTTACTGGTATGTTTTTACTCCTTGCAACACAAAACCACTCCCATACTCGCTCGTTCAGATCTCCGTAAACTGTCCGTCGTGCCGTGGCATATTTCCTCTGTGCTTGTGCACCTTTCTGCCATTCGTTTCTAATGGACTTCTTGTCTTTGATTACATTTTGAACTTGCGTTTTACCGACGCTTAAGCTGACTGCTATTTTGCGAGTGGTCTCGCCTTTTTCATTTCTTTCAATGACATTAATCCTTTCTTCCAGTGTTAAAATTTTTCTTTTTTTCAGCGGAGATTCTGACGTTGTTATTAGTGTTGACGTTATAAAGACTATCGGTTTTGATCAGGCTTTGGGGAATTGTGGAATAAATATATATTATGTACCAATGAATGAAACCAAAAGACATAATTAACTCATCAGGAAACAATACTGTACATTTATTCTGAGATGAAGTTTAAATCAACAGCGTTATAGCTCGATAAACAAATGTTCCGACCATCTGCACCCAGGTAAACAGATTGTGGCTTGGTGAAACACTAACAAAAGAAATAAAAAATAATTTTAAAAAAATCCGGAAATGATTCTCACTTACTAGTATTAAAGACAATGAGCTCATTCACCCTCTAGGCATTATGGATTAACTGGAAAGAAAACGACGTACTCAAACCAACACTGAAGCCCTTTCAAAACGATTTCTCACTTGGACATAAGGACTACCGGCGTTTTGTGAGTTTTCATACAGAGAAAGAAAAAATACAAACCTCTAAATTGACTGCGTATATCCATCATTACTCCCTTTGATGTTACTCTTACTGGCTATTCACATGACTTCGGCACTACAATGGCGGTTAGTGACATGTACTTTAGTCTGGTTTACTGCAATTTACAAATGACACCGTACGCTGGAGTTGTAAATTTCACAAAACTGGTACTGTAGCAAGACAAATTATTTTTAAATACTTTATTAGAGCAATCTTTGCTATTTATGCAGTCTTTGTTACAAAGGATTAAATGATGTTAGAGGTGTTTATCCCGATATATGGTTGTTCAACTATAGTGTTATTTAATGTGCACTTTGTTTGCATACTACATTTATCCCGAGCTCTAGTGTTTACAAAGGATTAAGTTAAGGTCAGTGGTGTCAATCTGTTTTGATTTTTTGGCGATGCGGTTGTTCATAGCAGTGTCAAAATGCATATTTTGCCAAGAAATCGCGGTCGCTGGTCGCGTTCAGCAGGTGGTCGTTCATAACAGAGCGTTTATATAGTAAAATCGATCCGTGCATTATGATTGTGGTCGGAAATGACAGGTGGTCGCTCATAGCAGAGGTCGCTCATGACAGGTTTTACTGTATACTGATAAAGTTAACAATATGGATGAGTTCACTGACTCAGAAACAAAACTTTCAAACAAGCAAACCAATGTACATGATATTTGTAATGTCAACAATAAACGTGAAAGACACAGTAATTGAAAATACCATTCTAATCATTTAAATAGTTATTTAGGAGAAATATTCATATCTTTTAGAAAATAGAATGGTTCAGACTATAACCAGTGCTCTTTAAAGTCTATAAAATAAAGCACTGAAAAGTATATTGAGGATTAGGTCTATCACAGATCTAACAGAGTGCCATCTTACAAGTCTGTCAAAATATCCATTTTCATTTGCTTGTTATTGCTACTATTTCCTAAGCTGCAATGATGCAAGTAATGCGTGAAGCTTGGCATACAGTTTCGTCCAGATATCTAAATTGCACATAATGAATATGGTGCACTTGGACATCCAATGTGCTACCATTGAGGCCTTCTTGAAAATATTTTTATCACTACTCCTGAATGAATGAATTGGTTTTTCAGTTTGGTCCTTGATGAAAGTTAATTAATTTCCAACATGGTTGCCATAGAGACTGTGTTGAACATCTTGCTATGTTTCCTCCTTCATACCAACATAATGGCTTCTTATGATATCAAGATGGTCCCAAATTAAAACTGTGCTAACCAGACCTCCAACATCATCAACATTATCTTGTTGCTGCTTCTCCTTAAGGGATGATCATATTAACAAAGATCTGAGCATAAAGCTTTACAATTTCATAATCATTTCAAACTAATCAGAAGCAAGAGTCATCCAGACTCCTACTGAAAATGATCAAGGAGTCTCAATTTATATACTGCTTATACTACCCTTTGTTTCCTTGGTGACAAAAAATACTTAGTGCCAAAAATTCTAAGTATCAAAAGACACTTATATGCAACTTGCGTGAAATGTATACCACAGTGCTGTCTAACCCGCAGCCCGTGGGCTGACTTTAAATGGCCCGCCAGATCTTGAGCAGCTATATATTCATTGCTTTTAAGTTTTCTGCTGCAGCCCTTGGCTTCAAGAAAAACATTTTTCAGTGGCCCATGGTGTGAAAAAGGTTGGACAGCACTGGTATACCAAGTGAGTTATGCTCTGGAAACAAAAATGTTTATGGTTAGATAGATAAACAGACATAGCTAAAGTATAGCTGTAAACCCCTGTATTACAAACTGGAGGGATAATTAAAAAAAAAACAACAAGATTTGGGGTCACCTGTATCCACAATCTTGTCAAAATGTCTAACCTCATCTTTTTACTTCTGGTCTACTGATCATAGACCATAATAGTTTTTGGGCTGTTGTCTGTCATTCGTCCTCTGTCCATCCATTATGCCTGCCATGGCAGTCATTTGGACAATATTCTTGTTACTACTCTGCCATCCATTATGCCTGCCATGGCAGTCATTTGGACAATATTCTTGTTACTACTCTGCCATCCATTATGCCTGCCATGGCAGTCATTTGGACAATATTCTTGTTACTACTCTGCCATCCATTATGCCTGCCATGGCAGTCATTTGGACAATATTCTTGTTACTACTCTGCCTAATTGGAAAGACTTAAGAATATGGGGATTTCACTCGATAATTTCTCATGATATCTATTTGGTTCTAAATGAAAATGGTGCTGTTTTGACATTTGACATAGCAGCAATAGCATCCATCTTGAAGATCTTGTAATTGCTACACCTTCAGAACAGAAAGTCATATGAATGTGGAGCTTTCGCTGGAAAACTTCTTTTGGTGTCAAGCTGATGTCAATTAAAAATTGTGCGGATCTGACATCCAATAAAGCCATCACAACAGCAATCTAAAACATCTGCTTATTGCAGCTCCTCCATATTGACATAAGGTTTTCACCACAAGACTAACTATGGTGTCTTTTTGTCAATGGAGATCTTGACCACTTTATAAATAAAAATCCTAATAGTGCTCAGTGACCAAAACTGCAGACCAAGTTTTGTAAATGTACAGAGTCCAGAATCAGCAACTTGAAGTCTAAAAAGCAGTGCTTTTTCAGTTTAGATCGCTCTGGTACAGAAATAACTATGAGTGTATATACATGTGACAGAACCTGGATTTGAAACCAGGAGATTTACAAATTTTGATCAGTAGATTGGCTTCTTAACCAGTAATTTTTATCAGCATAAATTTTGATGTTCTTCAAAGAGATTGAAAACAAAATAAGTTCATTTTTTGCCTTATATGTATTATTTTAATAGTATAATAAAAAGCAAATTCTTTACATGTATCAGATTGAGATTTTGATGGCAATCTTGTGATGATAGTGTGTCAGTTAATTATCAGTTATTGAAAATAGGAGTTTTTTTTATCTTGCAGATCGCTGCAAAGATTTTTTAATAACATCCAATACCATTTTTAGTCTGCTTCATAAGATTACTGTCTGATTATTAAGCTGTGATTATTAAGCTTCACATGGATTCTCTTGTCCAGATTTCCCACTGAATCACTTCGTAATTTGCAAAGAATGGTTAATTTCCTATCTGTATCAGCATTAGAATGTTAATGACAGGACAAATATGCTCAGCCTGCAAAGAACTTTAGCTTTTGTTTCCTTTTGCTGGGTTTGTAAGGTTGATGACTGCTCTTAAATAGTTATGTTCACCCCATGGAAGAAGTTCCTGCCCTTGACTCAATATACATTCCTGTGCCTCATCCTCAAGGGCTTCTTTCTCATCATGGCTCAGATCCAAAAATCTCTTGGCAGGTTACAACACTGTAAAAAATAAAATAATAAAGATTGTTTTACATTTGAAATAAACTGAAAAAATACATCATTCATTAATGCTCTTATTAATAATTTATCAAAATGTTAAAATTGATATGTTGTTAACTGATACATAGCTGTGAAATACACAGTGGAAACTCAGGACCTTTGCCGCTTTGCCTGCACATGATTAAGCTTTGATTTCCATGCCTATTTGAACTTGTAATATTTCTTAACCAATAGTTTCTTAGCATTGGGACAAAAATTAACTTATCAGCATTTTGCAGTGAATAGAACAAAATATGTAATAGTTGTCCTTAAATATTCATTTATAAACATCTTGAACAATGCAAAAATATTGCACCATAACAGAAAAAAATTAAAATACTTACTCTTAGTGTATCTACCAAAATTATTTATTATGGCCCATCTCTCCATCTTTTCTTCCCTCCATCAAAGCTGTGGTTGGATAATTTTCTTCAAAGGCTCAGAGTCTGGTACAACACCTTTTATTTCTTTATTAATTCCCCACATTCACCCAATAATTATAGACCTTTCATGATTTTTAGCTGCTTTAGTAAACCTTTTATATATGTTCTTGAAAAAAGATTTCAGAAATTTCTAGATTTTCATGATGTTTTCAAAGAGAGCCAAGCAGGGTTCAGGCCTGGCTATTCAACTACAGATCATGTATTTTGTCTTCACACTCTTACTGAAATTTTAAAACTTGTAAGATGAAATTATTTTGTGCTTTTATTGATTTTAGTAGCGTTTTCAATAATGTTTGAAGGATAGGCATGTCTATGAAACTATTAGACAACAGTGTGAATGGGAAAATGTTTAGAGTAATATATAATAGGTATCATAAAATTAAATCTTGTGTCAGTTATGCTGGAGAGCAATCAGCTTTCAGTGTAGTGAAAGACTTCAAATTTTTTTTTTTAGAAAATGAGTGTACTAGCATGCAGTTACTTTTTATCTGGTCTCATAATGTCTTTCTTTCTTTGAATTCTTATACTACTTTACGCATATGACACTGTTATTTTTGGCACTGACGAAAAATCTTTCCAACATAATTTAAATTTGCTTTATGAATACTTAGAGCTATGTAAGTTGAGTATTAATTTTACAAAGACAAAGATCTTTATTTTTGGAACACAAAATGATGTTAAATATAGATCAGCTAGAATCTGATAGAAATATGTACAGAATTTAAATGGTTTGGTGTTACTTTTTCTAAAAATCAAAGGTTTATTAAGTCTACTAAATACAAAGTTGATCAAGCTAGAAAGGCCATGCTTCTAGTTTTCCCAAAAAATAAAAGGTAAGATACTTCAGTCTTTCCATAGACCTGTAATTGCATCTTTTCAATCATACTATATTTCCCATTTTACTATATGGGTGTGAAGTTTGGGAGTTTGAAAGCATTACAATTATTGAAAATTTGCATACTGAATTTTTAAGAAACATCATAAAGCTGAGGAAGAGTACTCCTACTTATATGCTGTATTCAGAACTAGAAGGGAAACATATTGATATAATTGTCAGATCACGAATGATAGGATTTTGGTTGTCCATTATCAATTGCAAGATGGACCAAATTCTCTAGACTCTTTATCAAATACTTTTCTACAAGGCCAGTGCTAATGCCAATACATGTACTTATAAATGGACAAATAGCATGAAGAACATTCTGATTACTGTTGGAGACCTGACCTAAGTTATGAATGTATTAATATTCCAAAAGGAACAAAAAGCATCACAACAGAAACTTTAAAAGACCTTTATATACAGGAATGGCAATCGTCAGTAACCTTATCATCCGAGGGGAAATTTCACCATTGTTTAAAAGAAGACCTGAATATGGAAAATTACTTATTATTGTTACCTAAGAATCAGTATTTACCATTGATAAAGTTCAGGACTTCAATCACAGACTCCCCATTGAACTGGTCTTTGGGACAATGCACCATTTGAAGAAAGAAAATGTAATCATTGTGAAACAAATGACATTGGGGACGAATACTATTATTTGTTTATGTGTCTCAAATTTCACAAAGAAAAGGGTTTGTTTCTACAACAAATGTTCTATTGCTGCAAACCATTTTTTTGGAAAGTTACGAGCCCTACTTGCCACCAAAAATTGCTAAATTCTCCAAAAATCATGCCAAATTTGTTACTGTAATAATGAAAACAATATCATAAACTTGGTCGTGTCTCGGATTCAGAAAATGTGGGTATGTGAGAATGCTTGCCAGTAGCTTCTCATGGGTCAGTGGTTCTTTCCTGGGTTCTTCCTCCACCATTAATACTGGCCGCCATGTATAGCCTATCATGTGCTGAAAAATGGCGTTAAACCCCACAACAACAACAACAACTCTCTCCTCTTACAACTTTTGTACACTCCAGGAGAGACATTGTGCTCTATGAGAACGATGTTACATTTATGTACCCAAATGATATCACAAATGTCCAAATGTTTATGATTGTAAATGTTGACCTATGATGTGATTTATATGTCCGTATGTTAGTGATGTTGCCTTACAATAATGTAGCAGTTGTTGTATTCTCATATGCCACCTATGTGTGGCCTGAGATTTATTTTTATTAATAAAAGTTCTGTTCTGTTCTGTTTATTTAAAACAGCAAAGAAAAAAAACTCCCTGAATTCCTACAATAAGTTAATCAATTAATACTTTGTTGTGTACACATATCAGCTATTCTTTAACAATTCTAATCTTATTTATTTGCTATGCATCATTGCACTAGTCATTGTACTGGTGGAATAGTTATGTTCCTAAGTAGACTGGTTCTGGCTGGTTTCTCTAATGTTTTGATAGAACATGTAAAAATACAGTGTTTGTGTTTTTTTTAATTTATTTATAGTTTTTTAAATTTTTAATTTTCAAAAGTGGTAGATTTCAGCTATAAACCAGTATGTTCATTGATGGCCTTTAAAATGGTATTTTGGGCATACCACCAGTAGAATCACGTGTATATGATTGAAATCCAGACATTTCGGCTATTTTGTATTTTGTTGTGCTTGACTTACTAATTTAGTGGTCATACTTGATACAGATTATTAACATTGAAAACCTTACGTAGACAGACCTCCAAGAATTCTATCATATTTCTGAGAATTCAAAAGCAGTCAAATCTGTGACTAAGCATAAAGTGACTGATTTAACTTGATCCTGTAGCCCATTCTGATATGTAGTCTTTTGCTTGCAATTTCAGGAGTGCATACCTCAGTATTTGGTTGGCCACCATCAATTGTTAGAGAGAATATTCACCTACATACAAGACAGAAACCTGCCTCTAAGCCTGGTGGGATCCTCCTACCGTGGTCCCAGCATTAATGACTGTATTAATAATGCACGCCTTGAAGTGGAGAGAATTTCAAAGCGTTACTGTTAAAATGTATAATTAAACAGTCTGCCTGAGAGTTTTTTTCATTTTCACTAGGAGACCATTAGGAACTGCCATATTTCACATAAATTTTGTACCCATTCATACATGTGAGAGAACCATGACATCAAGATCAGAGATTCAAAAAATTTGGTCAGTGGATTGGCTTGTAAATCTGATTCACTAGAAGTTTTTATCTACATAAATTCTATGTATTTTACTGCGATTGAAAACAAAGCTAGAATTTTTTGCCATAATATGTATTCTTTTCATATTATGATAAAACTGTAAGCTTTGAACACGATTCCAATTCTGTTGTGCAATGGTACAATAATAATTAACACAATAATAATTAACACAAGTCAGGGTATTGTCATTTAAATGAAAAAGGAAGATTTGTTTATGTCACAGTTCACTGCAAAAATGTTTTAAACATAAAATCCACAAGCGGGGCCCTGAGTGGCCGAGTGGTCTAAAGTGCTCTCCATTTGCATTTTTAGTTTCCTTCACCAATGTACTGCAGCTGATGATATTCATGGTTATTATTATATTTCATACTTAACATGCTCTGACTAGTTCTCTGGACCAGATTTCCTCAATGTAGTGGTGTCTGTATATGTCAGTGACATCATTTCTTCCAGCAAATATTATATTAAAATAAATGTTCCATGAAACACACCATGCTAAAACAGGACTCCTGCTCAAATGTAAACTGATATCCATGCATTGTTGAACTTTTTGTAAAAAATTTTAGCCAGTGCTTTCTTTAACATTGGGAGAAAGCTCACCTGTGCCAAAGGTTGGCTGATTTTTAATCAAAGACTTGCAATTCAGTATGACCCCCCTTCGATCCCTTTATTACATATAAGACCTGAATAAAATTTCTATCTTTGACATGAATTTTCTAAATCACTACTGTACTGTAATCAGTGTAGAGTATGTTGTGTACACATGTCAGCCACTGTGTAACTCTCAGTCAGATTTTACTCAGCATGAATCTCAGTTATTGCAATGGTGGAACAGTTCCTGTATCCAGTAGACTGTTTCTGACTGGTTCTATAATGTGTATAAATACTGTTTCATTTTCAAAGTTAAACAAAAATCTTTTAATTTTTGAAAGGAGTCAATTTCAAATATAAAGCAGTCTGTGTGGTAGATGTCCTTTCAAATGATATTCTTCTGACCCATAAATATCATAATTGTGTCTTGTGATTTCATTTTTCCTACAGAGAAGTTGGTATTTAATGTTTTGGTAAAATTCTTAATTTTGTACAAATGAGATCTCAGATAAGAAGATCGACTGTATCAAAAATAAATAAGTACAGTAAAATCTGTCTTGAAAGACCACTGCTATGAGAGGCCTGCTTCTCAGTGCAAGACTTGATCATTTAGAAGTATGACCCATCATGAGAGACCACCTGTCTTGAGAGACCATTATATTTTTGGCCATGGGTGGTCTTTCAAGACTGATTCTACTATATATGCAATTTAAAAAGAAAAATGGCAGTTATAAAGGTAAGTTTGACAGAATATGTGTTTTATGCCTGCCATTTGTATTCCATGTATTTTGAGAATTTTCTTTGCCACCAGCTAGTAGGAAGTATTTTCAACAGAATGTCTATTTAACTGAAATGAGGACAGTCAATTTTGGACATCTAAATTAGCAGCTCACTGATTGCCCTCCACCATCTGCTAACAGTTGCTACAATTAAACCTGTGTATAAAGACAATCAAGTAAACATAAAAAATTGTCCTTCTTACAGAAGTGTCTTATTTTATATCGGGCCATTGTTCTGAATGTACCTTAAAAGCTGGTATAACTAAGACTCATTGCATGGAAAGTGAAAACTTAAAAATTGCAAAACATTCATATAAATCCAGTCAGCATCATTCACAGGTCAAAGGTTGGCACAACATTAATCTATTCCACTTGACACTGCCATCAACAATGATTTTGGCTAAAATCAAAATGTAAGATTTATGTCATTGATGCTATCAGCTCTTTTTTGTAACTTGCAGTATTCATTTATAAAGCAATGATTTCACTAAGGTAAAAAAAAAAACATGGGCCTTTTAATGCCAATTTATTTAAACCAGAAACAGTAACATGAAAAATTAATTTTCTTGTATTCTCAATGTAATTTTATTATTATTATTATTATTATTATTATTATTATTATAATTATTATTAATGTAGACATAAGCTTAATATTAATGCACTTCACTGTGTTAAGTATATCTATATTATGCACCTACTTTTTGTCCATCATTGTAGATTATACTTTAAGCAAATGATCATTTGTACAGGACCTATTTTCATTGCTAACTTTTGTCCATGATTATATTTGGCAAAGAATATGTTGATACAGATTTTTGAGTGCAGTATATTCTAGAAACAATTTAATGGAATTTTCCAATTAGAAATTACTTGCATTGGAGGAATTTACACAAATTGGGACTCGTTCAAGACACTGGATTACATCACTGTGGAACATCAGGACATTCAGGACTATTGAAATTCATTCATAACATTCCATACTTTTGGACTTGTGTTAGGACACTTAGGATTATTTGGGATTTAATTCACCATACTGTAAGTGTTTACACTTTGTAACTTAGAAAAATAATTTTTTTGTTGATTTTACATAAATTGTTGGTTTCAGTTTCTTTATATTACTTACTTAAACACTTACATTTATAACAATAATTGTAGGCTTATCCAAGATCTGAATTTCTTTAAAATATTTCAGAGATATGAAAAATTGTATTTGAAATTTATATTGACTTTGTTTGGAATATTCATTATTCCTGGTAAAGATTTTAATTGCACACATTTGAGAAATCTTTAATGAAACCAGCAAGCATTTACAATGTCATCTAATGTCAAGAGGTTTGATTCAGATCTTACATATGACTGGTTAGAATCTGTGTTAATGGATGAGTTGCTTGAGCCTGCCAGACATTATGCTATTGACGAAGTCAATGTCTCTGTGACAAAGCAAAATATAACAAATATTTTGGTTCAGTATTTGGTGGGGAAAGAAAATTTTGGATGATAATACTTTGGGTTTTATTAATAAATATGTCTCTATTTTTGATTGAAAATTAAAGGAATTGCAGTTAAAAAACCAGATGGACTTAAAATTAAGAAAGCTTCCGCTTCAGAAAGAAATGTGAATTCAGAAAGAAAAGAGAAAAATACAAATTTTTGGAGTAAATTAAGACAGATGTTATATGAATATGTACACTTGTTTCAAGATTTTGCACCAAGAACAAATAAAATCTATCACGAAGTTGAGATTGTAGATGCTACACATGTGAAACAGTATCTTGACAAAATAAATCCTCTCAATCATGAATGTTTGAAGGAAAAAAAATCCAGTATTTGCTGGAGAATTATTCATAGAACCAAGTAAAATTATCTGGAGTTCACCATGTATTCTTGTGCTGAAGTCAGGTACTGCATTCTGTACGTGTACAGTTAACAGTGTCACAAAAACGGATTCATTTCCAGTGCAAGGCATCAGTGGCAGCATTGGTAAAATTGGAAATGCAAAATATGTTACCAAGTTTAATCTTTTAAAGGATTCTGGCTACCTCTACTCGTGGAAAGACATTTCGGCATTTGCAGCTTCAGCTTTAACACTCAGCTTCCTACTTTTTATATGTTCCCTAGTGTTTTATACGAAGATAACCATAACGGTTAGTGATCCATGCAGGAGACTCTCAATGGAACATTCTGTAAATGTAAACATCCTGAAGAACCATTTTACTAGTCATATGGTTACAACCACACAATCAACATGTACTTTTTACTGTTAATTCTTGTACTGTCTGATGATATTGAAGTAAACCAAGAGGCCCTAATAAGTGCAAGAACTGTCTGGCCCTGTCCAGTTTACAAGTTTGCTGTTAACTAGTCTTGAGAAGTGATTGCCAGTTATGTATGGCAACACCAATGATGCTTTCATTATGCCCAGAGTGCTGGAACAATCATATCTTGCTTGAAAATGATGCATTTGTGACAGCCTAAGCTTCACCTTTCGTAGCTATGAGCTACATATGTCTAACTCCTTTTTACTGCTTACTTCTATCGACTCTGAACTGAATTAATTCAATTCAGCATATTCAGCCACACCAGTAGCCCTCTGGACTGAAACATTTCTACATCCTCAGGAAAAAGTCCCAATGTCAGATGCAGATTAACAACTTGAACAACAATTACAAATGATACAATTCCTATTACAGATCTGCCAAGTAAACAAAACTTGCGTATCTCGAACATCAACAGTAGAAAGAAAACAACTCTGAATTCAGCTCCACCACGCTCATTGCATGAAATCCGACATGTGGAACTGAAACGTAGCTCAGAGGCATCAAATCAGGTAAAACCCCATAAGGAAATGTCTTAAAAAAGTTGGTACCATTGATAAACTGATAAATTTAAATATATTTATATATGCCTCTTGACCAAAGAATGCAATACATTTGCTTCAACTGCCGGGACATAAATTGGGACACACACAGTCTCTAGTGGCCCAGCATCCAAGATCGGAACATCCAATAGCACCTAATAAACACTGTGAATTCATCCATGTGCAAATTCACGAGGAACCTACTCGTGATGATAAGCTTCTTGACCTTGTATTTCCATTGCTGGTCAGATCATCTGTTAGTGCTCCTGGGATATTAGATGATGGCATGGTTATTGTGGATATTAAACCTGCCTTCTGCAACCAGAAACCAAACAAATATTTCCGTTCTCTAGAGCTAATTGGGAATATATACGTATAAACTGGAATAGCATTTCCCATGCAAACTATCAACAGTAAACACAAGGTAACACCACAGTTGACATTGAAGACCTATAATCAGCATTTCAAAATTGAAATTTTAAAATCCCAGGAAAAAAGTACCTTCTAAAGTGAGTTGAAATAAACTTTCACTGTCATGCATCAGCAGGAAGCTTCGTTGATCACTAAAGGAATAGGCATGACTCTGCAAACAAGGAAAACGTTTGAACCAAATACACGCAGCTCCAGAAAGAACGTAAAAAAGCAACAAAAAACAATTCAGAAAGGCAGGATGGGACCTTGTCAACAATGTTATTTGTGAAGGGCTATTAGGAATGAAACTCTAAACCATTCTGGAAGTATTTCAAAACAAAGAAAGAGAACATTGGTACAGCACCCCTCAAGCAGAAAGACAACCTTATTACAGATTCTGAAGCCAAGGCAAGCATCTTAGTCGAGTAATTCCTCTCGGTTTTTATCGGCAACAGTGACAACTCTTTAGCAGAAGTTAAAGTGCAGACCTGATCATTATAAAACGATACCGTTGACTTTTGCCGTTCTTGTGTTACATATTTAGGACCTATTTTGGGTTGCGGTCTAGTTAAACCTGTAAAAGATAAAGTCAGTTATGTCTGTGAATTCCTAGTTCTTTTTAGTAGAAAACGATGCGATATTTGGGTATGGCTGGATATTATCATAAAGTTTGCGCCAATTTTTCTATATATGCTTTACCACTGATACATTTGTTTAGTAAGAAATGCAAGTTGCAGTAGTAAGCCAAATGTCAATAGGACTTTGATAAATTAAAGGCCATACTTAAGAGTGCACTAATTCTTTTCAGCTCCGAATATTGGCCAGTTTTTAAAACGTCTGTTAATGCATGCGATATATGAGTTGGTGGAGTATTGATTCAAGAAGATGAAAATGGTGCGAGATGAAATCGCCAAGAAAACCATTGTAGTTGCAAAATTAAAAAGCATGTGTCATCGTGCATGAGACTTCTGAAGTCGCCTCCGCAGCAACGTTTGGCCTTGGTGTGACGGAAATCGCGACAACAGCAATATGTTAAGCACGCCAATCAGATTTACTGTCTGGGCTATACCAATTGCAACTGGTGGGGCAGGAGGCACTGGCGAAATAACTTCATTACAGCGGCACAGGCGAATACACGTCCATGTGGACATTCTTGCGGCAACACAAATCAATCTCAACACAATTGCCAGGCTGTACTGGGTGGCAATCGAAGATGGAACGATTTCCATGACCAAGATTGAGATCGTATTGGTCAAAGTGAAAAACGTCTGATGACTCTGTGCACAGATACGTAACCGGGACTCCCTCGACATAGAACTGAACCAGGATTTCATTTACAGGCAGTTGCCGCGTTGATCAACAAAACTGCATGCGAGACCGCTTTGGGTTCCGGACATGTGGTATTTTATATTACACGCACGATCTCAAACGATTAGCTCCCGTGTAGATTCTGAAACTGTGCGGGTTTATTTATAGCGAAACATGTTGGTGGCGTGCGCGTTTGTTCGATCATGGGGTGGGTAAGAAAAGGCTGGTCAGATGAATAAAACTGGTATTTGCGAAAAGGGAACGAAGGCGCGTGCCCTGCTCGGTAACATAAATCTCAAACCTTCATTCTTCTTCACTCTACAGAAAGAAGGTTGAAGTAATTTACTTGAATTAATTAGTTGTCATCATTATCCCTGCTAACTATTAATGACTACCTACATAACCTACTGACATTTGATATTCTGTCACAAATACATTATCGTATGCCTGTCACATGCACATTATCGTAAGCAGCAGAGAGGGCGATCAGACCACTTAAGGGAGTTGTCACCCTTGTGTTTGGACCAAAAAAAAAATAGTCACCCTTCATAGAGGTCAATACCACGTCTACGATTATTGTTTGTCCCAAACAGAATTGTAGACGCCCCCTCTCTGCTGCTATTCATGTTGTAAAAGAAATTTTTACCACCATATCAAGTTTGATGAATATTTTTCTTTTCATCTGAATCATGGGAATCTTCGGAATCTTCATCTGAATCATGGGAATCTTTTGTTTTGTTCTTCAAGTAATATTCAAGTTCTGATGGTGGTTTTTCTATTTTTGGATTTATGTTCTTTCTGTGTTTATAATATATCATCAAACTTCTGTATCGATCTCCACCGCAATTTTTGCAAATCTGATATAATCCTCTAACGCCGTTGTTACATCCAACACAACTTCGTGGACCAGCATGAGGATTTTTCTTTATAAGATAATTATGTTTCTTGCAATATTCTCCACGACATTTTTTATCACATTTGTTAGTGGTTCCTTGATGCAGCCACACACAGTTGCTCATTATATGAATGATATCTTTTTAATTAAATTTAATTTTATCATCCAAATATTTTATCAAGACCCACACGATATCTTGTTCTTGGATCATGTAAATTTATTGTTATAAATCCGTGCAGAGTAGCTTGCGCTTGTGAGAAGAAATTTTTGAATTTAATTATATCCATGTCACCACCACACCAAGTTTGATGAATATTTCTAAGTGTGTGTGTGTCTACGCCATTAAACACAACTAAAATGTTGCAGTTGTCTCTGATCACTTTCGGAATTTGTGTATATCGTTGAGTAACATAGATCACGTCTGTATTTTTATGTCTACCTCGGGAAAATATTCTGGCTGGATTTGATTGTTTATCTAGCATCACATCGTCGTATACAACTAAATTATTAATAAATCCGTCTATGGAATCTATGGATGGTGCTTCATCAATATCGGTTATAAACTCTATAACATCATTACCTTCATCCAGTAATCACGCGTTTTCATTGAAATCTTTAAGTACATCATAACATCGTTGATCATCAGCGGATGGTGCTACCAGATACAACTTATCCCATTTCAACCATCTCATTATCAGATTAAGTAATAACTGCGTCTTACCCGATCCAGATGGTCCTATGATAATCATTCTGATGGAATTTGGTAACGCAGGGTGGTGTTTAACTGGCTCTCGTTTTCTTGTTGCTGAGAAATCAATTATATCCATATATATATTATGTCATGAATTTATATTGCTTACATTGTAGAGTTAAAACTCCAACTACTGATTTAGCTACGGTTACAACAAAAAATAAAAAAATAGCGTATGGTGGAAAATGTTCTGTATGTGGTAGAAAGAAATTTTCGTTTTTACCTAATAAGCGCGGTGGTGATATTGCTAATTTGATGTCAGAGTTTCCAGGTGCTCCATGGGCTAAATACAGCAGAGAAAAACATCTACCGGGATATAATTATTGCGGTCCTGGTACCAGACTTGATATCAGGCTCGATAATCAGGATCAACCAAAACCAGGCGAGGAACCAATAAACGCTATTGATCGAGCTTGTCACGCTCATGATGTAGCTTATAAAAGTAAAAATCTACAAGATAGACATATTGCAGATGTGAAATTAATTCATGCATTAAATTCTATAAAAAATAAAAATATTAGAGAATCATTAGGTAATTGGTTAGTAAGATCAGCGATGAAAGGTAAATTAGCACTTGGGGCTGGTAATTAATAATGGAATTGATTTATTATTCACCAAGAGGATACTGGAGAGGCAAAGCAGCAATTGGTAAACTTGCTGATGCAGCAGCGGTTAAACATTCTACTGCTAAAACGTGGTTATCCAAACAAGCAATATGGCAAATTTATCTACCACCACCGAAACGAATTCAGTACGCGTATTTCGATGTCAGTGTTCCTAATGAAGTTCATCAAGCTGATATTCTGTTTTTACCGCATGATACTGTGCGTAGAAAAACATACAAATACGCGTTAACCTTAGTTGATGTTGCAAGTAGATATAAAGAAGCAGAGCCGCTATCAGCGAAAACATCATCTGAAGTAGCCGACGCATTTGAACGAATTTATCAATGAGGACCATTACGATGGCCACAGCTGCTACAGGTTGATCCTGGTAAGGAATTTCTTGGTCCAGTATCATCGTTGATGAAACAACATAATACCAAAATACGACGAGGTCATACTGCAATTCATCGTGATCAGGCAATTGTTGAGCAATTTAATCAAACACTTGCTGAGCGGTTATTTGGATATCAATACGCGAGGGAATTTATTCAGGATAAAAGATCTCGCGAGTGGGTTGCAAGATTACCAAGCGTGATAGCTGCATTAAATAATGAGATTACACGAACAACCAACATGAAACCCATTAATGCAATTACGAAAAGAAATATACCAACACAACGAAAAGATGTTGAAAAACAAAAAATATTGGGTGATGTTACAGTTAGATATTTATATGAGCCTGGTGAACTTGAAGGTGGTAAAGCGAGAGCAACTGATCCTATTTGGAGTGTTACCACACACAAAATATCCACTGTGACAAGATCCTCAGGGAGACCTGCAATCTACAGATTAGATTCGGCTGCTCCTCAGCGTGGATTTACACGTGAACAACTACAAATAATCCCTGCGGATACACAACTACCACCGCGATCACTTAACTAGCACTAGCGCCAAGGGTGCCAGCACCCCGACGTCAATTACACTCAAGACAGGTCAACATGGTATTTTCTCGTGTATGACCGCGACTATTATCTTTTCTATCTACGGTAAATTGTCTTGAATCATTACTCGAATACCGCCATAACATTATACAATTACAACTTGCGCAATGATTATTCTGCTGCTGTTTTAACTCAGTAATAAATTCAACATCAAGATCAAAGTCACGTTTATTTTTTTTATCAGATTGTTTGTATCCAATTAATTTTTTTCTTATTATATCATCATCGATGATGTTAAATTTATCAACGATTTCAGGAATTATAATTCTACGTAATTGAGATATTTTTCTGACCCTCGATACCGCTAAATAAACTAAATTTGACCACTCAATGCGATCGTCTACAATCCACACTCGTGTGTCAGAAATAGTTAATCCCTGAGACGAGTGGATCGTCATAGTGTATCCCAACACCCATGGAGATTTGTCAGCGCGTAATGCATCTTCGACCACACTGATATCAACGGCGACAATATCATTTAATACGAGATTCTGTTTTTCAGTCTGTCCTGGAATATCAACATTAATATTCTGTTTTCGTGTATCTGATGGTCTATAACACAACGGTACGGGTAATTCTGAATATTTTTCTTTATGCAGCTGAAATAACTGCTGTTGTAAATCGTCTCTGATTATTTTTCTGCTTGCTACGATCAGATCGCTGGGTCTCCATAAATTTAAAAAATCACTCATTGAGGTCTCTGAGATCACTCCACGTATTATTTCACACTGAATTTTGTTTGATTGTAATCTGATTAATTTTTTAAATTCCTTTAAATTTGCATCGAGAGCTCTATGATCATCATCTATTTCTTCGTAATAATCAACGAAATTTTTTAACCAATCATGTGGAGATGGTCCAACAAAAGGCGGCGGTTGACCATGATCGCCACACATTATTATAGCGGTATTTTTCGTCAACAACCAATCAAGAAACATTTTTAATGTATCCAATGACACCGTACATATCTCGTCCCAAATAATTATTCTAGGTATATATTTTTCTCCCATTCGTTCAGGAGTCCATGTATCCCCGCGCCACCTAAAGAAACTATGATACGTACACGATTGTACTTGCCGCTGTTTCATCTCGCGTGCAAGTCTATGTGTGGGTGTCAGCACGATCATATCTGAATTTCTAAAAACATCAATTGCTCGAGTCGTTTTGCCGCATCCACCAGATCCATTGAGATATACTGTCTTATATCTGGTTATTGGATCACTCAATGATGGCGCTTTCGACATTTCTGATATTTTATTACCCTTACGATAAAAATCTCTCATTGGAACATCTGCTGATTCTGTATAATTGTGTAATAATTCTTTTTTTATTCTCCACGAACCCCATCGTTCATCATTACTTGTAAATTTCATAACAGATTCTAAATATTTACTTAAAATATAAAACGAATCTGTTGCGACTCTGACTGCGGTCTCAGGAAATCTATTAATCATCGATAATAAATTTATGGAAACATAAGCCAACATGGAAGATCTTAGATGAGTATACTGTGGGGAGACGTCATTTATGTAACTAACGATCGTACCCAATTTTGTTCCGTCGGATAAATAAACACTTTCTCGATTTACAAATATATTTCTCGCTGTTGTATCAGCGATTATAAAATCGTACTCGGCATCATCTAGAATTAATCGTGCGTGATGTCTTTTATGATCATATGCACCACCTTGAGTAAATTTACCTATAATTTTTCTACCGAGATCTTTTGCGGTTTTGAGTTTTTTAGGAATATCATCTTCGGAAACATCCTTAAACTCGCTAATAACTTCACAATCTGACATGGGCAACCAAACTTTTGTCTGTGCATGATATGATATAATCGCCTCACTGACCACCAACGATGTCAGTATCGCACAATCTAGCATATATCGTAATAAAACTATAGGTGCCCAACGTTTTTCACAAAAATGTCTACCAAATCAAACATAACAAATCATGTGAAGATTTTCGTTAAACTCGAATGATTCAATACAGGCGAATCCAGTCAGATCAAAATCAGGTAATGGTCCATTAATTGCCACTCGCGTCATCTCGTTTGTTGGGTGACCAAATCTTTTAAAGTATACAGAACAATCTCCGTATCCTAGAAAACTTCCTGGATAACATGCAACCATATCAACCGAAATAACATCATTGTAATTGTATTTGGTATTCCATAATCCACCGTGTCCGTATTCGACGCAAATTGCGCGTACGTCCTCGAGTAAATCAAATCGTGTTGGTTTCCATGAATTTTTTTCTCTAGCAAAATGAACCGCAACAGATGGAACGGTAAAACAATTAGTTAGTAATTTGTCAGTATTTTCCGCGTGCTTGCACTCTAAAAACTTCTCCGCAAGATTTTTCATCTCGTCATGGAGGGATTCTGTTCGATATATTTCACCGTTTGGTCTGACAAACTGATCAAATTCACCTTCCTCATTACTTTTAAATAACCATACCGATACAGGATCGGTTTTACTTATTTCGTTAATAAAATTAAACATACTCATATCTGCCCCAGAATTATCTGGGGGGGGGGGTAAAATCTAACAGTTCGATCACGTGGAAATATTGTTACTGCGCTAGTCCATGCATGCGCGTTATGATCAATAATATTTATTGGAGCTCCTTTCGATTTATATTTAGATTCGTACAGTACCTCTCCTGTTATTGTCGCTACGGTTATTGGAAATTTTAATAGTTTTCCTAACTCAGCAACATCTTTTATTGTAGCACCGGTATCCTTAACTGAATCAGCCCACGAGTTTATTTTTTCACGCCTTAAATCAGTTAATCCATTTCCACGCATCGCGTTTGTAAAGTGTTCTATTACTCGTTCGGCTACACAATTTAACCTTGAAAATTTCATCGGCGCTAGTTTATCAACGTTGGGTTTTTTATTTATCTCATAGATTCCATAAATAACCGCTGTTACAGGATACGCTCGCTCATAATACGGTTTGTCAATACCCGTCAACAGACCCGGTCTGGAATTTTTACTTAATATGACAGTTTTATTATTGCCAAGGACAGGATCATATTTGTCACGGATAATCCAACTACCTGTTTCTGTTAATACAATAAATTTTACTCTGAAGAAATATTTTTGATTGCCCTCATACTCAGCGATGTAGTTAATGATAGTTGCCGCTCGCTTGTCATTCATTGTGGCGTCCTTGACGGAGTCAAGGCGTATAATCTTGAACGTTGACCATGTATGAGATGCACCATCCGTGTAAAATTCTTTCTTGGCGTCGTGAATTTTCGAGATCAGACTTTTATTTTTCGGATCAACCAAATCTCGCACTGGCCAGTCTGGAGATAATCTGTCGAGGTTGAATTTATATTTAACAGGCCTAGTTTGGGATAATCTCTCAAACTCATTCATATAATTAAAACAAATATTTAAATAAAGAAAATTATATATATACAATGTCTCAATGCAGATGGCTGATGATCGGCTCAGTAAATCGATGCAACAAAACCTGCAGAAAGGAATTTTGTTGGATGCACTCACAAAACATACGACGAGGAAGTCTAGGACCAATACCATGTCTGCGGTGTGGTATTGGAGTGCGAGGAAAAACATGATTATGTGGAAAGTGCGGTGGAAAACGGTTCAGAGAACTTAAAAGATATTATGACAAAAAAAATAATAACGGTGAAAACGCTATAAAATCCGTGGAGGATTATATATCAAGATTTCAGACAAACAATGATTTAAACAAATAATATTATTATAATGGAGCAAAATAAATTTGTCCCACATCCTGTCATAACAAACTATGAATCAGATATTAATGGTGTCATCAGACACTGCAGGTTAAAAAAACCAGTTGGTTATATTACTAATGCTGGTTATCTAATGTTCACATACAATGGAGAAAAGAAACATTATCTGTGTCATAGATTCACGTATGAATGTCATCATGGGATGATCAATGACGGTCTTGTTATTGATCATATTGATGGGAATCCTCAAAATAATAGTTTATCCATCCTTCGTGTTGTCACACGAAGCGTGAACTCTGCATGTGGTAATACAGGAAGATGTAAAACAATCGGAAAGAGGGCGGTAAATTCCACAAACACAGAAACTGGCGAAGTAATTATATTTCGTTCGATGCATTCAGCTGCGAAATATTTTGATATTACCCCGCATTCAGTACAAAAAGTAGCAGAAAATATATATAAAACCGCTTTCTCGAAAAAATATAAGCAGAAAATCACCTTCCAATATTGTTAACGAGATAAACTATCAAAACCATTTATTATTTAAGGGGACCCAGTACTGTCTGATCGTATACTACTGAAGTTTTGATTATATAAAAGGGAGATTACTTTGTAATATATAGTTTTCTTCGTAATCAGTCAGTTTAACTAATTACGTCGTAATTAATTACTCGTAGAAGTATATTTATGGTTTTTAAATATTTCCCATCATACAACATTACGAGAAATCAGGATAATGTACAACCGTTATTATTGATCCGCAAGGAAGCTGAAATATAGGCACAGAACAGAAACCGTTGTTATGGTATAAATCGATCTGCAGGTGTGTTCATGCCGCTTAGGATTGCTGTTATTGATTCGCAGGTTGTATTTGCAGTCTGCTTAGGAAAAACGCTGTTTATATATTCAGAAACTGTTGTTATAATACAGAAACCGTTATTTTAATGCAGAAGTAGTTATTATTCAGAAACCGCTGTTTTAGTATAAATATTGGTTCCTTAGCTATATATTAACTTCCGAAACATATGTTCGTAACAAGGTTCGATGGCTCAATCAGTATGGTATTGGACTGTGACGCTTGCGGTCCAGGATCGAATCCCCATGGCTGACAATTTGTCGGTGGTGCGCATAATTGCGATTTTTATAATAATGGGGGAACCGCAAAACCCCCCGCTCAGCAAAATTCAACCACAATATTGACTGGTGGTTGATACATATTTTCGTATCACCCACTGGATTCATTATTGTGGGTGGGATTTTTGCTGAGCGTATATGTTTGTGCCGTCCTTAGTTAAGTTATATGTTTGTGCCGTCCAATGCATAATCTGAGCTCGCTAATACACTCGATAGGAGCTCTTCATTCATAATCTGAGCTCGCTAATACACTCGATAGGGGCTCTTCATTCATTTCATATGTTGTACTGTCCTTGAAACATCCCGACGAACTCGCTAAAGACTCGATAGGGGTTCTATAGGGATAATTTTTTTTTATTTTAAAGATTTATATATTACATAATGAACCAGGAAAATATCAATGACACTATTTCTGCTATTAAAAAATTGAAAAAAGATAGAATTAATATATCCGATGAACTAAATCCTGAAAAAATAGTTTCTGATTTTGAGATTTTACAAGAACGTAAAAACCAGGGAACACACACACTATCATCTGAATACAAGCTCATGAAACGGATTCAGGCGGCAATGTTTCAGTCGCTAGCTACCGTAGAAGATAATCAGGTGAAGGAATTCGTTCCTCTCTCTGCCGCCGTAGAAAGAATTAGATCGCTGTTATCCCACGAGTACGAGGCAAAGAAAACGATTAGTACTCGTATAAGACAATTAAGAAAAATTATGTTAGATCGTGAAACGATCCAAAGTAACCCTGTTACTGGTGAAACGATCCAAAGTAATAATGAAAGTTTTGGTAACTGGGGTCCCTGTCAACGCTAACCACGTGCAGATCTTTGATGGGCTAGAATTATGTAAAATGATCAAATTTTCAGAAAAAGAAAATAAAATTTTTTTTTTTTTGAAATATTTTTTTGCAAGGCTGATTAATTTGTACCAAACACACAATCTGATTAATTTGTACCAATCACCATATCAGTAATAAAAATATATTTTATTTATTTTGAAATATTATTTTTTTTTAAGTTGATCGAATTTAATACAGCAGTAAGTCTGATCTCTGTTACAAATGTTCTTCTAACTGTTAAGAAATCCTCGTGTATAAAAACACTCCATTACATAATATTTAAGATTTCACATACAGATTTATCACAAGTTCTTCTCCACGTATGTCAATTAAGCGATTAAGGTGGTCTGTGAGTTTAAAATTTATTCGTGTTAACATATTATTGTGACACCGCATATACACAGGATTAGTTGGTTCTTGCACGATTAAACTTCCGGGGGGAACTTGTGGTGTAAATGTGTATAGGATGTATCCTTGTTGAGCCTGGTTTGATCTTCCGAGATCTATTTGATAGCTGCCATCGATTACGTCACAAACCAGATTGACCACGATTGTCGGTGTTATATTAACGATTCCCGGAGATACGTGCCTGCCGCCGCCATGTGGATCATTATCATATCTAAGAACAGTTGCTGGTGGAATTAATTTTCTCCATGCATCTAGTATTTTAGGAAAATATTCATCAATGACATCATTGACAGATTTTCTTAACTCAACTACACTATACCCGGGAAATTTATAATTTGGTACATCGGCTTCTGTTAATTTATATTTTTCTAACCATTTATATGCATCAGGATTTTTAAATGATTCTAAAAGACTAACCATCGCTTGAACTATTCGGTTATTAAAATATTCCATATCTGATATAAACTGATTTAATATTTCCACACGCGTGATGATTTTTTCACGTGATGACGCTGATATGTCAAAAATATGTTCGTTAAAATATTGATTTAGTTGATCTAGTTGTTTTTTACATTCTCGATTGATTTCCTGAAAATATTCAATTATATCACTTCGATGAAAACCAAAAGAATTTCTTGTTTCCCCGGGATTTCTAAAAGTCCATGCCTCAATATCACTGAAAAAGATAAAATGGCTAAGCATTGATTTATTTTTAAAAATACGTAGTTTTTCCCCGTATGATGGATTAATTTCATGATATGATTGCCTATCCGTGACATAATCAGACTTTTTCGGTTCTGGTGGTATCGGTGTTATCGGTGGTGATATTTCAGGCCATCCTAGTACGGATCTGATTGAAGATTGATAAATATCAACGGCATAATCAGGCGAGTTTATTTCAATCGTCGAGGACAGGGTCGGTTCATGAACATTAATTGATATTTTTGCTTCTTTTCCGGTTATTGATTTTATTCTACGTTGAAATTCCTCATTGATTTGTTCGATCTCATAACTGCCAGTTGGTATTCCAACAACAACCCAGTCAGGTGTTCCATCGGGTTTATTTTTACTAGCAAATACAAGCGAATTATTTGCTGGTGTACCATGAAATGATTTTGATCTGATATTTGGCCAGCTGTAATATACTCGTAATTGCGCTAGTGCTATTTCTTTTACTGGAATTGCAGTGGGAAAATTAACACTAAATTCAGGATTAGACGAACTTACCGAGATCATCGTTATCTTTGGCGGAGTTGTGTTGGTCACGATCTGCTGGTATCTTTAATACCGATACCCTCGTCGTATATTTTTTAGTCATCATTGAAAACTCGAAATCAGATATAATTCCATCATTAAGACTCGCTGATAACAACGAGGATAATTTCGAGTATGCTACCGTCGCTGTGTGTAATTTTATTTTGTAATCGGATAATTTTTCGTTCGTGCAAGTACATATTTTTTTGCGATGATATTAAGCACACCTGCAATAGTTGTTGTTGCTGAAATACAAATAGTTACAGCTGCTGGTGCCATCATTGTCAACGCTGATAATATTACACCGGTTCCAGCAACAACAGCGGATACTGAATAAACAATTACATCAACAATAACTAATCGTCGTCGATATTTTTTACTTTTACTGTATATTGATCGACTTGATTTTTTAGCGCCGCCTGCCATTCACGCACTTGATTGTACCTGTATTGTGCACCGTCCATATATATTTTTATGCAGTAACCAATTGAGTTGTTTCAGCTACAAATTCCAAACACCACCAGTAAGATGTTGCGGTTAATTTCTCATCAGCTGCTTCCAGGATAAAAATTTCTTCGGTTCCGCTATTTAATATAACAGATACAACCCCGGAAAACCTGTCGGTAGAATGACGCCATGGAAACGTTGTAAATATTTCAAATTTTGCAGCACTGAACACAGACAGCCTGTACACGCCAGTGGTTGTTGCTGTATATTTGATAGTATTATTTTGCTTGGACCATGTTGCAAAACCCGATGATACCGTGTATACGATGTTTGTGATATGCCCGGGAGTTATTCCAGCTGGAATTTTAATCAAATTGGTTTTGTTGACAATCTCAGGAATTCCCGCTGCGATGTTTTGCTGTGTTTGTTTGATCGTGTCTAGGTTACTTTTGATATCAACGAGTTTTATATCAATGGTGTGCGGAGTGCCAAAGAATTTATTTATGGATTCGTCGGTTTTTTGAAAATTTCTGCGAAATCTTGCAAAAGCGCCCACGTGAACATCATACTCGGCCCGCAGCGTGGATAGTTTTCCATCCACGTTGTCGACGTATTTTTTTGTTGCTTCGTCTTCGTCAGATGTTGGATCTCTTAAAACTACTATTTTATTTCCGTTCATGCTGAGTTCACCCGTCATTGTGTCGCCGGTGCTTTTCATGCAATTAGCAACGCTTTTTGCAATTTCATTTCTAATTGTTGCAAACGATATACTTGAATCTCTGATTCTATCACCGTCAGTAAACACGGGAATATTATCCGTAACTGCACCAAGTACTCGTCGAACTATATCATACCATCTGATATTGCTTGTTTTTAGTTTACCATATCGATCTTGAAAAATAACAACCTCATCTGGGTCAACTCCAGCCAGGTTCATAATATCAGCGAGTTCATCTTTAGTCGCATACTTCGACAGATCAACGTCATCGAACTTTTTCTTAACGCGTGAGGATCTTCTTCCGTAAATATCAACCATTATAATAAGACCTGTTGTTTAAAACGCTTTACGCGCAACGAATCGGTTACTTGTGTAATCATGCACAACTTTATGTGGTGGTTTGGATGATTTTGATATAGCGTCGAGTACATTAATTACTTCACGGCCGCATATTGGCGGATCTGTCATTGTTTGTGTGGGTAGCGTTGAATACCAAACTCTGGTTCTTGCTTGAAGTGGTGCGACATACTTGATAAATTCAACGGGTGGAGCTAACCCGTACGAATCAAAATAAACGATTCCACGTGGATCAACCGCGTATGATACCCAATGAGTGCCGGGTCCTGAATTTGAGTCTAGATTAATAATACCTGTTTCGAGTTTGTTTGGTTGTTTCGGTAATTGATCTCGCATAAAAACACCTCTAAAGGCTTTTATTTTTAATTTTTTAGCAGCATCAAGTAAATCAAAATTTGATGCTGGAACGTCTAACGTGGAAGCCTTAGACCTCTCCCCCAACTAGATCCTGGCAATCTTAGATCGCGTCCCTTTTTTGTATCCATTTCCAGTTGCTTTCTTTAGAGCCATACCAGCAGCTGTTCCAACGGCACCTAACGCGGCTGCTTTTGCTACGGCTGGAGCAGCAGCAGCTATTAACGCTTGAATAGCTGCAAGAAGTGGAAATATACCACCTATTTTAACCATGTCTTTGATGGCGCTCGGAGAAAGATGAAATTGAACTCCAGTTTTTGATTCCAGGGCTTTATTGAAATGTTTAATCTGATTATTTGTCAACGATAATTTGTTTGGACCACCACTAATCTGATCTCGTTTTAGTGATATTTTAGTTCCGCATTTGTTGGCGGTTTTTGATTGAAGCTTTTTGACCTGACCGGGAGTCAGAGTAACATTAACATGACTATACGACATTTTTATATAAATAATATTTTTTCTGAATAATTAAAGATTTTCCACTGGTGCATCAACGACTCTCATTCGACCACTACCCCCTTCAAGTAACATGGCTTTATCGCTAAGTATGACCGCGATTGCTCTGTAGAAGCCGCGAACAAGTGGTGGACCAAGTATATCAGGAGGAGGTCTAGTAACACGAGCTCGAAAGTGTATATCAACGACAGATTGCTTGGATAAATCAAGATGCTCCAGCGAAAAATAATAAATCGGATATAGACCTGTAAAATCTAGTTGTGATATTTGCAAACCGGTATCCACATTTTGATCACGTCCCATGAATGACATCAAACGATGATATGCACGCGCTACATGATTTTGATCAAAATTTAACAATATATCCTCAGCCGGTTCTTGATGTCCATTTATCCGCAAGGAAACTTCATTAACTCCAAGGTTATCAAATATCATATGTGAATGTCTTTGATTATTCATCCGAGCATTATCTTGCAGCGCAATAAAAATATGTCGTGGTGAAGAAACACCCTGTTTTGATGCTATATGCCATGTAAATAAACCATTAACATTGCTTTGAGCAGCATATGTGGTTACTGTTAACCATGATATCAATGATTTATCGCCTTGATCCATAAAAGATAGTAATTTTTGTTCTTCAGTAATTGATGGTGTTATTACTGGCATCCACAATGAAAGTTTTGTTATATTTACTTTACCAGCATCAGCATCACCAGCAACACCAGCACCTCGCCGGATTGCATCATTATCATCATTTTTTCTTGCGAGCACAATTGTGTGTTTAGCTCCAAAGATTACCTTTCTAACATTTCTGCAAAATCCAAAGATGTGAGATAATGGAATTGCACATGAAAAATTTCTTCTATCTCCCGACAACGCTGCTCGGCGTGTTGCAAATCCTAGGTTGAAAGTCGGGGCAATACCCTTTATAATTTCAAAATCACCCCCTGGTCTAGTTTCACGATCGGGGTTGGCCGCTTCTGCCTGATTAGCAACAGAAGTATCCTGTGGTGTGAGTAACTTGATATACTGATTATGGTTGGCGTTGTCGGTGGTATCCTTAGCAAACATCATTGTTGGACCGGCCGATCTTATAAAGTCGTCAGAATATCTCGCTAGACCAATTATTGTTGTAGCAACATCAACATTCTTCTGAATTGATTCAATATTTTTTCCATCAATCATGTATGTGGCGCTATCAAACAGTGCCATAATTCCGTTGTTGACAAAACCAACACGCAAATTGGCACCATATGCCGTATTATCCCCCTTTACAAGTTCACCTTCTACTTCAATAAACGCCTCAGCGGGCAAAAAATATCTACTTGTATCATGAACCTGTAATTCGATTCTCCCCCGCTGATCTGGTTGTTTTGCGT
Source organism: Sinohyriopsis cumingii (assembly GCA_028554795.2). Taxonomy (NCBI): domain Eukaryota; kingdom Metazoa; phylum Mollusca; class Bivalvia; order Unionida; family Unionidae; genus Sinohyriopsis; species Sinohyriopsis cumingii. The sequence continues at coordinate 28,723,915 of CM068828.1, forward strand.
CATAGGAATAAAATTGATAATCACGTACCGATTCATCTTTGAGGACCGGTGTATCCATGTCAAATGCTGGGTCGGATATGCGTTTAAACATTTTATTGTAATTATCATTTTTCCAAATGATGATCATCGTCAACGAAGACCGCTTCCTGCTATTAAATTTGCTGTTATATTTTTTTCTGCTTCTTCAGATAATTCCGCTAGGTTTTGATTTGCAGCTTGATTTATTATTTTACTGACATCTGCAGGCATCACCTCAGTACTTGGTAATTTTACTGGTGGTTGTTGTTTTCGTCGCAGTAATCGTGCTAGTCTTTCTTTGATCGCCGAGAACGCCTTACCAGCAACATTGACAATTGCACCAGGAGCTTTATCACGAACAGCCTCAATAGCCTTCATACCTAATTGTTTTGCAATCGGTATTGCTTTTGGAGCCATCCTTCTAAATAGACCCTGAATAACATCACCAAGTCCATCTCCGTAAATAACCCTATGGATTGGTAATCGTGAGTTTACCGCTCTGACCTGTACAGATTTGCGATGATTATTATGTATGATCATCTTATTTTTATTTACCATTTATCTAACAACTAGTCATCAGCAAGTTCATCGATAAGTTCTCGGTAAACGCCGATATCCATGATGCCGCCGCGAAATAATCGCTGACAAATATCAGCTGCTTCATTAATTATTTCTGGTGAATTATTTCCGGCACGTTTTCCTCCTATGAGAACTTCTAACCGTGACACGTCATTGATGATATTATCAGGACATAAACCAGATCCTGTTTTAGGTTCATCTTGAGGTGTTTTAAGTACTGATGGTTGCATTACCGGAGTAAGTATTTCAGTGGTGACCCGGGGTGAGCCAGGTAAGTCACTTCTTTGAAATCCATGTGGTGTATCTACCGGTGTAAATGTTATTTCCGACGCAGGAGTTTTACGTAAGGGTAAAGGAATTTTCTTCCAGGAGGGTGATCTTTTTTCTGTTGATTTTTTAAGTAGCTCTTCAGACCTTTTAAGTTCCGACTTCAACCTTTGCTGCGGCGAAGAAGATTGCTGTTGTTCTATTTGTTGTAGAGGTGGAGGAAGCTGATACTGGGAGAATTTTTCTTGTTCTAGTTGTTTCAGTCTCTCTCTATAAAGTCTTTTTACTTCTCTATCAAGACTTTCGTATTCTAGACCTCTAGCTTGTTTTTTGTTGTAATATACGCGATATATCCATTTAATGAAATTATCATCATTGTTTTTTCATGACGGGGTTTTAAAATACTAGATTTATCAAATATATTATTTAATATCATCTCAGGTAATTTTTCTCTTTCAGTATTTCTAATAACATCAACAACTCCTTCGTTAAATCTTGCAATTAATTCTAAGTTTTCTCCTGCTGGTTTGGGTTTAGATACATGTTCTTTTTGAACGTCGGCGAGATCAGTACGAAGTTTTCCAATTTCTTCAAGTATTTCCTCACCAACAGGTGGAGGTTGAGCTGCAGCTATGTCAGTTGGAAGATCTCGTAAAATCTTCTTTGCCTGTTTAGTTCTTCTTGCTATTTTTTCAGTCTGCGCTGCAGTTTGTTTTGATATCGGAAGAAGATCTTCTTTGATGACTGCAGTGACGGGCTTAAACAGTTTTTTAGTTTCTTCTTCGTACTCAACTTGAGCTTCTTGCTGCGCTTGTAGATTTTTTCTGAATGAGTCTCTGACAGGAAGAAATTTTTTAATTGCTTCTAATCGTTCTCGTGCTATTCTTGCAGTATGAGATTCCGAATGTACCATTTTATTATAACATAATGATTTAATTAATATCAGCAGAAGAGGTATACATTTAATTAAAAAGATATCATTCATATAATGAACAACTGTGCGTGGCTGCGTCAAGGAACCACTAACAAATGTGATAAAAAATGTCGTGGAGAATATTGCAAGAAACATAATTATCTTATAAAGAAAAATCCTCATGCTGGTCCACGAAGTTGTGTTGGATGTAACAACGGCGTTAGAGGATTATATCAGATTTGCAAAAATTGCGGTGGAGATCGATACAGAAGTTTGATGATATATTATAAACACAGAAAGAACATAAATCCAAAAATAGAAAAACCACCATCAGAACTTGAATATTACTTGAAGAACAAAACAAAAGATTCCCATGATTCAGATGAAGATTCCGAAGATTCCCATGATTCAGATGAAAAGAAAAATATTCATCAAACTTGATATGGTGGTAAAAATTTCTTTTACAACATGAATATCAGCAGAGAGGGGGCGTCTACAATTCTGTTTGGGACAAACAATAATCGTAGACGTGGTATTGACCTCTATGAAGGGTCACTATTTTTCTTTGGTCCAAACACAAGGGTGACAACTCCCTTAAGTGGTCTGATCGCCCTTTCTGCTGCTTCGTATGCCTGTCACAAGTACATTATCGTATGCCTGTCACATGCACATTATCGTATGCCTCTCACAAGTACATTGTCGTATGCCTGTCACAAGTATATTATCGTATGCCTGTCACATCACATTTTTAGGTCAAATGCTTGGTTAAATAGAGTAATAAATTTGTTTAAGTAGTGATTTCAGGTGACCGACAAAAGCTCACAAGCAAATGCGCGCAGACATAAGCGCGCAGACATAAGCACGCCTAAGAACGTGTGAACAAATGTTCTTACAATATAATGAATTCAATATGTGATTTGTGATTTTTATTTTTAACGTAGCTTTAACAATTTTTCAGTCATATCGCTACGATGTCTGCAATGTGGCAGTTTATAGTGATGTCTAGCACTGGGGCATCATGCCGCAGACATGTAGCATGATGTCCCACCCAGTCACATTATCCTGACACCAGGCCGACCAGTCCTAACACTAACCTCTAAATGCTGAACGCCAAGCGAGGCAGCTGTTAGTACCATTTTTTAAGTCTCTGGTATGACTCGGCCGGGGATCGAACCCACGACCTCCCGCATCCGAGGCGGACGCTCTAACCACTAGGCCACCGGAGCGGTATGAATTCAATAAACAAAACATAAATTTGAAGAAAAAAATCTTGGTTTATTTACTTAGAATGTTTATTACTCTATACACGGCGGGCGCCCTGTACACACTTGTGAAATGTTAACAAACCTATTGTTGACTTATTAAAATATTGAAAAAGAAAGGAGAATATTGTGCAAAATTTGCCTGATTTATGTATAAAACAATTAGTAGAAATGTTAGATGTTAATGTTATGAGCTATTCCTTGCAAGTAATCGTCTAACGGTACTGTTCCATATGGTGGGACCAAAGCCTGGAGACGGCGATTAAGACGAACGTACTTTGATTTAGATGCCTCTGATTGCCTGATGCCCAAACGAAATCTCTTAAATTTCAATTCGTAGTGATCTTGTTCTTTCCACACAGTTAAATTGTAAAGAAGACCCTACTTGTGCTTATTGTCTTTTCAGTTAACATTTTTGTATTGTCTTTTCAGTTAGCCTTTTTTTTATTGTCTTCTCAACCTTATCTTTGTATACATGCGCGTTTTTGTCTTGCGCGTATTTGTCGGGTTCTTTATCATTGCGCTTTTGTCTGCCGTGATTTCAAGTGTCGGTACATTCATAAATTAAAGGTCAGATTTACTTTGCACAATTATAGATACTTGCAAGTAAATGTGGGATTTATTATGCTGATTTTTCTCCAATAAAAAACTTGTTTCTAGCAAAATCCCTTTATGGATTTACAGCATACTTTTTTTTGCAGAGAACTATTTCTGGACCTTGACCAAATTTGGAAGCATGTTTGACGAGTTTGACAGTTGCCGGTATTACCATGTTAACATGATTGAAGCACTTTTGATTGTAATTTATTAAATATATGGTATATTATTTTATGGCATTTCAAATATTTAATATAAATAGTCACACATTAGTTGAAGCTTATATTTTTGTAATTTTTAGCTTTCAGTAAAACAAATTTTTACCCCAGCGTGTTGTTCTGAAACAATTCAAACGTCAAATTGAGACAATCATCGTGATTAGTATGCAAAAATCGCGACCAAAATGTTCAAGGACAAATCCTCTCATAGGATCATGCCAGTTCAGCTACTGTTGTGTATTTTTGTGCAAGTCATTTTACTCCCATAGCCTCCTGCGGCATACATAGGTATGTGAATCTGTAGCCTCCACACCCACCCCTCTCCCACACAAGAAGAGAACCGGAGCTGCAGGGGTGAGCGTTTTCTCCAAGATTTCCGTCCGACAGAGCTATCGCCTCTCCCTATCCCCACTTCAAGTTTTCAGACGCAGATCTGTCACTGCCATACGACACCAAACCACAGCAAAACCTTTTACTTGTAAAACTACTGATCTGAATAAGCATTATAATATTTGTCTAAGTTTACTTTTTCTCTATGTGTCACTAGAGAATTTATATTAACATTCTGAAAATTATTAGAGGAATTATAATAGCTCTGTCTACTATGTTTTTTTACACCAGTAGAACAATGTCCAGAGGAGACAACTACTATAGAGTCGAAACATTTACCTAAATGTGAGTTGCCTCCCTTGACATGAACTTGACCTGCAATGCAAATAGAGCTATACTCTTATTATTTTTCAAGACCATAAAATTGATGACCATAATCCAGAAATTTCAAGAAAACAAAAGGTGAACATTTAACGTGACACGTCCTATAATGATGACAAAATGTGCAGAAGCAAAATTTGTGATGCAAAGATATATCTTCCAAATCCCCAAGCAATTTCTGAGTCAGATTTTCAAATAAAATCTTACAATAAATTTGATTTAGTTCTCCTTGATGCTAAACTCAAAGGAAATTTTATTGCAATCACGAAGTTCCCTGTAGATTAGCTAAAACTGAATTTATGCTACATGGAACTATATGGACAACGTTATGTGCTCCATCCGTAGATAGTCTATAACAGTACAGCAGCGCAAATATATCGTTAGCCCTCAACTTTATTGGAAGAAAACCATTTGGACGTTTTTTCCACATATAAACCGTAGGTCTGTTATAGGGCAGCATGCACGGTTAACTTGGTTTTGCCACATATTTAATTTAATAACTGGTTCATCTCGAGGGGTTAGACCAGTTCTCGTTCCAGTTTGCCTTTTAGAAAATTGCAGGTAGGTCTGTCCTTTGAAGTCTTGTTTGTTTTGTACATTCCAACACATAGCTATATGTTCTGCCGACCTTCTCGAACCAAAATGTACTGTCTTAAAACAAGCCAGGTGTATTATTAAGACTATCATGTGTTGCATCACCTATTTGGCCAGTGTTCCATAAACAAAATTTGAATTTCATCGTCAGAAATTGGTTCCGCTTTCGAGGTAAATTGTTCTTTATTTCACGCCTATGTTGCATTATTGTGCTTATGACAACCTAGAGTTATTTAGCACCTTCAGGTCTGGAGTGCAAACCGCATTTACGAAGTTGCCTTTCAAAACTTTTGACACCCTCCGCCCGATTGAATGTGCCTCGAAGTTTGTCTTGTCACTCTTTTTTTCACACTAATAAAGAACTTGTACAGGAAATTGCATTGTGCATTTGAGAGAAGTTTATGACTCTTTCCTGTTTTCGTATATCTAATGGGGTTTTGTGTGCAGAAGATCATTTGCAACTTTAGATCAAACAAGGCATTGCTTAAAGTATTTATGTTGGACTGCTTGATGATATTATTCTGTGTCTGAATTATGGTATGGCAACAATCTTGAACTAGGCTTGCTTGTGTTTTCTTTGTTCGCGTTCCAGATATAGGCCGGTTCTGTAGCCAGAGTCTGCTCTCGTAGGTCAGTCATTGGTTCGGTTATAAGAACCATTAAGTGACTCCAATCTCCTGCTTCTTTTCTGTTGTCATCAAAACTCACTCGATAGGAAAGAAACACATGCCCAGCAATGCGTTTTTCTATGACGATAGCATTTCTATTACATAGGTCCACTCTGCTACCTAGTGGATATAGAGCGTCTATATTTTTATACAAAAAAACAGTTATAAAATAACTGCTCCAGTATAAATTTGCACCCATTATTCTATCAGTCAAATGTAAAATCACATGGCAGGTCCTAAAATTTAATTTAATTTTATTCAACAAGACTGATGACTCTCGATCACAATATGATGTCCATACCTGTTGAGAATGTTTACTTTCTAAAATGACCAGGAGAACGTAAGGCAGCAAGCGTGCAGAATAAAAGGGAACGACCATATAATTTTCTAAAGGAAGGGAGGGCGGTTGGGATTTGTTTAACAACCAGTGTATTTTTCTTCCATAACATGTTTATCCAATTAAACCTGAGTCGTGGGCCATGCACCAAAATGTTTGCCCTAAACTCCCGAGACAACAATTTAATTTTGACCTATATTTTGCTTATTTGGTAGATTTTTTTATGAATTTGGAGAAAAGCAGTCATTCTGCTATTTCTCTATTTTCAACAATTTTATTCAGAAGTACAATTTATAAATATTTTCGACCAAATATCTAACTTTCCGCTCAGAAGAGTACACATTGATTTCTTACCATCCAAAGGCGTTCGGGTTATGGTTAACCCACCACAGCATGATGGAGATATGTAAAAGGAAAAAAAAAATGTTGTTATTGCTGGTTGAAAAACAGATTATTAAAAACAGATAGACCTTACTAATGGCGATATAAGTTGACTGAAAAGCTATGAACTAGAAAAATTGCGGAATATAGAATAATGGCTACGATAAAGTTATTAGCATTATAGCTCTCGAAGAATAGTAGATGAAGCAAATAATTAAATTATTGGAGTGGTTTTAAGATAGCAACAACCTAACAGATAAAGGAAAGGCGCTTCTAAATCGGAGTACTGGATCACATGTTTTAGCTGATGAAGTAAATAATTAAACAACTATCATTACTGCTTAAAACAATAATTTTACGTAAAGAGTGTTCAATGTCAGATGGAAACATCACAAGAAGACATAACAATTGTGTAGCCCTCTCAAAAAAAGACTAGTGGCGATGGCATATTTGTATTACCCAGGTAAATGGATAGCATGATAATTTATAATAAGAAATCACAAGAATTACCAGAAATAAATGCTACTATACATATCAACTCGGTAAAGAATATAATACTATGTGTCAGACAATAGGCATCAGTTTGTCATTAAAAATATTATGAGGTAAAAGAACTAGAGAAAGAAAAGCTTAGAAATATTTATGTAAACCGTAAGACGGGATTTTAAAATAAGAATTATATAAATCGTGTACCTACAACCTTATTTACAGTTAATACAACTCCTGATATAAAGACTATATATCATGAAACAAATAGGCATGCAAAAACTGGTACAATTTATTTTCTGATATAGATTCCCTAGCTAGTTAATCTATAGTAATTTTATTACTAGAAATAAAACTCTTAGTATAATTGCTAATTGCATGCTAATTAATTCACGAAGGAAGAAAATATCTTTATCAGGGCTTAAAGAAAGAAATGTCCAATGCAAGTAGCCAGCCTTATGCATTAAGGCAATGTTCCTGCTGATTTTTGTTAACGAAGTTAAGCTCAATAATAATTTTCATACCGACTGGAATTCATTAATGAAAGAACCAGTGAAACCGCTAATACAGCGACCATCTCCTGTTTACCTTAATCGATTTACAAAATTCGCAATGGTTAGACCAAATCTAGCTGATATCGTACGAATTATCGCTTCTTCTTCAGCTTTAGCAGTCGTTTTAGCCTTTCATCTAATTGCAACATTCTTCTACTTTTGACTCAGTGCTATTAATATTCTCCATAAAGTTGTTTTCTATGCCTGTTAAATGACCAACTAGCTATATGTGCTATTTTACTGTCATAAGTTTGTAATATCACATTACAGTTTTTTTAATCAGATCTTTATCTTTTGCAATCTCTTCTTTTATTTGCTTTATAATGCTGTTATTCAAGTCCAGGTCTGTTTTACTTTTATTGATAAATTGTTAAAGTTACAACATCAGTTTCTCATATATCTTAATTCTCTCAATCATTGAGCAGTAAACAATCTAGGAACATCTCCTTCTCTGTTAAAATATATTTCAAACTATTTTTTAGTTTTTCAATTCAGTTCTTAAATTCAATATTTCCCGTTTTAAATAAAGAAAATAATGGTTGTAAGAATGAATTTGTCTCACATCCCTTAAGATTATGTCAGATCGATTTGAGCAACACCAGCTATTTTTGCTTCTCTCCTTGTAATCATTTCTCGGGAACTTTTAATCTGCGTCCCTGTAAGTCTAGGATTTCATAATACTGTAGGAATAACAATTTGGTTGATGACACGTATTTTCTACTTTTGTCAAATCTAATGAAAGCAACAAAAAGTTGAATCAGACTTATTTGTAGCAGTAGAGTTACGTGATAATAATATGTACTTTTATTTAAACTTACTAGAGGTTAACCGTAAAAGAAGTTTAAATATCCACTTTATCCATTTCTTAGTAATACAATGTTTAATTTTAATCTTCAAATGAGGTTTATGTCACACATATATTGTGTGTTATCTATCTCTAACGTATTTTTGATAATTTCTTTAACTGCTTCTTAAGGGGTTTCTAATCTCTCATTTTGATATGTCATCGTTATTAACAGTGTCAAAACAGTCGTCACATTTATCAATACCATACTCATAACTTTATTTCGTTCAACACTATTTAAACTAAACACATTAAACACGAAAAGGAATTAAGACTTTTGGAATGTAAAGAAGGTATTCACGTCAATATATATATATATATATATATATATATATATATATATATATATATATATATATATATATATATATCGTATAACGACGGAATAACAGAAGCCTAGAAACATGAATAAAAGTAGTATTGTAATGGAGCACACGAGAAAATAATTGATAAAATATCGCTTATGTAGCTTTGGCAAATGCTGGATCATCTAAAATATCAAAGTAATGGTTACATGTAATGACATTATTGATTAACATATTTGATGAATATATTTCTTCCAATTGATCACTTCAACGAATTACGGAAAGAGTAAAAGAAGACTTAACAATCTGAATAATTATATAATTTTCTGGGTTTATGAGTACGAATTTCAGCATCAAGTACTTGCTTAATAAATTTTAAGCACATTCATAAAATAGGAGAAAATACGAATGGAATTTATTGTACTAGCCACGCAATACTATAAATTAATATAAATCAGAGATAGCACATTAATGTTTTAAATTAAATGATGTAACAGTCTAGTTACGCTAACCCATAAATGCGTTTAAGGAATCTGTACAAGGGCCCCAAAATTTACCACAGATATTAATTAATATTAATTTTGTGGACGCAAAAGAAAGAGGTCACAATAACTCTTAAACACGATAACATAATAAGGGAAAATGTGAAGTGGTGATGGATACAGTGGCAAAGACCAATGATAGAGTCTGAAATTAAATATTAGCTTATAAAACAGGCTAATTGCACATTGCGTAAACAAGGTAAAATACGAGTAACAGTATAGAAGGTGTATATTAGTTACGAGGATGATCAGTACCAAGAAGATATAGTTTTTTCTTTCACAACTATTTCTTTTCAAAATCTGTTTCTGCTTAAAGGCAGAAACAAAAGGGAGTTGATACACATCATGCGCGCGCGCGCGCGCGCGTGTGTGTGTGTGTGTGATTTGGACTTTTAACGTAGCTTTAATAATTTTAGTCATGTCGCTATGATGTCTGCAGTGTGGTAGTTTATAGTGATGTCTAGCACTGGGGCATCATGCCGCAGACATGTAGCATGATGTCCCACCCAGTCACAATATCCTGGCTTCAGGCCGACCAGTCCTAACACTAACATTTTAATGCTGTGCGCCAAGCGAGGCAGCTGTTACTACCATTTCTTTTAATAAGTCTTTGGTATGACTCAGCCAGGGTTCGAACCTGCGACCTCCCGCATCCGATGCGGACGCTCTAACCACTAGGCCACCGGAACGGTTGATACACATCATGCCTTTAGGGACATATTTAAAGAGAAAAAAAAACAGAAGAAGTAGTTCCATAAAGGAAAGAAGTTGTATAAGGTGAAGGTTATTAAATTATTGTAGAAAGAAAATGCTGGATACTTCTCCACGCAATGATATCAAAAAGTGTATGTCGTGGTAGCAAACTAATTGAACTCTTCAACCTAGAATTTAGAAGCACTTTACTGAGAATGAAACTGGAGAGTGGATAGATATATTACAAAACATTATAGAGGGATACAATCGATCATGTCACCAATCTATTGACATGTCACCAGTTGTAGCAAGTAAGCCTAGCAACAGATACAAATTATGGATTAACTTAATTGGCTTTCTCCCAACGTATTTCTATCAAAATGCTTATATATAAACTAGGTGATGAAGTCGGGATCTGACCAAATAAGTCTTCGTTTTCTAAACACTGTATTCCTCATATCAAGATAGACATTTCTATAATAAGAGAAGCAATTTTAGGAGACCCTGTAGTATATAAGTTTGAAGATGTAAAGGGGGAGGCTATTAAGGGATTATTAAACGAGACAAATAAGATTGAGAAATAAAATTCAAGATTTAGAAACTGTAAACAGTACAAAAACTAAATGGCAAAAAAAAAATAAAATACATGATGGATCTTTATTATATGGGAGGTGGAAAAATGTTTTCTTCCTTAAAAATGTCCTAGCGAAGCCAATCTTGCCAAGACTACTTTCATCTACGTCTTTATATAGGCCGAGATAAATAGTACGTAAAGTGATCTTAGTAATATGTAAAGAATTTGCATGATATAAAATGAATTAATTATGTATTATATGTGCTATTAAATTAAGTTTTTTTTATTGAAATAGAACATGAGGATATTTACTACAAACGATGTAAATAAAGATCGCACAATAACAATGACAACTCAATAATACGACAGTGAAGGAGATAAATAAGAGAAGTGTTATATATATTTTGTTTACATTGTGTGCTTATGATTCAATAATGTGTTGTTACGAATCTATATTATTTGCTTAAGGTTCTACATTGTGTGCTTATGATTCAATAACGTGTTGTTACGAATCTATATTATTTGCTTAAGGTTCTATATTGTGTGCCTAAGATAATATAAAAGCAAAGCAAATTAATTAGTCTAATATGGGGAAAGGTGAGTCTGAAAGTCTTAATTCTGACAAAGTTGACAGAAATAAAGGTGAGTCTGAAAGTCTTAATTCTGACAAAGTAGACGTAGATAAAGATGACTCTGAGTGTCTTAATTCTGACAAAGTAGACGTAGATAAAGGTGAGCCTGAAAGGCTTAATTCTGACAAAGTAGACATAGATAAAGGTGAGTCTGAAAGGCTTAATTATGACAAAGTAGACATAGATAAAGGTGAGTCTGAAAGTCTTAATTCTGACAAAGTAGACGTAGATAAAGGTGAGTCTGAAAGTCTTAATTCTGACAAAGTAGACGTAGATAAAGGTGAGTCTGAAAGGCTTAATTCTGACAAAGTAGACGTAGATAAAAGTGTCTGAAAGGCTTAATTATAGCAAAGTAGACATAGATAAAGGTGAGTCTGAAAGTCTTAATTCTGACAAAGTAGACGTAGATAAAGATGACTCTGAGTGTCTTAATTCTGACAAAGTAGACGTAGATAAAGGTGTCTGAAAGGCTTAATTATGACAAAGTAGACATAGATAAAGGTGAGTCTGAAAGTCTTAATTATGACAAAGTAGACATAGATAAAAGTGAGTCTGAAAGGCTTAATTCTGACAAAGTAGACGTAGATAAAGGTGAGTCTGAAAGTCTTAATTATGATAAAGTAGACATAGATAAAGGTGAGTCTGAAAGTCTTAATTCTGACAAAGTAGACGTAGATAAAGGTGAGTCTGAAAGGCTTAATTCTGACAAAGTAGACGTAGATAAAGGTGTATGAAAAGCTTAATTATAGCAAAGTAGACATAGATAAAGGTGAGTCTGAAAGTCTTAATTATGACAAAGTAGACATAGATAAAGGTGAGTCTGAAAGGCTTAATTATGTCAAAGTAGACGTAGATAAAGGTGAGTCTGAAAGTCTTAATTATGACAAAGTAGACATAGATAAAGGTGAGTCTGAAAGGGTTAATTATGTCGAAGTAGACATAGATAAATTTGAATCTGAAAGTCTTAATTATGACAAAGTAGACATAGATAAAGGTGAGTCTGAAAGTCTTAATTATGACAAAGTAGACATAGATAAAGGTGAGTCTGAAAGGCTTAATTATGGCAAAGTAGACATAGATAAAGGTGAGTCTGAAAGGCTTAATTATGTCAAAGTAGACATAGATAAAGGTGAGTCTGAAAGTCTTATTTATGACAAAGTAGACATAGATAAAGGTGAGTCTGAAAGGCTTAATTATGACAAAGTAGACATAGATAAAGGTGAGTCTGAAAGGCTTAATTATGACAAAGGAGACATAGATAAAAGTGAGTCTGAAAGTCTTAATTATGACAAAGTAGACATAGATAAAGGTGAGTCTGAAAGGCTTAATTATGTCAAAGTAGACATAGATAAAGGTGAGTCTGAAAGTCTTAATTATGACAAAGTAGACATAGATAAAGGTGAGTCTGAAAGGCTTAATTCTGACAAAGTAGACGTAGATAAAGATGACTCTGAGTGTCTTAATTCTGACAAAGTAGACGTAGATAAAGGTGATCCTGAAAGTCTTAATTATGACACAGTAGACGTAGATAAAGGTGTCTGAAAGGCTTAATTATAGCAAAGTAGACATAGATAAAGGTGAGTCTGAAAGGCTTAATTCTGACAAAGTGGACATAGATAAAGGTGAGTCTGCAAGGCTTAATTATGTCAAAGTAGACATAGATAAAGGTGAGTCTGAAAGTCTTAATTCTGACAAAGTAGACGTAGATAAAGATGACTCTGAGTGTCTTAATTCTGGCAAAGTCGACGTAGATAAAGGTGTCTGAAAGGCTTAATTATGACAAAGTAGACATAGATAAAGGTGAGTCTGAAAGTCTTAATTCTGACAAAGTCGACGTAGATAAAGGTGAGTCTGAAAGGCTTAATTCTGACAAAGTAGACGTAGATAAAGGTGTCTGAAAGGCTTAATTATGACAAAGTAGACATAGATAAAGGTGAATCTGAAAGTCTTAATTCTGACAAAGTAGACATAGATAAAGGTGAGTCTGAAAGGCTTAATTATGACAAAGTAGACATAGATAAAGGTGAGTCTGAAAGGCTTAATTCTGACAAAGTAGACGTAGATAAAGGTGTCTGAAAGGCTCAATTATAGCAAAGTAGCCATAGATAAAGGTAAGTCTGAAAGTCTTAATTATGACAAAGTAGACATAGATAAAGGTGAGTCTGAAAGGCTTAATTATGTCAAAGTAGACATAGATAAAGGTGAGTCTGAAAGTCTGAATTATGACAAAGTAGACATAGATGAAGGTGAGTCTGAAAGGCTTAATTATGTCAAAGTAGACATAGATAAAGGTGAGTCTGAAAGTCTTAATTATGACAAAGTAGACATAGATAAAGGTGAGTCTGAAAGGCTTAATTATGACAAAGTAGACATAGATAAAGGTGAGTCTGAAAGGCTTAATTATGTCAAAGTAGACATAGATAAAGGTGAGTCTGAAAGTCTTAATTCTGACAAAGTAGACGTAGATAAAGATGACTCTGAGTGTCTTAATTCTGACAAAGTAGACGTAGATAAAGGTGTCTGAAAGGCTTAATTATAGCAAAGTAGACATAGATAAAGGTGAGTCTGAAAGGTTTAATTCTGACAAAGTAGACGTAGATAAAGGTGAGTCTGAAAGGCTTAATTCTGACAAAGTAGACGTAGATAAAGGTGTATGAAAGGCTTAATTATAGCAAAGTAGACATAGATAAAGGTGAGTCTGAAAGTCTTAATTATGACAAAGTAGACATAGATAAAAGTGAGTCTGAAAGGCTTAATTATGTCAAAGTAGACGTAGATAAAGGTGAGTCTGAAAGTCTTAATTATGACAAAGTAGACATAGATAAAGGTGAGTCTGAAAGGGTTAATTATGTCGAAGTAGACATAGATAAATTTGAATCTGAAAGTCTTAATTATGACAAAGTAGACATAGATAAAGGTGAGTCTGAAAGTCTTAATTATGACAAAGTAGACATAGATAAAGGTGAGTCTGAAAGGCTTAATTATGTCAAAGTAGACATAGATAAAGGTGAGTCTGAAAGTCTTATTTATGACAAAGTAGACATAGATAAAGGTGAGTCTGAAAGTCTTAATTATGACAAAGTAGACATAGATAAAGGTGAGTCTGAAAGGCTTAATTATGACAAAGGAGACATAGATAAAAGTGAGTCTGAAAGTCTTAATTATGACAAAGTAGACATAGGTAAATAGGATGACTATTCCGATGATGATTATATGCTAAAATAAAAATGGTCTGGACACTCCGAGCAAGCAGTTCGAGAATTATTTATTGATGAATACAAACGTGTTATCAAATATAATTAAATTTAGATGAGGCACAATATGAGGTATATAAACGTCATTCTAAGATTATATAGGAACATTGGATTACGACGACGAATAAAATCAAATGACCTGTTTATGTAGTTACACATAAAATTGGAAGTGTTCTGTTGCATTCAGTAAGTTTGATAAAAGTAAATATGTGGCATCGACGAATAATATTACAAAGTCCTACAGCAAACGAAGAAAGGAAACAGAAATGTAACAGGATATGATTTCCATATTACTGAATTACAGCAAGCAGCAATTATCGTTCAGACAATGTAGCTACTATTAGATGCTAATTTTGGGTACACGCAGATTGGTTTGTTGGAGTTGGGATACATTTTTATCAAGACATTATTTGTATCAATGGCTCTTACATGACAAGCAAATAACGCAAAAGATTAACATTTCCTTCTTTTTCCTATTTTAATCAATTGTCGGAGTTTGTCAGTGCTGTGGAATAATAAAAATAAGACAAGGAAATGGTTAAAATTATATTGTAAGTAAATCTGTGTTATTTTAAAATAAAATATAGATAGTATGTGTAGTTCTTTTGTAAAAACAGAGAAGATCAATGTTATAATATGGATTTTTTTTTATACAGTAAACGATTAATGAGCAAATCGTGTACAGATAGCATGGGGTGCATGAAATAACAAACCAAATTGCAATGTGTCATTGTTTATTCTATTAACAAACTCGTACAACACACAACTACAACATTACGTACGGTGATATCCAGGTCATGGCTGTATATAAAATTACAAAATATATTAACATCAACAATATTTGGTTTCGATAGGAAAGTGAAATACGTATTAATAAATACTGCAAATGATAAATAAATTTCAAATGAACATACTTGATACGACATTCATCGTCCTTGTTCATATCAGCTTAACTGGCCATACATGTAGACATCATGAAAGATTACATGAAATATCTATAGCTAGTACGACTTTTGTTACTTGAATCAGGAGTAAAAACCTATGCATATTGCAGTTGTATAACTTTATTTGCAATTTCTTCCTTGTATATTACATCTAAATATTCATACAAAAGGAAAAACCAATGACGATGATTAGTCAGCTTTTCTCAGAGTAAGCATGTTCTCAGAAATTTGTACAAACGCAAAAGCGGTATAATGTCATTCATGCTATTTCCCTTAGATGGTCATTCTCAGAATTCCTTTAAACTGTTTAATAAAGTAAGTAACGCCTTTCTCATACAGTTTCATACATGAATAATTTCAGTTCGTAACAAAAAGTTCAACATTTATTGAAAGCAATAACAGTTAGCACAGAAAACCTTAAAAACATTAAAAATGCTAACAATGCTGTAAAAATTCAGTTTGAAGATATTTAAAAAAAGAAGCTAGTTTCAAATAATATCGTGTGTCTATTTGACAACAAAGCAGACTATACACATTTATCTTGCCAGAATTAATTATGTGGGTCAACTCCTGGACTAATTATGTGGGGCAACTCCTGAACTAATTATGTGGGGCAACTCCTGGATGTGGGGCAATTCTTGAATTAATTATGTGGGGCAACTCCTGGACTAATTATGTGGGGCAACTCCTGAATTAATTATGAAGGCAACTCCTGGACTAATTATGTGGGGCAACTCCTGGACTAATTATATGGGGCAGCTCCTAGACTAATTATGTGGGGCAATTCCTGAATTAATTATGTGGGGCAACTCCTGGACTAATTATGTGGGGCAACTCCTGAATTAATTATGAAGGGCAACTCCTGGACTAATTATGTGGGGCAACTCCTGGACTAATTATGTGGGGCAACTCCTGAATTAATTATGTGGGGTAACTCCTAGACTATTAATGTGAGGCAACTCCAGGACTAAATATGTGGGGCAACTCCTAACTAATTATACGGGCAACTCCTGGGCTGCAAGGATAAATGCATAGCAACATTACATCGCATCCATTTCCCCATAACGAGATTCTTAACCACTAATCTACTTGTATAGTATGCTTATCTCGTGCTAAAGAGTTCAAGACCTTGGACTTGTAGCTTGTGCAACTGTTCACACACACACACACACACACACACACACACACACACATTTAAAATCTTTTACCTAATTTTTACATTTATTTATGTTTCTTTCTTTGTATTTTCTTATGTTTCTTTTCTCCTTTTGTATACAAGATAATTAGAATAAATTATTCCACCCAGATGAAAAATGCAACACAACAATAAGACTGATTCTATTGCAAGATGTTTCAGTTAAACAATATTATATAAAGATCTAAGAGACAAAAATAGAACCAGGATGAGGGTCAAAAGTTCATTTCTAGAACTTTCCAAGTTGTCAGTACATAAGGTACATTATCAAAATTATAATAAAGCACATGGCAAATATTAGATGCACCAGGCTTTTCCATGGGGAATACCAATGTTCTAGACTCAGGTTAAGATAAACATGTTTACATCCTTTGATAATGATCCTAATATTTAAGCTATACTCACAGATAAATATTAGCTAGTTATTATGTTGTTTACAAAATTCGTGTCCCTAGTCAGGTACACAGTGAACTAGATTCTCGACTAAGGTCAATTACAGAATACATACATTACATATAATCATGGAGAAAAGGCCAACAAACAATACCGATTAAATACACATAACAGTATTCATGTTCCCATACTACGCACGAGCCATTTTAAAGTATCACTATAAAGAATGTAGCTTCAACTTTAATAGTCAATCCCGGGGATTCTCACGTTTCACTTTGCATATCCTACGTTTAGCAGAGCATATAAAACAAAAGAAAATCGCTCTGCTCAAACCAGCCTAACTAACCAGATAAGGTTTGTAAAATAAACGCCGAGAAAGGTTATATCTTGAACACCACCTTTTATATAAATACCATAGAAACAGACTAAACATACAAAGTATCCCGAATCACTGCAAGCCGCACACGCTTCTGTTTGTAGCTAAAACGAGCACAGACTCGGGGGTAAAATCTTTACATAGTTTGGTGGTTCATATTGCCCAAGCCTGAATAACGCATATTTGAAATAGTTACTCAGTGACATTTGTTGATATTTACAAAGAAATACATGATATTCATAACTCAGAGTGAAAACATGTTTATGAAATTACAACAATTCAGTGGCAGCTAAAATTTATAACTAGCAAACTACATGAAAGCTTAAAACTAAATAATGAATTCGGATTAGATTTTAAGCTTTATAGAACCGAGCCGCAAAATATAATATTAAGACATTTTCCTGGCCAGAATGTATGGGATGTCTTCGGAATTAAAACCTACTCCGAGGCCAGAAGGTATGGAATGTCTTTTGAATTAAAACCTACTCCGAGGCCAGAACGTATGGGATGTCTTCGGAATTAAAACCTACTCCGAGACCAGAAGGTATGGGATGTCTTCGGAATTAAAACCTACTCCGAGGCCAGAATGTATGGGATGTCTTTGGAATTAAAACCTACTCCGAGACCAGAAGGTATGGGATGTCTTCGGAATTAAAACCTACTCCTAAGCCAGAATGTATCTGATGTCTTTGGAATTAAAACCTACTCCTGGGCCAGATGGTATGGGATGTCTTTGGAACTAAAACCTACTCCTGGGCCAGAATGTATGAGATGTCTTCGGAATTAAAACCTACTCCGAGGCCAGAAGGTATGGGATGTCTTCGGAATTAAAACCTACTCCGAGGCCAGAAGGTATGGGATGTCTTTGGAATTAAAACCTACTCCTGGGCCAGATGGTATGGGATGTCTTTGAAACTAAAACCTACTCCTGGGCCAGAATGTATGAGATGTCTTCGGAATTAAAACCTACTCCGAGGCCAGAAGGTATGGGATGTCTTTGGAATTAAAACCTACTCCTGGGCCAGATGGTATGGGATGTCTTTGGAACTAAAACCTACTCCTGGGCCAGAATGTATGGGATGTCTTCGGAATTAAAAAGTAATCCGAGGCCAGAATGTATCTGATGTCGTTGGAATTAAAACATACTCCGAGGCCAGAAGGTATGGGATGTCTTTGGAATTAAAACCTACTCCGAGGCCAGAAGGTATGGGATGTCTTTGGAATTAAAATCTACTCCTGGGCCAGAATGTATGGGATGTCTTTGGAATTAAAACCTACTCCTAGGCCAGAAGGTATGGGATGTCTTCGGAATTAAAACCTACTCCGAGGCCAGAAGGTATGGGATCTCTTCGGAATTAAAACCTACTCCTGGGTCAGAAGGTATGGGATGTCTTCGGAATTAAAACCTACTCCGAGGCCAGAAGGTATGGGATGTCTTCGGAATTAAAACCTACTCCGAGACCAGAAGGTATGGGATGTCTTCGGAATTAAAACCTACTCCGAGGCCAGAATGTATGGGATGTCTTTGGAATTAAAACCTACTCCTAGGCCAGAAGGTATGGGATGTCTTCGGAGTTAAAACCTACTCCGAGGCCAGAAGGTATGGGATGTCTTTGGAATTAAAACCTACTCCTGGGCCAGATGGTATGGGATGTCTTTGGAACTAAAACCTACTCCTGGGCCAGAATGTATGGGATGTCTTTGGAACTAAAACCTACTCCTAGGCCAGAATGTATGGGATGTCTTCGGAATTAAAACCTACTCCGAGGCCAGAATGTATCTTATGTCTTTGGAATTAAAACCTACTCCGAGGCCAGAATGTATGGGATGTCTTTGGAATTAAAATCTACTACTGGGCCAGAATGTATGGGATGTCTTTGGAATTAAAACCTACTCCGAGGCCAGAAGGTATGGGATGTCTTTGGAACTAAAACCTACTCCGAGGCCAGAAGGTATGGAATGTCTTTGGAATTAAAACCTACTCCTGGGCCAGAATGTATGGGATGTCTTCGGAATTAAAACCTTCTCCGAGGCCAGAAGGTATGGGATGTCTTTGGAATTAAAACCTACTCCGAGGCCAGAATGTATGGGGTGTCTTTGGAACTAAAATCTACTCCGAGGCCAGAAGGTATGGAATGTCTTTTGAATTAAAACCTACTCCTGGGCCAGAAGGTATGGGATGTCTTCGGAATTAAAACCTACTCCTGGGCCAGATGGTATGGGATGTCTTTGGAATTAAAACCTACTCCGAGGCCAGAAGGTATGGGGTGTCTTTGGAACTAAAATCTACTCCGAGGCCAGAAGGTACGGAATGTCTTTTGAATTAAAACCTACTCCTGGGCCAGAAGGTATGGGATGTCTTCGGAATTGAAACCTACTCCGAGGCCAGAAGGTATGGGATGTCTTTGGAATTAAAACCTACTCCTAGGCCAGAAGGTATGGGATGTCTTTGGAATTAAAACCTACTCCTGGGCCAGAAGGTATGGGATGTCTTTGGAATTAAAACCTACTCCTGGGCCAGAAGGTATGGGATCTCTTTGGAATTAAAACCTACTCCTAGGCCAGAAGGTATGGGATGTCTTTGGAATTAAACCTACTCCTTGGCCAGAAGGTATGGGATGTCTTTGAAATTAAAACATGCTCCTGGGCCAGAAGGTATGGGATGTCTTTGGAATTAAAACATACTCCTGGGCCAGAAGGTTTGGGATGTCTTTGAAATTAAAACCTACTCCTGGGTCAGAAGATATGGGATGTTTTTGGAATTAAAACCTACTCCGAGGCCAGAAGGTATGGGATGTCTTTGGAATTTAAACCTACTCCTAGGCCAGAAGGTATGGGATGTCTTTGGAATTAAAACCTACTCCTAGGCCAGAAGGTATGGGGTGTCTTTGAAATTAAAACCAACTCATGGGTCAGAAGGTATGGAATGTCTTTGAAATTAAAATATACTCCTTAGCCAGACGGTTTGGGATGTCTTTGGAATTAAAACATACTCCTGGGCCAGAAGGTGTGGGATGTCTTTGAAATTAAAACATACTCCTAGGCCAGAAGGTATGGGATGTCTTTGAAATTAAAACCTATTCCTGGGCCAGAAGGTATGGGATGTCTTTGGAATTAAAACCTACTCCGAGACCAGAAGGTATGGGATCTCTTTGGAATTTAAACATACTCTAGGCCAGAAGGTATAGGATGTCTTTGGAATTTAAACATACTCCTAGGCCAGAAGGTATGGGATGTCTTTGGAATTAACACATACTCCTGGGCCAGAAGGTATGGGATGTCTTCGGAATTAAAACGTACTCCTAGGCCAGAAGGTATGGAATGTCTTTGAAATTTAAACCTACTCCTAGGCCAGAAGGTATGGAATGTCTTTGGAATTAAAACCTACTCCGAGGCCAGAAGATTTGGAATGTTTATGGAATTCAAACGTACTTCTACGCCAGACGATATGTGATGTCTTTGAAATTAAAACATACTCCTGGGCCAGAAGGTTTGAAATGTCTTTGGAATTATAACCTACTCCTAGGCCACAAGGGTTGGAATGTCTATGGAATTAAGACATTCATTATCCAGAAGATAAGGTATGTCTTTGGAATTTTCCATTACTGATTATTTCGAGAAATCAGAGAAAAATATTTAAACTGAGTTTAGGAAGCTACTGTCCACAATAATTCTGTGCTTGCATTTGAGTTTTAGTGATAACTTACAAGCAACCAGAAATATGTTTCATTGGTTGTCATAAAGTATCAAGTTGAAATCCAGTCTCAAAACATATAGACTTCCAGGCAACGTATATCATCGTTCTCATATTGTGAAATATTCAAAAGGGTCGTTCTATGTAAGGCCACTATCTTAGCCAATGAAAAATCATGTGAGTAAACATATTTCCGCTTAATAATAATAAATAAAAATCAATAAATGACTGATTTTTAAGTAATGTAGAACAACTATATATATATATGTGTATATATATATATATATATATATATATATATATATATATATATATATATATATATATATATCCCATTAGATTGTAATGTACATGCTCTGGAATTAGAAGGCAACACCAAACATACCGTGTTGCGTTCAAATCATGCAAAACTTAACAAGCAATGTATTTGTCCTGAATGCTAAATACTTTCTGATCTACCTAGCCTGACGATTATTACCAAAACCAATTAGTAAAATAATACAAAGGAATATAAAACATGATAAAAACCTTTGTTGCAACTAGCTACTAAATCAACATTCTGTGAGGTCATATTCAGCGCAATTTATATCTAAAGTCGGATGGACATATACGTCCGTCGTAACTCCAACGTGTACATTTCCGCAATTATACCGTTTGGATCATCAATCCTGGCCGAGCAAGTTCCTTCGCAACTTCCACTTCAGGGAAAAATCAGATACGTGCCAATGATCAGGAACAAGTCCATGCAGAAAATGATGTTGTTATCCTGCATGGTTACCGTGCTGCAGGCGTTTAACCTCTGCTCTACTGTGAAGTTACAGGACTCTGTAATGTTAAAAATTGCTTTAATTTGGCAAGAAATAATCAAAATCGGGAACCGAAAACTAGACAATATGGCAAAAGTCGGATGATTATGGCAAATACGTTTTGAAATACATGAAAAGCATTTCCAGTGTCTGTGATATCCACATTGCGTTAAATCCTAATTTTTCAACGTAGATATATGTCGCCATTAGAAATTAAACAACTACACAATGATTCGTACCATAAGTTCAATGTTTGATTTAAGCATGAAAGTAGACGAAGTTAACTACCGCCCTGTGTGGTAGCGAAAGGATTCGTAATTTGCTAACTTGTAATGATTATATATATATATATATATATATATATATATATATATATATATGAATTCAAAAATATGCTCACATTCTTATTTCTATGTAAACAATTCAAAATATACATGTAACGTCTTTAAAAACATCCAGTGAAGATACAGATTAGAAATTCGTCAAATGTGATGAATACGTAGCATCTGTGGGATTATCATTTTGACTATACGACTTACTGATTAGATGTTTGAGATATTTATGGTATCATCCCTTTGACTGTGACTTACTGGATAGATGTCTGAGATATTTGTGGTATTCTCCTTTTGCCCGTATGACTTACTGGATAGATGTTTGAGATATTTGTGGCATCCTCCTTTTCACTGTATGACTTACTGGATAGATGTTTGAGATATTTGTGGTATCCTCCTTTTGACTATATGACTTACTGGATAGATGTTTGAGATATTCGTGATATCCTCCTTTTTACTGTATGACATACTGGATAGATGTTTGAGATATTTGTGGTATCCTCCTTTTGACTGTACGACTTACTGGATAGATGTTTGAGATATTTGTGGTATCATCCCTTTGACAATTGCTTACTGGATAGATGTCTGACATACTTGTGGTATCCTCCTTTTGACTGCATGACTTACTGGATAGTTGTTTGAGATATCTGTGGTATCATCCCTTTGACTATGATTTACTGGATAGATGTTTGAGGTACTTGTGGTATCCTCCTTTTGACTGCATGACTTACTGGATAGATGTTTGAGATATTTGTGGTATCATCCGTTTAACAATTACTTACTGGATAGATGTTTGAGATATTTGTGGTATCATCCCTTCGACTATGACTTACTGAATAGATGTTCTAAATATTTGTGGTATCCTCCTTTTGACTGTATGACTTACTAGATAGATGTTTGAGATACTTGTGGTATCCTCCTTTTCACTGTATAACTTACTGGATAGATGTATTTGGTAAACATGGAACATAAATGTTAAAGTTCAATGGCGATTGTCAAACTCAGAGAAAGTCTTTTTTCTTTCTAGTAATTTGTAGGAATGTTTTGAACGCTTTCAAAGTAAGATAGTCAAATTGGAACAAATTTCAACATCGTTTCTATGGCAACAATATGTATTAAAAATGCACACGTTTGTGGGCTACTGATTTTAAATATAGTTGCCTTCTACAAAGGATGCAATTTGGAAATCATACAACTGGTTTCATCTCCATTGTAAAGAACATTACAATCAAGTAACGGAAAAAAATATATATACATCACATCACATCACATACCCGGAAATATTACATTTCGACAATTTTACGACTTTTTCCATGCAAAGCTCAGAATATTAATAATAGCAAAAGAGACTCAAGGATATGCATATACCAAATTTCATAAGCAAATATAGAATCCTTTTGGAGCAAGGCTTAAGAAATAGACAAATTTGCCAATTTACAACTTTTTATGTTGTTAATGAAATCATAACGACACTGACTTCTCCAGAGACTAGTTTGTGACCTGTTGGAAAGTATATCTCGAATAATTCTGCATCAGGCCTGCCAAAACATTTTGGTCATAAATCCTGAGATTTTTATTTAGTATCCGGCTTTTGTCCAGAAGTAAAACTCCTCAGCTTGTAAAAACTGTTTGCAAGAAGGAAGTACTGATAAATCAATCGTAACTATTTGTTGTTTTGATAGTAATGAGAAAATGGCATATTATGTGTTAAGCAAATCCACTTTGTGTGTGTGTGTGTGTGTGTGTGTGTGTGTGTGTTAGAATTTAAATGTAGCTTTAACAATTTTTCAGTCTTATCGCTACGATGTATGCAGTGTGGCAGTTTTCAGCGATATCTAGCATTGGGGCATCATGCCGCAGACATGTGGCATCATGTTCCACCCAGTCACATTATCCTGACACCAGGCAGACCAGTCCTAACACTAATCTCTTAGTGCTGAGCGCCAAGCGAGGCTGCTGCAAAGACCATTTTTTAAAGTCTTTGGTATAACATCCTTGTGGTTCGAACCCACGACCTCTCGCATCAGAGACGGACGCTCTAACCACTTAGACCACCGGAGTGGTACAGGAAATCCAAAATCGCCTTCAAACATTTATCTGGGGTGTTGATCGGTTGATGAAAATACGTTAATCCAACCAAATTTATTATCATAAATCCACTCTATGTTTTAGTTACTTGCTTTCTCCTACACGCGAACAAACTCGATAACCAATCTAACGTGTGGTCTACGCCCAAATTGGAACCTGAAATCCGGAGATTTTTTAAAATACAAATCCGAAGATCCCATGAAGGTTCTAAGGAGCACTGAAAGCATAGTTAGTAATCAGAATGGTCTATTCACAGCTCATAGTCAAGATGGTCTATTCACAGCTCATAATCAAAATGGTCTGTTCCCAGCTCATAATCAGATTGGCCTATTCACAGCTCATAGTCAAAATGGTTGTATTCACAGCTCATAGTCAAAATGGTCTATTCACAGCTCATAATCAAAGTGGCCTATTCACAGCTCATAATCAAAGTGGCCTATTCACAGTTCATAATCAGATTGGCCTATTCACAGCTCATAGTCAAAATGGTCTATTCACAGCTCATAATCAAAGTGGCCTATTCACAGCTCATAATCAAAGTGGCCTATTCATAGTTCATAATCAAAATGGTCTGTTCCCAGCTCGTAATCAGATTGGCCTATTCACAGCTCATGGTCAAAATGGTCTATTCACAGCTCATAGTCAAAATGGCCTATTCACAGCTCATAATCAAAATGGTCTATTCACAGCTTATAATCAAAGTGGCCTATTCACATGTCATAATCAAAGTGGCCTATTCACAGCTCATAATCAAAGTGGTCTATTCACAGGTCATAATCAAAGCGGCCTATTCACAGCTCATAGTCAAAATGGTCTATTAACAGCTCATAATCAAAGTGGCCTATTCACAGTGTGTTCCTAGGGCAACATAAAAATATTATTTAAAACTTAGTAACAGCAAAAGTACCCCTAAACCATTAGTTCAATATATGGACTTAGTTTGAAATGCAAATATTAAACGAGTTTAAATTATGCTCTGGAAATGAAAATTGTGATGGACATGTGAATAGATGGATGGAAATAGTTTCTATTGTGATGGACATGTGAATAGATGGATGGAAATAGCTTCTATTGTGATGGACATGTGAATAGGTGGATGGAAATAGTTTCTATTGTGATGGACATGTGAATAGATGGATGGAAATAGTTTCTATTGTGATGGACATGTGAATAGGTGGATGGAAATAGTTTCTATTGTGATGGACATGTGAATAGGTACATGGAAATAGTTTCTATTGTGATGGACATGTGAATAGATGGATGGAAATAGTTTCTATTGTGATGGACATGTGAATAGGTGGATGGAAATAGTTTCTATTGTGATGGACATGTGAATAGATGGATGGAAATAGTTTCTATTGTGATGGACATGTGAATAGGTGGATGGAAATAGTTTCTATTGTGATGGACATGTGAATAGGTGGATGAAAATAGTCTCTATTGTGATGGACATGTGAATAGGTAGATGGAAATAGTTTCTATTGTGATGGACATGTAAATAGATGGATGGAAATAGTTTCTATTGTGATGGACATGTGAATAGGTACATGGAAATAGTTTCTATTGTGATGGACATGTGAATAGATGGATGGAAATAGTTTCTATTGTGATGGACATGTGAATAGATGGATGGAAATAGTTTATATTGTGATGGACATGTGAATAGATGGATGGAAATAGTCTCTGTATCCCCCACCAAATTCACAATGAAAGAGAAAATTATCTTGGAAAAGGCAATTACTAATGTTAAGTAGGATTTTGTTAATATCTAGACTTAGAAAGTCCATTATTTTATTCTGTGATAATAATTTCATAAATTTCTTTGTTGTGAACAAATCTGATAGTGCTCTATCATGTGATATTATATAGAGTTCGTTAATATGAAACACATAACCACACTCTGATTGTGCTCTATCACGTGATATTATATATAATTCGTTAATATGAAACACAAAACCACACTCTGTGCCTATCACGTGATATTATATAGTTCTTTAAAATAAACACATAACCAAACTCTGATTGTTCTCTATCATGTGATATTATATAGAGTTCTTTAATATGAAACACATAACCAAACTCTAATTGTGCTCTATCACGTGATATTATATATAGTTCATTAATATGAAACACATAACCACACTCTGACTGTGCTCTATTATGTGATATTATATAGAGTTCGTTAATATGAAACACATAACCACACACTGACTTTGCTCTATCATGTAATATTATATAGAGTTCTTTAAAATAAACACATAACCAAACTCTGATTGTGCTCTATCACATGATATTATATAGAGTTCGTTAACATGAAACACATAAACACACTCTGATTGTGCTCTATCATGTGATATTATATAGAGTTCATTAATATGAAACACATAGACACACCCTGATTGTGCTCTATCATGCGATATTATATAGAGGTCTTTAATATGAAACACATAATCAAACTCTGATTATAATCTCTCACGTGATATTATATAGAGTTCGTTAATATGAAACGCATAACCACACTCTGATTGTGCTCCATCACGTAATATTATAGAGTTCGTTAATATGAAACGCATAACCAAACTCTGAATGTGCTCTATCATGTGATATTATATAGAGTTCGTTAATATGAAACACATAACCAAACTCTGATTGTGCTCTATCAGGTGATATTATATAGAGTTCATTAATATGAAATACATGACCAAGCTCTGATTGTGCTCTATCACGTGATATTATATAGAGTTCGTTAATATGAAACGCATAACTACACTCTGATTGTGCTCCATCACGTAATATTATAGAGTTCGTTAATATGAAACACATAACCAAACTCTGTGCTCTATCATGTGATATTATATAGAGTTCGTTAATATGAAACACATAATCAAACTCTGATTGTGCTCTATCATGCGATATTATATAGATCTCATTAATATGAAATACATGACCAAGCTCTGATTGTGCTCTATCACGTGATATTATATAGAGTTCGTTAATATGAAACGCATAACCACACTCTGATTGTGCTCCATCACGTAATATTGTAGAGTTCGTTAATATGAAACACATAACCAAACTCTGTGCTCTATCATGTGATATTATATAGAGTTCGTTAATATGAAACACATAACCAAACTCTGATTGTGCTCTATCACGTGATATTATATAGAGTTCATTAATATGAATCACACAACCAAACTTAACAGATGCCTCCTCTAATGGAACAATTTACTCTTATCACGTTGGTTATTCCCCTTGTTATCACTCATGTTGACAATAATAAAAAGTCAACACAGCTTGAGAAAAAATAATTTTATTAAAGATTCATCGGTAAAAAGGAAACACCAATAAGTTTACAACATAAAAAATCAATAGTCCAGTTAGAATCTGTACAAGTGATAAAAGTCCTGTAATATGATTACACTTTATATGGTTCGAACGTTAAACTGAACCCCTCGCACATTTTAGGGCAATTGGGTTGGAAACATGTTTTGAGCACACACACTAGTTTTCAAAGGCCCATTATTTTCTCTTTTCACGTGTAGTATAATATACATGGTCGTATATGTCTCCTTTGCTCGGTACCCTATCCAGTTCTTAAATAAAGAACAGTACTGGAAATATGCCACATTTGACAAATCTTGAATATATCTAATGGACTGTTATTTTCTATGAAAATGAAAAATATATGTAGGTTAGCTGCGCAGAAAGAATCTGTTTAGCAGAGGAAATTAAATGTAGATACATTTAAGTGTTTGAAAAATAAAACCACTCATCGGTTTCTAGTGTCTACAGTTCCATCAAATTGTTCATCTGCAGTCAAAGTTCTCTTATTTATATATTTATAAAACGTTACAATATATGTGGTAATGGATCAACTACTGAAAATTCAGATCATTAAATATATATGATTTAATTTATTTTAATAATCGAAGAACTTCCGCTGCCTATGAAAAATAAAATGCTCTAGAAGGTAGTTGACGTTTGGAGGTAGAAACTAACTTATTGCACAGGATGTTTTGAACCTACCGTTAATTAGGTTACCAGCAGATTATGTACAAACTATACTGAAAAAATGTAATCATAGTTCGCTTCTGGTAGCTTCTAAAAACCATGTCCAAAAATAATTAACAAATAGGATAAATTTAGACCTAAAGTGATTTTGGCCCACAAAATGTTAAGCAAAGAGAGCAAACATCAGTACAAGAAGATAATCTTTATTATGATATAAAATTATAGTTACTAAAATGAATAGAAGGATAAACAATTCTTGTTCTCTGTTTTAAATTATTCTTCCTAGGATCTGCTTGAGAAATTAGTATCCTTGTCCAGCCAGATAAGCCAGATTTTGCCAGGTGGAAGTCACAACTTGGAAGAGTGGGATCCAGTATGACCGCTGTTACAAGCACATCTCGTGTACCAGCAATAACAACTGTGGCCTCACCTGGAGTGAACGTAGTCACTCTGTGAATATATAAATCTCACAATACAATAAATTTGTTGTGACTAACTTATCACAATATACAGTACAGTGCCAACATGGAAATATTACCAAGGGATCAGCATATTTTACTCCCTTTTAAATTGCAATTGCCAGAAAGGGCATACTGTGTGTATGCTAGAATGTATAAAGCCAGAGAAATTTTATGTTGTCATCAAATCCTAAACCTATGTTAATAAAGCATAACATGTGGTAGTAGCACCCTTGTTTGCTTGTATGGGTGTAGAACTAAGTGACTGCAATTCTCAAATTTTATGATTCTGCCGTCACCCAAAGTGCCAATGGTCAAAGACATTAACTTTAAACACAAAATGCAACAAAGTCACCGTCGATCAAAGGAAACTAAGTTTTTAACTAGCTACGTTATCAACTTATGTGTGATTGTATTAATACATGCAATATTTAAAACAATAGAGTTCGCTGATTGGCTGACAAAATGAATGTATTGTACATTAGATGTCGCATCACAGTAGTACTTGAATATAAACAGCGATATATCAACGGGCAGTATGTTTACAGTAGTTACCTTCATGGGTGTTTCCCAGCAAGAACTACGAGGGATATCAATTTCATAGTTTAGAAAGGTTTTACTTGCATCTTGGGTTGATTGTTTTTAACGGTACTCTGAACACATTATTGGCAATATAGAAAAGGAACGTAAGTGCCTTTCCCAAAAACAGGTTAGCCCCGGCAGGTATAGAACCCGCGACTGTTGTGCACTATATTAACATATACATCCAGTGGAAACGACGTGGGTAATATGTGTCCAAGCCCTTCCTCACCCTTTTTTGTCAGTTAAAGTGAATTTGTAATTTTAGGAATTGTTTGTTGTGCATTATTAAATTTGAAATATGTTTTAGCCATGTTAGATTTTAAAGCAAGGTATCATGGAATAGCTTAATAAAATTCAGCATAGTGTATTGTTTTAAGAGCGTTATTAATAACACGTGTCCCCAAAACCTATCTGTCGTACATTAGAGCACATAAATGTAATATCGTCAATTCTCGACTGTACAAACGTGGAACTATACGATTATAATTATTACAGGCTAATAAAAGAAATATTCAGTTTTTCAAAGACATGTATTAAAAATATTGCATTTTCCCTTTTTTGTTAAACGTCGCACATCTACCCGGAAAAAAATGGACCACTGCACGAGGTTACATGATCACGATCAGCTACGTTTTGCGTTTTGTTTATGTAATTTGGCAATTAATTATTGTTTGCATTGAGTTTCCATCATTTTCGACTATTTTCTCAAATAATTGACCCATTTTATTTACTGACTGATCTCTCACCGCTCTGGTACAGATACAATGATCAGTCGACGAAGATTTTAGAACATATCAAAATGCACACACTTGCCAAGTTGCATGAATTACATGGGTTCCAAAAATTGATCCATACCGCAACACTGGACTGTTGTACTACATTTCTAACACAAATCACATTCTCCTAACTGTACTCAAAACGAAATTAATGTGATAGTTCCTAACATACATTATTTTAACAAACAATATTTAATCCTGCGTCTTTTGGAGAACTTCAATTAATTTGTTTCCCCCGCATTATGATTCCAAACAATCAGTGACAGAACATTAACACAGATGCAGCTGCATCAAAGCCAGTCCCTTCAGGCACACTGTACACCGTACGGAATAGACCCAGCTAATTAGACCAGACCATCGCAAACAGAAACGCAGAATCTAGTTAGTTCGACAGAAAAACGTCCATCCATTTCAAACCAACAGAAAAAGTTGTTTCAATGTGACTGTAAATTTCAATTTTAAGCAAAACTAAACGAGATTTATTTTTGAAACGAATGACTGAGCACGCCACCAAATGCAAAGGTTGCTGGCGGTGCTATGTCGGTAATACGACTGTTACTGTGTATTGCTGAACTCACAGTTGTGTATTTACTTTGGAATCCAGCATAAACTCAATTATTTTGTTTCTTGTGGAGTGTTCTTTTTATTATTCAGCCTTAGGTAGAAAAGCAAAATGAGTATATAATAAAAAGGTTACATTTGTTTTGGAAAATATGAACTCTGTTTTTTATGAGTAATACTTCACTCCTAATGTTGCGCAGTGTCGCTTAGAAAACAATCGTTCATATTTTCCCATAGAAAAGCAGTAATCTATAATTGTTTGATTATTCAAGGTTTAATAGTACGTACGCAGGGTGCAAGAAACCTATGTCATCATGAGTTAAATACAGATACTTAACCTAAGCCTAGAAAATTTTAAATAACATGCCACAGTGACCTTAATTTGCTTAATTTGCTATATAAGGATAAATTGTAATGGATGTATAATACAGTCATCTAACAGTCTAATATAAACAGAAGTTTCAGAAATAAACGTAAAAGACATAATTTAACCAAAGGCAGTGAAACTTGATATATGGGTCAAGGTGAGGTATGTTTGTAATGTGGGTGTAATACTTACGAAAATCATGACCGAGTTTCATGACTCCACATTTCACATTGGTGTAAAAATACTTTGTGGTCACGACCTAAATGGAAGAGTGTTCAAAAGCAAGAATTTAAGAAATCAGTGTGCAAAGTTAGCCGCCTTATCCGACTCTGTAAGAGGTAGATGGTAAAGAAACCCACTTCAAATTGTTCCCAAGGTGGCAGGAAGAAAAAATAGTTTAGATGCACTGAGTGTACATATATTTGTACGTGCCTCTATTTGTACGGACACCGATGCTGGCACTAGGATTAATACAAATGGTCTCCTTTACTTCGTAGATTCAAGCAAAGGAGATCCGAATAAGACAAAACTGCCAATCAGACAAAATGACCTTAATGGTCTTATTCGACTTTATTGGTTCATGATGACAGTATAGTAACGTGGTAGACACAGATTTGGAAATATAATCTCCGATAAAATGGTTCTAAAACACTTAAACTAAATTTAAACAAGTGACACTGGTGTTGCCTTCTTGACATCTTTCTAACAGAATAGTTGGTTGACACATTTGGTTCCGTATGAAGCTTTGTGTAGATTTTCCACGGTAAGTGTTTCCGCTCTACAGTTATTATGTACTTCTGAGAGAGGGACATGTATAAGGTGAAGCTGTGGATAATGGGGAGAATTTTGGAGTACCTCTATGCTACTTTCATATATTGTGACAGAATTTATTTACGTGTGGCAGTTATGGAAACTATGCGGTATAGTAGACAGCGATCAAAAAGGTTTTTTCCCATGTGCTAGAAAAATGAGCTTCAACTAGTCCAAAGTTTACTAACTTTAGCAGTTATTAAAATAAGGATAATGACTTTTGCCAGAGTAGACAATGCCAGCTTCTGAAAGTGCAATAAATGAAGTATAAAATACACAAGAAGTGAGAAAATGTTACCGACTGGTTTTTTCTTCTTCCAATTTACCTTTGAAGTTCAGCAAGTGAAAGTGACCAAATGGAGCTAGCAGTCTTTTGAAAGGTGCACATCTGATGTTAAGCCACGCTGGATATTTTATATCTCAAATCACACTCATCAATCATGCACCAAACTAAAGGTAATTGAAAGTTATTTTAACAATACCTAACCTACGCATGTTTCTTATAACCATGATATGGTATTCATAAAGAGGAAAGGTATTCGTGCTTGTATACCTCATGTCAAAATGGGTCAAATTCTGTACAGGGTTTGTTTTATCTTTAGTGATGACCGTCATATATGGTGGCGGATCGGTATCATTCCTATAAAACGAACGTTGATTGGTTGGTTGGTTTATCATTATTTTTAGTCCATTATTGGCTCTATCATGCCGAGGAAAACAGAGCTGATTGCCGTCCCTAAGGACACACAGAGGTAGCCGACTCTGGAGAGTCTGGGCCAATATCGAATCCACAACACTTGGATTATGAGTCTGATGTTTTACCATGCCTCTATGCCTCCATATTCAACTGAAAGTCCCTTTACCCAAAATACCGTCAGTCAAGTTTGAGAACACTTAGTTAAATGTTTTCAAACTTTAGCAACAGCGTTATGTCCAATATCACCAACGGAAATAATCTGCATAAATATGGAAGCCATCTTTGTATGGACGAAATCTGTCAAATTTGGTGAAATTCTGTAGAGAGGTTCTGAGCAGAAGTCGTTAAAATATTTGAACATATTTTAGTAGTGATGTTCATATTTTAAGGCTGAACGGCACCATTTAGCAAAAACTGAAGGCCCTTAATGCCAGGATGCTTTCTGCCAATTTGTGTCGTTTGAAAAGTCCTCGAAATGCGTTTTTTGTGTGTACATTTACTAAAGCTGGCCATATTTAGAAGTGGATAGACATTTTGAACCAGTGTGAACACCTTTTTATGCCTGGACGATTTCTGTCAAATGTGGTCAAATTCTCTTGAGCGGCTTTTAAGAAATTCTCTCTCTTTAGTAATGGTGGCCAGATTTGATGACGAATCATTTGTGCAAATTTGAATATTCTTCACGCCAGGATCCATACTTGAAAAGAGGAATTGTTTACGGACGCACGACAGACACAGGATCAATCTACAACTAATTTGACCTTGACTTTTTTGTAGTCACTGTCTAAAGCGTGATGAAACAGTGTTCTAAGACCGTTTCTTCTCAAATTCAGCATTAGGGATTATGATTAACTGTGACGACTGTACGTATTGTACTATTATTAGCATACGATAAGAGCCAAAGTTCACTTCACGTTTCTTAGAAGTCAGGTTTCGTAACCTCAGGTTATTGCCTTTCGGGGCAATTATTACTGACCCTCGAAAGTCCCAAAACGTTGTGTGACGTAAAAAAGATCAATGTTCATATACATTTAAAAACGTAGTGATATCTTGTTATATATATATATATATATATATATATATATATATATATATATATATATATATATATATATATATATATATATATATATATATATATATATATACAGTATATTTATATTCAATACTAGAGTAATTATCTACTGTGGATGATGGTATGATTTACCTACGGACCTGTATATGCAACCTGAGTGGACTTCCGAATATGTACAATATAAATTAGATAATTTTCTAGAAAATATGAATAAAGAAACACTCAACATCAATGTAGTGGGCAAAGGGACAGTAAAAGACCCATCTATGGCCCCCCGCCACATGCTTGTCTCTTCTCCTGGTTCCGGATAAAGTGCTCAAACTGGGATCTCCACTCAACGATGTATTTTGTGCTCCACTCGTGAAACTGTACCTTCCATTCCCGCTCCATTTCAGACATGTCCGCTGCAAGTGAAAGCATTTACATCTACGTCTGTAAAATATATTGGTGAAACCAGCAAAATAAATAGCTATATCTATATATATGTAAAATACTGAACGCGTCTAAATCAGGACAATAAATAGATTCTATATAATAAATAGTTTCAATATTGTATTATTATTTTTGTTTTGTTTTGTTTCTTCAATTCTTTAAGCATTGGTGCTTTATTTTTCTGTGTCTCTTCGGTATAATAGGAATTTTTAAAATGTCTGTATACTCAGTTTTTCACCGCGTAGTTAACGCCTTGTCAGTTTAAGAATATAGATACATTAAAATACTTCTAACCTAAAATCAATATATCATTTCTAATAAAAAAAAATTCACGTCAATCTACAGTGAGAGTTTTTTGCTTTCTTATCAATTATAATCAATATTTGCAAATTCGCCGTATGTCGGAAGACATTTTACAAATATGAAGACAATATGAAATTGGTTTACAAAGATCAATATTGAAACCTGGGATGAGATATTCTGTTTGCCAGGTAAAATTATCAATATTGGAAACTGGTGTGAGATTTCTAGGTTGCCATGTAAACTTATCGTAACATTAAAATAGCTTAATAAAACACTTACGTGTACTGTATTTAATGGAATGAATGTAACTAGCACAATGTAAACCTTTGTCCTTTCTTACATCAAGATCAGTCTAAACAGGTATCTTAACATATAAAAAGCAATTAAAGAATATGACAAAACATGAAATATAACAATCTAGACTTTATTCCCCCATATTAGATTGAAAATTCTAACCCACTAAAAATCTATGAATTAAACAGTAATAACAAAAGAGAGGAATGTAAGAATTAAGACTATTTTCACATTCCGTATACGTTTTCGCTTGCCTTTCATAAGAAGAGTTCCATTGACGCTTTCATTAAATACGAAGAGGCCAATTGTGCACTGTATCTTTCAGTTTTCAATGACAAGATTGTGTTTTTCAAACAGGATGATTTACAACAACAACAAAAACCTATGGAATATATATGCATATCTTTCTTTCCAAGTTTCTTACGACGAAATAAGAAAACTCAAGGTCATAATCCATTGACGCCTGCACATATCGACGCTTTTTTAAAAAATCCCCCCCCCCCCCGTTATTGCACAAAAGAAGTGATGCCAAATTTACTGAAAACTGTTTTATTTGTGACATTTCTTACTATTTGTTATCTTCTATAGTTTTATATTTATGATCAGTAGTTCCATACTGAAACTGAGTGGGCCTGTGCAAATAGACACAATAGGAAAATATGTCGAAATATTATTAATTACCATATATATATATACAGAGAGAGACAGAGAGAGCAAACGTTTGTTACATGCAAGTATATCTTACCTTCGTTATGCGTTGATGACGGCGACCTCATGTCTATGGGCGTTAGTATTCGGGTTAGAAAAGTAACTATGATGCAATATTCTAATAAAGATTTTGTTAAATTGATGCAATTTTGTTCGGGCATGTTCTTTCAGGCGGTTAGTTCGTCTAAAACAGAATGGGCGTGCAGAACGGCTGAGGGGAGGAGAATATTTCCCTGATGATTTGTTGCATTTGAAATGAAAGCTTTTAGACAGGAATCTCCGAGTAGATATAAAATTGTATGAGCCCGCCATAAGGCAGAGCGTATGAGATTCCCGTCAATCTGTTCGCTATTTCATCGGTATTGATTTCGAGTGTCAAAAGGTTATGGGTCAAGGTCACTACGGCTGAAAACGAATATAGGCTTCTGCACAAAAATTAAATTCTCGAATTTCACCAGTATTTGTAGATGGATTTTTTTAGTACAAGTAAAACCTTTCGACTTTCATTTGGGATCAAACGATCAAAAGCCAGAACCTCTGTGCAAATAACTTTTGTGTTACAGTAAGTTCGTTAACCAATGTTTGTTTATCGCTTGCACTTACGGTAAGAAAGAAAGCTATAGATTTTGGGTCTAAATGTCAGTAATCTCCAGCGCCAACCATGCCGTCCTAGTGCGTACATATAGAACTATTAAGCACGAGGCTGGCGTTTACGGTAGTTTTCTTGAATTGTATAGCTATTAAGCACGGGGCAGGCGTTCACGTTAGTCTTCTTGAGTTTTATAACTATTACACACGGGGCAGGCGTTCACGTTAGTCTTCTTGAGTTTTATAACTATTACACACGGGGCAGGCGTTCACGTTAGTCTCTTGAATTTTATAACTATTACACACGGGGTGGGCGTTCACAGTAGTCTTCTTGAGATTTGTACCTGCATGGGAATTAAACAAAAACTAATACATCATTTTAGAATAAAAGGAACGTTCTATGAAATGATAAGAATGAATTCACATACTGAACAGGCTTACTTTGATAAGAGGAGAGCACACCTCTTTGCAATCAAAAAACATAAAATAAAACAAGTGGATTCAATTAATAAATTTAATTTGAATTAGGGCTAGCAGAAAACACTTCAAATTTTTTTTTCTTTTTAAAAAAAAACAAACAGGAACTGATTGCATTGTACTATCTTTAGGACAGAATATACGTTTGTTAATAGATCAATTTCAGGACAAGGAGTTTCAATAGGCATTGTATATATATATATATATATATATATATATATATATATATATATATATATATATATATATATATATATATATATATATATAACGATTTGAACCAACTAAGCTCAGAGAAATCCTTTCAGCTAAGATTCTTCCGGTAACGCTAATCGTTTGCCTATTCTTGGCCTATGGTATACCTTTCTGATTGCATATATATGAACATCACATCTTCATGTGAACCTTTTGAATGACCGTGGCTTCAAGAACGGGCGATTATTGTAGTTTGTGTATGGGGACAGTTCTACACACATAACGGACGTTTATTGTGCATATAAAGGGACAGTTCTAGTACAGCAACAAACATAACGAACAATTGTTGTTGTGTATATAACGCAACAGTTGTAGTACAGCAACACACATTGTTGACGTTTGTTGTGTATATAACGCAACAGTTCTAGTACAGCAACACATATTACGGACAATTGTTACTGTGACAGAACG
Source organism: Sinohyriopsis cumingii (assembly GCA_028554795.2). NCBI lineage: Eukaryota > Metazoa > Mollusca > Bivalvia > Unionida > Unionidae > Sinohyriopsis > Sinohyriopsis cumingii. The sequence continues at coordinate 28,760,980 of CM068828.1, forward strand.
GACAATTGTTACTGTGTATATAAGAGGATATTCCGGTGCAGAAACACAGATTGTTGGTTGGTATATAAGGGAACGGTTCTAGTACAAATAATATACAGAACGGACGATTGCTGTTGTGTATATAATGGGGCAGTTCTGGTACAGAAACATACATATATACAAGCAGTTTTCATGAGCGGTCGCCCATCTATCCCAGCCTTTGTATTCGTTATAAAGTTTTCAATTTAAGTGATATTTGTGTGAAATTGTATAATTGATGATATTATTTTCACATTGCAGGGGCTTATTTATCATGGCCTTAAGTTAAAACATATATAATTTTGATCAGTATGGTTTTATTCTAGGTCTTTGGAAAAGACTGAGTACAAAGAATATGTATGCATACTAGAGAGAAATTCTTCCAGTATTGCTCTCAGTGTGCTAATGCTTACACTCACACGGATCCCAATTTCTCTGATGTGTAGTGATGGTTAATGAATTTTATATTCATAGTTGTTTATTTGAAACCAATATAAGCCATTGTTGCCTGACGTACGAGTACGACGCACGACAGATGCAGAACCATACATTACATTCAACTGGCTTTATAGTCGATGGTTTCAGAAAACCAGATATTTTTCTTTTCGGGACTAATCTGCCATATCACTAGAATTAGGAGATATTTCTGAGTTACAGAGAAACTAAAATCTTCAAACCCTGACACAAAACCACGTTAAGTTCATATCATGTCACAGAAACGGTTAATCACCCTGTCATAGCTTGTCGTGATCAAACTTTTGTCATAGTGAATTTTAAATTGATTACAAAGTTCCATCGCAATATAAATGATTTTGATAAACTGATTAAATAGTTACATGGCAATATAACTGACTTGGGTAAATTGATCATATAGTTTCATGACATTACAAATGACTTGGGTTAATTGATTAAATAGTCCATGTAAATACGGATGATCTGGGTTAATTAGCTGTATAGTTCCATGACAATACGGACGATTCGGGTACGTTTTCAATACTGTACCTTCTGTATACGTATTTAAATACTAAATGTGCATTAGTAGATATATAATAATGTTTGATCACATTTTGTTTCGTGATGAATGAAAACAAACCTTAGTACAGATACATATTAGTCAAACTTCAGTTAGTAGAAACTACTGAAATCAAACATGTCACCAAGACTAATACTTTTCTGTTAACTTTACAAGCTTTTCCGTAGACGACAAGCGTGGACAGCTTCTATATCGTGTTAACTCATCTTTTTGTAAAATGTATTTTATAATCAATTAATATTTTGAAGTCTATTTCGAGAGTAAGAAAAGCAAAGTGAAAATAAGACTGTTTGATTTCAGAAGAATATAACACACGTCGTACAGCGTGAGATTATTGGAGTATTATTCAGTCAGTAAGTACATATTTCATCGACCCATACTAACAAACTATATGGTGTTGACGTTGAGCACTGCAATGTTTTTGTAGCAGACGTCTTCCGTTTTCGTTTACTCAAGTTTTCTATTTTTAACAAAAAGCATGGACTGAGATGTTTGTGAAGCGATGAAATTAGTAATTGACTTTCAAGAGTCTGTTTTAAGCTGTTTGACGATTATCAGTTCTTAGAGTCTTACGATTACATGAATCAGTAATAAGCAACACGCCCATGACGTTGCCAATGTTTGCAATTTTACCAAAAACGGTTTTAACATTAAAAAAAAAATACCACGATGACGTACTAAGCAAATGTTACTACACTGGACTTAAAATGTAACCATGTTTTATTAAGAAATTTCAAGGCTCACTGACTGTCAGGACTAGACAGATTGTAATTACATGTGGTGTACAAAACATATTAGTTTTAGCCCAAGGCATAGAGAAACAAATTTGTATACCATGCGACATTCGTGTGCTAAAAATAAAGAAAAATTATGGCACTGATGAATCTACCGACTGTTGCTTTGGAGATGCATGAAACATGCAACTATCTGACATTCATGTTAAGATTTAGAAAATAGTTATACAGTTTACAAACCTATTAACGTGTTATTTGACCACGCCTTGAGCACCTTACCTGTTTTGACGACGAGGTCTGGCAAATAGTGTTTCCAGAAGGCACACTCCTGAACACGCGGTCCAACCCCTGTGTCCACTGTTGTATCTCCTCGCCTTAAGTGCTGATCATTTAGTCTCAGGTAACGCCGAGAAGAGTTGGTATATAGCGGCCATTCGTTGACGCTGAACTCTCCAGGGCCACGATTAGGGTCCCTAAGACAAAACAGAATTGTCAGAAAAGTGCTTTAGATCGTACTTGCATGACAAGCTGATCTACACTGTCTGTATGAAGATATTTTGTCTTGTATAAAGATATTTTGTCTGTATAAAGATATTTTGTCTGTATAAAGATATTTTGTCTTGTATAACGATATTTTGTCTTGTATAAAGATATTTTGTCTGTATAAAGATATTTTGTACTTTGTCTGTATGAAGATATTTTGTCTGTATGAAGATATTTTGTCTTGTATAAAGATATTTTGTCTGTATAAAGATATTTTGTTTTGTATAAAGATATTTTGTCTTGATAAAGATATTTTGTATTTTGTCTTGTATAAAGATATTTTTTCTGTATAAAGATATTTTGTATTGTATAAAGATATTTTGTCTTGTATAAAGATGTTTTGTCTGTATAAAGATATTTTGTCTGTATATAGATATTTTGTCTGTATATAGATAGATAGGATGGTATATAAAATAACGCTTTCATGCTTTATAGAGCACATGAAATTGATTCTGCATTTAATTATGACAGTCAGTTGAGTAAATAAGCCTTATATAATAATTATGCATCCCCTGTGGGTTTTTTGTTATTTTTCTGAACGTGCTCTCGTATATATAAGACCATACTTAAGTAAATTCAAATTTATCAAATTTGAATGTGTGACGTCTGTTCTCTCAGTTTAAATTGTATAAATGATACAGACATTTATATAAAAAAGTTATAAAAATATAATAACTTAGATGTTTGTACAAATTTGCTAGTCCATGCAAAGATACTGGAATCATGGTTTAAAAAATGTAAGAATATAAATGTATTTACAAATTTGGTGGTCCTTGCAAAGACAATAGCATTATCCTGTTTAAACTGGTCAGCCATTTTTCATAGCGGTGAAACAAATTTTCAAAATGTTTCTAATATAATCCGGACATCCACCATATTTTTCCAAAAACAAAAAATACCTGCCATCCTATTTCTATCATCTAACATTATTATGGAGATAAATAAACCACAGGCTCACTGTTTTCTTAAATAATTTTTAAGGCAATTGTCTCAGAGTTTAAGGCCACTGGCCGGGTGAGATTGGAAACACTGGCCTAAGAGTTTCTTTTAAAAGAATTGTCAGGACATGTTACCATTATGTAATAGGCCAAATTGACTCATTTGTACTCAAAAGTCTATCCTATTTAAAAAAAAAAAAAAAAAAACGTTCCACAAATTTCTCAACGATTCATTTTGACCCTAGACTATCCACATTCCCAATCACCAAACTTCTTGTTCAATATCCACTGAACTAAAACAACCGGACCCACCAAAGAAATATTAATCATTGTAACCAAATTACAGGGACACTAGTAAATACGCTATACATGTAAACGCCTCCAAATCATGGCCTATGTAATAGACAGGGGTAGAAATTTCTAGACACGCTTAAATACATATTATTCGTGGTTACACTACAGAACTCGTATGCTTTATAAATTAGTTATGTTGGCACCCCATGATTCCGTTTCAGCAGATGCTGGTAAAGAGTTGGTGGTGAAATTACGGGCGTAGTTGGTCTCGCTGTCTTTTTATGATAACATTATATAACTTCTCACCGCATGATTTGTTTAAAATATACATCTGCCTTACGTAAAGTGTGACGTCTGGACTTCTTCACCGTCTTTCGTCCGAATACCTGTCTATTTGTCTCCGTAATAAATACGTGTATAGTTTTTTTTAATACAGTCTATAAAAGTGTTAGATTTGAATTACAACTAATATGTCGGCTAGACACGTCAATTTAATAAGCGTTTAAATGCACACATATTACTAACTTTTTGTTAAATTTATTGACTAATTAATCTATTTTTGCGTTATTATTATTGTTATTATTATTATTATTATATGTAATTTAACTATGCCTTAAACTTGACAACGTATTTTATTATAGGCTAATATCTCAATCGATTATTAAATACAGGCAATCAGCCATCTTCACTAGATAAGGTTCCGGTATGAGAACCATATGTAGACGTCGGCGTATCGAGAATATATTTATGTGATTCGGGTCTGTGAATTTAATTGGATGCGGTGGCAAGCCATTGCACCCAATCAAACTTAAGTTGTTCAAATTGAACAATGTTCCTACATGATCGAGACAAGGGGAGAACACAACTTGAATGGATTGATAAATAAGCAATTTTCTACAGTCGGTCCGTGTTTGTGCAAATATCTTTCACTCCAATACACCTATAATGGCTTCACTCTGGTACGAAGTCATACTTTTGATGTTAAACTTACATAGTAACATTTTTAAGTCATTTGCCTACACCATTTTCGGCCGATGCACAATGCACTGATGTTACATGCTATAGGTTAGTTGGCATTACATACTAAGGAAGACAACTCATGAAATCCAACAGATGTCGGTAGGACAAAGCAGTAAAATATCTGTTCGATCCGCGAAGGTAAAGATAGAGTTATCATATCGGAACTTTGGCTAGTGAAGATGGCAATCCACAAACATTTAGAACAGCCTTTCTAGGTTTGCTCAGTTGAGGAGTGCCACGTGCCAAGTTATATTCGATCTTTAATTTAATCATCATTTTTAGTATGTACAATACAAAACTACCACTGGTGTGCATTTCCAACGAGCCTGGCATGCCAACGTTGGCACTCGTGCCATAGGTTGCTCATACCTTATGGATTAATGCTTCACGTGGTAGGCTCCTACTCATATGTCAAGCAATATGGCCGCGCCTGGATGCAGAAAGTAGCAATTTCGTGAACTGTTCTAAGAATGGTCATTTCATATATATATATATATATATATATATATATATATATATATATATATATATATATATATATATATATATATATATATATATATATATATATATAGATAGATAGATAGATAGATAGATAGATAGATAGATAGATAGATAGATTGATAGATGAGAATTAATTGCTAGGTCATCACGCGAGTGTGTCTGCTACACACGAGTGCATATAACACCGACTGAGTAGCATCATTCTTTGGTGATGTGTGCTTAGTCGTGAGGGAATATGGGCTCGTGGATGTGCAAGGCGATGGGTGCCGTTTACCCGCGGACCTGTGTTCGAATCTACGTAGAGTACGAAATGAAAATCCTGTAAGATAGTTATATTTGCCACGCTAGTTTTAATGTATGTGGTATAAATATATGTCAAGTACTTTGCAACTACCAAGGCCAAAGCGCAACGGCGGTGTACAAATTTAGTCTATTAAATCTACTACTTGATATAATTTCACGAAAGAGACTTTTTAAATCAGAAAATGGATGTTAGGAGTCCCCATGGCGGACAAATCACAAGACTTCAATGGATATTGAGGGGGAATGTTTTATGAGGGGATGGGGTATCTCATAAATCCTAGCGTCCCGTTAGTACTGTAAACACGTAGCAATAGTTATGTGTAAATCATTAGATGAGACAGATTGAAGTAATAATCCAGTTGTTTGTTTCAGTTGTGGAAAAAGTGGGTATCTTAATATATTGGAACGTCGAACATACTACACATGATCCAAATAAAATGAAATCTACGAAACTTACATACCTGAACGTGAATAAAGACTGTAGCAAGAAAATCGGTGTTCTGTTATAAGAAAGTAGATTTCATGCAAATTCTTTAATACACAAATGCTAGTCTGAAAATTGTACATCGTAATTTTTCATCAACATTTTAATAGAAAAAATCAGTTATAGGTAAATGGCACAAAATTTGTACGACGCAATAATACTAAAATCTGAAGTCGCCTTTAATTCACATAGAATCGGAAACAAAATTGAAATACAATGAATTTGTGAATAAATGTAACCAAAGAAGAATAGTTGAAAATAAAGCTACAGACTCGTGCAAATAGGGCTAAAATGAAAGTACTTTTGTACAGGAATGAATAGAAAGTCGTCAAGAGCATTTGACTGATTTGATGGACACTTTTTAAGAATAGAAAATCATCAAAAGCATCTGACTGATTTGATGGACACTTTTTAAGAAGAAAAAAAAATGGAACCGGACTTACGGAAAATAAATACGATAATGTAGATAAAAGTCTGGACTTCTTATCTATAAAACTTTGGATAGATAATAGCGACATAATAATTCGAGGAAGTGTTGATGATTTGCACGACGAAAAATCTATCAACATACCAAACAGAAACGAAATAGAACGGGAAATTCAAGAACTGTATGAAGACTTGCACACGATAGAAATTTGAACAAGACAGGCATGGATATAGAATATGGGTTTTGAAACAAGTAAATCTTTTAACGTTAGGCATCGACATATTTAGACAGCTTGTAAGAAATTACTGCGTTGATTTACCAAACTAGATAAAACATGAATGTATATTCCCTCATTAAATTGTAGCATACATCCAAGACCCACAACCTTGACACCGTATCTGGGGTTGAAAAAATATAAAACAGTCTGCCTTTAATATGTCAGATAGTGACAATATATGTGTACCATTCATAAAAGTTAAATTATAAACCAACAGTATAGACTACATAAAAAATACTTCGATAAATATAAGCACTCTTTTAAAAAATTGACCAGTAAACACAGGAGATATAAAAAGATTGAAACTCAGTTTAATACATGCCAATGAATTAATGTAACCAGTAGATCAGGATAGAACTGAACATCAGGACGGCTTTCGCTGAAGGCTCTCATCAGGCCACGCTGTCTTCTCTGGAACTGTTTCGTAGAAATTTGTAATGCCAATCATAGTAACAAATGAGAAAGGAAAGTGACATAAACATGTAAATGATATATAATGAAGATAATTATCATTATTGTGGAATAAAGGATTTATCAAATTGACATAATGTCAAAATAACAAAACGAACGACAAAAAGCACTTGTGCAATAAGAGTCATAGCTCTTTTAATTCTGAACTAAAATGTGCAGAACACTAAATATGATGCAATTAAACAGCGACCAGAATTGACAGAATGCCAAAATTTGGTTCTGTCTGTAGTTACATTTAAAGACTACCAAAAAGCAACTAAAAGTCTCTTATATTTTGTGAAGGTATTCTTGAGCTGATAAGTAAATGCAGACGGAAATCGGACGCGTCATGGACAAAAAAAATGTAACCACACACCTTCCGTATTTTGTCTTTACCTACAATCTTTTAAAAATCTCACAAGAAATATGAGCATATAGTTTACAGTAGAACAGACTGTATAATGTAAAAAACAGTGCGAATATTTACAATGGATCTCTATTGATAAGAAACTCTGGTATAAGACAAAACTGATGATAGGAGATTACTATCGAAGAAGGACTGGACAGGGGGTTCTTATAAAAAGAACGATAAAATTTGTAGGTAATTTTCGGTTTATAGGACAATCTCAAGATAAAACTTGACAAAATTAGAAACAAAGCTAAATTCACAAAAGCTAGTCAGTGTTGTAGATTTTCAGAAGGACGTTACAAAAGGTGATGAAAAGATAATTATATAGAAAAGACATTTATCCATATGAATACATAAATTAATTTTAAAAAGTTAATGAATTTGTCCTATCACTAAAATAATTAAATGTTGATTCAAAATCATCTGAATAAGAACTTATCGAACATGATTTCCAATATATTAACAATATTATAATAAATTTTAAATTAAGTTATTATAGTGACCTACATGACTATGTAAAGAAAGATATTGTAATGTCATGCGGTATTTATGAAAAATTCCGATCTGTGTATATGAACAAAGACAAACTAGATCCATAACATTAGTGCACCAGAACTAGCTCACAATACTGCTTTGAAATAACTAAGCAGAGTTAGAACTGTGAACTGATTATGGCATGTTTCTTTCAACTACTGAATCTGGAATCAGAGGAGGATGTGCATGATGCCGAATAGGTATGCCAAAGCAAATCGTGAGCGTTTGTGGGAAAGTAGTCTTAATGTGTACGCCAAAAGCCAAGCAAGAAATTATTCAGAGGAGAATATGGTACATAAAGGACAAGGTCATACATTGTGTACCTAGACTGTAACAGTTTGTATGGATGGACACTATGCTAACCAATGCCTGTAAGAAGTATGCATGTAGTGTGTTGTCAGGCAACCTCAGTACTATGGTGGATATATCGTGCCACTCAAAGGTAAAGTTCTAAAACTGTAAAGCAGATTGGTAAAATAAATGTAAAAACGAATTATTTGTCGACATGAAATGTTTCATGGGCAGACGAATTTTTTTTTTACTAAAATGAATGGAAGAAAATACAAATGTCTTGGAGTTCAATTGGATAAATTTGCCAGAGGTAGTTTTATAAATGCCATCACAATTGCAAAACTATTAAACATTATCCAGAAAAACGAATTCCTAATAAGGATGTTTATCCATATTACAAAATAAATTAACAGATGATGGAAAAAGGTGCAAAAGTTTCAGTGGCAAAACAAAAACATCTTATCTTTCGATCACAACTAAAATTTGAACCAGTTATCAAAGTTGGAAAATAAAACTAAAACAGATATTCACGGCTGTATATTCGACCAAAAGCCATGGCTGAAGCCATATTTAGAATTTAATATAACTTTCAAAACAAAGCAGCTGACAAAGTTTCAAAAAGTCTTTTGTAAGTTAATGGAAAATTGTGTCTTAGAAAAACAGATTGAAACTTTAAGAAACAATGTAATAAATGAAAATTGGTATGATTTCAAAGAAGAAGAAAATAAAGTTAATAAAACGATTGTATGGTGGCTTTACAGTGATAGAAGTAAACTGATAAAATGACACTTATAATGACTGACACAGATCGGATGTGCATAGGTACTGAAACAAACAACTTGTTCAACGATATTTTGTACAACAAAGTTATCAGATTTACGACACAAGCAATTGCAAAAGTGAACACAGATACTGAAAGCCATTAGTAAACAGGAACGTTGTTGGATCACTTAAAGATGAGATGAATGGCATATAAGTACAAGAATGTTGTGGTTCTAGAGATAGGCTGGCAAGACTGACGTAATAGAAAAATATTTGCACAGGTACTAAACTATCTGTTTTATAAGAATCTAAAATTATATAAGTATAAAGATTTTGTAGTTGACCAAACTGTAAATCATTAAGAGTGGAATGTAATGCCAATACGATGTATACAATGTCAAGATAAAGAGCTTTCATCTTTCACCATATCATTGTAAACGTTGTTTGTTGATAACATAAATATTTTACCATATGTTCACATTCTCTTATAGCCTAACAATAGCTTGTTACCTTGGTTACGCTAACTCCCATATGTAATCAAAGAGATATTCTGGCCTCATTAAAACTGTATTTTTTATTTTTCTTTCAACGTTTTGCCTATTTCATCTATAAATAGCGGCCGATACTACATTATTTTCATTAACAATGTTTTATATACCTTTTTCACATTATAAGCAAAAGATTATCGTAAATCTAATATTTCCGCTAAGATCTTCTGTAACAGAATTATATTTTTGTCGTATTAGTCGAAATGATGTTCGCAAATAGCACTGAATGCATGCTGGCTGTGGTTAGTTGATTGTTTTTTAATATACAAAATACAGATTTACAGATTCATCATAGGCAACAAATTATTAGTTTCCAGGTATGCATTAATACGTAATTCTAACCGTGTATCTGATTTATCTATTTTGGAGTTACATTAAAGTCTCTAAAAGTCACTTTATGTTGTAAGTCTCATTGTGCACGTGTTTGACAGATAATTAAAATAAAACCAAAAGAGTTTTAACATTCTATTATTTCAATCACATCTAGTGCAAACATTCTTTGTTCAGCTTGCAACACCTCATATAATCCTATCATACGGTTCTAATAGGTGCACTTAGTTTTTAGCAAAGGGACAGGCGTCATGGTTATGGTGTGCTTTTCCAGAACTGACATTCCCAATAGTCTCATTCAAGATAATAGATTATAAATGGTTGTTCTCGATATTTATTCGTGCATCAGTACCAGAATAAACACACGTTTTGTGTGCATCTAAGATTCCTTTTCTGTTTTTCTGTAGGTGTATTTCTTCTTGAACGGCTTTCCCGGGTATTTGTATTACCATGTGTGCTTTGTCCAATCAGGATCAGTATTAAATTGTTTACACTAATCATGTTAATGTCAAGGTCTTTATGTCAAGGTCTTTATGTTGCTCATCAGCTACAAATTTACACGCGTCTGTAAATTGCCTATCTAACATATACTCCCGTCAATAAAACATCTTGGCTAATCTTCTCGAGGCAATTGTTATTTTTCCTGGATCGCAATACGTCTCAAGATATGACTATATCCTTTTTGCAGAACATCAAGCCTCCTTTTGTGCTCCTTCTTGGAGAACTGAGTATTATATGAGATATTATTGTATAGGCTGGAACATCAATAATTATGTCTCTTGTGATATAAACAATCCAAACGAATCAATGACAATTGTTCCATCATGATCTGTTATTCACATAAAGCCAATTATTAAACATTCTGAACCAATAAATATAGAGAAGAATGCATAGCAAACTTCTCAGAGATAAAACGTTTGCAGATAAAATCGACGAGAATTTAAGACTTCAAAATGATAAATAAAGTATATTTACAAAAGATGAAAACGACGATCATTCTAACATGTATCATATTTGTGAAAATAAAATACTTTTTACTGACAGCAACAACTGATGGACAAAACGATTAAAAATAAAATCAGAAATCACGACCACCTAACTAGTAAATTTAGCGCACAATAGCGACTGTAACTGATAAACATTCAAATTATATACCTCTATTTGAAGAGACTCTGTCTGGTCACAATTCACATCTATTCACAACGATGTAACCAATATTAGGCCAGATGTCGCTATTAGGCTAAATGTCGCTATTACTTAAAACAGTGAAGAAAAGTGTATTTTATGTTCAAAATGGTTTAGCATGATAACTTTGCGAAAGATGGAATAAATACTTTAAAAAAAATAAGATGTTAGATACTTTTCGTCTTATGAGTTAGTCTTTAGAACAACTTGCAGAAAATCTAAATGATTATCAATCCATAGAAACAACAAGCAATACTGGTATTAGATATATATTCGAATGAATATTGAAATATTTAAAGAGACAAACCTATTAAAATAATTAAGCAACTTATTCAAATCCTACAGGAAGTGAACAATATTAGAAATGCATAGATATAAAAGGAGTCGGACATTTTCACGCTTAGTGCATTAAAAAAAGAAATAATAATATTAAAACAATTTTGTTTCAAAATTCTATGTTTAAAATAGTAAATGTAGTCAATTAAAAGTATAACAACTATTATTTTGGAGTTGTGTAACCAGATTATAATCCTAACAAACCATTTTAGTCTATAATATGGTGCAAAAAACATATTGAAGTAAATATAGCAGAATTATTTGTTGTGTTTCGAAATTCATAAGGCAATTTACATCATGTATTAGTTTTTCATCCATTATATTTAGCCAATTTTGATTTTTTTCAATTTTAGTATCTACTGAGAAACTGTCTTAGTCCAGTATCTGTCTTTAATTCAGTTTTAAATATTCCCATGTCTCCGTCAATTTTGTATTAACTGTATAAATACTTTCCAATAATGCTCAAGTCTATTATTTTATTCTTTTATATTTTCTGTTGTCATCCATTGTGAACTGTGTTTGAACTATTTTTTTTATAACTGTTTAACTTTTAATCTAATTCGTCAACACGTCCTAGCACAACAACAATATCATGAAGAATTACATTCTTTTATAGCATCGTTCTCGCTTAATCCTGTCTCTTTTTTCGGTTGCAGAGTAAGTTTGTTTTAGTTACTTTTATAGTTCGTAAAATCAGATAATTTATTAAATACTTTTTTAAATCATTTATGTCAGAAATATATAAATCCTACGTGGATTACTCTCATAATTATTTATTTATTTTTATTTTTTTTGTGGAAGGGGGCATTTTTATTTTTATTTTTTATGCTAGCTGTTATGCATTTAATCTAAGACTTTTGTCTACATCAAACATTATTAATTATATTTGTAATCTCATGACTGTTTTTCTCCATTCAGCAATTAATCTTGTCCTTAAATTAGTAAACTATAATGATAATGTAGCATAGTTTTCTAGTGATTTCTTTATTCTTTCAGTATTTTATTTATCCCTGGGCTTATCATTTCTTCAATAAGTTGTACGTATTGACGGATATTGGGTATATCTCGTGCTATTTCTTTTACAGTCACCAATAGTCTTTCTATTTAATTAACTTTTGTGCATCTATCTTTACTGTTGTCTTCATCAGCCTGTTTTTAACTTCTGATTCTTAGTATATATTTATTCTGACGCAAATCTGTTAATTTATCATCAAGCTGTTCTCATCGTCTTCTAGATCTTTCAATTATTATCCTCTTGTCTCATGTATTTGTGGGTCAATTTGTTTTTGTACGATTGTCCGCATTAGTTACTTTTACAGGGTCAACTAAATTTGTACGGTCATTTTTTAGTTTTCTCGTTGCATAAACAGCAATACGTTCTCTTCGTTCTCTGACGTACACTAGAATTAGCAAAGCAACTTCAAAGGAACAATACAGAATTGAACAGGAAGCAGGAAGAGAATTGTAAAATTAGAAAAAGGGCAAGGTTAGAGATTATCTGGGTAGAAGATATAAATACGCAGATAAATTAAGAAAGGATTGTTGAGTTGTTATAGCTAGTAAAGGGAAAAGTGAGACTGCCTGAAGCAAAATAAGTGATCTCAAATTATCTTCCCGTTAACGATGAAATATATAGTAAGGTTAGTTATCTCCATCGGTTCGAGCGATATGCAGAGATTAAGAAGTGGAGACGAAACGACTGGGATCTACATCTCAGTGCTGTATTAAAAGGTAAGGCGCTGGATGTGTACTCGCGACTCCCAACAAATGATGTGCTAATTAACAATTTAAGCGGGACACGTCAGAAATTTTCAGAATTACAAGGTAATTGAACAATGTTTTCATAAGAACTTCATATTTAGCAAAGACGAAAATGGATAAACCCTTGTCGTGTTTGCCATCAGAATAGCAAATTATTTCCAACGATGTACGGTATGCGGGAATGGGCAGAAAACTTTTCTAGTCTTAGGAGAGACCAGTTTTTAGATACGGTTGGTCTTGAACTCAACCAGTTTTTGAAAAAGAAGGTCTGGTCAAACGCATAAGACATTGCTAAGCAGGCAGATTACTCAACCAGTTTTTGAAAAAGAAGGTCTGGTCAAACGCATAAGACATTGCTAAGCAAGCAGATTACTTTTCCAGAGCTCATAGTGGAGACCAGAACGTGGTTTCAAAAGATTGTGAAAATAGACTAGGGGCCTACGCCTCGAGAGTCCGTAAAGTCAGCAGAGGAAAATTTTAGATATGGAAGGCATACGGGTAGAACAGTGTTATGCGTGTAATGAATGGGTCGCACACATACAAAGTGTCACGAAAGGAAAGGACCCATCAGCGGGGCAGTTTTTGGCTATAGAGAGTGGAGGTGACGAATTCACGCGAGAGCAACACCAGAGGGCAGGGAATACTTGCAACCAGTTGTTTACCAGAAACAAGATCCCACATACTTGGGGTAGAGCATGAATTTAGCATGTTGGCCCACCTGGACACGAGGAAAACCACTATCAGGGTGTTACCTGAATACTACAGGATTGGTCAAGTCACACGTCTTTGTTGGACTTCTGAATTTATTCTGCCAGACAACTACATCTAAAGGAACGGTCACACGAGTTTTCCTAGTACAGATGCCTTTAACAGATACACAGATTAAAAGAGTGACCATAGTTATAGTATGACCTAAATAATGCAGAAAATGGGACTGAAAATACACACGCAGACTACCTGAGAAGGACATAATTGTCAAATTTGATAGTTAATCTCAAGTCTTGGTATGGCAAGTTGCAAACAAGGAATTACAAAGGCTATTTTCTTTTACTCGCATTTCATAATTATTTCATAATGTTCCCTTTTTGGTTGGTGTTTTTCGTGAGAGGGTATTGTTACGGAAGTGTACAAGGAATCAAATTGATGCTAGAAAGATGGATTTCGTGGATGCATACGGTGTACCTAGTTTAGTTTAATTTTATCCGTAATTCTTAAAAGCTGACTGTAACGCAGCAAAATAGATTATATTAATTATGTTGTTTGTCTCATCTGCAGTTTATTTGTTCAAGAGAAAGAACATGTGGGAGTCATCTGGAGACTAAGCTATCACGAATAATACTATAAATAAAGTCAAATGAAAGCATAGTTAAAGAAATTGTGATAGGTAACACACAATATTGAAAAACTATCATTACCAGATAAATCTATATGCAAATTAAATATGCTCCTCAAATTCCTGATATTAATATTTGATAATGATGACAAAGACGAAAAGCCTATAAGTTGAAAAAATGGGTCCTTTTCAACAAATTAATAATATCCAATGTACAAAATAGAAACTCATAGTATTTCTGGTAAAGGATTCACATTGTTCTCTAGAACTTGAATTGGAAAGCATATTCTTGAAAATTTGTTCCCCTCTTTCTCTCGCTTTCTCCATGCAAACAGGCTCTGCTCTAGCTTTTTTTACTAATTTGTTCTATATTTATAGAAGTTTATTTTTATATTAACTCTTTGAATAAGTTAAATAAGCAAAAACAGCAAAAGGCAATCCACCTACATAAAATTTAGTTGATTGTTCATTTTTCAAACGCAGGTTTTATCTTCTTCTTTATTTATTTATTTATTTTTTATTTATTTATATCTTGGGTGGTCCTTTGTTAAAGTCTTTTATTTTTAATTATTGCGAACGTTTTCCAAGCTATCATTGATGTTCATCTTTACCTAGATCGTTTTTCGTGTGTAAAGTTAACTTATTAACTTGAGACTGCAAACTTGTTCACTTTCTCTCCTGTATAGCCACTGTCTCTCCTGTATAGCCACTGTCTCTCCTGTACAGCCACTTTCAATATCTTCCATTTAGTTGACAATAAATTTTTCATCTGACAATGACTTGGAGGATATTTTTGATGATGTATCATTTATAAAATGTAATTTCATCACCACTAACTGCATGGCTTCATCTAACTTTTGAAACTGAACTATATTATTGAAAACTTATTTTCAACTGGCCAAAATTTGAAGCTTGAAATAATTTTCTTGCAGCAGTTGTTATAGCAGAGAAATGTTGTGCAATGGATGGCTTATTTTGTATTTTGATTTCCTGAAGTACAAATAACATACGACATTATAGCTTGATTTAGGCTGGATAATGCATTTATCTTTTTGTCCACTGCAGTGCTGTGGGAAAAAATCAAACTATCCTATCTTGTCATCACTTGAAAATAATGATTTTATGTTTCAGCCTTTGTTTTTTGCTGCTACATTCAAATGAAAAATGGTTACATATCTTCATCTTTATCAATTATTTCGCTTTAGCCTTATCAACTGAAGAATTAAATTGAGTTGCATGACAAAAAAAGGCTAAGAAGTTAGTATTTTTTATTTCATAGCATTGTATAAGTGAACGGTGCCAGGCTATTCTATTTTATAAAACTTGTATACGAAACAAGTATCGGAATGGATGCTTAGCCCTACGGACTTATGCATAAAACATTCATAGACAATGTGTGTATATCGTTTAATTAAGTTTGATTTTGTTTGTAAGTGAATTTCGCCGTCTGGTGACTTCTGTGACTGGGCCTGAATGCCCACAAATTCAATATAACCTTATACATTTTATGTTCTTTAATCTTTGGTATTATTTCTTTAACTGGAAATAGAACATTCTTGTTTTGCTTTTTATGTAAATTTAATTATTTTGTTTGAATTACTGAATCAAGAAATGACTTTTGTGAGATTCCAGAGCTCATGATTTTTTAATATAACTTAGCAATTGCTAATTCCTCTAATTTTTTAAGAACGTTTATCTCCATGTCGATCTTGGAGATTCATGTTTAATTATTTAAGTGGGCAGCTTCGTTTAATGGATTAATAGGTGTCATTTGTGGGACTCTAGGTCTTGGAAGTTTTAATATCACTTAGCAATCACTGATCTCTTAAAGTTTCGAAAGAACTGCTTCTTGATACTTAAACATATGGGCTTCAGTTTATATTTTAAAAATAAATTTAGTAAAAGGTATGCTGCTTTATATGTTTTTAATTATGAAAATGGTGGAGGATAACATAACGGCAGCCTGGAATGGCAATTGGCTAATTTGTGAAGAAATTTTAAAATCGGGGGTAGGGTCATATACTGTTTTTTTAAATGTTGAAAACCCTTTTCAAGTGGTTGAGTAACTTTGAGATAAATAGAATAGGTCTATCAGAAATTCCATATGACTTGTAACCTGGATCAATCTCCCATAATATACTTTGACCTTTATTTTATGCTTCCACTTACAATTCGAATCCTATCCCAATTTTAATTTCATCCGGTAGGCTAATGGGGGAACAGGTTTGCTCCATGAATACAGAACATCTTGATAGTTTGCAACGGGACTCTAAACATAAATTGGCGCAGTATCTTAGATCTTCAGAGGGAGTGTTATTCCATTAGACCACGGAACCAGCTGGAAGTGATTTCAAAAAGATTGAAATGTTCTATTTAGAGCTTTTGAACTGAGATAGATAATGCATATTTATGTCATATACATACTAACATCATACAATTATTAAAGGGGTGGGGTGTTCTATCTTAAAGTTAATTATCTCCCTAAAGAAATCGCTCCTTAACACTTCATTACGCATGCATTTATTAATACCGTATCCAACCATATTGTTTACGTTAATATTCGGATCTCTAAAATGGTACAAATCATAAATTTCCTGATAACCATGAAAGTTATATCCCGTACAATAATGATTATATTTCATAAATGATTAAAATGTAAATGCTGTCCAGTGAGTATGACAGAAAATAAGTAAAAAAGGATTCTTACAAATTTAAATATTCTTTAAAAGGTATATTTTCGAATTGTAATGGCGTAACACTGCAAAATATATATCGAAACTATATATATATATATATATATATATATATATATATATATATATATATATATATACACATACATACATACATACATACATACATAACTACATAGATACTTGCTATCTTATATGTTTTCTTCCTGCGACAACAAGAGTGGTCCAAAGAATGACAATGAAAGAGACTTATACAAGGCAAAGGCAGCAATTCAAAAATGGAAATATAATTTTTTTATATAAATGTTTTCTTTATCTCAGATAAGCAGGAAGTGAAAGTATTTATTATTCCACAAGTCGGCGCGTGTTCTGCTCGGTTGATATCTGTATAGATAATTTATAGATATCGGTAGAAAATTCTCCCCAATGTACACCTATTCGCCGGTTATTCACATCAAGCTTTAACATTCTCACTTCAACCCATGCAAAAATGTTTACATTTTCGAGATTATAGCGTAAATGACGCAAAAATGACGATAAGGTATAAACAAACTAAATTTATCTTACAACATTCTGCCTATCTAATATAAATGTTAGTGTTACATTACAGATGTGAAATAGCATGCTTTGTTTTCTAAAAATAGATTTTGTTTATCTTCATTGAACACTGAGTATTGTTTTGCATCCCTCCCTCAAAATATTCAGGGTACATCCTAATGTTTTACATCTTTTCTTCCACAGGGTCTAGTTGGGCTTTCCATTGCTCAGCGATGAAAGCCTAACAAAGCTGGTGACCCAGGCAAAGAACCAATAGAAAACCAGAGTGTCTTGTCGTCAACACTCCATGGGATGATGCAGTATTAAAACACGCAAATAAATATATAAAAGTCACCGGAAAATGGCGGAAAACTCTGTCACACGCTAAGGCAAACTAGACAAAACAGAACCATGTCAAAAGCATTATGATACCTTTATGGAATCATTTTTAAAAGTTCAGTAAAGCTTCAAGCTTGCGCGGATTTGCCGGCAGAGCCTTCAACTGCCTTGTTCATTGGCTTGAAATCCGAAAATAAAAATGATTATATGGGACTCGCATTTTACCGTGGTATTTCTGAAAGGCTAAAATGGTCCTTGAGCATAGCACTGGTATGGTAATGCTCTGTGGGTTTTTGCATATACCGTGTCAGTTACTGACCTGCTGTTTCAACATATCAGCCTTGCCTAAGACGTGAAAGCACCAGGGGCAAACGTGCTTTCTGTGCATATATACCATACGTCTTAGGTCTTTTATCCAGACGTAGAGGCTCTTTTTAGATGTCCCAGCAGCCGTTTCACCCTCTGTACCTACCGTGTATGCAATCGTCAATAAATCGATAGCGAATACACTGACTTCCTCGCCATACGTGGCAAGCAGTGCCCAATTTTTTTTCAACCAAAGATATTAACGGTGATAGTTTAGTGGCACTAAAACATAGCCAATATTGCTAACTTGATAGAAATTCAGAGTCTACAAAGTCACGTTCATACAGGTGCTGACGGTACGTTCTGTGCTGATCAATATTGTTAACTAATGGGTAGGGAACTAAAAGAAAGAGCGGTTATCAGTGTTTTTTAAAATAATAACAGACCGCGGTGGTACACATTTGGATGCTGCATTGTAGCTCTACTCTTAAAAATAATTGCACTATGACAAGCCAATAGCAATCACTTCGTAGAGGGCATGTTTCTATCCCGACTCCTGTAGCAAGAAATTTTCAAAGCGCTTCAGTATGGGTATCATTAGCTTGGCCAACAAGCTGCTGAAGCCCATCGCTGCATAGTACGACTACAGCGTCGGTACGAAACAAGACCGTAACTTCTGCGGTTGCCATCTCGTCTTCTATATCGTCAATGTCTTCTAGGCGGGGAATGACTTTCTCCAGTTCGTCATTGAGAATAAGACTTAACTTTAGACCATCAAGGTTTCTCGTCTCCCACGAAGGATATTACGTGCCCTATGTGTCATAGCAGTTGGAAATGCTAAAGCGTCTGGCTCTAGTTCAAAAGATTTAGGCATAGTGGCGCGGTAATCTTTCACAATCACATTGACTCTGCATCTGACGTAGTGCTGAAATAGGAATATGCGGCTGTGTCAGTGAGTGTTCCTCTGTAATTCTGTTTAGGAAGTCATCAATTCAGATCAATCTTCTGTGCGTCAAGCGCTGGGCGTGCGTCAGTTTCTGGCTTAGGTTTCGGTACCCGCCTGCAAATTCGACGGGATGCTGAAACTGGGGCTTGTCGCGCACATCATCTATGGGTTGGAACTGCACCGAGAGCCCTGTTCGCATAAGTCATAATTTGGGTTATCCGCCCTCTCTGTAGAGCTCTCATAAACGGGTGATATCAGACTTTTAAGCTGCGCAATTCCAACTGTTATACATATCAAGAGAAATCTCCGAACTGATGTTTTGTGTGCTCATGTTAATTGTTTTACCTATAGACCGTATGCAAGTGAATTTTATTTATTGTGCCAGTGTTAAGCTTTCTACCTATATTTACTATTATGTAAATGGATTGTGTGGTGCTCATGTTAAGAGTTATATCTATAATCAATTATATGTGAATATGTTTCATTTCTCTGTGCTTACATATAGCTTTATACCGATAAGCCCTAATATCGAAATGGAGCTTTGCCTTGACTGAAGCTCAATTTAAAAAAAAAAGTAAAGCATTTGATTGCTCTCTTTATGTCTCTTTGCTGCGTGGTTGCCACCATACCTCCAAAATATCCTATAATAAGCCCACTTTCCAGCACCACACTTCCAACATATCCTATAATCAGCCCACCCTCGAGCACCACACCTACAACATATCCTATATTAAGCACACCTTCCAGCACCACACTTCCAAAATATCCAATTAATAAGCCCCCTTCCAGCACCACAGCTCCAACACATCATATAATCAGCCCACCTTCCAGCACCACACCTACAACATATCCTATAATAAACCCACCTTCCAGTACCACACTTCCAACATATTATATAATCAGCTCACCTTCTAGCACCACACCTACAACATATCATATAATAGGCCTTCCTTCCAGCACCACACTTCCAACATATTCTATAATCAGCCCACCTTCCAGCACCACACTTCCATCAAATCCTATAATCAGCCCACCCTTGAGCACTACACCTACAATATATCCTATAATCAGCTCACCTTTTAGCACAACATCTATAACATATCCTATAGTAAGCCCACCTTCCAGCATCACACTTCCAACATATCCTATAATAAGCACACCTTTCAGCACCACACTTCCAACATATCCTATAATAAGCACACCTTCCAGCACCACACTTCCAACATATCCTATAATAAGCACACCTTCCAGCACCACACTTCCAACATATCCTATAATCAGCCAACCCTCGAATACCACACCTACAACATATCCTATGACAAGCCCACGTTCCAGCACCACACTTCCAACATATCTTATAAAAAGTCCACCTTCAAGCACCATACCTACAACATATCTTATAATCATCCCACCTTCCAGCACCACACTTCCAGCATATCCTATAATCAGCCCACCCTCGACCAACACAGCTACAACATATCCTCTAATCAGCCCACCCTTGAGCACCACACCTACAACATTATCCTATAATAAGCACACCTTCTAGCACCACACTTCCAATATATCTTATAATCGGCCCACCCTCAAGCACCACAAATGCAATATATCCTATAATCAGCCCACCTTTCAGCACCACACCTATAAGGTCACCTTTTAGTACCACACTTCCAATATATCCTATAAGCCCACCTTACAGCACCACACTTCCACCATATCCTATAATAAGCCCACCTTCCAGTACCACACTTATAATATCTCCTATAATCAGCCCACCTTCCAGCACCACACTTCCATATATCCTATAATCAGCCCACCTTCCAGCACCACACTTCCAATATATCCAATAATCAGCACACCTTCCAACACCAGACTTCCAACATTGATAAAATATGCATCCGATTCTAAACTCTGTCATAAATATATCAACATATTCGCAACAAAACGTTTCTCACATGGTTCTTTTCTTACAAGTTTCAGCCAAGCGCACCAAACTTTGCATTGAAAACCCATCTCAGCGCGAAGCGTTATAAATTTTTTCTCCATATTTCTTAAATCATTGCTCGTATTTGGTGGTCTGCGGCCTCGAGTATTAGCAAAATTGTGGCTTAGTGTTGGGGTAGGACAGGCTGGGGATAAATATAACAGTGCCTTTAACATCAACTTAAAACATTATTTTTAACTACGGAAGAAATATCTGATCTTATCAGTCTAAGTTTTGCGAGTACGAGGCAGGCCTGAATTTCAAGAACAAATATGTAGCCTGATTTTAAAGTTAAATCCTATATCCAAGCGATTGTATTGGCTCAAATTTTATCTGACTTAAAATTTACAAGTTATAAGTTATCTATCTAAATTTACATTACCGGTAAGTAGAATCTTTGTAAAAGTGGGGCAAGGCCTGTTGCTGCTGGCTTTGCGCGTACAATTTTGTGGCATCAACTAGACTCAAACATGTGAGTTACAATGCATGACGTACTTCACTTTAATTCATAATACTCTCTTTACTGGTGTACATCTTCCTGCATGTGCTTAATAATTGATACACGGTTTGTTGTGCATTCAACGTTTTGGACAGCACATGGTCCCAAAATCTTCCTTCGTGTTCAGACAATCGCTTGCATACAGCACACATGTATGACTCTTTTACAAGGCATGAAAATCGTTCCGACAGTCCCGCAAAATCGGAAATTAGTGCATTTTGGATGTATTTTCAAATTGCACCATACCATCACAGAAATATTATAGCAATAATTGCAATCTTACCTAATGTTATATTCGAGAGCTTGGTATTGATATCGTAAAGATAATGTCATCAGCTGCCAATTTATTGGTGTATATTATTAATATAAATTTTAATTTATAACTGTTCAAATTAATTGTGGGGTGGGAGATTAATTCGTTTAAAAACATAAATATATATGGACACATTACATTAGGCCCGACGCGTCCTTGCTGCATGTTCGTAGGAGGTGACTGAGTGGAGGCAACCTGTTTGCTGTGGGTTACAGCCCGTGTCGAAGGAGGAAAGGATCCTGATAGTTGAGCAGCGGATATCCAATGCAATACACTACTTTTAGCCTCTACTTCTTCTAGACGATTGGTCGGAATGGTCCCGACACGTCGAGTTCTAGGAGGTCTTTCTTAATTTACTTATCTCATTGATTTTATATATTTTTTCTTTGTATCTTCTGTGATAAACAAGTTACCCCTACAATCTACTCCTTTATTTTCTCTTCTCCTACTCTCATAAGGCATCCTAGAAGGCAATCGATCGGGATGCATCTGTATCTGCCGAGAATACCACCTATGTATCCCTGGCACTTGAAAAAGTGTCTCCTTGTTGGGTGGGTGATCATCAGTGATGAATAAAAGAGAAAACAAAATAAATGGAAATCTAAACATCAATGAACTAAACAGAACAAAACCTCAAACGGACTCTGATGATGATCGATGTTGCGTGGACTCTTTCCCACGAGTCCTGGTTCTCCAGTCCAAGTCACGTCAAAATCACTTATCGTACTATCACAACTGAAAAGAATAGGCACTCCAAAAAGTGAGATCGGGGTTATCTGCTTGTGAAGTGTAAGCTCAAAGGTCAAGTCATAAAATTAAGACCTTTTTCGATCTCCAAGTAAGTATTTTGCTCACTCGTCACATAGCTCACCTAAAGGTGTGATCCGCTGTCGCGAATTGGCAGGAGTCAGTGAAACTGAAATCATCGAAGGGATGAAGAATCAACGTGTCATTGCAAGTTGTCGAATACGTATCAAACGCAGTCGATAATTGTAGGATGAAAATATCACCATACTTACCTTCAATACACCAACACTGTCTAAGGTCATACAAGTTCGCTTTTTGCAGGCTAAGTTTGAGGTATACTTTCCAAATCCACTTCGATGTTTCAAGCCTGATAAGTATTGTCACCAAGAAGACTGCTGCTACAGAAGCCCCGCGTGTGGCCAATGCGGCGACTCTTCCCATCGAGAATCAGACTGTGAAGTGACCCCATATTGTGTAAACAGTGGCAAATGTCACCATGCAAAATTCCAAAGATTGCGAAACCTGGAACCTAGAGAAGGAAATTTTTCAAAGGTTCAATACACCTGAAATATCCCCTTTCCAGAGGCCAGAAAGATGATAGAATGTAGAACCACCCTATTTGTTCCAACCTTTTCAACTGTTGTAAAGACGAGTCCAAAGACAACCAATGAAGCACAAACCATAACAAATATACCCGATACAGCAGCAACTTTAAACGTCCCACACTACAAGCCACACAAATCTCCATCTCCACACAAAATTTCCAACAATCCCTTATTACCTAAATCACCAAACAGTGAAAAGAGAAAACAAACAAACAGGAAGCAAAATGGATGTGACAACTCCACAGAGCTGCACAATAGTACATGGAGGACATGGATGCAAAAGAAGCTGCTCCATGTATCCAAGGTTTCTCAAAATTAACTCCTTAATAAGCATATAGATTTACCCCAACGAAAGATCTAACCTAATTGTAATATCATCTCTTCACTTTTAACCCATGATGAAGAGCAGCATCATACTATGGAATTGTCGAGGACTTAAAACCAGCTACAACGATTGTCTTCTGCTTTTAAGTGAACTCGATCATGCAATGCTGTGTCTGCAAGAAACCTTTTAAAGAGATACGGAAAACATCAAACTTAAAATATACTCCTTTTCTAACACATACTCTAAGATGCTGACAGAGCCTCAGGAAGACTTCTGTTTCTGTGAACAACCTTATAATTCCATTCCTTGAAACACAAATGTACAAATAATTGGGTGATTACTTTTTATTCCATTTATATGCCACCAAACACCAACTAACTCCCAATTGATTTAGATAACTTGGTCCAACAGATGCCCGCCCCATTTGTTCTATTTGGAAATTTCAATGCCCATAACATTTTGTACGGATCAAAATACATAAGTGAGAGGGGCCAAAAGGTCGAAGTTTCATTTCTAAACACGACTTGTGTCTTTATACCGCCAGGTCACCAACATATTTACATCAGAGAACGGGTACATATAAGTGCATCGATCTGATAATATGTTCTCCTCTACTGCTCATGAATTAGCATTAGAAAGTCGATGGTTACCTTTTACAGCAGTGACCACCTCCTAATCACATAAAAAATATTCACTCTACCATCGGTGAAGCAATTCCACACTGGAATTTAAAGAAGGTTGACTGGGTCAAATTTGACAAGCTTTGCGAAACTAGACTTAACAGAGATACCTTTATAAACGTGAATGACCGTATTCAACATTTTACACCTATTTTTAGTCGCGATCGCAGAAGAATCCATTATCAGGTCCTCACCTGATTCTAAAGGATGTAAAGAAGCCATTAGAAAAACTAAGAAGCACTGAGGTAATTTAATAATCCTCCAACACCAGAAAATTTTAAAAAGTACGATTAAGAATTAAAAGAGCATCATGGAAAATATATGTTTCTACCTTAAACTCTTGTTCCTCCATAAAGAATTAATAAGACACGATCCGCAAAATAAATGGCATGGGGAAATAATAATTTCTGACATCTGACAACCCTATCAACTTCTGTCCCATTGCTTTGACGAGTGATCATTGATAGGCTTGTTTGGTGCCTGAAGAACAATAATTTATTATCACCTTTGCAATCTGGCATTTATTATGCCCATAGTGCCAACGGCCATCTAGTTAAAATGTAAACTTTTATTTGCTATGCTTTTATTAGGAAGAAAAAACAATGTCAGTCTTATTTGATTTAAAAAAGACGTAAAATACAACTTGGAGATACGGAATAATGAATGACCTGAACGATCTGGGTCTAAATGTTCGTCTGCTCACTTTTATATCGAACTTTCCTTTGAACAGAAAATTCAAAGTACGAGTGGGTTCCACCCTCTCTGATATTTACGAAAAATAGATGGTGTTACTACAATGTTCAATACATCAAGGAACTTTATGATACAATAAACGTGTCCCGCATCTTAAAATTCCTGAAAGAAGCCAACGTCTATTTTAAGATATCACTTCTGTGCAATCTCTTGGAGTATTTTTAACTTAATATATGTATTGTTGCTCATCATAAGTACCTTTACGTATCTAATTATTAATTGACACACGCCAGTTACATTCCTCATTTATCGGGGAACTTCATATATTACCCTCACTATCTCATCGTTTTGCTTTGAACTTTTTCATGTTATTATCGCTGGTCGATTATACATCTTGCATTAACTTTAAATAATATACAGCCTATTATATGGCGCTAAATAGCCTTACAGTGTTGGTGCACCGTAAAAGCACACTCAATAAATCGTGTTCCTATGCACAGCACATGTTATAAGACGACCTGTGAAATAAATTCAACAGAGCAATACTTTATTAAATAGTGATCGGCGACCAGAAATATGCATTAGCAATAGTCATGGTAGTAGATAAAGAAGAGAACAATAGAGGGCAAGACTTTGATGTTCAGAAGGTTTTCAGTAACGAAATGAGATAACGTAATAATTTATAGATAAGCAGAACGTCAATTTATCCACGAGAAAATGTCATGAACAAAAGTATAAAAAAGTGCGATGAACCAAAATGCGGAACAAAACTTAACAGCGACGTACAGGGATAAAACAGAAATTGAAATATATCATGTAACTCAGCGATGGGATAATATAGAAATTGAAATCAGTCATGTAGCTCAGTGAGGGGATAATATAAAAATTGAAATCAGTCATCTAGCTCAGTGAGGGGATACTATATAAATTGAAATCAGTGATGGGATAATATCTAAATTGAAATCAGTCACTTAGCTCAGTGATGGGATAATACAGAAATTGAAATCAGGAAGGTCAGTGACGGGATATTATAGAAATTGATATCGGCGATGTATCTCGGTGATGGGATGATTTAAAAATTTAAATCAGTCACCTAGCTCAGTGGAGGGATAATAAAGAAAATTGAAATCAGTCAAGAAGGTCAGTGATGGAATAATATAGAAATTGAAATTTAGTCAAGAGAGTCATTGAGGTGACCATGGAGAAATTTAAATCAGTCATCTAGCTCAGTGATGGGATAATATAGAAATTGAAAGCAGTCAAGAAGGTCAGTGAGGGGATAATATAGAAAATGAAATCAGTCAAGAATGTCATTGAGGGGATAATATAGTAATTAAAATCAGTCATCTAGCTCAGTGATTGGATAATATAGAAATTGAAATCAGTCATGTATCTCGTTGGTGGGCTAATATAGAAATTGAAATCAGTAATGTATCTCATTGGTGGAATAACATAGAAATTAAAATCAGTCCTGTAGCCCAGTGATGGGATAGCACTGTGATACAGAACAAGAAAGGTTTGAATAAAGAGAAAATGAAAATACTTAACCTGCAAATATAATTTGGTCAGAGAATATGCTTGTTTTAGACAAGGAAACAAACAACAAAAGTAACATTGAAATGACGCAGATAACGTCTTATGAGTGCTTTGCGTAAATGGAAAATCGATTAAGGACGCATGAAAATTAATAAAATGAATATCAAACAGGTTTTCAAGAATTTTTATCTTAGTCTATTACAATTTAGAAAAGAACATGCGCTGAATTTCTTTGTTGATGTAATTGATATAACTTGAAACAAAACATTTCCTTAAGATCTTATGTTGTTCGAGATGTAATTGCATACAAGCAAAATCAAACCTGTAATAAAAATTTTATGAATAAAAAAGATACTTTGGTACGACAGCTTTACTTCATTTTCCCTGTTCAAAATGTTATAAATGGCCATATATGACAACCTTACTACATTTTCCCTGTTCAAAATGGTATAAATGACCATATATAACAGCCTGCATCAAATTCTAAGAATGACATTATACGCCGACCTTACTCCATTTTTCCTGTTCAAAAATATGGCAATGACCTTATGCGACGGACTTACGCCATTTTCCCTGTCCAAAATCCTAGAAATGTCCCTATACGACGGCTTTACTCCATTTTCTTTGTTCAAAATCTTAGAAATGGCCCTGTACGACGGCCTTATTTCATTTACCATGTTTAAAATCTTAGAAATAACCCTATACAACGGCCTTACTCCATTTTCACTGTTCAAAATATGATAAATCACAATATAAATTTGTGGCAAACTCAATAGAAACCAAATGATCAAAGGGGCTTAATCTTACCCAGTTTTGGCAAAATTGCTCCAATACTTCATCATTTTAAGTGAGAGTTTCTTCTCGTGATGGTTATAGTTATAACTCCTGTTTAACGGCTCTCCAAAGACGAAATTTATCTCATCGGCATGAAGTACGCCCATCCACTCATGCCAGAGGTGCACGGATGATCGGTGGTCAAAAACGTAGTAGTACACAGGATTTCCATCCGAAGCGTAGTGTAATGCTATGTCCACTGTAGGGCAAATAAAATGAAAATCGCCCACAGCCATGTCTATGTTATAGCGATTCATCTCCTGGTTATATGGATCCTGCCAATGCGTGTACTGAAACTTTATAGCCTCAATTCCAAACGAATTCAGTCTTTTAGGGTAGTAAGGATGATAGTCAAACAAGGTGTCTATAAGGACTTCAAATTGATGCCGACTAATCAAAGTTTCGGCATTGTAACGAAATAAATTTTTGTTAAAATACACAAGCCAAAAAGAGGCCTCATTTACATTATTTCCAAGAAGTATCGGACATTTTTTAAAATTCCCCAAGTTAAGAGATTTTTCAGGGCTTTCTATCAGAAATGAGCCATCTACCACTGGCACAAACGGGAACCGAACTACACCGTATTCTATGACGTTGTCATTGTATTCATAGTCATAGAACTTGTCAGCGGGTACCTCCCGCAGGCAGGCAATTATCTCCTCTGTAGAAGGAAAATCACATTTAAGCTCCCTGGCCAGGGCCCTAGCCCGACGTTTCGCCTCTTTCTCTGGGATGACCGCCCAGGCGGCGTGCGGCGCACCGCTCTGCAAGATGGCGCGGTTGAACTTGCTTCGACTTTTAGGCGATAACAGATGCATTCCAACACTTACCGCTCCAGCACTTTCTCCAAATAATGTCACGTTATGGGGGTTACCTCCAAAGTAGTGGATATTGCTCTGCACCCAATCTAAAGCCATCACCTGGTCAAACATACCAGCGTTACCCGGAGCATCCCTGTGGAACAAAGCCAAATACCCTAGAGCGCCAACACGATATTGCATAGATACAACAATAACATCGTTTTCAACCGCTAAATATTTAGCGTCGTATATATCCAATGTCGATGTCCCTGCATAAAACCCCCCTCCAAATATCCATATCATCACAGCTTTATTTGTAATGGGGTAATTCTCTTGCGGGACCCAAACATTTAAATACAAGCAATCTTCATCTCTTTTGGTGTTTGGGTTCCAGACTTGCGCTCCAGTAAAGTTTGGGAAAACTCCGTCTAAACCTTGAACACATGAACACGGCCTTTTCGTTGCATTATAAACCCCTTCCCAAGGGTCATTAGGTTGTGGATGACGGAAGCGATACTCCCCAAGAGGTGCTTTTGCATAGGGAATTCCATAGAAAACATTTACACGTTTGTTGTTTGCAGAAATACGTAGACCGCGGACTTTTCCCTTGTCCGTATCTACTATAGGGTCATAGCCAGTCACAAAAAACGCCGTGTACAGCAGTCCTAACACGGTCGCCAATAGCCGAAATACCAATGAATTCCTGTCCATTGCTACCAGCAACTACAGGGCATGCCGCCGACATCAGAGTCGCTGACTGAAAATAAAGACAATTGAAAAATGTATATAAAAAAAGGAAACGATGCAACAACCTTTCTTAAGAGTCAGGATTATGCAATAATGATCACGATGATGCAAAATATTGTACACGTGGCTTCCGCTACCCAGGAAACCTTTTCCTTTTATTCTAATTCACTAGTGACCACGATTTCGATACTCACTCAGGCCTGTCCGGGTCAGCTGCATCGGTGTATCCACGGGAAAAATTATTTACTTCTCAGCATGATACAGCCAATCTTGTGCTAAAAGTGCCGTTAAAACTAAGAAACCAAATTTAATTTATTTTGATGAAATATAATTTTCTGCTGCATTGATTCACAAACTGTAAAATGATAATATAATTTGATTTCAGCACTTTTACGATAAGATCAAAAGAGAAGCGTAGCTATTAAGTTCACGTTCATTGCTGACGAACTGAACCACACAGTTTGTCATTTGTATAACAAAAGAAAAATAATATGGTTCTTAACAAAAGTTACAAAGGAGGAATTATGGGATGGTTAAATTCAGTCAGTTTGGATGGTTTTAGGTGTTACATCTTGGAGTCTACTAATTGCTCATAAGGCCGTAATTTACACAATTAGGATCCAGCCCCACCATACCTTGGAGGTTCGGACTTTTTGGTTTGCTGGTCCACTCCTATGGATGTTGGTATTCAATTACAGCCAGGTAAGGCGGAACAGGCAAGATTATGTGCTGTTACAACCACGGTGATGTTCTGATCAAGATAGTAGTGTCTAGTACTGTACCATCACAATCCTGTCCTATTTTTGCTTCTACTCACCCACACGCTCATCTAGAAAATGCAAACTTGTCTCACTCAGCAAGGTGATAAATTCTAACAAATCACAATTAAATTTTAACGTTTCCTTTCACGTTATTTCAAATAACTTTCGGATTTGCCTATGCTTAGGATATAATAACAGAATACATTATTGTTAATTTTTAGAGACTGAGTCAATACATTAAAATATAGCAATAGCATATCCATCATCATCATCAGCTGAAGTTGCGGTCAAAACTATGCAAAGTTTAATCGAGAGAAGTGTAATTATATATCAGCAGTCTTGAAGAAAGAAATGTATTTTTAATTGAAACGCGTCACATTTTAGGGTAATTGAAACACGTCACATTTTAGGGTAATTGAAACGCGTCACATTTTAGGGTAATTGAAACGCGTCGCATTTTAGGGTAATTGAAACACGTCACATTTTAGGGTAATTTAAACGCGTCACATTTTAGGGTAATTGAAACACTTCACATTTTAGGGTAATTGAAACACGTCACATTTTAGGGTAATTGAAACGCGTCGCATTTTAGGGTAATTGAAACACGTCACATTTTAGGGTAATTTAAACGCGTCACATTTTAGGGTAATTGAAACACTTCACATTTTAGAGTAATTGAAACACGTCACATTTTAGGGTAATTGAAACACATCACATTTTACAGTATATAAAAATAAATATGAATTATTAGCAGTCCCAAAAGGAAGTCTTATTGGATGACTTTGTTTCAAAGTTAGGGGATAACATATTCATCTCCCAATGAAGTCTTATTGGATGAGTTTGTTTCAAAGTTAGGGGATGACATATTCATCTCCCAATGAAGTCTTATTGGATGACTTTGTTTCAAAGTTAAGGGATAACCTATTCATTTCCCAATGAAGTCTTATTGGATAAACTTCCTTAGACTTTTAGACGATAACATAGGCTGTCCAATATTTATCACCTTGGCATTTTCTGCAAAAAATGTCACATGTCACATTATGAAGTCGAAATAAATGCAAATAAACATAAACTTAGGCATATTTCATTTTCCAGAATGGACAGTTTAATATACCATACCGTCTCCGAGACAAAATATCTGCATAAAAGAATGAAGAAAGTAATATATTTTCTCTGCATCGATTCTAAGGTTGACAGTCAATATGAACAGGTTAGTAAATGAGCACTGAAAATTGTTGGGCCCGAGGTCATGAGGCGCAGGATGTCACAGACGGGGAAGTAAATAACGTTTCTATTATGCACTCAAAAAGGCATATTGACAACTCTATTATGTTACTGGAATATCACAGCTGAAATTCTAAAAAATATTATTTTAACGTTTCACTGAACGTTTTAAATGTTTTTCATTTAATGAATGAAACCTTGTCATTGCCCAGTAATCCACACTCCCACCTGATAGGAGAGCGTGCGTGTGTGTAAGATGAATCTCATTCAACAGAACAAAATGAAACTAAATTTGTTAAAAAGGATGGAGTGTCATGTGGCAAAAAAACCCACAGTCAAATATGGACATTAGGAATAAATGACGCAAACATAAATGAAAATTGAATATACCATTTTAAAAGAAGAGCCAGTGGTATGATTCAGCTTCTTCAACAAACAAATGTATATTCAGATGAATCTTATGACCTCCTGTAGCAAATTTGTACTCATTTAAACATCAGTTATACGAGTCCTCAAGCCTTCTGGTCATCATTTTAGGCTTGCTTTGAGTAACAATTATGTTTGCTTCTCTTGTATCATAGTTGGCATTTTGTTCCAAGTACCTTTTTTGCCATTTATTGTAGCTCTTTTATTTTTAGCTCTTTTATTTTTCTGTTTAATTTGCTATTAAAATTCTCAGCGTAAAATTGACATTTTATGATTAAATAATTTGCCTCGTGTCGCAATTTTTCCACAGTACTTATGTTATGGTTGTATTCTCTGATTTTGCCACTTCCTGCAATATAACACTAGTTTGAATTAATAATAGTTCTACCATCTGTGCACTTTTAATAATTTTAAAATATTAAACCTATTTTCTCATGAAAATGAATAAAGTTCTTTCCCACGCCTATCATAACCTGCATGTAATGGAAATTGTATTAGTGTCCGAAATTGAGTTACAGTACCAGCAGACAGCTGGCAGTATTTCATCATACAATATGTCACAATAAATGTACTTCTTATGTTACGTGTTTAGGCTCGAATAAACAGTAACAAAAGAAAGAGTGAAAACAACAAGCTTGAAAAATTTAGCAAATAATTTATTTCCCTGGAAAAGACACTGTAAAAATTAAAAAATAAGAACATACGGTTTTAAGAATTAGATCCAAAAATAATCCAAGAATAATCGACGAATTAAATTTTAGAAGTCCTAGTAATGAAATGTTCTAATTAATTCAGGTTCGAATCCCGTCAAAGAATCAAAGATGGAAGGCGATGACGTATGCAGTATCCTGTACAGTGTTGTTGTCTACAGTTCCTTGTAGAAACACAATAAATAACACTCCGGTTATAATAATACTGTTGGGAATCCGAATAAAATTTTGTTAAGAAATGTCTTTGTTGAAGAATTGTGTATGAGCACACAGCTATTTCCAGAGAAACGAATTAATCTTTTAGAATATAAAAAAATCTGAAGACAAATTAATATATAACTCGAAAATTGACTAAAACAGAAGAAACGACTTGACATCAAGTGTTTTAAGCCCAGGTTTAGATTATTTCTCTAAAACAATGGTTATACAGCAACTTTGAGATGCAGAATAGGTACTCGTATGAGGGTCACGTGATCATGTTTACATCACATACTTCAACACAGCCCTGACAAAGACCAATCATTTTACTATAAGAATAAAATAAAAAAAGTTGTTTCCTTCACAAAAAACTATTTACAAAAAAAGCCTAGGGTCACGTATCCAATACAACCTCGATCTCACCCTTATTACTCCCACAATAAAATATAAAATAAAAAGGAACTTGTTCACGTGGCTGTTAACTAATTTTATTTAAGGTCGGGAACTAGGTCAGCTTTAAGTGTTTTCAAATGAACAGTCCAGGTCAAACGTTTTTCTGCAAGAGAATTCCCAAATCAGGTAGATAAGATGATATTATATTAGCATGTAATAGAATAAAAAATTAAAGCTGACAAACAAACAATAAAATTAAAATAAATATAAAATAAATCAGATATACGTAACAGTCCTTCAGAATAATTTGTTTCATTTTTGTTGCTGAGATGGTTCTTTGAATTTTGGGGCAGCCAGTTGTATATGTTCAGTGATTTATTTTAGCGACATACTATTTGCAGCGGGCTCCCAACAATTACACCAAGCATCGTAAGCGTTCCATATTACTAACATAATTTTATATCGTCATTGTTTTGATTTGTTCAACCTTGAACACGTCATCATTTCAAATGGACGAGTTCTCAGTTGCTAAGTAGGATCACTTAAGAGTATTTTCCTGGTTGTAAATCTTTCTTCATTGATTAAGGAAAACGCCTTTTACCAAATAATGTATAACTTCCTTTCCTAGTTTATTTGTATGCGTTCCATATGTATCACTTGTCGGATACCCACATTACTCTGTGTGTGTGTTTGTGTGTGTGTGTGTGTGTGTGTGATTTGGATTTTTAACGTAGCTTTAACAACTTTTCAGCCATATCATTACGACGTCTCAGTGTGACAGTTTATAGTGATGTCTAGCACTGGGGCATCACGCCGCAGACATGTAGCATGATGTCCCACCCAGATGTTTTGTCCACAGAATGGCCTACTGTATGTATGTAATCAATTTCGAACCGTTAACCCTGCCGCCAATTTCACGTCAATTTTCCCATTTAATCGAAATAATCGTCTCAATCTGTTATACTGATCAATTAACAGGAGACGACAGCGCACGGCAATTAAACTTTTAAAAACAACTGACCACAGCGGTAAGTTTCCACCCACAGAAATATCATTGCTTGGATATGTAAGCACTGCCTTGGAGATATAAGCATTGCACTGGATATACACGCATTGCATTGGATATATAAGCATTGTATTGGATATATATGCATTGCATTTGATATATAAGCATTACATGGGATATATAAGCATTACATTGGATATATAAACATAGCATTGGATATATTATCATTTCATTGATTATATAAGCATATCATTGGATATATAAGCATTGTATTGGATATAAATGCATTGCATTTGATATATAAGCATTGCATGGGATATATAAACATTACATTGGATATATAAGCATTGCTTTGGATATATAAGCATTGCATTTGATATATAAGCATCGTATTGGATATAAATACATTGCATTTGATATATAAGCATTGTATTGGATATATAAGCATTATATTGGATATATAAGCATCGTATTGGATATAAATGCATTGCATTTGATATATAAGCATTGCTTTGGATATATAAGCATTGCATTTGATATATAAGCATCGTATTGGATATAAATGCATTGCATTTGATATATAAGCATTGTATTAGATATAAATGCATTGCATTTGATATATAAGCATTGCATGGGATATATAAGTATTACATTGGATATATAAGCAGTGCTTTGGATATATAAGCATTACATTGGATATATAAGCATTACATTGGATATATAAGCATCGTATTGGATATATAAGCATTGCATTTGATATATAAGCATAGCTTTGGATATATAAGCATTACATTGGATATATAAACATAACATTGGATATATAAGCATTTCATTGATTATATAATCATTGCAATGGATATATAAGCATTGCATTGGATATATAAGCACTGCATTGGATATATAAGCATTGTATTGCATATGTAAGCATCGTATTGGATATATAAGCATCGTATTGGATATATAAGCATTGCATTGGATATATAAGCATTTTATTGGATATATAAATATTGCATTGATTATATAAGCATAATACATAAGCAATTTTCTAAATTATTTCCGAAGATTTTGTTTTTGAAATTTAAATTCACCTTGCTTTGGAATTTTCTAAGTCCTGTTTATTATTTCACATTTTAAAAATCTATAGTGAAACCAACAAACTTTTACAATGTCATCTAAATTGCAGAACTATATTTCAAGTTCTACCTAGGAACGTATAGACACCTTAAAAAAGGATTAACTGCTCCAGCTTGACAAAAAAATGACCTTTCTCAGGCGAAGGCTTCTTTAAGGAAGCAGGAAATAGAAAATATTTTGGACTAATATTTGGTGGAAAAGAAGGATACTGGCCTGTTCCAAATGTTCTTTTTCTAAGCTGTCAAGGTCACGGTCAGGTATCGAAAGGAATACATTTGTTTAGTCAAACAGACCAAGTTTGATTTTAGTTGGAGAATTATGAACCGATCTTGTCGATCGGTTCTATATCAATCATTGTAAGAGACACATAAGCTTCTCATACGCTCTTATTATCAGGTGCTTGGCTTTGTTTCTGAGAGGTCTTTTTTAAATGAAAGTGTCTTATTCAGATAGTAGAGTGCGGCTTTGTTAATGTTCTTTTCCATTGTGTCAATTTGTCATATTAATAAATAAACACGTATTGACCACATTAATCCTCTTTTTATTACTCATTCTCTTTATTCAAATCAGGAGGACAAGGGAAAAAGAGCCTGAGATCCGCTGTTTGTTCGTTTTAGAGGACTATTAGTGAAACTGAAGTCACAAAAGTACCTGTTTGTTATTTTGTTAAAAATTGGAGCCTTATGAGAGAAAAGAGACCACATGAGGTACATGCTGGTAACGAGTGGTCATTGAGTTATTACATTGTAGTTCCAAAGTCATATAGACAGGAACTTCTTATCTTAGCCCATTAAACATCTTTGGCTGGTCATTGAGGGATTAATAAGGTCTTGAATGGTTTATATTATCAATAAATTAAAAGCTATTTTTGTAAATACTGTAAATCTTGTCACATTTTTCAAATGGTGGGTAAACCCAATCAGATGATACATAAGGCTCATTTGCCTGCATTTGAAGCATCATTACCAGAAATATGGCAGACTGTGTTGGTCCATTACCTAAGACCAAGTCAGGCAAAAATAATTGTTGACCACAATGAGATTCCCAGAGGCTATTCATTTGAGGAATAGTAAAATTAAAACTATAGTGAATACTATGATAAAGCTTTGTTACACAGTTTGGTCTTCCCAATTCTGTCCAATCTGATCATGGGTCACATTTTAAGTCAGGACGTTGTCAACAGGTTATACATCAATTAAGCATCAAACAATTGAAGTCTTTGCGTATCACCAGAAAAGCCAAGGGGCTTTAGAAAAATTTCATCAAACTTTGAAAAATATGATTTTTTTGTCATATTATTGTGATACTAGAAAAGATTGGGACGAAGGTGTTCATTTAAAAGTGTTTGCTGTTAGGGAATTACTTCAATAATCTTTATGAGTTAGTCCCACTGAGCTAGTTTTTGAACATATTTTCCGTGGATCATTAAAGTTGTTAAAAGAGAAACTTCTTTCAAATAAAGATACAGAAATTAATCTTCTTGACTATGTTTCTAATTTTATATATAAGTTGTCAAAGGCTTGTGTAGTTGTAAGAAATTATCGGCACTCAGTCAAACGTGAAAGTAAGGTTAGACAGAACAACAATGGAGAGTATTTTTTAGACTGGTGATAAAGTCTTGTCTCTCTTGTTCATTCTTCAAAATTTTCTACAGATTGAGTATCATGGTCCTTATAAGGAAATACATGAGTTAAACTACAATATTAGTACTCCTGGGATGTAAGTATATTAAAGGAGTACTAGTATGTTGACAGAGATAACCATGCTTATCACGCAGTCCATTTAGTTGTACATGTCTCACACAGTTAGGATTTAAGCAAATCAATGCAATCGGTCTCTTGTGACGTTGATTTAACCAGTCTTCGGAATTCATAAATTATATATAATCTCTACAAGAAACATTCACATCTCCAGCTACAAAAAAAAAAGAATGAACTTGATCATGAGTACTTGTCTCCAGAAGCTTCTATACAGGATGAACCCTCGCAAACAGGAATGTTTGAAAAGAGAAAGTCAGTTTTTGCTGGAGAATGATTTCATAGAACCGAGTAAAAGTGACTGGAGCTCACTATGCATACTTGTACTGAAGCAAGATAATAATTTCTGCATGTGAACTGCATACAGAAAAGTGAATAGTGTTATCCATACGGACTGATTTCCAATGCCAAGATTCGATGACTTTATTGATAAAATTGGACCACTCCGGTAGCCCAGTGGTTAGAGCATCCGATTCCGATGCAGTACGTCGCGGGTTCGAACCCTGGCAGAGTCACACCAAAGACTTGTAAAAATGGGACAAGCAGCTGCCTCGCTAGGCGCTCAGCATTAAGAGGTTAGTGTTAGCA
This sequence comes from Sinohyriopsis cumingii, assembly GCA_028554795.2. Lineage (NCBI taxonomy): Eukaryota > Metazoa > Mollusca > Bivalvia > Unionida > Unionidae > Sinohyriopsis > Sinohyriopsis cumingii. The sequence goes on from CM068828.1 coordinate 28,798,272, forward strand.
CTGGTCGACATGGTGTCAGGATAATGGAACTGGTGGAACATGATGCTACTTGTCTGCGGCATGATGCCAGAGTGTTAGACACAACTATAAACAGTCACACTGCAGACATCGTAGCGATATGACCGAAAACAAATATTAAATCTACGTCAAAAATCCAAAACACACACACCATACAAACACACACACTGATAAAATTGAAAATGTAAAATATGTCACCAAATGTGACCTTTTGAAAGGATTCTGGCAAAATCCACTGACGGAAAGGGCAAATGAAATTTCGTCATTCGTGACTTCAGATGCACTTTAGGAATATCAAGTGAAGTAGTTTGGGATGAGATGTTCGCCTTGTACCTTTCAATGTTTATTGAACATGGTTACATCTGGTTTAGATAATTGTGATCTTTACATCGATGATTTTTTTTAATGACTTAGTTTAAGAGCATAGTATTGTAATACCGATGCAGTATAAAATATTTTTGATTGCATTCAACGGAAATGTCATAATAATAAACTAAATCCGCAATGAAATACTTTGAAATTTCTAATTTAAAAAGGATTGATAAAACTTATTTTGTTTTCAGAGAGATTAGATATTTTAATATGGGTTTATTGCTTTACAAAGTTTGCACCGTTTGTTTATTTAGCGATAAAGGTAGCCTTTTCACCTTTTCCTATGACAAAGCATTTCGTTGCAAAACTTATCACGGACTCCAGCCTTTAAAGTTTCCTTCTTGCAGCTTGCTTTCTTGTAGGGTTGTTCAATTTCCATTTTCTTTTTTTTTCGCCTACATGTTTTCCAAATAGCGTTTTTTTTATCTCTATGTCTATTAATCTCGTTTCTGATGAAATAAAACCCTCATTTTATTTTCATTTTTAGTGGTTGCTCAGATTACTTGATGATAGTAAATGCACCTACTTCATAATGCTGTAAAACATTTTAATAAATTATCTTATCAAACAAAGCATATGCAATGATCCCTTCACTACTTTCCTTAAATATGTGAAGGTCAGTTGTAAAACCATATAAGAACTATTCCGGTTTGAAACAATTCACCATATGAAGTTGTCCTGGTTCTTACTGTCGATTTAACGCCATGTTTCAGCACACGATTGGCTATATATGGTGGCCATTATATTTGGCTGAGTAAAAACGTGACAAAATCTCGGAAAGTACCACGACTCAGGGAAAGCTACTTGCAAGCATGTCTACTTATATACGATGAATGTTACAGTATGTATAAATTAACTTTCGTAAAACGTCTACCCATTTTCTGGTTTCATTTAAAGTGAAATACTTTCATATTCTAGTCTGAAGTGTTCTGTTGAACCTTTATATTATTAATAATTTTTTGTCGGAGTAAGTTGAAGAGTACACAGCGTATCCTTTTCCACAAGTCTTTGTTTATTTATTTAGTCTGTTGCAAAGCTACTTTCTCTATCAAACTGTACATTTTCCTGCTTTGCTCTTGGAAGATTTATCTAAAGAATATCGTTGATATAATCTAACCTCTTCATTTTTTATTTTTCAGTCGAAGCGTATCTTGAGAAGACATATGTTACTGTCAAGATATATATGTATCCATCGTTGTACTTGTATTATGCTTGCATGTCAACAATGTCTGCCTATCATTAGTCACACATATGATTACCATATACCCTTCTGTAAGAAAATCTTCGTCATGCATGCTTGTAAAATGTATATGTAAATTGTTACGTTAATCATTCTTTCAATTAGACGAATTTTATTTTCACCTTGTCCAGTTTCATTTTCTTCTTACGATTGATTAGTATTTGTCAAATCAAAGACATTTTTGTACGGAAGAAAATATGTTTTATATAGAATTCTTTGTCAGTCGTTTAAATTTTATTGTCAGTAATTTGCAATGCTTTTTCAAGCCTTTCAAAAATCTATTTCAGATTTTATCTCAAATTTTTCTATTCCTATGGTTCATTCGAAACAGGATCTTTATAGTTTGGGTGACAATGAGCTGTTTTAAATGTAACTTTGTTTTTCATAAGTTATATTGGATTTCTTTGTTGCCGTTGCTTTGTGTTTTTTTCTTCGGGGTTTTTTTTTGGTGGTGGTGGGGGGTCTTTGTTTAACATTGGATTTTGTTGAATCATTATAGGTAGTTTAGCAAGATCTTCTATTTGTACTTTGACTTTAGTCGAATACAAACTTGTGAACTTACTCGTATCAAATACGTAACGTATTCCTTCTTGATACAAACTGTTTAAAATATATTTCACTTACGTCAATGTTATCCTCACTGAACGTAATCTGTCAATCTTCGTGGATTCTAAAACATTGCAAGACCTTATTCTCGGCCTGATATGTACTAACACAGATAGTTTCGACCACACTTTGATGTCTTCCAGATTTGTATGCAAATACACATCTTTGATGTCTTCCAGATTTATATGCAAATACACATCTTTGATACTGAGATTGTGATATAAACTTTTAAAATAGTTACTTTATCTCTCTGAAAACTATTGAATCTATTAAAATATAACTTTATGCAATTTATTCTCCGACCTCCTCATTCTACAATAAACAAATTATGAAACGGGTTATGAACTCAAGTGAAGTTTGTGGATGTGTTTTTCTTTCTAAAAGAACTAATGGACTAGAGATGTTTTTATTTAGAAGTAATATATTTTACAAAAAATGAATTACAAATTGCTAAATATCACTATTGTCGAAGCGACCTCTGGATGCATATTTAAACAATTTTTTTTTAAAATCTGAGGCAGATCGTTAAATATCTTACTACAGTGCGATGCACTCAGGCAGTACGTATATGTTTTGGGAGTGCCGATATCAATGCAGGGGGTTAATACAGAAGCTCTTGTCTACTTCGTACACCAAAATTAAACATAGGACTTGCGAAGTTAAAATAAAATTAGAAAATGCACTTTGATACAATTTGTTGGGCTCAACGCGAAATGCCAACTTACCACAGTTGCACATGTAATATCATGCCGCTGCAGCCCCTGCCTCCAATTATCTTTTATCCAGCCGTATACTCTTCCAACATTCTACAAGCAGTAGGATTAGCGATTTCCGACGAAATCATAAAGTCTGGAAATAAAATGATACTGCATATAGTTAGACCAACGCTTCAATGCCAATGCGTTCTAACGTTACGGGAAGACAAGCATATGGATCTTAGCGAGCTTATCAATCTTGCGTGCAAGCTCTTTTGCTTGGGTTGGTCCTGTAGGCGCCAAAAGTCATGTGATAGGCGTATGCATATATACAGGGTTTTCTGGCAAGTCGATAAGTAACAATGTTTAGACCGGACCCGTTAGTAACTGCAGAAGACCATTTAACATACTGACATACATACGTTGTTGAGAGAGAGAGAGAGAGAGAGAGAGAGAGAGGATGGATTGGTGGATGGAAAGGAAATGGGAATAACAGACATAAATGTTATGTTCATGAGAAAACCACATGTGAGTATTTTGTTGCCGTTATAAACTAAATGTTGAGTTGTAAAATGACTACCATAAAAAAAGATGAAGCAGTTAACTCGGATGGTGATATGTATCAGTGATCAAGCTCCAGAATATGTACTTATCACAGATGATTTCAGCATGAAATTTATGCAACACCTTCTATCTAAGCTCAAACACTCTTCTGTATGAAAAATTGAATCAAATATCAAAATATATATTACCTCTGCAAAACTTGTTCCATGCATTGAAATGTATTACTTTCGCACTTACCGAAAAAAGTTTATGAGTACAATCACAAATGATCTGCTTACCTGCGATTTCGTCTCCCTGGAGTTGTGTACAAAGTTGACAAATGTAAATATGCCATGTAAAACAAACGCAGACCTTAAGCCAATTCGAACGGCTCCGGTGGCCTTGTGGTTAGAGCGTCCGCCTCGGATGCGAGAGGTCGTGGGTTCGATCCCCGGCCGAGTCATACCTTGGCGCTCAGCATTAAGAGGGTAGTTTTAGGACTGGTCGGCCTGAATAATGTGACTGGGTTCGACATCATGCTACATGTCTGCAGCATGATGCCCCAGTGCTTGACATCACTATAAACTGCCACACTGCAGACATCGTACCGATATGACTGAAAAGTGTTAAAGCTACGTTAAAAATCCAAATCACACATAATCCAATTCGATCATGTGACCTATCTTTGGGTCATAGTACCTGGCTTTTCTCGGCTACCAAAGAACTGTTTCTGTTTCCCCATAACGTTGTATATATTTGATATAACGAAGGAAGAAAATTTATAACAATAAAATTTCAGTATTTAAGTAAAATTAAACTCCTCTTAACACTTTGTACGAGTATGCTAAACTAGAAATCTTAATGAAAAAATCGTGATATTTGGTACAGGTAAAAATGATTCGTTTTAAACCTCGCTCAGTGGTCCTCAAGCAAGTTATTATAACAGCAAAACCTGGTTCACTTACATTCAAATGCTTATTAAAAAAAATGGCTTAGTGGTCGTAATATTTTCAAGGGCTATACGCTTGGCCCAGTGATATCCAAAGTATTTATTATAATAAAAGGGTCAGTAACCCAGGGTCACACACGCACCAAACAATATAGGATAAAAATGTCAGCGCTTAAGTGCCAATATATTTTTTCTTCAAATGTATTATGTATACAACAAACCATGTACAAATAAATCATGGAGTTGACATTTAAAAACTAGTACCGTACCCTTGTCCACCAATACAAATGAACTCATTTATTTTGGTCTCAAGAATTTATGACAAATAAATTTAACGAGGTAGTAGAAAAGGGGGTAATAAAGGTGAATTTATATCGCGATGCTTGGGTCCATTGATATGTAATAATTGTAGTGAGGGAACTCGGTGAATATTCATAATCGATAATCAGTTTTCATAATACTTTTTTTTATACTGATAATTGATTACACTCGGTTACTTAAAGCAAATCTTTTAAGTTTTTCTGTTATACAATTGTTTATTTGATCTCGAGTTACAAATATTAATAAATACACGCGAGTAAACATTTTATTGATATATATACTATTGACCTAAAAAAATATGTTATATTCTGTATGTTATTTTCGTTCACGAATTTTGTAAAAGTTGAATGTAAATAAATTACTTTTGCATACCCATAGAACCTACTCGTTCATTTACATGCGATTTGTCTATTGTTGAAAGAACAGAACGACAAGCTATTCTTGTGAGTATGTTGTTTTCTATAAAGGCTTCAATCAAATGAATTTACATTTAAATTTAAATAAAATATACCCCCCAAAAAAGTTTGTATTTATAAACTCCGAATTTAACTGCAAAATCATAATTATCTAGCCATATATCAAGTTTCTGACGATTGTTTTTAATTAAATTAATATTAGGAGAGATATTTGATGTAATGCTATGAACACAACACTTTATTCTTTTACTTACATGTTATAATAAAATCCATTCTCAAACAAAACAAACAACTTCATGAACACAAAATTTAGGATTGAAGTTCGAGAAGTCAAAAAAAGATTGAATTTTCCAAAACAACAGTCATTATTCGAATGTAGTTATTACATACTGAGCTTGCGATCCAAACATACTATAATAAAAACAGATTAAAGCATATATACTCAAACTCAGGACGTTTTTAAGATTCAGACTGTTTTTATGCGGTCGTTTCATGGTCCTTTATTTTAACTAAAATTGCAATGCCAGTAGCTGGTAAAGGAAAGTAATATTTCCATTGGTCAGAATGTTACCACGTGATCAAAATGAATTGCGTTTATTTCTGTATCAAGTGTAAGGAGAACTACTTTTCTAAGAATACCCACCTCTGTAAATAGTCACGTGTACAGCATAAGATAAACACTGCCAGTGAAGGCAGACACGAAGTAAGCATTAAAGGAAAAAAACATTCTAACAATTAAATTTAAAAAAAATTGAATAAATTTGGCTTACATTGGTTGAAGGACTGTTATTATGATGTCCTTATTACGATCAATCAGGACAATTCCAAGTGCTATAAATAGCTACGTAACAGAAAACCCTAAACATGTATTACTACGCTCAATTAAGATTTCTGTTTTTTAATGATGAAAACAAAAAATCAAAACGAATGATTGAAGTTTCAATTATAAGAGTTTAACGTTGTTTTTTTCTGAGTTTATCGTGGTTTAAACTGTCAGTTGCCGACTCATACAGCTTACATAACGTACTTCGGGCGTTATTTACTGTGTGAGTCGGCAACTGACAGTTTATACCACGATAAACTCAGAAAAAACAACGTTAAACTCTTAAGTATACGTTATAATGCTAAGTATTTTGCATGATGCTTATAGTATACATGTGCTTACTTCTTTGTTGATCTATACCAGGGTTAACGTCACACCCCTGCAGTACACATCATACACATTAGGATTCCGTATCTCCTAAAAACAGAATGCATTTAACATTGTACTCGCTGTTGAGGACTTTACATTTCCGTATTACAAAAGCTAACACCCACTGAACAAGGTGTGATTTTGATATTTGTAAATTACGAAGGGATTTAATAATTTTCAGCTGGACATGTGCCAGGCAATTGCTCTTGCAGATAGAAGGTCGGGTACATTTCATAATGGAAAAGAAGCTAACCATAACACATAATTCTCACACGAGCTTTTTTTTCTTCTGATCTTTTGTATGCGTACTTTTTGTAGCACTATTTTCACACAGCTTTAGACATTCCGCATCTCATTTACTTTATATATTGTAACTTGGCAAATCTGAGTTTTGAGTTCTCTCAAATTGAAGAGTTTTCAGAAATTAGTGCCTGTTCTTGGTACGACCTTGAAAAGACAATAAACACAAAAATGAGATACTTTTGTTTGCAATGACATTTTTCCCAAATTAAGTTATTTATTTATTTATTTATTTATTTATTTATTTATTTATTATTATTATTATTATTATTATTATTATTATTATTATTATTATTATTATAAAAGCAGTAGTTACAAGAATAATATAAAATTATGAATCAAGAACAAACTTTTGGATGCCATCTTGATTTTTCTCGACTCCACTACAGGTTTAAACATTGTGATCTTTTGGTGTTCAATACAAGTTTTAAAATACTTGCTCAGCAACTGACCGATTACTCTTGTTTGATCAATTGGTGTTAATAAGAAGTTTATTAGATGGACTTATTTCCTTCTCAGAGATAGCAAGGACTAAATGTATGACTTTTAAATGTAGTCATTTCTATTTGGTTTGATTTTGTCTTCTGACTTATTCCATGTTTCCTATTCTTTTCCAGCATGATAATTTAGGCAAAAGTCCCTCTAAGGAACTGACACAATACTGTCCAACAAGAATTTTCAGTAATTATAGGTTACTGCATTTGTATGGGAAAATATGAACGAGTGTTTTTCAGATGGATAATGCACGACCCGTGAGAGTACAATGACCATCCAAGAAAACCAGTTCATATTTTCCCATACAAATGCAAAAACCTTTTTATTATATATTGATTTTCTTTTTCTACCTAAGAATTAATTATATAAAAAATATACTACAAGAAATAAAGTAATTGAATTTATGCTTTATTCAAAAATAAATATACAACCGCAGATTCAACAATACATACTAACAATATTTATCCGCACATAACTCCGCCCACCGAAATTTGAACCTAGTCAAGCGCTCAACTTCACTTTCAAAAACGAATTGTCGTTTTGATCTACTTAAAACTGTGAATAAATGAGCACTGTAACAGTGTTTTCAATTCCGCTGATTATGTACTAATTTTTCTTTGTCAATTCCACACGAAGTACTTGTGATTTGGCGAGCAAGGGGCGAGTCTTGACTCAGTTGCATGTGTGTTTCTGTTTTGTCATTGAATGTTTGGAATCATATTGTGGGTAAATTATAAACTCTTTCAATTAAAATTATCAAAAGACGCTATGGAATATCACGTTCGTTTCATTTTGAGTGCAGTAAGGAGAAAAGTTACGAACATTTCTCCTCAATAACTGTTTAAATGATCAGAATGGTATATTCAATACTGCGACTCTCGCGTTTGTTGTGGACATTGCAGATATTACGTTCCTTCAATTGTTTGATTGAATGCTTCATTTTTGTGACACATTAACCTCGTCCACATTGTTAACTTTATCATCTGTGCTTTCAAAAGGACAAAACAGCTATTTGGTTTATTCACAAACAAGTCTAATAAATGAAACGTAAGGCGTACTATATTAGTGTAGACAGCTTGTTTACAAATTTGTTCTTATTACACTATACTATTTTTAGGCATACGTGCCGTTCACGTGCGTGCAATATCAAGGTGCTCAGTATCGTATAATGCTGCACGATTCTGATAATATAAAGCTAGCAGAGACAAAAAGGAGTATATAATAACTTATGATAATGATAATAATGGTTCTTCATTTTCACTGCTGTGCATTGAAACCATTGTTTAATATTCGTGAGCGATAGGATTTTAAAATTAATCACAGTGGTAGCTATAAATGATGTAAAAACGTTGAAAACCAACTAGATACCATTAGAAGACATGGAAAACACCATGACAATATGAACACACATTCAGGAGAATGTATGACAATATTTCAATATGTTCATTGTGACAGCATATTTGACGTTTGATGGTCACCATTTCATTTAGCAGCAACTAGAGATCATAAAACGTCTTTCGATGAAAACTATGTCGAAATATAAGTTTCCGTTCAAGAGGAGATGCTATATGAAGATTTTCAATATGGATGCCGTGGCGACCGTATCCGATGTCAAGTTACAACCGTTTTCTTTTAGGAGTAAGTATATACCATAGGATATCGGTCAGTGAAAACCACACCTGGATATGACCATCGATTAAGAGGAAATGGTAATAACAATATTTTAAAACTGGAAGCTGTTGCGGCCATATTGGTTTATCGAGAGAAACCATTTTTGGAAAATCCAGTGTCGAAGGTAACCTGATGACAAGATTTTCAAGACGGCTGCCGTGGTGATTACGTTACACTTCAGATCGTCAACATTTTCATTTATGATCAGTTTGGCATAATATGTCATGTTGATATAACCATAAATTCGGGAGGAGCAGGTGGCTGCTGTGGCGCTCATACTGGAAGTCTAAGCAGAAATACTTTTATTTGAATCCAACTAAAACCATGGAATGAATGTGTGTGCATATACAATTTCACGGCAGTTCTTCTATTAGTTTAGCAGGGGTGACATTAAGAACATTCTGATAACAGCCCTGACTGACGTCGGACATCAAACGTCACATGACAGACGACGGATGATGGAGAATATGAGACAAATGATGGAGAATATTATATTTCATAAGCACTTTTGGCCTTTGACCACTAGAAATAGAAACTTAGTCCGTTGTTATTGTTGTTGTAGGGTTTAACGCCATTTCTCAGCATAACATATGCTATACATGGCGGCTAGTATGAATGGTGGAAGAAGAACCGGGGAAAACCCCAGAAAGAACCACCGATCTACGAGAAGCTACTGGCAAGTTTTCTCACATACCCACATTGGCCGAACCTGAGACTCGAACCCACGCAGAAAGAGGTGTCAGCCTTGGATGCTGAATATGGTAAATGATACAAACAATACTTGCAGTGGGAGTTACGAATCACAGAAATTCAAATATCAGGATTACGAATTTCCTCATATTACAATGTTTCGTTTAAGTTTAAAGTAAGGTTATTCTCATACTCGTATTTACTTGACCTAAAATCATTTTTAAATGCTCCAATAAATGAATGTTGAGCTGCTGGTGCTTTTGGAGATTTAGTTCACAACTTGTGGTAATTTATACGCAGAAGAAAGAGAAGTGCAGTCTGAATAAAGTTAGATCTCCGCTGTCCTACGTGAAGATCTGACAACGACTTCTTAAGGGTTATGTTCTGGTGACCTTTGATTCAGCCAATGGAAATGCAGCTTTCAAAAATCTGAGAGTAAATTAAATCGTTCAGTAAACATTCATGCTCTTCATCCACTCTGCGCAGTCTACAAACGCGAAGATATAAGACTTCAATTGATTGGTTGATAAAATTAGGGATTATGGTAATAACATAAGTTACCAGAACATGACCCCTAAGCGGTCGCTGTCAGATCTTCATGTATAACAGTGGAGATCTCATTTTAATCAGATTGAACAGAAGTTGGTATTTGAAGAGGATCACCAGGAGGACCTGATTCTTTAGGAAGTGCAGAAGTAGGTTTTTGAATTGCGTAGCTATAACTGCCCCTCCTCTGATATTTTACATTAATTTAGATTAATCAAATCAAATTTGGAAAGGAATTAAGTCTTACAGAATGTAAAGATCTAAACAAAATATTGATGTCACCGCTATACGTGACGATGGAATGACAGAAGCCTACAAATACAAGGAAATAAGTGACATGGAGTTGGATAAAACTGATTTAAAACAAAAAGAGAAAACATTGTATGCTTTTTGTAAATGCAAGATCACCTAAAATATCACAGTCTTTGTCAGGCTTAATAATAGTAGGATAACATCTTCAATATGCACGTGTCATTCAATTGATAACTTTAAACGAAGAGTTGACAGAAGACTACTTAACAATAAACAGAATTAGAGACTAGTGGTTCTTTATCTTTTAGTTTTGGATATTGGCATGGTAAGTGCGAGCGTGATAACTTTCAAGCACATTTATTTTAGATAGAGAAGCGAACAAAATTCTTGCAAATCAAGTTAGAAAGTCTGTAATGGTAGATACTATTTAAGTTACAAATAACTTGAAGTAACTTGAAAATCATCGTTGTAAAATACATCGAAGGTGAAGAAAGTATAACGAGGAAAATGAAAGGTACAAATCATCTGTGAAGGCAACTTTGCAAATTATAAAAATAGATCCGCGTAGAGTTGAACCTCGCAAACAAATAGGAAAGAGTTAACAAGAATCTAAAAATCCCAAAGCAGAAAATTCTACGACCTTAGTCCTACTAATATATCCCCCCCCCCCAGGTATTAAGAAATTAACAAACTAATTTTTAGATTAGTTAATTGCACGGTTATGATTACATTTCATGGAATTTTATAGTACAAATGCCGAGCAAAACTAACAACGTTATGTCTATTTATTATGCGGTATTAAACTCAACTCTAACAGTAAGTTACTACAGGTTTTCGAAAGGGCATTTAACTACTATGGATATGGAAGAGGTAATACATTTGCTTGCGACTGACTAGCAACAAAAGGGACAGTAACATACAATATAATTAAATAGGTAAATCGTATATAAATTATCTAACGACTTTGGAAATAAATGTAGGCTGACAAAAAATGAATGAAATTGAGAATGATTTAGCAAAAGAGAATATTAAACGAGATGTAAGAAAAAGGTTAAGCAACAGAAAAGTTGTTAAACTTTGCAGTGGTCAGTATGACGTCCACGTGTGATGACATGAAGGTGGTCCGGGAAGATGGAAGGATATTCATATGTAAGAAGTTTCTACTGGAAAGGTGTAGGCAAAAATAATAATCAATTTTATTGAACATCATGGTACCTGCTTACCACGCAGCCCTTCTACACACTTGCCAGTCCGTCTGTATGGTACTTGCCTGCCACGCAGCCCTTCTACACACTTGCCAGTCCGTCTCTATGGTACTTGCCTGCCATGCAACCCTTCTACATACTTGCCAGTCCGTCTCTATGGTACTTCCCTGACATGCAACCCTTCTACACACTTACCAGTCCGTCGCTATTGTACCTGCCTGCCATGCAACCCTTCTACACACATGTCAGTCTGTAATCCAGAGTGATAGCATATTAATGTGTCCCGCCTTGCTTTCCATGTTCAGTTCGGTGTTTGTATCTCTCTTTATCTGTTAGTGTGTAGTGATGTTAGTTCAGCAAAATCTATTGCATTAGTAAACGTTGGATAAACAGCAAGTATATATGCTCTTTCAAGCTTCTCTGTTCATTTTCGCGTATAACATGCGTATTTATTCAAATAAGTCATTTATATAAACGTCACTGGAAATCAGATGAACGTCTGTTTGTTAAATGTATTGATTACGCACTTTTTAACATATAATAAGTCGTCTTTGAGTCGTAAAGACGATAGCGTATCACATTTATGTTAACAATCTATGGGTATACAAAAGAAGGAATTTAAGCCGGAACGTAGTTTTTAGGTAAGAAAGGAGCCTATTCCTGAATATCATTATATAAGAGACCTATGTTACAATTTATACGTGTATGTACTTGAGTGCATAAAACACGATAATGGAGAGAGAGAGAGAATTATAAATATGCACCAGACAGAAGGGAAAGTGCTATCCCTGGATTTCTATAGAAGAATGCTTGATACTAGTAGGCAGAATTAACATTTTAATATAAATAATAGTATCATACAGGTTAGAGAATTTTCAATTCGTACTCTACTGAGATTTGAACCCAGGTCCGCGGGCAAACGGCACCCATCGCCTTGCCTGCACACACGCGCCCATATTCCCTCACGACTAAACAGGCATCACCAAAAAATGATGTTACTCAGTCGGTGTTATATGCACTCGTGTGTAGCAGACACACTCACATGACGACCTAGTAATTGATTCTCAGGTATCTACACAGTCATTCCTGATTCCTATGAAAGAAATCAAGCTATATAGAATTAATTATAGAGAAATATAAATATACACCAGACAAAAGGGAGAGTGCTATCCGTGGATTCTATAGAAGAATGCTTGTTAATAGTAGGCAGAATTAATATTTTAATGCAAATAATACTATCATACAGGTCAGATAATTTTTAATTCGTACTCTACAAAGATTTGAACCCAGGTCTGAGGGTAAACGGCACCCATATATAAAGTGTTAGCATTTGCTTTCTGGAAACCAAACAATTTTACTATTCTTTTTTTATAGGTTTACCAGAATGTCAGTAACCTCAGGTTTCCCAGTGTGTCATTAACGTAAGGTTTTCCAGTACGTCAATAACTTCAGGTTTTCCAGTATGTCAATAGCTTAGGGTTTCTCAGTATGTCAATAACTTTAAGTTTCCCAGTATGTTAATAACTTCGGGTTTCTCAATATGTCAATAACTTCAGATTTCGCAGTATGTTGATAAATTCAGGATTCTCAGTATGTCAATAACTTCAGGTTTCTCAGTATGTCAATAACTTCGGGTTTCTCAATATGTCAATAACTTCAGATTTCGCAGTATGTTGATAAATTCAGGATTCCCAGTATGTCAATAACTTCAGTTTTCTTAGTATGTCAATAACTTCAGGTTTCTCAGTATGTCAGTAACTTCGGGTTTCTCAGTATGTCAATAACTTCGGGTTTCTCAGTATGCCAATAACGTCAGGTTTCTCAGTATGTCATTAACTTCAGGGTTCCCAGTATGTCATTAACATCAGGCTTCCCAGTAGGTCATTAACCTCAGTATGCCAAAAATATCAGATCTCTCAGATTTTTCATGAATCCGCATGACTCTATTAAAAAAAAAAAAAAATATAGAGGGCAGTGCATTGGGTACTGAAGTTAAACTTGTCTAAAATGAGAATTCAGAACCAGAAATCCGTTTCCAAGAAACAGGAACTTTCACTTTTGTGAAGTATAATTTTTGAAAGAAAGTACGTTAGAAGGGAACAATATTTGCCCAAAACTTCACGTACTTAATGGACATTTGCCCGAGACATCACGTGCTTAATTAAGATCTGCCCTAAACGTCACATATTTAATTCAGATTTGAACAAATTTTCACGTACTTAATGCAGATCTCTCCAAAACTTAACGTACTTAACACAGATTTGCTCTAAACTTCACGTACTTTTAATGCACACCTTTAAACTGCACGTACTTAATGCATATTTGCAAAAGACTTCACATACTTAATATAAATATGCCCACAACTTCACGTACCTATTTAAGATTTGCCCTAAACTTCACGTGTTTAATGTAGATTGCCCAAAACATCGCACTTTGTGTATTATCTACACGAACTTTGATTGTTGTTGTTGTTTGTTGTTTTTAAATCTCATTTACTTTGATGTATTGCGATGAAAATACCAAAAATATATTTTGGATTGCTGATGAAAGTGTACAACTTTTGGCTACGTGCATCAATTAATCTTTGCTAGTGATAACAAAAGGCTATACAATTTATTGAAAATACAACCATTTTAAAGTATAACGTGTTTCACTTGTATGATTGTATCAACAGAGACCATGAAATTTTGGATATCTGAGAATTTCCATTTTGAACTAGAAGATGGGGGGATTTAATCCATGATTTTCGTCTAATTCAAAACTGAAGGCCACTCCGGGTCTTCGTGTGTTATGTCGAACACTACAACATCAGCTAACTTCTTTGCAGCAGGGTCTAGAATTTGTATTGTGTTGCTTTTGAAGAAAGAAAAAAAACGAAAAGAAAGGACAGGAGTATAGCATGAAAGAAGTTAAGTTAGGCAAATAGGAACGACGGAAGTACAGATACTGGTCCTAATAATTTGTGTAAGACCTTGAGTTGTACTTCTCCGTACTGAGTGTGCTTAAATTACGGCAATGTACACTATGCAGCGTGTTCCTACAGCAAGTGGCTGCTAAGAAGCCCGTACATATCCACTATTCTATAGGAATCAAAGCATTGTATAGATGTATGGATTTTTGGACGGTGTAGTTTGAAATCATTGTTAGAGACAATTTCTTTCTACTTTGCATTGAGTTTGCGATTCAAATTCTAATTCATTGTGCTCGATCTTATAGTTTGTCAATGCGCTACTTCAGTGGGTTTCACTTCATAGCATTGTAATCGATACTGCTTTTTCGAGTTTCTTTTTGTAAATATGTGGCCTCGTCCTACAACGAAAACTCCCAACAACCTATAGTAGTCTCCAAACAATACAGTTTGCATCGCAGTAAAGCAAACTCTAATTAACGGGTAGGGTGGGGGTGGGGGATAGATACCTAAATAATTAATTCCTCGGCCAGTCTTAACGAAGATGTAGATTGAATTCTGTACATATACGTGCGACGTACAATCCTACACAAATCGGATGGCACTCTTTTTGACAAGATTCTCATAACTATACGATGCGACAATACCATTTTGTTTTACACTGAACAAGATAATACATCGACTAAGAGCCGACATTTTCTTACTGTTAAAAAAAAAAGATGCTGACACCTTTACTTTCTTTAAATTTCTCAACTCGCTTCAGAACTGGAAATATCGATTCATGCTAGCAAATCTTGTACTATTCCGGCTACAAGAAAAAATATATAATATTACTATGGCGGACAACATCGATACAGCTTTATCCCGATTGCCTAGACAAGGGGAATACATCCAAAGAATGAACTCAGACACAGGTTTTTCAGACTTTATGTGTATCACTGATTCTATCGTAAAATAGCATATTCATTTTCCTATTGAAGCATACAGACTATCTGCTGAAGTCAACTCCATTAAAGCATAAAATTGGACAAATGCATGTGGGCTCACTTTTGTCACGAAATGTATTGTGGCCACATGATTTTCAAGGAAGCAAAGAAGGACATTCCAGAAATAATAAAAATGTCCTCTAGCAAAGGTTATGAAAACCGAAAGACCGGCAAACACTTACTTCTTTTATTGTTGTTGTTTTGTTGCTGCTTTCTTGTTATCTTAAGTTGTTTATTAACTGCATGTGTATTTTGTCATATAATATTTACGTGACGAGCTTTGGTTTCTCACTGATCGTGATATTCTTTTTTTAATATACTTTTTTAAAGATATAAACCCATCAGATGTCTTTACTTCTTGTTACGTTTTGTTCCATGCATGCTGTAAAAAATTATGTTGTTTATAGCGACTTGCATAGAAATGATAAAATGTACAGTCGCAAAAAATAAATGAAAATATAAACGGTCGCAGCAATTATTTTTAAATCGGAGGAATATTTTACATTGATTATACAAGTTTAAACCATTACAGCGACGTAAATACAGAATTGGAAAAGTTGAATCGATTGGAGCGATCCATACATATAAAACAAAGAATTGTACAAGTTGTATCGATTCGAAAGATGCAAACACGTACAACAAAGAATTGTACACGTTGCATCGATTCGAAAGATGCAAACACGTACAACAAGGAATTGTACAAGTTTTATTGATCAGAGCGATCCATACGCGTACAACATGGAATTAGTCCACATGGTCAATTGATATCTGAGTACTCTGTTTCTGAGCTAGTCCGTGTTTTGCTTACATTATTAAACCACGTGTGTGTAACGCCCGTATGGTCATTAGACTATGGCTTGGTAGACAAAATGTCGAATTGGAATCTCGATATCAGGTTCAGTCCCTGCTTTTCTGACATATATCTGCATATACCCGTATGTGACGTCGGATCCATAGTTAATTGCCGTAGCGACTTATATGGTAATCTGGTGGAAGATTTCAGCGCGACATCTGATTTGATTAAAACTGTTCGAAAGATTTGTGCAAATTTGTAATCAGGTTGGTTATATTTCATGGCAGATCAAAATTCGTCGTGCGAAAAGTCTGTATTTGATCTGAACTATTTTAAAGAAAACGTTTATTCAAGCTGTCTTGCTCCTTTTTCAAAATAACAGGGGCCATAGTTGATTGGTTGATTTTCATAATTTACATACATATGCAAGTCTTTGTAACAAATTATACTTGTTGAATGTAACTAAATTGGTCAAGATGTTTTTGAGATGGCGTTTTAAGTTTTTTTTTCTCTCCAATATTTGAAGAACTAGCGATATCAGCTAGCAAGTAAATATCTTTTGAGGAAATCTCAAATTGCAATGTTACTCTCTTGCATTATTAAAATTAAGTCGTTTATTTTATTACACAGAAGTCGTTGATGTCTTGGTTGTACTAGATTAGTAACAGTGGCCGTAATTAATGTAAGTTTATCTTTTACATAAATTAGGTTTAATAGTATCTTTCTTTTCTCAATGGGCGACCAGTTTCATAGTAATTTTGCATAATTTACACCATCTTAAAAGAATTTAATGCTTAAATGCTGTGTATCAAATGTTGTCTAAGCAGATTAAGCCTTTGTTTCCTAAGAAAACACTGTAAAGGATTTTAAGCAATAGTTGCCATATAGAAAGGCGATTTGATGTCATTAAAGTGTATTAGATTATGATTGCTGGACTATTTCTTTCGAGTTTGGTACAAGCTGGTCCAAAGTTCTGGAGGAGTCGTCCCAAAGAACTTCTGATATTGGAAACCGTGGCCGTAATTTACTGACGATATACATCAATTATGCAAATCTCGAAGGATTGAACCCAGAATAAGTTTTCTAATTGGAAGAAATGTAAGCAATGTTTCTGAAGAAATTATTCAAATGTTTATCTTTATTACGGCAGCCATTTTGATGTTAGATAAGCATACTGTGTACAATCTTTAACAATTTTGCTACTAAAAATACCCTGTAGAGGTTAACTAAATTAGTCACAATGAAGTGGTTCACAGACTTTTTTTTTTACATTTAATAACGGGGTCCATATGCAGTTCAGCATCATTTAAACAAATTAAAACTAGTTTTTGTCGGGATTCTCACAAACGAATTTGATTGAATTCAGTTGGGTTAGCTGCTTTATTGTTTAAGAAAAGTATAGGACGGATGAAACATGTATTACCAACGAAGAACTAATGATGTTCTGACAGAATGCTTGACTGGTGTTCAAATGGACTCAAAGTGAGCACCTCATGTTATCAAATATCATTGAAAAAATAACAAAACCGTAAATATGACATGTTATGAAAGAGATACTGGAACAAAAATCTACAACATGCGATCGCCATGAAAAACTGATGGCGTCTGTGCTCTCGTTGGTCCAGAGAAAACAGTTATTGGTTTTGTTTATCACATCAAGCTCCCCTTGACTGAAGTTGAAAACGAATTATAGTTCTAAATTCAACTTCAAAGAGTAATTTTACAAGATGCTCAAATGTGATCCTAAAATATTGACTATCTAACTTTTGTATCAATAATCGCAACCAGTATGTATATCAATTAAATAATTATTACATTAATCGCGCCAAGCCGTACGAGTACTGTGTGTAAACTACATTGACCTTGTCTTGACTGTCATTACAAGTACAGTGTCTAAAATACATTGATCTTGTCTTGTTTGTCATTAAGAGTACTGTTTCTAAAATACATTGATCTTGTCTTGATTGTCATTACGAGTACTGTTTCTAAAATACGTAGATCTTGTCTTGACTGTCATTACGAGTACTGTTTCTAAATTACATAGACCTTTTCTTGATTATCATTACGATTACTGTTTCTAAATTGCATGGACATTGTCTTGATTGTCATTACGAGTACTGTTTCAAAAAATATAGACCTTGTCTTGATTGTCCGTACGAGTACTGTTTCTAAAATACATTGACCTTGTCTTGATTGTCATTACAAGTACTGTTTCTAAAATACATAGATCTTGTCATGACTGTCATTCCAAGTACTGTGTATAAAATACATAGACCTTGCTTGATTGTCATTCCGAGTACTGTGTATAAAATACATTGATCTTATCTTGATTGTCATTACGAGTACTGTTTCTAACATACATAGACCTTGCATTGATTGTCATTACGAGCACTGTTTCTAAAATGCATAGACCTTGTCTTGACTGTCATTCCGAGTACAGTGTCTAAAATACATAGACCTTGTCTTGGTCGTCATTACGAGTGCTGTTTCTAAAATACACAGACTTTGTCTTGGTCGTCATTACGAGTACTGTTTCTAAAGTACATAGACCTTGTCTTGGTCGTCATTACGAGTGCTGTTTCTAAAATATATAGATCTTGTCTTGGTTGTCTTGCCTAAAATATTTTGAATTTCGATAACTCGGACTATATTGTTTTAATGAAGTTTTAAGCGTATCTACTAATTTTGACCGTTTTCAGTCTCAATAGTTTGGTGTGATTGGATAATACAACAAAAATAAAGCATAAACATTGAACACATGCAGCTAAAAGAAAAGATCGTATAGCCTTTCTTACTATCATCAAAAGATCTGATGCCATCAAACGTGTCAATTCTCGACGTAGTTATGTTATTTCAATTAGTACAGTAATGTGTCATTCGGAACTTTCGGTTCAATACAATATCAAGAGTTTCAATACGCGACATTCCAAATCAATAATATGATCAATATAAAAAGTGCCCTTGAATTAAAACGAGTTTCGGTAATCAATATTGAATTTTCTTACTCTAATAATAGGTAACGACATCTAATTGACCGTTCTCTAGTCAGCCAATTGGCTTTTTCGCCTCTAATTGGTAGTTCTTCAAAGTATATTTGTATCCCAAGATCTTTTGAATCTAATTAGCTTTATTTGTGTATCTGAGTGGTCGATGCTCTGTGAAACTGTGGACATACTGAATCAGCACTTACTCGACACTATTATTATACATTAGCCCTACTCTGCAACAGGTAATGGGCCTTGTTTTCAAATAAGGCATTCTCTTTTTACATGGGAGAAGTTCATTTACAATAAAGCATAATAATGAATTTTTGCTGCATCCACTGTGGCGTCACTAGGGTTGGTATCACACAGTACGGTAACTCCTGGTGTCACCCCATGGACCCCCTTGCACAAAAATTCAAAAATTTATAGACAGTCATGTGAGGTAACTCAGTATATCACCCACTGGTCATCCGTCGTGCACAATAATTCAAAAATGTTGTATACAGTCATTTTGGTGACACCCCGTCTGATGCTAAAATGCTATTTATCTTATTTCTTTGAACAGAGCCCAACTCGCAATAACCAATTTGCGGATGCGAATCCAGACAAGTGTGACGTGTGGGTCTCATAGCAAGGCATATTATTGCCATTGTCCCGACAGTCAGTTGTATTCAATACTTGTGTGTCCTGCCCAGTGTGACGTGTGGATCTCTGGGCAATAACCAATTTTCGCATGGGAATCCTGCCAAGTGTGATGTTTGGATCTCTGGGCAAGGCATGTTATTCCCATTGTCTCGACTACGTACTGCTGTAGACTCCGAGTAAACGAATGATGGACTGAATTTACCGAAACATGGTATAGCTAGTGCGTACTGTTGCTATACTGCTATTGATTCCGAGTAAGAGAGTGAAAGACTGAAGATATCAAGACCTGGTATAGAGAGTGCGTATTGTAGTTATACTGGTGTTGACTCCGAGTAAGCGAGGGAAGACTGAAGATACCGAGACATGGTATAGAGAGTGCGTATTGTTGTTATACTGCTGTATACTCCCAATAAATGAATGAGGGACTGAAGATATCGAGACCTGGTATAGAGATTGCGTACTGCTGTTATACTACGATAAAGTCCGAGTAAGCGAGGAAAGAATGAAGATACTGAGACCTGGTATAGAGAGTGCGTACTGTTGTTATACTGCGATAGAGTCCGAGTAAGCGAGGAAAGAATGAAGATACTGAGACCTGGTATAGAGAGTGCGTACTGTTGTTATACTGCGATAGAGTCTGAGTAAGCGAGTGAAGACTGAAGATATTGAGACCTGGTATAGAGAGAGCATACTGTTATCATTCTGCAGTAGACTCCCAATAAATGAATGAGGGACTGAAGATACCGAGACCTGGTATAGAGAGAGGGTAATGTTATACTGTTCTAATCTTCAACGACAGAGGGAGAGATTAATAATACATCGACATGTGAACAACATTTGCAGTGACAAGTTTGTAAGCAATAATTAAGGAATTTTAAGATTATATGTACATTGGTAATATTTAAGTCATATGACGTGGTAGTTTACAAAAGAGGCATACATGCAGTATTTTCGGTATTTTTATTTCTACTTTCAACTAAAATTTTAATTCAAAATATTTATCAACTTAAGAATTATTACGTGAGTGGAAGTGCATATTTTGCGCCTTCATCCACACGCATATCAATGTCATTCTTTGGCACTGGTACTTGACAGAACGCGACAAAATGAAATTATGCTAAGAATATGATACAGAATGTCCTGATTTTTAATGTCCAGATGTTAGTCTTCATTTTATAATACTCAAATAGTTCGGACAATTTAAAGTAGAATTTAAAAAACGACTACTAAACTTTGCAGAAAAAAATAATGATAAGTTTTGATATGTATCCGACAAAAGAGTTAAATGACTAAAATCTAGGGTACAAACAAAATACCCAACAAAAAAATAAATAAAACAAATCCACCAAACAAGATTTGTGTTTGAACAGGACTGCAAACCGATATAGTCTAAGTCCGAATAACTGTTGACTGTCAAAAGTGTGTGGGGTGGGTGGGGTGGGGGTATTTTTAAATATTGCGTTAAAGCCACGAAACTCCAAAGAAATGATATGTAGATACAAAACAAAACAACACAACACATGTATGTCATATTTCATTTGTCTAACTAGATTTATGTATTTATTGTTAATGTCTTAACATTAAAAATAAATGTATGTTAAATGTCAAATTTCGTATAATGGCCTCAAAACCTAATCAGGATATATGCAACTATGTCCAATAAATCTATTTTCCCTGCTTCAAGTGCTTTTTGCTAACAAAAAATGTCTAAACAGTGAAAAATAGATTTTATATTCTTACATTTTAACAAAAAATTACAATATAAACAAAACAAATCTACATAATATAGTTGTCTATATGAAGTTATGTTTTGTATATGTCCTGACGATGTTTTTATTTTTTTAAATAATAAAATTACGCCAAGATTTTTTAAACAATCTCTTTTTTAATAGTGTGTGTGTGTGTGTGTGTGTGTGTGTGTGATTTAGCATGATGTCCCACCCAGTTATATTATCCTGACACCAGGCTGACCAGTCCTAACAATAAGTCTTTGGTATGACTCGGCCGGGGATCGAACCCACGACCTCCCGCATCCGAGGCGGACGCTCTAACTACTCGGCCACCGGAGCGGTCCACTCACCAAATGGCTCATACATGTTTATTATTTACATCTCAATGGACTCAGAGACTTGTGCAATCGCAGATTCTGACAGATATTTAGTTGGGTTTTGTTAGCAGGACGTACCCATTTGAATGTGTCGCATTCTTTGCAAAACATACTGTTTCTAGCAACTCAGTCCATTCCAGTCTGGTCTGCTTTTGTATTAGATGCTAATAAGGTCTTGGTGTTACCTTGCTTTGAAATTTTATATTACTCGTCTTACCATAAAAGCAAGTTTTACAAAACAGAATGATTGACTTTTCGTTTTGAAATAATTTCTTAACAACTGGTAAGATGTTCATTTATATCAAGTCTTTCTTTTATGTGCTGAGTGTAATCATTGATGACAACATATATCACCTCTTTGAAACGACCTGCCCAATCCACAGAATTGGTAATACCTGTTTTTTAAATTGTGCATCTTCAATGTGTTTAAAAAGTGGATCAAAGTCATTACTACAAAACCAGCCTTTTCATTTAAATATAAATATTTTCTCATTGATAAATGGACATTGTTAACATAGAAAATAGGATTTTGGAATGTACCAAACATATTTCTTACAGTAACGAAGAAATTCGCCAGTCACCAGCAACTGAACAGTACAAATAGTAATTAAACATACCTGTTGCTTACAGAACATTCAATGAGATAACGTGTGAAAGCTTTACTGAAAGATATATGGGAAACGCTACAAAACAAAAGATATGAAATCTTTTCAATGGTAGAGTTTTTCACATTTTAAAATAATTTTCAAATGCAATAATTTATCCAGTGGCTTCATTGCTTATTATAATTTCTTCCTATTGATAATTTTGAAAATTTTACAAAGCGAACATAAAGATGATTATTTGACTTCAAGCGAAATTAGATACTTCACTTCCTTTTTGTTGTTCAAATGGTTACGACCGATATTTGCATTGTCCAATAGTATATTAACTTGTGTAGAATATAAAATATGCACATCGTATAACTCAAGTGAAATTTGAGGTCCTGAAATTTTAGTATTAGCTATTACAATATAACGAATTCAGATTTAAATACAACAATTCAGAATATTTATTTTGCATTAATAGAAAACATAAGTAGGGGAAAATGCAAATTAGAATATGGATCGTATAATAATAGAAAATATATACATGAAATTATGGCGCTGATTTCCCTCCATACATAAAGAGCTGGAGGTAGAACTGGTAAAACGCAAGAACTTCATTCCGATCATTTGGAGCATGAAGCCCATTCTAGCTGCTGCAATATACAAATGCAACCCCATTGGAAGAGGCTTCCAGATGTAGAGAACCATGAAATTGAAAGACAGTCTGGTAATAAAATATGCTGCATATACATGGAATAAGTTAACACATCGGGATATTTGGTTTAGATGTTTGACTGCAAAATATCCACGCTTTGCTTTTAGAACTTTCATTAATAGCGTTGACTCAGATTCAGGATTGATATGCACATATATGTCATCTGATAACTCAAGTGATGCAAAAGCAGCATCATTTCAAACTGAATTCACTAACAGAAGACGGGATCCTCTTTAGTAGACGTCTAGACTGAAATTCCTACGACAATTTCGATTTCAATTATTTTATACCGATTTATTTGCATAACAAATGTGTAATCAAGAATTTCTCCAACAAATGCTTTAAAAAATGTGTTGAAATGATAAACGTACTTTCGTTAAGCAACTTTCGAAATTACCTCAGATCTTTTTGTGTTGGAATACAAACAAATGACATAAGTATTACAACCCGCGTCCAATGAGGCTCCAAGCTTGGTCAATTATCTAAGAAAAAATTAAGTATTCCAGTCTGAAATCAATCTTTAAATGTTAGGAAGTTTATTGTCCGTGTTTGTAAGCATCGTGTCTATCTAAATTCCCCCGTAAATTAACCCTCATTATTCATTAGTCTTTCCTCGTTACTTGTAAGGGATATAGACATGTTGTTATCGTATTATTCTGATTAATTATTATTATGCATATGGCCTAATTAATTAGTATTATGCATATGGCCTGATTAATTATTATTATACATATGGTCTTATTCAATATGCAGAGCACAATACCAATTTTTCTATTAAAAAAAATTGAAGACACGGTTCGAACCCAGACCGAGTAATACCAAAGACTTTTAAAAATGGTACTAACAGATACCTCGCTTGGCGCTCAGCATTAGGAGGTTAGTGTAAGGACTGGTCGGTCTGGTGTGAGGATAATGTGACTGGGTGGGACATCATGCCACGTGTCTGTGGCATGATGCCCCAGTGCTAGACATCACTTTAAACTGCCACACTGCAGACACCGTAGCGATGTGACTGAAAAATTGTTAAAGCTACGTTAAAAATCCAAATAACACAAACACAAATAATTTGGTGAGTACATAATACAAGTTAAGACTGTAGTTGGCGATTTATGAAAGGTTTTCACGTGGAAAGCTTTCACATGAAAAGAGTATTCACGACACAATGCGAACTATTATTAAGGAGCTACGTAAATGTTGTTTTTTTATATAGAAGACTCCAGATCGAAAATATAATTGATGCAAATTGATTTTGAAACGTATGAAAACTGATTGAACAGTTAAAAAGAACATTTTTAGCCCATCACGTTATATTATTTATTCTGGCAATAATGGGAGTGTTTCTGTACTGTTGTTCAACGGTGTATTCACGGCATCAAAGAGGAGTCAACAAGGTTCAAGTGCAGAGCATAAAGGTGCTTTCATCACACACTTCTTTGTGTTCAACAATTCGGAACACTTTTTCTTCAAACGTAATAATGAGTCAAACTTTGGCTTGCTCCTATGTTTTACGTTGTAGATTTTGCAAGGCAGGAATCTGCAACAGGTATTTCATATACACAGTCAGCAAGTAATGTTTTAAATCGAAGTTCGTCCTATATTATTACATCAAGGGTCTTAATCATTATAAAATTAATTGGGACGGATATTTTAATATAAACACCACAGTGCTAACAGTACTCGATTATATCTGCTTCGTTTAAATTTACAATGTTATGGAATTTCTCAACTAGAACTGTTGATTCTTTGAAGTATTCTAATGGGAAAGACTAATTTATTGCGGCCCGTTTGTCGTGTGTACCGATGGCATTAGCGGAATGGGACCATATCCGTAGGTCAATGGAAAGGTAATTTTTTGTCGGTTTGGTCTGCTTATTCAAAAGAGACCAAGCCTGAAAATCGTATCAAATGTTAAACGTTTATTACAAAACTTAATAAGAATGTAGTAATGACATTCTCCCTCCCTATTCCATTTTCTGACTTCATCACATCATGTGACAGGGTAATTCATTATTGTTTAGGCGAGACAAATGACCAAGTAAAGCTGCTACTTTCACATTTACAGCAAGTACTCTGGAGAAGTTATTTTAAATACATTTTCTTTCACCTTGTATATGAACTAAGATAGGACATTTTGTAAACCTTGAAATAATCCCTTAAAAAGACCTGGCATACTGACAACGTCCTCTACATATGCATAAACATGCCTACAACATTTCAAGTGTTTTTATTTATTGTTTAATAATCGTGCCAATATGGTCTTGACTTACCAAGTATATAAAAATGCAAGGGACTGATTAATAAGTAAAAGAATGCTGAAAAGGCATGGACATGTAATCAGGTTATTTCCCAAAATATCTACATGCATTGTATTTCTTAATTTACGAGGCATCTGCTGGAAAGCACTTTACTGAAAAGACAGTTTTAAAAAAGTTTGGAAAAAAACTGATATAACAGCTAAACTTGTATGTGGTCATTTAAATATATGTTGTAACATGTGTACTAGATAGATTTCATTGGTATAAGATATGAGAATACTGAGCAATGATAACACGTGTTTGCTGTAACAAAAGCTAGGTTAAATAAATTAATAAAACGCTAAACAAAAAGGCTAACGGTGCTTAGATGACACGAAAATCTATTTTGTATGTCTAGATATACATGGAAACACGACTACTCAAGATTGTTACTTTTTAAAAATAATCTAACTAAAATGAGTTTATATCACAGTGCTAAGTTCAAGACTGAAAAACAACAAAATACAACCATTTCATTTCCTTAAATTAACTCAAGAGTCTATATAGGTCATGCATGCATACACACACACACACACACACACACACACACGCACACACACACACACACACACACACACACACATATATACATACATATATATTAAAAATGTTAAATGATTTTCGTTTTTGTAGGTCGAAGCGTTTCTGGGATCTCGTGCTAAGAAGCTTTTAATTGTAACAAATCAAGAAGATCAAAACGTGGAGAAAAAAAATGCTACATATGCTTGAGTGACATGAATATCTAATCAGGTTATTTGTCCCTAGTATTTGGAGGGGAATTACGGACATATTACTATGCATGACTTTTCTATTAGCATATGCTGTATAATCTATTATTTTATATTTTTTCTTCTAATTTCTATGTGTGTAAGATGTCCATTCAAGGTTCCATCTTTACATCTGCCAATAGTTCTTTCTAAATTTGAAGGTGTAATATTGGTGTAAAACCATTTCACATCTCCAGATTATTGGGGAAATACCATTTCATGTCTTCAGATTTTTGGAATAATACCATTTCATATCTTCAGATTACTGGAGTAATACCATTTCATATCTTCAGATTTTTGGAGTAATACCATTTCATATCTTCAGATTACTGGAGTAATACCATTTCATATCTTCAGATTATTGGAGTAATACCATTTCATATTTTCTGTTTCTATGCACATATTTTCAATATTACACAGGTCAACATTACACATTACATTATTCCACTACTAAGTCTCCTCGCTGCATTCTCACAATTTATTTTGAGTATAAATTAATCACCATAACTCTACAAATACCTAAAAGTGTACAACTTAAAATTTAGCACGCTGAAAGTTACAGCTAATACGTTAGCATAATACAATGTATTACGGTGAAAGTTACAGCTAATACGTTAGCATAATGCAATGTAGCACGGTGAAAGTTACAGCTAATACGTTAGCATAATACAACGTAGCACGGTCAGATTTACAGCTAATACGCTAGCATAATACAATGTAGCACGGTGAAAGTTACAGCTAATACGTTAGCATAATACAATGTATTACGGTGAAAGTTACAGCTAATACGTTAGCATAATACAGTGTATTACGGTGATAGTTACAACTAATAAGTTAGCATAATACAGTGTAGCATGGCGAAAGTTACAGCTAATAGGTTAGCATAATGCAATGTAGCACGGTGAAAGTTACAGCCAATACGTTAGCATAATGCAATGTAGCACGGTGAAAGTTACAGCTAATACGTTAGCATAATACAATGTAGCACGGTCAGATTTTTACAGCTAATACGCTAGCATAATACAATGTAGCACGGTGAAAGTTACAGCTAATACGTTAGCATAATACAATCAGAAATATTGTAAGCAATGTCATCGGTTGTCATAGCGGGGCATTACTGTATTGACAATTATGACAACAGATGGAAATGTCAGATTAATCACTGAAGAGGCAGAACTGTCCTGGTTCGTATTCCACCAATAAATATTGGTTAGCTTGCCGTATCTCGATATATATTCGGCTGCAAATAAGGAAATATTGAATACAATGCGATACCGATGTAATGGAGTTGCAAAGACAGCCTAGGCGAGCTCCAAACTTCTTACATTTATTTATTTTTGTATTCTTTGATGCATATCGCATAAACCGCAGTTATAGCACAGAAATGATGTTTTGGTTAACTGCTATTTCGTAACAAGAAGTTATGTCTATCTGCAACATCACTAATGTCTTTTGCTCCCTTTCCCACCTCCACCCACCCAACCACTTAGCTAAAAATAGTGTTTGTTGTTGAGGATGATTTGTGTGTGTTTGGTGGTGTTTGTTTATAGAACTCACCAGTGTTATGATATAATTAGGACCGAAACAGTACTCGCTTAAACACTGTTTTGTTAATGTAAAGATTTTATGAGGTGCTGAATTTATCAAATGCAACTTCGTTAACAAATCAATGATTCTAGAAGTTCATTTTCAAAACAAACGTTTTGCTAAATATTAAACGATACTAAATTTCATATGATTATCGTACTACTGAGTAAGAAGTAGGGTTTACTTTTTCTCTTCAAATTTTAAGGCTGTGAACAAACGATGAAAGTTATCTGAACAATGCTAAGTGTTTAGTTTCATAAACCGATTAAACATTTTTGTCATAAATATTTCCGAAATGCTTTTTTTAATTAGAAAAGTAACAACACTTTCATATGATGCTCTTTTGTGAAGTTTTTCACGTAATCAGTCCCATGGAAATTCGACAAATTGTTTGATTGAAATGGATGACGTAGAGTATTGTGAGTACAGGAAGTTAATGGCTATTTGGCAATGCAAGCACAGGCTTATTTATATATATATATATATATATATATATATATATATATATATATATATATATATATATATATATATATATATATATATATATATATATATATATATCGTACGTTTCTGACCAAACAATGTGTCAAATGTTTTTTTTAAAAAATCAGTACTGCTATCATGCTGGCCATTCATTTCAGACTCTCCTACTAATATGTGTCCTTCATTTCATTTACGTGCATGGCGTAAGGCAACTATCTGTTATTCTTGCTTGGCTTAATGCCATTTTTCAGCAAATGGCTGCCAGTATATCTGGTTGAGGAAGAACACGAGAAAGAACCAAAGACCCACGGGAAGCTACTGGCAAGCTTACTCGTATACCCCCGCTGGCCAAGCCCAAGGACTTGAACCCTCGCAGACAGAGGCGTGATATCAATGACCTATGTAGGCGAGCGCCTTATAAAAACGTGTGTGTGTGTGTGTGTGTGTGTGTGTGTGAGAGAGAGAGAGAGAGAGAGAGAGAGAGAGAGAGGATTATCAATTGGAAGACTGAGAAAAGCGTTAACAAATAGTGAACGGTGATGTGGAATAGCGGTTTCTTCTCATTTCTTCACTTGCTGAAAGAACATTCATTTTTTTAAAAAATGAAAAAAAAAGTACTCTGAAAGAAGAAAGCATCAATAATGTATTATTATTTAACAAAATTACTACGTAGCAGTCAATACACGGCAGGCCGGATCTGTGGTTTATCCTCCATGATTAGGAAGTGCACTGTACCTGATTAGCGTCACTATTTTCATTCAGTTATCAGGATGCTTCTGTTGTCATAATAGGACATTAATCGATTGCATCTTGCGTCATGTTAACAGCCAGCTTGTAACTTTCATTACGCTACATTCTAACTTTCAGCATGTGAACGTTTACCTTCGTACTTCTTAACAGTGTCTTTTAAAATGAAATATGTAAATTCAAAAAGAAATCTTAGAGGTGGAAAGACACGATTAGCCTAAGAATGGTAACGTGTATACAATGAAAACTGCACATAATATCACTCTTATGGAACCTGAAGACACGAAACGTCAGTATTGTAATATCGTATATATAAATTCAGAAGAAAAAAAAAATATTGGCATATGTAAAGATGCAATCTAAAATGTGCATCTAACACACATAGAAATCCAAACAGTCTAATGCAGGATAGAATATACAACATATAAAACTAAAATAAATATAATTAAGCTACATGCATATAATTATGGCCGCACTCTCCCTCCATACGATCAAACGTTTCGAGTCTAACTGTGCTGACAAGCTTGACGAGGACGTACAGTAAAACGGACAGCAGCAACCAGTTAGTCGTTCACTGTAGGCATATTAATCTGGTTGGCGTCAAAGCAATAGTTTGCCTGGCAACCGTTGTACCTTAGTTGCAAGAGGTTGGGATTTGTAATCTAAAGAGCATAGGTTCAACATCCCCTCGGACCAGACTGAGTCGACTGCCTCGGTGAGTCGTTAGAAACGGCACTTAGCTTCCCTTTCCTTTACATGATATAGCAAATACTGTGTTAAAAGAGCCGTTAAAACCATCAAAATAATCAAATCAGACATCACCATGGCTAACTTCTGGATGATGATGCATGATACCAATAAACTTTTTTTTCTTCCAGTCTAGAGTACAGCTCAATCAATCGGTCAAAGGTAGGTCCAATACTATACATTCCAGTTCAGAAATAATGTAGAATGACAGGAAGCCTTGTCAAGTTTTTACTCAAGCAGCTTACAAATAAATAAAACAATTTACCGAGAGATAGGATTGCGTATAGTCGTTGCTGTTTTTAAGGTAAGTTAGTTCATTCGAAACCATTCTTTATACAAGTGAAATATACTTTTTGCCTAAAAGAAACGGTCAGACGAAACATCTTAAATTCTCAATAAGTCTAAAGTATTTCCAGGAGTAAATGATGAACGATGAGCAGTTTCTGCTCTAACCTTGGGCATTATTTTGTCATTAACGGTCAGTAGTTTATACTCTAACCTTGCGCACAAGTTTCTGTCTTTGACTATGAGTAGTTTCTACTCTAACATTGAGCATTAGCTTATGTCATTGACGATGAGAAGTTTCTACTCTAACATTGAGCATTAGTTTATGTCATTAACGATGAGTAGTTTCTACTCTAACCTCCGGTATTAGTTTATATCATTAACGATGAGTAGTTTCTATTCTAACCTCCGGCATTAGTTTATATCATTAACGATGAGTAGTTTCTACTCTAACCTCCGGCATTAGTTCATGTCATTAACGATGAGTAGTTTCTATTTTAACCTTGGGTATTAGTTTATATCATTAACGATGAGTAGTTTCTACTCTAACCTCCGGCATTAGTTTATATCATTAACGATGAGTAGTTTCTACTCTAACCTCCGGCATTAGTTCATGTCATTAACGATGAGTAGTTTCTATTCTAACCTTGGGTATTAGTTTATATCATTAACGATGAGTAGTTTCTACTCTAACCTTGGGCATTAGTTTATGTCATTAACGATGAGTAGTTTCTACTCTAACCTTGGGTATTAGTTTATGTCATTGACGATGAAAAGTTTCTACTCTAACCTTGGGCATTAGTTTATGGCATTGTCGTGCATTCCACATACTTTTTTTTATATGATACTTGTATTCATAAACTCTTGTTCTTGTTATGTTGCGATCTTTATGTAGTTTCAAATCATCTGCCGGGTATGGTAACTGAATTCTTGTAAAAGTGGTTTTCCTGAGATATAATATATTTTTTTTGCCTCCACAAAGGAAGAGGAACACAATTCAGTCATACGCTACTAACAACTTCCATTATCTAGCTAACAATTAGCGACTTAGTAACAGCTGAGACGGTAGATACATGCGTATGAATAATATTCAGTAGTTCTAACTTACAAGCTGTGCACACGCTTCGCACTACAAAATGGGCTTTGTGAATAAGGATGTCTTTTGTTTAAAACTAAGCAAACAGTAACAAGAAGACAAAAATAGCCAAAATATATAAAACGAACCCTACAAGAATTCATTTAAACAATTAACCAGCTCGCAA
This sequence comes from Sinohyriopsis cumingii, assembly GCA_028554795.2. NCBI lineage: Eukaryota > Metazoa > Mollusca > Bivalvia > Unionida > Unionidae > Sinohyriopsis > Sinohyriopsis cumingii. The sequence goes on from CM068828.1 coordinate 28,829,683, forward strand.
TGCCTGCATATCACTTTTAAGTGTTAGGTAGTTCATTTCTAATCACGAATTTCTGATATAATGATGTAATTTATGAAAAACCTGCACCAGTATAAAACAAAAACTGTGTAGGGTTTCTTAAAATTTTCTTGTTACATACAGGCAGGATGAGGTCTGGCTTGTGTTCATCAACAGTAGTCTGTGAGAACATTAATTTACCATTATTATTCCAGCTAAACAATAAATCGAGTAATACAAATGAGTTTTACTTACCCATATAGCATGTTCTATATCCCTGTATCTAATGTTTGAAAACAGTCTTAATCACAAAGCATACAAATTGATGAGGTGTTTACTGGCTAATTAAGATATTTCTTCACTTCCGTAAAAGGTTCAACACGGTCCAGCGTATTTACCGTACTGCATTTTTCTAAATCCAAGCTGTTGCACCGTGCAATCGGATATGATCGTAATGCATTTACAGTACATTAAATTATCACAGTATCTCCTCGAAATAATTGTAAAATCCATACTTACAACTCAAAGCGTCCATTTCTAAGACTTCTAAATCTAGAAAAAGAAATAGTTCTGCCTAGTGCACTTCCACTGTACCAAGTTCAAAACAACGATCTCCTGGCTAAGGTAACGAGTGTTAGTGGGCAGCTACTCCGTTAAGGCGCACTAAGATAGAGACGAATGGGCTATTAATAGCGAGTCTGCGCTGCTAGAGGAACAAAAAATATTTGCGTCTTTGGCTGCAAAAGACGAGTCTTGCTTTACCTACCTCTGTGTGTATTAAGTACAGTGCTTCTTTTGACGCAAGTAGCTGCTTCAGTTTTACAGAGGCATCAGTTGTAGCTTTCACACCGATTGCTGCTCTCAACCACGTTTAAAGAATTATAACGTTTTAAAAAGACCAAAAAGCGATCAATAATCATTAGCATACAGTATGTATGTATGTATGTATGTATGTATGTATGTATGTATGTATGTATGTATGTATGTATGTACATATATGCATGTATGTATGTATGTATGTGTGTGTATGTATGTATGTATGTATGTATGTATGTATGTATGTATGTATGTATGTATGTATGTATGTATTACGACAGGTTGATAGACACCTTAATACACTATTATGCAAACGACAGAGGGGATCTTTGTGTCATACAATAAGGTATAACACGGAAGCAATTTCATTTTTGCTTATATTCCCACCTGCTGATATTAATGGAAAACACACTCACTCCCGCAAAAATACATACACACGAACGAGATACGTTTGGGACACAGCAGAACGTTAGCAAAGGCAGTAAGAATGAATTAGTCCGGTCATGACACCCATCCACCCCACCCCATTCGTCGCCATATGCCTCCAACCAAGTTATTCACTGAGAGATGTATAATAATCTTAATACGATCTCCTGTATATCGTAGAGGGCAACTATACGAGTCTAAAACCGTGTTTAACGTACCGGATTTGCGACCGAAAGGGCGCGGGCTCGAACCCTATCATTAGATCAGCAAACGTTGTATGATCCTTTTGAGAATGTTATGTAGATTTGATTTAATTTATATTTTATTTAATTTAATTGTCTTTAAGTTTTAAAATCTCTTTATTTTTATTTCATTACATGTTAATTAATGTAATTTTGTTTATTAGGAACTTGATATTTTCCAGAAATTAGTTTGACCTGACTCTTTTGTCGAAAACACCTAAAAATAGACCTTCGTATCCTTATGCTGACCTAGTTCCTGGCCTTGATTGAGAATCAAGTAAACAACTTCTTTTTTTTTCTTAATTCATTCTTAATTTGTGAATGATAATAGTGAAATCGAGGCTGGCTGGTACTACGTGAATTTAGACGTAAATACTTCTACGCTGTTCTCGAAATTCTGGAGTGTTGACCCTCATCCGGGAATCTGTTTTGCGTCTCAAGTTACCGTGTAACCTTTGTCTATTGAGAAATAATCTCAGTTGGGCTTTTACAGTGTTTGTTTGTGACCATTTTGGAGTTACAATTTTTTTAAATTCAAATTGTTTTGATTCTAAAAGATCAATTCTTTAACCTGGAAATATTTAAGTGCTCAGACAGAATACTTGGATAAAGATATTTCTTGAAACTTTATTCGGAAATTCAAACACCGGAATATTATTGTCTGTGGAATAACAAAACAATGCAGACACTACATCACTATACTTACTACATTATACGTCATCGCCTTCTATAAAAAAGTACATTATTCGAATTGTCTCAGCAGTAAGTAACCTACTTTTGATGATGAAAAGAAATCAAATCGTCATGCCTTAATGCTCTTAAAGTTTTATATAGTTGTATCTATATACATACATTTATACATTAAGTTTCAAGTCATTAACTATTATGCAAGTCGAATTTGGGTATGCGAGAAGGTATAATATGCATTTTTTAATAACGCTACAACAAAGTAAATATTTTGAAATTTGAAAGCTTTGCTGTAAACGAATCTCACTTGTGTGTACGTGTATGTGTGTGTGTATGAGAGAGAGAGAGAGAGAGAGAGAGAGAGAGAGTGATAAAGACAGACAGTCAGACAGACAAAGAGAGTGAGTGAGCATGTGTGTGTGAGACAAAGAGAGAAATAGTGTGTATGTGTGTGTGTGTGTGTGTGTGTGTGTGAGAGAGAGAGAGAGAGAGAGAGAGAGAGATGTGGAACATTCGTGAATATTATGCATGTATACGTTGGGACACAAGCAGGGACATGAATAGTCAAGTTAGATCGTAAATGTCCATAATATATTTAGCATTAATTGTTTTTTTTTTTCCAAAACGTTTTACGGATTGCATTTTATGCGTTTTAAAGAGTATTTTTCCAAATGGGTAAATAGTGGATAAAGTTAGCTACAACAAATAACCAGTAATACCACAATTATCAAGCTATCTGTCCAACAGTTAAATGGACTTTCTTACAGACCAATTGTATAGCTTCATAAAATTACATGTTTACGATTGATGGAAAAGATATGTGTGAGAAAAAGCATGAAACAAATCGTAAGTTAATAAATAAGCGTTTAGTGTCTTTAATGCATGTCTGAGAGAAGTAAAGAAGCAAATATTAACATTTTCATTAAAATTAGATGCCTCGTATATTCAATCTGCCTGTTACTGGAATATTGTAATTTCATATCTTCTAATTTCAGTATTACATGGGTCAACATTCTACATTGCATTATTCCATTTTTATGTCTCCCCATTGCATTTTGACAGTTTATTTGACTACATATTAATCACCATAACGGTAAAAAAAACACAAGATAACATTATAGAAGTTACAATGTAGCACAGTGAAAGTTACAATGTAGCACAGTGCAAGTTACAATGTAGCACAGTGAAAGTTGCAATGTAGCACAGTGAAAGTTACAATGTAGCACAGTGAAAGTTACAATGTAGCACAGTGAAAGTTGCAATGTAGCACAGTGAAAGTTACAATGTAGCACAGTGAAAGTTACAATGTAGTACAGTGAAAGTTACAACTAAAATTTTCGCATAATTTAAGTTGGATTTTTGTAATCAACGCTATCTGTTGTTATTAATGGGACATTACTGTAATGACAATTATTCCACCAACAAATATTGAGAGAGACAGACATCCAGACAGACAGAGAGAGCACTGTCATTTTCTTATTTATTATTTATCGTTCAAGCGATTTCAGTCCAACTTTATTGGCAAAATGGCATACGCTGACTTTATAACTTGCTTTTTATTTATTGATACATTTTATTTATTGATTGCAATTACACCCAGATCAGAATAGCATCAGATATAGATTTTCATGTAGACTATAATCTAAAACACGCTTCAAAGGGATGTAAGGATTCCCTGTTTTGTCCGTCCGTTCGTCCGTCCGTCACTTCTGTCTGTTAATATAGATCATTCTATATTACCGCTCGAAATTCACCAAATGTATTTCATACGTCCTTGGTGTTGTTATTACATCTAAGAGAGGTACAGGTTTATTGATTTGCTTCAATGGAATCCTGGAGAAGGATGGATATCTTGTTTATGTAAGCTGTCTGTCTGTCTGTCTCTCTCTCTCTCTCTCTCTCTCTCTCTCTCTCTCTCTATATATATATATATATATATATATATATATATATATATATATATATATATATATATATATATATATATATATATATGTGTGTGTGTGTGTGTGTGTGTGTGTGTGTCGTATCGGGGTGTTATGCCATCACTGTGGTAGATGTGGGTGGAGTACTTCCAATATTTATTTAAATTATTATAGAAGTCCCACCCAGGCTAAATTTTTGTTTGGAAGTTAAATTAGTGAAAGATAGTCTTATGTCACGTGTTTAGGCTCGAATAAACCAAATCACAAGAATGAATGAAAACAACAAGCCTTGAAAAAATACAATAATTTATTTCCCTCCAAAAATTCTGTAAAAATGAAAAAATATGAACTTACGGTTTTATAGAATCAAAACCAAAAATAATCCAAGAATAATCCAAGAATAAAATTTTTGAAGTCCTAATAACAAAATGTTCTACTGATTTCAAGTTCGAATCCCTACGAAGAATCCAAGATGGAAGACGATGGCGTATGGTGAAATGTGTAGTGTTGAATTCTACAGTTCCTTATAGAAACAAGAATTATCACTCAAGTTTCTGATAGCTGAATAAAATTTTTGTTTAAAACTGTCCTTGTTCAACAATTTTACATGAGCATACGTATTTTCCAAAAAAATAACTGAATTGATCCTTTTGAATCCAAGTTATTTGAAATAATTCCAATCCAAGTAATTTGAAATAACTCCAAACAGCACAACATACAACTTCCAGTTTAACAGCCCAGCTTCAACTGAGAATAATTCTCTAAAACAGGTTATGTGGTTTTCTAAAAGGTAAACAAGGGGGTCACGTGATCATGTTCTGGAAGCTCATAGAAATTAAGGTACTTGTTAAAGGTCATGTACACCCAGTGTGATCCTGACGAAAACCAATCATTTTACTGTAAGAAAAAAAAAACTGTTTCCATTTCAAACACGAAGTCCCATCCTGACCTCAACAACATCCAATCATTTTAAAATATAATAGAACTTGTTTACGTGGTTGCTACAAATTTTGAATCAAGGTTAGGATTTAGATCAACACCCGGTGTTTATAAAATGAACAGTCAAGGTCAAACTATTCTCTGAAAAATGTATCATCTCTAGTGAATAAATTTACATTACAATATCATGTAATGATTTTTTTTAAAAAACTGACAAAGAACTAGATTGAAATAAATATATATTAAATCAGATATAACTAAATCAAATATACATAACAATATATGTCAAGCTCTGCACCCGCAGTCAACAATGCCGACGGTTAAATGAACGAATATACAAAAAGTGAAATTAAACTAATAACGATTTAATGACAATTCAATAATCAAATGATTAAAATTTCCCAAGTACTCTCGTTCCGCTCGACCCTGTGATAGCCTATTGCTTCATTTTATTTGTAGTGTGAGATAGCTTTCCACCTATCCTTTTACTCTACTCATCTGTTTATTCTTCTCTCCTATTCATCCAATTCCTTCTACTCTTCCTCCCGACTTTCTCCAAATTCCTTCTTTCCACCGACTTCTCGATACTCCTCCTCCTCCTCCACTTTCTCCTCCTCAACTCCTTTTTCTTCTTCTCCTCGACTCTCTCCCGACTAGACTTGTCGACTTCGACTGTTCTGCTAGTCGCATTTTCGTCTCTCCTCTTAGAGACTCGGGACTTAACTAAACCGGAAGTTCTGTCCCCCCAAAAGCTTCCATTACGAAGCTATGCCTTTTTTTTTTAGAATCGCAATCATATCGATTCGCTGATGCAAGAACAGTTGAAGTTGAGGCTACTATCCAAGGCGTAGAAGAGTGATGTGAAGTCATGGATTTCATGTAACAAGCTGCAGATGAAAGGGGTTAAAACTTAAGCCATCCTTATCACCACCGTAAAGACTTTTCATTCATATCCTTTATCACAAACAATAAGTATCAGAAATACCAACACTAAATTTACACAGCCAGTACGAAACCTAAGTGTCACTATCATTACACCAACATGTAATGAACATATGAAACACTGCATATCTCGAGCTAAGACGGATAAGCTCCATTTGACTACACAAAGACCCTGTCCTGTCCGGAAACGGTTTAGGGTGGTCCACATATGTCGTTGAAGGTTGATGCCAGGAGGCCAGACAAATGGTTCAGCTACGAGGGAGTGGTTTACAACATCTGTTGAAGACCAATCAGCACTCCATGCTGAAATAGCTGTCATATCCTCCTCCGACGGACCTAACTAGATTCGATGTATCGAAGCCAAACGGACTACTTTATATGACGTGATGTCCATGTACAGTGGAAGTTTCTCACTGTCATAAACCTTAGCCAGCAGTTTTTTGTTTGCTTCCTGGCGACGAAGATGTGGAGGAGGAATGTTGCTGAGTACCGGCAGCAATGGTAAAGGAGTATGACATAGTGTTTCAGAGATTATGCGCACTGTTGTGTTGAGCTGGACATCACCTAACTTAGTGTAGGATGATCGAGCGTAGACAGGAGTGCAATACTAGGTTGTCGAATAACTGAGGGCCAGTGCTGATGTCTTGAGTGTCTTGGTACTAACTCCCCAGGTTGAGCCACCCAGTTTGTGTAGTAGATTGTTTCGAGTGCTCAATTTGGATGCAGTTTTCTTCAGGTGGTTATAAAAGTCGATGGTTTGTCCAGAGTCACATCAAGGTATGTTGGTGTAGGGTCGTATGTGCTGCCCATTCAGGAGGATGCAGCTCATGGTTCGCTTTTGAATTATGGTGGAAGACGCTGAAGATTGTCTTTTTAGTGCTTGTCAGTAGGCGTAATTTCTTAAAGAAGTCCGTCATTTCTCCAGGGACTTGTTCAGTACATCATCAAGCTTTTGGGTCCCGAGAGCAATGTCATATCCACGACGGTATTTCAAGCAAGTCATTGATATAAACATTGAACAGACTTGGCGAAAGAAAAGACCTCTGTGGAAGTCTGTTAGTTTGACGTATCCATGAGCTGCATCTCTTTCAGATATGCACTGTAAGCCCCTTTTGTTAAACTATCCGGCGCGGCTAATTTTGAACAACAGCCTTGCATGCCAGAACGTGTCATATGCCGCTGTTAGATAAAGGAAAACAACTCCAGTTTTAAGGTTCCTCTAAAAACCGTTTTAAGCAAATGTAGTCAAGGCAAGGACTTGATTGCAAGTGCTACAACCGTGCCTGAAGCCTTCCTGCTCAACAGTTATGATATTCTCCAAGTCCGGACCGATTCTTTGGATAATCAAGCGCTCTAGTACCTTAAAACAGACTAAAAGCAATGAGGCCGTCCGATAGCTCGTATAATTGTGGGGATCTTTGCCAGGCGTAGGGATCGTAATAATCTTTGCCTGGCGCCACAAAGTCGGCATGCACTATTCCATAACAACCCGGGCAGGATATTGTCATATGCTTTGCCTATGTTGATGTTGCAGAACACCTTTTCAAGCTCTATTGTTGTAAATGCCTCTGGAGTATTTTGATCTATGTCATCTGACGTCTGACGGCATTATTTTCAACACTCATCTGGTACCTGACGTCGGTGCTGTATCTCAAGGGGTTCTTTTGCCACTTGTAGTAAATGGTTAGCAACAGCATTTTGTTTGATAACAGGGTAGACCTAAACTGGTGGTTGCTGAGCGGTGCCAAGTCGGATAATCAAGCTTCAGCATTTCCGGCTGGAGCGCGTGAAGCTGAGTAACCCTGTAGTTTCCTCTCAGTGAATGCACCTGGCAGTGTCCAAGGATTCAATTTGACGTCCAACCAGCAACCAAGCAGTTGTTGAAGCTGATTTGATGCACCTGTAAGACTAATTGTCAAACTGCAAGATGCATATGCCTCAAAAATAATTATGCATGCTCACCTGCCTGTGGTAATTGTTGGTGTTCTCCTTGTACCATTGCTCGTCCTATGGTCTGTGATGCAGATGAGACAAAATATTATGTTAATTTGTATCAGATTTATATATGACTGTTCCAAGTAATTCTCTACAGTGAATAATCCTATATTACGTGAGCTAATTTGACAAGAATTACATCTGTATTTGAATAAGTTCCACATTATTGATTTCTTAAATGTTTCAAGTAAATTATATTTTCCATTATCTTGCCTTTACAGAGTAAGCATTATATTGATGTTAAGTAATGTTTATATGCTATTACACCCTGATTAAAACTATACACAGATTATTATATATGATATTTTGTGTTAAACAAATCATTACAGCACTAGACTTAACTCCAATGAAATTGTATGTTAAAAAGTAGCTACAAATCAATACTACTTGTAAAGATTTTTGCCACAGATTGATATGTATATACATGCAAAGGTACATTACATTATTACATTATACGGTAATTTTTCAATACATCCACCAAATATATTTTCTTATAACTTCAGTATGATGTTTTAGCTACCTTAAGAAAACCATTACATACAAATAATTATTACTATAACTTTTTAACTTGACCCAAAACTTTAGACACTAGTCCTTTCTGAAATTCCGTACGTTTAGGTTTCAAATAAGAAAATATTTAATAAAATGCATAGGGATTTGCGATACCGATCTAATGAAGCTGCACAGACAGCCTAGGCTGAATCAAACTTGTTATAAAAAATTATATTTTTATTCGTTGACTTTTTTATTGCTTGCAGATCAAGTAAACCGCAATTATGAATCAGTAATTATGTTTTGGTTAACTACTATGCTATAACAAGTAGTTATATCTATCTTCAAATAGTAAATGTCATTTGCCCCCTTTACCACACCCAACCCACACATCCTTTTTCATGAAAGTAAAAATATTGTTTGCTTACTTATTGTTGATGTTGTTGGATTTTTAAAAAATGTTTTTGTGGGTTTGTTTATGGAACACACCAGTGTTGTGAAATAATTAAGACCGAAACATTATAGGATTAAATTATCACGGTTGGGTATTTATCGACGTGTAAATTTTACCTTATCACTCACAAAGTAAATTAAGTCCGAAGGACTTTATGTTAACTTTGTGAGTGATCTGATAAACTTTACACATCGATAAATACCCAACCACGATAATTTAATCCTTATAATTCCAATTTACTTCCTTTCTGTCATCAGATCAACAGATTCATCAGCAAAACATTCACTTTTATGTAGATCGAAGTTTTCTTTTAATAGCCTGTTAACTACCACAGAATACATAGCCGGATTGTCGCTAGCCAATAGTCGTCGATTCTTTATATAGTTATTTAGTGTAGAGCGTCAGAGCTGGTCATGCCGGTGATATACGGTTATGATCATTATTTTAATATACAAAAAATATGCTTGAAGCTGTTTAGACCAGGCTATTACTTTTCTTCTTCTTCTAAAATATCGCTTGCGTATGACACGCGTCGTTACTATCTAAGGATTTCAATCTTTCAAAAGCAAAATCGTGATCATTTTTATGAGGCACCGTAGCGAACAAAAGCTAGTCCAATCAAAATGTTGCTGTTGAAATTTTAATGTCATATGCCCAGAATTCAAATTGCGCGTGTTGTATCAAAAGTGCTTGTCCTTAAAATTCCATTTTCTAGGTCGAAATTTAAGATTGTATCTGTTGAATTAAACAGTAGTGATTGAAAGTTATATTTTCTATGCCGAGGTTTTAACTTGTGCTTTTGAATTACACGGCGGTGGTTGAAATTTCAATGTGATACATAGAGAATTCCTAATTTACGCATTGGTTCAAAGAATTTATGTTGAAAGTTCCATTTCATATGTTGAGTATTTAGATTTCATCTGTTGAATTGCAAAGCGCTGGCTGAAAATTCGATATCCAATGTCGTGTTTTTAGATTGTATCTTCTGAATTACACGGCGGTTGTTGAAATTTTAATGTCATATGTCGAGAATTTAAATTAAACATGCTGAATCACATTGATTGTGCTGAAAGTTCTATTTCGTATCTTGAGTTTTTAGATTGTGTCTGTTGAATTACATAGCGGTGATTGGACATTTCATTGTGCTTGTCAGAACTGCTATTTTTTCTATGGTGAAATGATGTGTTGGTGTTAAAAGTAACATTACACAATGTCCACTTTAACAATTCAAGTATTAAGATACATCATTCGTGTATTCAATTATGATGCACCATTACATTTCATGCATTTACAATCTGAAAGTTACCAATCACAGGTCGAGAATTACTATGAATTTCTTCGCTAGAGGTCGCTCTCATCACAGGAATCTGAGTTTTATCAATAAAGTACAGCGAAATCTCTGACAACATGAAATCACCTTATCGGTAATATATTACTGATAAGGTGATTTCATGATGTCAAAGATTTCGCCATACTTTATTTATAAAACGTCAGACTCCTGTGTTCTTATGAACGGACTGCGTTATTTTTAAACAAGTAGGCTGCTTCTCGTTGCTGTGAAATTCAGCAGATGAAATTTAAATACTCGCCATATCAAATGGAACTTTCATCACAAAGAGTTACATTCAACGTGTGAATTAGCGATTCTCGACATATACTATTGAAATTACAACCACCGCTGTGTAATTCAAAATATACACTGTGAAACGTCGACATAGGAAATAGAACTTTAAACCACCACTGCATGATTCAACATATAAAATCTGAACTCTCGATCTAGAAAATGGAACTTTAAGGAAATGCCATTTGATCCAACACGTGATATTGGATTTCTCGACATACGACATCGAAATTTCAACTGCAACTTTCTCATTGGACCAGCTTTTGTCCGCTACGGCGCCTCATACATTTTTATGAGATCCTTGCTTGACATATGACTGACCTTTAATAACAGCTGCTGGAAAATATTGTCGAAGAGAAATGCAATAATTTCCAAAGATTGGCTTGTAAAGCCTGACATGTCTTTTTCGGCAAAATGGGTGAGTGTTGGAGTGCAGGAAGGTTTATGCAATTACAGTGTTTAAACTTCTATTGGTCGACTTTAATCTAGGGTTTGTCAATTTTCATCGGAAATCATAGGAATGGGTGGGTTGGGGTTTGTTGTTGTTATTATAATTGGGTTATTATGGATAAAGCTTCACATCAAATGACCTGGACACGGAGAACCAAAAGTTGTCAGCAGAATTTATCGAAGTGAAAAAAGTCCAGATCAGTATCACGTGACCATTTACATCCAATGAAATTGTAGAACAATCGGTGAATTCATGAAAATTTGAATTATTTCTCCTTTAAATAGTGTTTTGCTCATGTAAACATTTTTGTGAAGTGCTCAATTTAGCACATGAAACTTCGGTAACGAATCAGTAATGACTATAAGTTCATTTTTAAAATAACTGTTTTGCTAAATATAAAACGATTAAAAATTCTGTACGATTATCGTATTACTGAGTAAGAAGTAAGACTTAATTTTGTTTCTTCAAATTATAAAGCCGTGAACAAAGAATGAAAACTATATGAACACTGCTAGGTATTCATTCACATTCATAAACCGATTAAATATTTTTGTGTCATAATTTTTTTCGAAATGCTTTTTCCTTAAGGCCAGTTTCAGAATAGAATAAAATACATACATTAAATTAAAAGCATGTATACAATTGGCTGTAATCCCCCTCCATAGTTACTATCCTGTAGACGCCATATTTCTAGTCTGATTATTTTTTATATCAAACTTAGAATTTGTAATGTAATTATTAAGATCTCGGATGATCGTGCTAGCGGACGAGAGTTATAATTTTCACATCCAAGCTCGGTTGTACCTGGAATAAGATCTTGATCGTACTTGGAATATGATGTTGATGGTACATGAAATATGATCTTGATCGTACTTGGAATATGATCTTGATCGTACATGGAATATAATCTTGATCGTACTTGGAATTTGATCTTGATCGTACATGGAATATGATCTTGATCGTACAAGGAATATGATCTTGATCGTACATTGAATATGATCTTGATCGTACTTGAAATATGATCTTGTTCGTACATGGAATATGATCTTGATCGTACATGGAATATAATCTTAATCGTACTTGGAATATGATCTTGATCATACCTGGAATAAGATCTTGATCGTACTTGGAATATGATCTTGATCGTACTTTGAATATGATCTTGATCGTACCTTGAATATGATCTTGATCGAATTTGGAATATGATATTGATCGTACTTGGAATATGATGTTGATCGTACTTGTAATATGATCTTGATCGTACTTGGAATATGATCTTGATCGTACTTGGAATATGATCTTGATCGTACTTGGAATGTGATCTTGATCATATGATGTTGATCGTACTTGGAATATGATGTTGATCGTACTTGGAATGTGATCTTGATCGTACTTGGAATATGATCTTTATCGTACTTGGAATATGAGCTTGATCTCGGATAAGTTTGACCATGAGCAATCTTCTGCATATGATCATTTCCCTTCTTTTAAACTTTCCACAGCTATCTTCTTTAAACATATTTACATCTTACATTTTATTTTGTTGTACGTAATGTTTACATTTATTTGATAGTTTTTTCCCTTCCTGTTTCTTGCAATTCTTGTTTACCTTTTTTCAACATGACCTTTAGGTGGAACCATATAACCACATTTGTAGTGAGGTGCCGTAAAACAAAATTCTACTTACATGCAGACATTAATTATCGCATACTTATCATCAAATACATTGTTGTATGATTATCAACGCATTTATTTATCCACCCATGTAAACATGTTCCAAATGTATTAACAGAGGAGTTGTGATTTATACAGGTATGACAAATTGTATAGTATAAATGTTACGTTACAAATTTTTCAAACTGAGAAAGTGGACGAAATAAATTGAGCATGATATGTTTATTGACTTGGGCACTATAACACACCTGATTTTACCTATCGACGGACTGTGCCGTTATGCCCTAGCTGTAATTTTTACCTATCGAAGGACAGTGTAATTATACTCTGGCTGTGAATTTACATATCGAGGGGTTGTGTCATTCTGCTCTAGTAATGATTCTACGTATAGAGGGGCGATTAAACTCTGGCAGTGATTTAATCTCTTGAGAGGCAGTGTCATTATATTCTGGCAGTGAACTTTTGAGGCACACAAGCTTTTCTTGCTAGAAGTGTGCGACAAAGAAAACTGATTTCCACGCTCATGGCATAAAATTATCTCTATCTATTGTTTTTTTTTTTTTTCAAGTATGCTACTATCAATACATTGAATGTCGAGGAGATCCCTAAACTTTAGTGAAATAAAACAGAGCTCATTTTATATATTTTTTTAAAAAAACCCAACACAAAAACCACATTGGTTCTTGATATTTTGGTAAGGAAACTTAACTCTGCAATAACTAAAGAAGAAACATACAATCTTTGGCAAGTTGAAAGTGTAAAAATTATCGCAACAATGGAAGACATTTCATTTGCTTAAATACTCGAGGAAGATGTTAGTTAGTAAATGTACTTAAATATTGCAATATTTATTTATGTTCTGATTATAATCAATATTTGAAATATCATAATTTCTAAAATACAGTTCTTGTCTTATCTATACATTTAGGGACACAAAAGAATAAAGTCTCCTTAAACAAGGTATGTGTTGTTGAGAGACAATATCAACACGCACAATTTGATATGTGAAATTGAAATTCTCGACATAGCAAACAGAACTTCAACTACCATTGTGTAACTCAACATATTTCATCTAAAACCTTGGCATAGGAAATATAACTTTTAACCACTGCCTTGTAATCGAAGAGATAAAATCTAAAACATCGACATCTGAATTGAAACTTTCAGCACAAACAATTTCATTCGATATGTGATGCTGGAATTTTCAACATACAGCATTGACATTTCAACAACAACTGTGCATCAGAAAAGTAAATATCTAAAAACTCTACATGGCAAATGTAATTTTCAACCACGGCTGTGTAATGCACAAGCTAAAATGTGAAATCTCGACATTGGAAAAGAATTTTCAACGCAAACAATTTGTTTCAACACGTGATACTGGAATTACCGATATATTACATAGATTTTTCAACCACCGCTGTGTAATTCAATCAATAAAATGTAAAAACACGATATAGAAAATGGAACCTTTAATTCAACAGATACAACTGAACAAACTCAAAATATGAAATAGAACTTTCAACAACAATGATAGGATTAAATATGTGAAACTGGAATTCTCGACATGTCAGACTGAAAATCGACTGCTCTTCCCAAATGGCGCCTCATAACATGCACTGTAAATTAATTAATATGATTTATCCACTGGTAGGTCACACCAGGTCACAGTCACACCACCTCAGAGCCGAAGCCGTGGGATAAAGAAAACGAATGAGTGGTACCAGCCATGTAAAGACCATTATCATACGGCGTCTTGGCATTACTGACGAAGCTGCTACCAGCAAAGTTGTTGGGGTTTTTTGTAGGCATTTTTTTAATACTGAGACCAACCCAAAAAGTCATTTTTTTTCTTTTTCTTTTTTCTCGTGGAAATACTTGTCTTGTAGGCTCACAACATGTCTCTCAACAGTGGCCAGGCCATAAACTTTTAGGAAATCTCTCCAGATTTTGCGCCAGTTTAAAGGGTGTATTACCAAGTCAGAAGAAAATTAACGCGGAAAATCGCCTACGTGCGAGAAAGATTACACGAGGATTTCATAGCACGTTGAGTAAATCTCGTCAACAAATATGTCTACTTGCAGAGACTATGCCATCTATGAATGATAATATTGACAATCTGCTGTGCAGCGAGGAGCAAACAACAGCTGCCGTGTAGGGAAACATGTACAGTAAACTGAATACAAGTTGACCTGGACGGCTGACTGTTACATCAGGTAGACCACGACGACTGACTACTACATCAATTATACCTTAATGGATGACTACTACTAAAGGAAGACCTGGACGGCTGACTTCTAAATCAGGTAGATCTGGACGGCTAACTACTACATCAGTAAGACCTGGACGGCTGACTACTACTAAAGGTAGACCTAGACGACTGACTATAAAAATCAAGAAGACCTGGACGGCTGGCTATTACATCAGGTATACCTGGACGGCTGACTATTACATCAGGTAGACCTGGATGGCTGACTACTACATGAGGTAGACCTGGACGGCTGACTACCACTTCAAATGCATGCTCATCAGCAGAATGCAGCCGAACAATTTTTGTTCGATCAGCTCAGATTCGAGAAAGAATTCCTTTTATGCAGCTCACTGAATTTTCACATGAACGTCTTGAAATGTATATAAATTTATCTAATTCAAACATCATCTGCATCATCTAGTTTTCTTTAAAAACCAATTTAAATATTTTTACTTAATGTATGTTTGTGATATAATTGTCTGACGAGTACACCATGCATGTTTACCAATGGCACGCGACTGTTTCCATAGCGACTTAGTCCTCGGATGAGGGAGGCGTGGGTTCGATCCCCGACCGAGTCATACCAAAGACTTACAAAAATGGTACTTACAGCCGCCTCGCTTGGCGCTCAGCATTAAGAGGTTAGCGTTAGGACTGGTCGGCCTAGTGTCAGGATAATGTGACTGGGTGGGACATCATGCTACATGTCTGCGGCATGATGCCCCCGTGCTAGACATCACTTTAAACTGCCACACTGCAGACATCGTAGCGATATGACTGAAACATTGTTAAAACTTCGTTAACTTCGGGTCTGTGAATTTCATTGGATGCGGCTGCAAGCCACCGCATCCAATCAAGATCAAGTTTGTCAAATTTGAACATTGTTCCTACATGATTGAGACAAAGGGAGCACACAGCTTGAATGGATTGATAAATACGCACTTTTCCAGTGCTCGTTCGTGTTTGCACAAATACTTTTCACTCAAATATACTTGTAATGGCTTCCCTCTGGTATGTAGTTATACTTTCGATGTTAAACTTACAAAGTATCCATTGTAGGCCAATTGCCTCCACAATTTTCGGCCGATGCACAATGCATCACGCTATTGGCTATCGCATCACATGCTTAGAGAGGCAACTTATGCCATCCAATAGATGTCGCTAGGACTAAGCACCTGTATAAAATATGTTCGATCCGCCAAGGTATATATACGGTTATTATATCGCAACATTGGCTAGCGAAGATGGGTTGTGTTTGGTTTTTAACCTCTTGTGGGTTACAGGCATCTAAATACAGATTGACTTTGGGAATCGGAAGTTGCGTGTGTCATCAGACATCGCACAAGCGCAGAAGAGTCTTTATTTGGAGTTACAAGCATGTAGTAACTAACTTGTAATATTTTCTCTCACAGATTCACAAGTGATCAGAAACAATTCACCGTTATTCATTATTCATTTTTCATTTAATATCTAATATTATTTTAATTATATAAAATATACAATTTGTAGATAAATATATCCTCGATGCATAAAACTCCAACTTGCCAGACGAGGTAGCTCCTCGTTTTTTTGTGTGGTCCAAGTCCACCGTGAAACTGACTGGCATTGAACAAACTGGCTGGCTGCAATTTAGCACGCTGAACACAGTAAAGAAAATTGAGACTTGAAACTATTTCAGTGTTTATGTACGTCTTTAAGGCTGCCGTAATTCAAATCGTCCGTTACTGCTTACGCTGGACTAGTTCCCGGTCCTCTCACGGTGTTTTCGATCACATTTTGATTTTGATGTTTGTTTAACCTATTTGTATGAATGCATTGAAGATAAGAATTAACCAGGATTCTTTTAAAACCGTGAAGCATTCAGAAATTCAGCATATTTACCAAGTAAAGTCGGTTAACTCTTTAACAAATTGACAAGACAGATTAATGTATTGATTCTGACGAAGAGTGATGTTGTTTCCAATACAAAATGTCACAGAATTAGTCGGGGACACGTTAATTAATAACACTTGAAGTATGCTTAATATTGCAAACAGAAACCCTTCAAGACGCATCCAATATAGTAATAGCCATCAAACAATTGTAGTCCTCAGCACAGCTAATCACACATCTATAATGAAGAGTCCACCATAGATAATGCTCACAAATTTCCAATAATGAACGGAATGAGTTTGCCAAAGACAATATGGGCCTAATTTTCTTATCTTGCCTGCTTGTATCCTTCTGATCTCAATAAAGACCGATAATTAATAAACTACAATACAGAGCTACAGGAGTTTTTATATACGAGTACGTGAATATGGATAGTATGTAGCTATATATATATATATATATATATATATATATATATATATATATATATATATATATATATATATATATATATATATATATATATATATAGTCTAACACTATCTATCACCTGGCCAGAAATATCCCGTGCTGCCCTATCACCCTACCCAGAAATATCCCGTGCTGCTCTGTCACACAGTTCAGAAATATCCCGTGCTGATCTATCGCCCTGGCCAGAAGAATTTCATCCTGCTATCTTGTGTTGTTTTACCAGCCTGGCCAGAATTTCTTGACAATTGTTATATTCTATGCTGAGCAGCATATCCCCTCTACCTCATTTAACATGTACATAAACGCCACAAGGTCGGGAAAAAAGGACTTTACAGGCCCTTGCAGCGATCATTGATAAATAATATTACTTTTAAGGTCTACTCATATCAGTCTTTATACTATTTTGGGTCGCAGACGTGTAGTATGATGTCCCACCCAGTCACATTATCCTGACACTAGGCCGACCAGTCCTAACATTAACCTCTTAATGCTGAGCGCCAAGAGAGGCAGCTGTTAGTACCATTTTTGTAAGTCTTTGGTATGACTCGGTCGGGGATCGAACCCACGCCTCCCTCATCCGAGGCGGACGCTCTAATCACTAGGCCACCGGAGTGGTGTGACAAGTTTGTTACTCTGTGACAATTTTGTTAAGAGAGTAAGGATAGCATAGAGCACTAGACATAAGAACTGAGTACGTGAGTACGGATAGTATGTAGCACTAGACATACTGTGTACGTGAGTATGGACAGTGTGTATCGCTACACATTTGAACTGAGTACGTGAATATGGATAGTGTGTATCGCTACACATTCGAACTGAGTATGTGAGTGTGGATAGTATATAGTGCACTAGACATGCGAATTGAGTATGATAGTATGTAGCACTAGACATATGAAATGAGTACGTGAGTATGATAGTATGTAGCACTTGACATATGAACTGAGTACACGAGTATGGACAGTATGTAGCACTTGATATACGAACTGAGTATGTGAGTATGGATAGTATGTAGCACTAGACATACAAATCGAGTACTTGTGTATGGATAGATGTAACACTAGTCATACGAACCGAGTACGTGAGTATGGATAGTATGTAGCATTCGATATACGAACTGAATACGAAAGTATACTATCTAGCACTCGACATGCGAAATGAGTACATGAGAATGGATGGAATGTAGCACTCAGCATATGAACTAAGTACGTGAGTGTCGATAGTATATAGCACTAGACCAACTGAGTACGTGACTAAGGACGTGTGTTGAAGATGTCTATCCACCCTGCACAAGACACATGAGCTGAATACTTAAGGACAGCATGTAGCAATATATATGCGAACTGAGTACGTGAGTAAAGATAGTATGCAACACTAGACATACTATCTGCATATTATTATAAAGATGAATATTATTATTAATCATGTTTTTGATTCAGGTAGAGAGTTCTTTTAGAACATACATGTGTAATTTTACGCCACTGTCTTGAAGTTGTAGAACATACATGCCACACATTCAGTAAAGAGTTGGGAAAAACGGAAAGAACTCTTAAACATGTACAGTAGGAAATGATTTGGTTTCCGTGCCTATACGTGATATGACTTGATTTTATGCCGTCAATAATGGCTTACAAAAATCACTCCTTCCTCCGATTAGGCATACTCTTACATACAATGTATAGGCCTACTATTTGACCAAGAATTATAGACAAGTTTAATGGGTTTACTTGTATCCTTGATGCAAATGACGATCTCTCCCCTGCGACTGCAACGTTTATGCTGTGCAGATAACAGATCCAAAATGTATGGTCGTGAGAGAGAGAGAGAGAGAGAGAGAGAGAGAGAGAGAGCTTGATGCTAAAATTTACCAATGAACGTTCTACAGCTTTACCAACGACGTTTTACAGTTTCTGTGTAATGGAAAACAGTGGTCTATAATTTACTGACTAAAAGAACAAAGATAAGTGACAAATCTGGGCAGAAGACTTTAATTAAGAAGACTCGACTTGTCGTTCCAGGCACGAAAATTCTTTTCCCGTAGATAATGGGAGATATAACGAGCTACCATCATTCATTTTGGCAATTATATGGTTCAAACGGCTGGAAGAAAATTATAAGTTTTGAAGGCTCTTTACACCGTATTTCTAAGTATATAGGTTGCAAGTGGAATCATCTAAAACTTTTGCTAAACTAAAATTCTGTTTTATTTTGTATTAGATCCTATATAGATCTTACTTTGCCGTATATCTTCTATTTCCAGATATCACCAGTGATCTGAACAAGACGGGTTTAAACACTGATAGTGTTCAGCCATGATCAAAATATTATAGACTTTTAAGTGTCTCTCTGTGGTAAAGAAATCGATAGAAGAGAAATGGTTGTATGAAATCGCTTCAAGGAAAGTAGAATAAATACACCGAGCCCTATAAATACTATGTGATCAGACCACGCAAAGCAACTAAGTGGAAAAGGAGGCTATTAGAAATGGCACTATTTATTTCGAAATGCGTAATCACGAAACGGTCACACGTCACCGAGTGAACCAGTGGCTGCCGTATCTTGGTGCTGTTATCGACCTGAAAATCTAATGAAATACACAATACAGAGGGCTTGATTATAGGAATCGACTTTTCCTGATATGCCGAAAATTATTATTTCCTTTAATTCTGAAAAATATAAATATCCACCATAAAAGGAACATCGAAATGTAATCGATAACATGTTTAATTCTTTAAAGCCAGTTTCTATTTTCTTAAATTGACAAAAGTATGCGGTATGACAATCAACTTTCAATACGACAGGCTTATGAGAAGCGTTATAACCTATCACCCTTGTGATCAAGTTAATTGATTAGGATTTCGATAGTTATGAATCTCGTTTGCTTGTGTGTTGTTCTTTTTTAACTTTAAGACAAAGCAATCATTAATATTTGTTCAAAGGTAGGGCAGTAAGATATGTCAAAGAAGGAATGATTAAATTTAATCATTCCGTGTGCACTGCGGAATGACAAGAAAAGATTATATGAACAAAACTTTCCATACACATTCTGAATGGTTCTAATAGCATTAACATTGCAGAAAACGCAAAATTGACAAATTAATAAAGCATACCATTATATTTTCCATAAACAAGTTGAACGTACTTATCATCTAAATTGACAGTGAAATTGCTTTATATCCATTTGTAATTATACGGTAAAAACAAAGAATTTGCCTTACATCTAACTGCTATTTATACAAGAAAAAAAAACCAAAGAAATTATTTAAAAAAATGAAGTTATGTGCAAAATTACATAAAAACGAATATGCACACCATTTCCGAGAGAATGACAATTCAGATGCAATTTCTTCTGGACCCTCTGAGCAGCAAACGTTAATATGTCGGGGACAAGACGTTGAAAGTATAAAGCTAAACCACAGTATGTTTCTCTACCCTATTTTCGGTGTCTTACGTTGTTGTCAATCACAGGAATACTCAATGAATGGTAAAGGATACTTTGCATAAAAAACACACTAATTAGTATTCTTTAAAACTATGTGTTCGTGTACGTTATGTATTCGAGCTGTTGCTGCTAGTATACTTATTATTTAGTAATTATTAATACAATGAAATTACGAGTATCACGATATGATAACACACAAACACACACACGCACGCACGCACGCACACACACATCAGGATTTCTGTTATAAACCTTCATTCGACTCCAAAATTTATGTTAGAAACCGTGATTCGACTCCAAATTATACTTCGAAATATTTTGACCAATGAAAATGACGGAATTATAAATTTCGTGTAAGATTTAAAAGTCTCGAGTAACATTTATTATTAAAAACTGTGTGTAAAGTTTAGTGATTGAGAGTTTAGAGTCACCTAACTTGACAGCTAAACGCCTTTTCCATGCTGAAATTCACTTATCTAGCAAGTGGGAGTCTTGTAAGCGGATCGATCTCATGCAAAAGGCGGTTCATTTGAGACTAACTTCTTCAAGCATTTTGTTCTTCTATGATCTAAAATACAAAACAACGAAGAAATTCAGTGCACATGGCACAGTGAAGACTTAAGTATTCATACTGCATGGCACAGTGAAGACTTAAACAAGCATTCATACTGCATGGCACAGTGAAGACTAAATAAGCATTCATACTGCATGGCACAGTGAAGACTAAATAAGCATTCATACTGCATGGCACAGTGAGGACTTTGACAACTATATATAAATGGCATGTCTGCAAAAAGAGAGTTCTAAATTTATGCTGTGTCTACCGTATTTCGTTAAGTAGCTAAGTGGCTACAGATACTTCTCAATAAGGTCACTAGCAGACGATATTCTGCCCATTTTACTTGGACGATGGGCAACTTGACAGTTTCTCCTATATGCGTGCACCAAAACTGACCATTTTATCAAACTATAAACTGCAAATACAGATACTAACAAAAAGCTTTATTTTCGTTCTGTTATGTGTGTATTTTTGTAACAGTATCTTGAGATTCATTAAATTCATTTGAACTTCAAAACACCATATAAACTCAGCTGTAAATCTACAAGCATACCACAAATATGGCTGCTGATGACGTCATTCAGGAACTATCTATTGACATCGAATTTAAATTGCATGCGCATACGTGGAAAGTAGCATGATTCCAAGGCAAGAGCAACGCGTCATTACCGTCTAAAACATTAGTCAGTTTCCAGTGATACAGGCTTTGCTATGGTCCCACTGGACATTTTATCTGGTGAATTTTCATCCGACAATGACCAATTACAGAAAAATGAGAACAATTTTACACTGAAGATACAAATAAAAACAAACTAATGATTTTTGTAGAAAGCATACATGTGAGATTTTGACTGCAGTAATCAGATTAATTCCTGATGCAACTGGTGGTTTTTATACTGAACCAACACTGCCACCAAACCCTAAATTTTACATTAATTTTTGACAAGAAATAGCTATTTTGAATATTTTTCTGTGACAAGGCAGCTAAAAGAATCAGTATGTGCCTTATGCATGAATAAAGTTCACTAGTACTATAACAAATTAGCATACTTTTCATCACCCCTCAACCATCTAGATTTTTAGATATTTACCTCTGTAGCAGACACACATAAATACGTAAGCCAAGTAGGCAGCTCATTTGCAGCACAAGTTACACATTTGATCTCCAATGCTCATCTAACTGTGATAGGCAGTCACCAACAAGCCAACCTATTTCCAAGCCTAACTCAAAGTAAATCTAAACCACATTATAGATTTAGCTTATGTGTGAATTTATAAATGCTAGGCTTGTGATAATTAAGTTCATGCCTTCTACCTTAAAAATTAGGGGTGTGTGAAAATACGAAACTATCCAGTGAGACCTATACGGTGGGGGGGGCTCGCCAGTTATTATGTAAAATTTGAGAGAGTGACGTATGTAAGGTGAAGTTATTTGCATTTAAAACATGCACGATGGAGAGAATGTTGGCATACCTCTATGCTACATTAATGTAATATGGGTGATATTTCTTTGGATTTTGTACTTTTGGAAATTGCACATGATCTAAGCACACTGCTAACTAAAATGACTGCTCCCACGTGCTAAAACAAATCAGCCTGAATTAGTCTAAGTACACTATCCGTAGCAGCTATTAAAACATGGAAAATGAAATTTGCCAGACTAGACAATACCAGCTTCTAAAAGTGCAATGAATGAATTACCAAATATATAAAATGGAAAAAAGTTTTTGGCTCTTTTTTATACAATTTACCTCTGAAGCTCAGGAAGTGAAAATGACCAAGTGGAGCTAGCACTTTTTTGAAAGATGCACATCTGGAGTAAGGCCAAGCTGAATACTCTATAACCGATTTTCACCCATCAATCATACACCAAAAATAAAGGGAATTAAAGGTTCTTTGAACTATACCTAAGACATACAAGGTGTTTTTTTAAATAGCCAGTATAACCTGTGAGGAAAGCCGGGGAAAATATTTTTCTTTAAATTTCTAACCCTATTCAAAATACGAAACTGTAGAGCGCCACCTAAGACACGTTGCTCTTGTCTTAGGGTAATTCTGATTTCCATACCATGTGTCAGCAATTCATTTTTAAGGTTAATAACCGATGTATACATAGGGATTCCGTTCTGATAGGTATTAGTACTAAAAGGTGAATGCTTTTAAGGATTTAACGCCATGGCTCAAATAGTAGGATTATAATTACCATTCTCATTCAAAGGTCAGTCGAAATTAATTTATTAACTAGTAGCAAGCGTAACGATATTCCACCTCTTTTTGCACGTGCATCACCTCTAAACGTAACCGCTAAAATTAAATAATGCAAATTTGCGCAAGCTGGCTTTTAAATTGTCCTCCTGACCAGCCAAATCTGTAACATATGTCCAAGGCGCATATATGATCAATTCTTCGAAGCAAACGGTTCTTAGTTTCCTGTTATACACGATAAGGTCGATCTTTATCCAATATCGTAAAGCGGACATGATATTTTCGATAAAAAATATGATTCTTGTCTGACACATTATCCTCCTATTATAATCACATTTGTCTTCAGTGAAGGTAATTATTATCAGCTTTGACGTATCAAGCTGAGAAATGCAGTCTGTGTCGATTTGTTCCAGTTGGGTACAGGGAGAATCTCAGGAAACCCCGGAGACGCTCGTGTGTGTGTGTGTGTGTGTGTGTGTGTGTGTGTGTGTATTTGTGTCTGATAAATGAAATATAATAAAACGCCCTTGATTTCTCTAGCTTCGCTGCCAGCTATCAGGGACTCTTGCGAGCTACTAACTTACAACTTATCTCATTTGGCAAATCAGAATAAATTAGTAGCCGAAGAGATTGTCAGCCAGCCTAAATAACGATAGATAAGAAGTGTTCCTAAGGTATGTCCCTGGCACAGCTGGAATACTGTCGTCGAATGCAGTGTAGAAGAGATAGAAACAAAATGCATCTAAGAGGGTGGATTTTTAAAAATGAGATGAGTGGTCTAGCAACACAAGTATTTTGTGTCCTTAGTTTAAGCTATGCCTTTACAAAATGACACTGTAACAGGAAGTACGCAAGGGTATTAACAAAGATACCTTTAAAATGAATCTCAAGATGGTTATGTACAAAGACTGCTTTTTTAACAAAACTATAAATCTTGAAGAAAATCATTGACTTAGATAATACTATCAGAAGTTAAACAAAGTCACGGTAAATATATTGGCTCTTTCAATACATGAAGATAAACGCTATTTACTTGATCACACGAATACATTATGTTATGTAAGGCCATTTAGTTGTTTACACGAATACATTATGTTATGTAAGGCTATTTAGTTGATTACACGAATACATTATGTTATCTAAGGCTATATAGTTGATTACCTTAATACATTATGTTATGTAAGGTTATTTAGTTGATTACATGAATACATTATGTTATGTAAGGTTATTTAGTTGATTACACGAATACATAATGTTATGTAAGGCTATTTAGTTGATTACACGAATACATTATGTTATGTAAGGCTATTTAGTTGATTACACGAATACATTATGTTATGTAAGGCTATTTAGTTGATTACACGAATGCATTATGTTATGTAAGGCTATATAGTTGATTACACGAATACATTATGTTATGTAAGGCTATTTAGTTGATTACACGTATACATAATGTTATGTAAGGCTATATAGTTGATTACACGAATACATTATGTTATGTAAGGCTATTTAGTTGATTACACGTATATATAATGTTATGTAAGGCTATATAGTTGATTACACGTATACATTATGTTATGTAAGGCTATTTAGTTGATTACATGAATCTTATGGCATTCTCGTGCCACCTTGTAATCATACAAATATTCTGACAACATTTAAAGTTGTGCTCTTTTGTTTCCTTTTAACGCTTTATAGTTTTCATTTATAATAAATGTTGGTACTACATTATTGTCATTGAAAATACTTTCCATAAATATTTTAACTTTTGGTTATAAATGCAACATTTTCACAAAATTCACGTACAGTTACATTACAGTTTTGTTTTATAACCGATGCAGATATCCAGTAATATCTACAACTGAATATTTACTTGGTTATTTTTGTTGCTTTCAACAACTTGTGTAGTTTTTAGATTTACAATTGGTGATTCTTAATATTTAAGGGTATAGCTGAACCAAATTTAAACTACACTGTCTACGTTTTCTTGACTGTTTATTGACACTTATATTCCTTCCTGAACGCTTCCACGTTTTTATGTCCTGTTGCACGCATGATATTATCATCTATGCATCTCAAGTCCACCCATACACAAATGTCAATCGGTATCAAAAATATGTGTGCACTAATATGTGTATACGTGTCATTTTATTGTTCCTTGCAGAAAAATGTACATCCTTTTGTAAATTGCTGATGCAACTTATACGGCTGTGAATAAGACATATTAGTAAGCCTTTTCTCAATAATAATTATGTTTTCGTTTGCTATATTAAAACTCTTCTCAGGGTTAGCTTCTCTGCCCTTTTTGTAGAGTATCGAAACTCCATTTTAAACTCGTTCTTGTTGATTCAAAATTACATTTGTTCGGCTTATATAAGAAGCAACATCAGCAATTCTCTGTTGTCATATAATAATAATAATAATAATAATAATAATAATAATAATAATAATAATAATAATAACAATAATAATAATAGAAATAAATTCCATTGTTGTTCTTTTCAACCACATAATTAGGAAATAATATTTCAAAAGTTAATGAATCGTACTGCAGACACATCTTCTCGAATTCATAATCTTAGTTTGCACCTTGTAACATTTTCAATATTTATTCCAACGTAATCAGAAATCTAAAAGTCTATGTTCCTTTGAGTCTACAGCAAACCTAATAGCTTCTTTATCGTTGTGTGTGTGTGCATTAAATGTGCCTGATCTTAACTTTCTCGCTTTATCACTCATTAACCCAGATCGGTTTTATGTTTTCTCACAGATGGTGGCAACTATAGATATGTAAACGTCATGAAAATATTGTATTCATTTAGTTTTTAACAAATAGCATCAGTACATACTGGAACGATGATTTCCTTAAGCAGCGTTCTTCCAAGAATGTTTACAAACTGAATTAATTGCATCTCCTTTAACCTTTACATAGAACTCTATGAAAACACTGACATTTAGAATTAACGGATATGGTACTAATGTATTAAACTACTTGGAGTGTGCCTTAAACAATAATGTGCTTAAATAACATTTTGTTTAGCTAAATCTTTGTAACTTCTTTTAGCACGTCAAGGAACTCGTTCAATTTTCTCACACTTCACATAAGGATATAAATGATCAATAAAAGTACCAGCTTCCATTACAGTTGCGAAAAAAAAAACATGCTTAAAAACAATACGTTCTTCAGAAGAATGGTAAAAAGATCGCTACGTTCATGTTTGCTAGGTTTTCTAAAGTGATACTATAGTGTGGATGAGTAGAACGATATAGTTTTAAAGCCTGATCAAATTATTTAAATAATGAAAAAACAAGCTTTCTGTCTTTGTTTTGAAGTAATCAAGTGTCTTTGAACTTTTAATTGAACCCAATAGTTTTTCCTTGCATTTCCTCAAGCGATTTATCATTTATTATTCTTTCTTGATCGGAGCCATCAGAATCAAAATATTTAAGCACAGAATTATGCATTGTGAATTCAAAATCATTGGATAGTAATTTTCCCAACTGAATGTTTTATCCTTAGATCCTTACACTGTAAAATAATAAAATGTTTTTAAATACTATGTTTTATTTTTCTTGATTATATTATACTGTTATTATTCTTTTTTAAACTTTAAATTATTTAATATTGATTCTAATTGTTGAACATTTCTATTTGCTTCCTAATATGTATATAATTTGCCATGTTAAAAATATCGAATTTTTAATAGTCAACATTACTAACGTCTTATCCGTGTTTTAATATCTTCAAATTATTATTTCAAAAGTCTTTCGTATTTGTGTGCCGGTTCGTTGTTTGTACAAAATGTCTATCGGAAGCATCAATAACGTTCGTCGGGTCTCGTTTACGTTTAAAGCATCTGAAGATCGTATGTTTAAATTCAACGTTTTAAGGAACTAATCGTTTATTTTAATAACATAATAGTCCAGGGAATCTATCAAGTAAAGGGTAATGGAGCATAGCCAAATCCATAAATAACTATTGCGTGTGGTGTTGCAATACCTGGTATTGCTGGTTAAACTGTATCCGTTCTTTCACCTAATGGTAAGGCTCTTAATTTATGACGTTGTTAACGTGGATATTATGACTGGGTGGGACATCATGCTACATGTCTGCGCCATCATGTCCCAGTACTAGACATCACTACAAACCGCCACACTGCAGACATCGTAGCGATATGACTGAAACAATGTTAAAGTTTCGTTAAAAATCCAAATCTCACACACACACGCACAGACACACAGACACACACACACACACACATCCACATATTAGCGTGGAAAAACGTAGCAGAAGCATCGAATGAAAACGACAATACTAGTAGTATGTGGGGACGATTCAGCCTCAATGGGACTTATCATTAAAAAACACCCTGGGACCGTTTAGCCTCAATGGGAAATTTAACATTACGGAAACCCCTGGGACGATTCAGCCTCAAGGGGAATTAGCATTACAGGACCCCCTGGGACTGTTTAGCCTCAATGAAAATTTAACATGGGAAAAAATCGTGGGACTGTTTAGCCTCAAGGGAATTTAACATGGGAATAGATTTTGGGTCTGTATAGCGTCAAGGGAAATTTAACATGGGAATAAATCGTGGGCCTGAATAGCGTCAAGGGAAAATGGAATAGGGTCGGGACCCTATTTTAATACGGTCCCGACCTGATAGGTCTAGGGAAAGGGAACAGGGGAGAGGGATATAAAACACACACACACACACACACACACACAACGTACGCGAGCAGACATACTCACACACACTATAAAATAGATAAAATTAGTAACTACTTACAATATCAACTTGTGTGACGATCGTGGATAAATACCTATGTATCTATAATCAGCTTAAATTCCTATGAAATTCCACTATCTATTTATAGCTCCAACTTGTGGGTTATTCCTTTGGAAAATCCCACTATCTTTTTATAGCCTCAGCTTGAGTGACGTTCCTGTTTATGAACTCTATTACATATGTATAGCTACAACCTGTGGAAAACCCCAAGTCCACATTTATAGTCTCAAAATTTCCAGCGTCAGTGACGTCACTGTACTGGAAACTAGGGGATAAATGTCAACAGTGTTGCAAGTGGTTGACCTGAATACGCGCTACTGTAGGTAGGTAGGTAGGTAGGTAGAATGTATTTGATAGGGATAAAGGGAGTTTTATAGGGACAAACAGAGACCAGTACACACACACACACACACACCACAGAGAGAAGAAGAAAAAACAAACCCAAAATAAACTATTCACACAGGGAAGAGGAAACAAACCAACAAATATACTATCCAGACGTTCTTACACACACACACACACACACACACACACACACACACACACACCACATAGAGGGCTAACGCGTACAAACCCCAAATATACTATCCACACAAACGTACGCGAACGCATACAAACCCCAAATATACTATCCAAACTCGGGAGGAAGAAGAAAAAAAAACAACCAAATATACGATCTACACAACGTACGCGAACACACACACACACACAAACACACACACACACACACACACACACCACATAGAGGGCAGAAGAAGAAAACCATTATACACTATCCACACGGAGTGAAGAAATAACCCTTTATATATACTATCAACAGAGAGTGAAGAAAATAACCCATTATATTCCATCAACACAGAGTGAAGAAGAAAAAGTTTTTTGAAAGTACCTAAGCCCTCACCTGCAATGACCAACTCTGCCAAACACCTACACCCCACACCCCACCCCCAACACTACAAAACCCATTTAACCCGTTATTTTATGGCATCAGTGTGTGATTTAGGAAACATCAAGACACAAAATGATGGATGAATAGACTGACTATTGTTTACCGATTTGCATGCCTAAAGAGCGTGCGTGAAGGAAAACATCATTCCATTTCAATTCTAATTAAACATGATCCAGAGGGATAGAGAGAGGTGAAAGAGCACAATTTCATAAAGTGTGAGTAAAAACAAAACACGCCATCCTTATTATACAATGTCAGGACCAAGAGACACTTACGTTTCCTTTCTGGTCTATTCTCTTTTAGAAGGTAGTATGAAATTTCACATCAGGGCCAACGCATCGGCTCACATTGTCAATTTTTCCATTTCCATGTCTTCACTGGCACAAGTTCTTCCTCATCTTCAATTTCTTCTTCTTCTGAATCCCTCTTCTCTTTTTCGTCTTGTTTCTGTTTCTTCTCTTTTCTCTTAGGGCACTCTGATTCCCAGTGTCCTTTCTCCTGACAACGATATTAGGTATCTTGACTTTTTTCTCTCTTTCTTAGACGAAGCAGGTATTCTGGAAACAAATACCCATTTACCTTTGCAGATATAGCAAACTTCATCAGCACTTACACACTTTCGTAAGTAGTAAATAGGGATACTATAGCGTCAATGGGAATTAGCATTACAGACCCCCCTTGGGAACATATAGCGTCAAGGGAAATTTAACATGGAGAAAAATCGTGGGAACATATAGCGTCAAGGGAAATTAACATGGAGAAAAATCGTGGGACTGTTGAGCGTCAAGGGGAATTGAACATGGGAATAGGGGACTGTATAGCGTCAAAGGAATTTAAACAGGGTGGGACTGTATAGCGTCAAGGGAAATTGAACATGGGATTTTTTTTTTTTAAATTTAAAAAAAAGGGGTAGGCAATTGAAAGTCATTCTCTTTTCGAGAAATGTGGGTGGCCCTGAAAAGGGCCTTTGGGTTTATGTTAGTATTAATATTAACATAGATGGCATCTGTCACATCTTCTTCTTCTTCTTAAATTCCTTCTAACTGCAGGTCCATACACAAGTACCCTCTTGAGACATCCTTGTCTTTCTATGTAAACTCTTCTCATCCATAGACTAGTGTCTGTACTATCAACAACAGTCCACTTGGACCGGACATACATGAGCATGTCCGTCCTAAACATCATTGAAGACACAAGGGTGGATGATTCAACTGTGGTCCACATCGTGAGGCGACGAGAACAGGTGAATCAATGCAGTGAACTGCGCTTATTTATAGGTAGAGGAAGGATTGAAACGGATTGAGTTCACCAATCCGAACACGCGTTACAAAATTCAGTCAGCCCGCATCCAATCCGAAGAGAGCAGTCTGTGACGTCACGTGGTCTATATAGATTCGCTAGCGCTTGTGTGCAGTCAATCTATGCGACAGTGATTCAACATGACGGAAACTTAGAAAACGATCCATTGGGGGGCACCAGCAATGGAGACCACCCAAGGGAACCCGGACTTACTTTCAGAAGAGGTGAATTGGGATTTTGTGGATTTTCTTACCTCGCAAGAATTTGTTCCGGAACCTTCGTTACCTTCTTCATTACCGCAAGTGGAGAATTTTAGACAGAGGCAGAAAGAAGAATTGGAGAAATTTATACAACGACAAAAGGAAGCGGAACAAGCTTTTCTCCTACAGCAACAGCAGCAACAAGAAGAGGTAAGAAAAAAACAACAACAACAAGAAGAAGTAGCAGCAAAGAAACAAGAGGGTGAAAATCAAACGGTCACGGTACTGTTGGACATTTTAGCGGAGTTAAGAAGTCTGAAACAAATGTATCAGACTTCTTTATCACGACCGAAGAGAATACGACCTTCCCGAGCCAAACACTCCAACCCTGTGACTAAGCCTGTCGTACCACCCTTAGTGATTTCAACCCAATCATCATCATCATCAACAGTACGCAGTCCAGAAGTAGGCCTTGGCCGTGGCAAAGGCTTAAGGCAGTTAAAGTTGATTGCTTAAACTCACCCCCACACCAAAAAAGGCCCTTTTCAGGGACACCCACATTTCTCGAAAAGAAATACAATTTCAATTGCCAATAACTCAAACAAAACAACCCATTTTCCCCCTATAGTACGTGTATATGAGTGCGTGAGTGTACGTTCTTATTTTAAAATCAAAACACAAAGACACTTACCTTATATACTTAATTTATTCTTTTATCCATAGTTACAATCCAATTCACAATTCACAACAGATCACTTTAAAAAGTTTATACACTTCTTCTATCTCCTTGTTTAGTCTCTCTGGTTTTTAAATTTCTTCACCGTCACACTCTTTTCCTCTTCTTCCTCCTCGCTTTCTTCCCTTCTTCTTTTCTTCTCCTGTTTCTTTTTCTTCACCTGTCTGCTTTCTTCCTCTGAAAAATCCCTCTCTTCTTCCGAAGAATAACTCTCTTCTTCTCAAGAATCCCTCTTTTCTTCTGACTCCTCTTGTTTCTTTTTTGGGCAATCTGGAGACCAATGCCCTCTTTCTTGACAATAATAACAGGTATCTTGACTTCTGTCTTTTCTAGCCCCTTTTTTTCTTTTTCTGGACACTCTGAAGACCAATGCCCTTTCTTCTGACATATATAGCAAGTATCTTGACTTTTATCTCGAAAGGAAGGAGAGTAGTCCGTCGGCTGGTCTGAAGAGCATTTTCTAATGACCCCTCGCAAAACTCTGATGAAACGTTCGATTTGGTTAGTCTCTTCCATCGTTGTGCTCGGTTAGAGAGTGAAATGAATAGTGAAAGGACAAGACACACACCCTTTTATATACGCTGGTCTGCCATGACTATAAATTAGTCCATGGTGTTTAAACTTGAGTCATTTGACGTTTTGCACTGAAGATGAAACGATCCTATTCATTCGAGAAGAAAGAAGAAGAAGAAAGTAAGAGGCAGAAACGTGATCTATCGCCTCGTACCAGAGCTGAAGTCTTGGCACAAATTCATGCCAGTGATTTTGAAGAGGACATGAGTGAACCAGAATCCGAACCCTCTAAACCAAGTTCACCACCCTTAGTCAACCCTGAAAAATACTATTCCATTCGAGAGACGGAAAAGCGCTCCTATAGAAAATTTACAACCACGGCTTACAAATACACGGTGAAGTTTAAAGATTTCAAGGCTGAAGTACCGTTAGAGAAAGCAGAAGGGTTCATCACTGGGGTGTGGGATTCTTTGCTCACCGCACTCAAGCGACAATGTCAACCCAAAGAAGACGATCGTTTGAGACTTTCCATACAACACGACGGTTTGAAATCCCCTGTTTGGATCGAGTTTAGCACCCCTGCAGAATTGACCGCTTCCAAAGTCATGGACAAGATTCAACACGTGCAACAATCTAATGATCAGTTTGACATCACCGATGGAAAAGCCACACTGGACATGACCCACGTCTCTCCTCCTCAAGGGACCGGACGCAAAAAGATGTTATTGGTGAACGAGCTTCGCAGCATTAAGCGTAGCCTCGTCCAAATTCACAACCCTCAAGACCAGATGTGTTTAGCCCGAGCCATCGTGGTGGGACGAACCTATGCCAAGAAGAACGACACGACAGAATGGAAAAGAGCATGGAAAACTATTCAACAATCGGACCGAGCCAAACAACGAAACGAAGCAGAACTCCTGTTGCAACAAGCTGGCCTATCCAAAGACACACCCTGTGGCATTCCTGAGATGCAAAAATTGCAAGATGTCCTAGCTCCATTCTACACCTTGAAAGTGCACCCTCAAGAAATGCGCGGACCTCTGTTGTTTCGAGGGAAAGACTTTAAGGACGGAAAATACATTCATGTCTATTATCACGATGACCATTTCGATACCATTACCACTATCACTGGATTCCTGGGATACGGTTATTACTGTGAGAAATATGACCATGGTTATAATAATCGAGAGCAACACAAACATTGTGGATTGAAATGCTCAGGATGTTTGGCCTCTCCACCCTGTCAGTGCGAAGGACCAGTGCCTTGTTCAACTTGTCTGCGTACGTTTGTCAGCCCTACCTGTTACCAACAACATCTGAAGACGCAAGGTTCACAGCAGAAGTGTGCTTGTCAACTCCTGAGATTGTGCCCTACGTGTGGACAAGGCATATGTACCAATACTGCCAAGGCACACGTATGTCGAGGAAAGAAAAAATGTCACATTTGTCACCACATCGTGGACTTGGAACATCAATGCTACGTGCAAAAATACCAACCTCCACCAGAGAAAGAGGACGGTCACAAGAAGAAAGGCAATTTTATCTTTTTCGATTTCGAATGCATGCAAGAGACCGGTATTCACATTCCTAATTTCTGCGTGGCTCATCGAGCGTGCGAGAAGTACATTCAAGAACCTATCTTCAGTCATTGCCCTCACTGCAGCAAGATTCCTGGAGGGCGTGAAAAAATCTTTCGGGGACCGAACACGTTAGCCGATTTTGCCCAATGGGTCTTAGACCCCGTCGACAAGTCGTGGAGCCAAGAGGACATCGAACGTTACGGAGATTGTCATCGTCATGCCACAGTGATGGCTCACAATTTCTCCGGATACGATGGACAGTTTCTTTTGAGATACTATACGGAACAAGGCACCGAGCGTCCTAAAGTGACTTTGAACGGAGCCAAAATCATTTTCATGCAAGTGGGACAAGTACAATTTAAAGATTCGATGAGTTACTTGGCCATGCCTTTGAGCCGAATGCCTAAAACGTTTGGAATGACAGAAATGGCTAAAGGGTACTTTCCACACTTTTTCAATACGGAAGCCAATCAACACGCCGTTCTACCCCATTTACCTGAGGCTCACTATTACGACCCCGACAACATGCGTACCGAACAACGAGAGGCTTTCTACGCTTGGTACCACGCTCACGCCTCGGACCCTTTCGACTTTCAGGAAGAAATGTTAAAGTATTGTCGTTCCGACGTGGACATTTTACGACGTTGCTGTGGAAAATTTCGAGAACTGTTCATGGAACACGGAGGGGTCGATCCTTTGAAAGAAGCTTGCACCATTGCCAAAGCGTGTTCCTTAGTGTATCGACAACGATTCATGCCTGAAAACACCGTGGCTGTCATCAGCCCTCAAACGACCAACTATGTCAAACGTCAGTACTCGGTCAAAGCCCTACGTTGGTTACATTACTTGTGCGACAAGGAAGACAAGTGGATTCAGCATGCCCGCAACGGAGGGGGTGAAAAGACCATCGGAACGTATTCGGTCGATGGCTGGGACTTAGAAAACCCCAAGATCGTGTACGAGTTTAACGGTTGCATTTTTCACGGATGTCCCGTCTGTTACCCTGACCGTGGCACTAAAAATCAGTTTTTACAACGAACCATGGAAGACTTGTACCAGGACACTTGTCAGCGGCGCCTAAAGTTAGAACAGGAAGGATACCAAGTGGTGGAAATGTGGGAACATGAGTACGATCACCGTTTGAAAACCAATCCCGAGTTTAAACGCCTCGTGGAAAGTTACTAGTTCATGGACCCGCTGAACCCGAGGGATAGTTTGTACGGAGGAAGGACCAATGCCACCTGTTTGCTGTACCAAGCCGACGAAGAGAAAGGAGAAGAAATCAAATACTTGGACGTGTGTTCGCTCTATCCCTACGTGTGCAAATATTGTCGCTTTCCTGCAGGGCACCTGCAATTGTTCACGGAGCACATCGACCTGAAAAACATTCGACAATACGAAGGCTTGATCAAGTGCAAAGTTTTGCCGCCCACGGACTTGTACCATCCCATGTTACCTCACCATTGCCAAGGCAAACTGATGTTTCCTTTGTGCCGTACTTGTGCCGAAACGTGCAACCAAGACCAGCCTTGCCATCACACCCAGGAAGAACGGGCCTTGACGGGGACGTGGGTCAGCGTGGAATTGTTTAAAGCTATTGACATGGGATACCAACTGTTAGAAGTGTACGAAATTTGCCACTTTCCCAAGACACAACAATACCACAAGGGTGACCCCACGCAGAAAGGCATTTTCGCCGACTACGTGGATGCCTTTTTGAAACTGAAGCAAGAAGCCAGCAGCTATCCGTCCTGGTGTCACACTCCCGGAGACCAAATACAATTCAAAGAGAAATACTATGAACAAGAAGGCATCTCTTTAGACCACTTCGAGAAAACGAAGGCAGGCGATCGTTTGCCAAAGTGATGTTAAATTGCTTGTGGGGTAAAATGGCACAACGACCGTGTTTACCCAAGACGGAATATTTGACAGAACCTTCCCGCTACTTCCAGATGATTCACGACAAAACCAAATACATGAAACACGTGGACGTCGTTCGCGAGGATTTGATCTTGGTCAATTACGAAGAAGATCTGGACTTTGTACAAGACGACCCTTTTGGAAATGTCATCATTGCGGCTTACGTGACAGCTCATGCTCGCTTAAAATTGTACGAAGCTTTAGAACTGTTAGGGGAACGTGTCCTGTACTTTGACACGGACAGTTGCATTTACATCCATCACCCGAGTCAACAGCACCCTGACATCGAAGGAGACCGTTTAGGAGCCTGGACAGACGAACATCCCGACGACAAGATTCTAAGTTTCGTCAGTGGTGGTCCCAAAAATTACGGCTACGAATACCGGGACCCACAAGGAGAAGTGCACACGACGTGCAAAGTGAAAGGATTGACTCTGAATTATCGTACCAGTCGTGTGGTCAACTTTGGGGTATTGAAAGAAGCCTTGCAATCGGGAGAGGATGCAAACTTTAAAGTGACCACCTATCAACCAAACAAGATTGTACGTTTACCCACTCACCACATCGTCAGTCGACCCTTGGAAAAAGTCTATCAAATCGTGTACCAGAAGCGAGTGCGACTTTCCAATCATTTCACCTTACCGTATGGACACGTCGGTATTGGTCTGTATATAAAAAGGAACCCTAGGCAAGATCGATAGTTCATTGTGTCTACCATGACCGAGCGAACAAGATGAATACTTTCAGAGAAACAGGAAACAAGTTGTTTAGAAAGGCACAATTCAAGTGTGAGGCTTCTGAAGTGGAATGCGATTGTGAGCCTTGCGATGGGTACGATGCTGTACGTTGTGACCTTAGCGATGCCGTAAAGCATCGTGGGAACATTAGTGTCACTACCCCTATCATGGAAAGTGATGCTGTGCGTGTCAAACCTGAGGGATGCGAAAGCGATGCCGCTCGTCCTCTTGGACATTTTACTGAGTTTCGTTTTAAAGGGGAATGTTCACCTTCCCGTCTACCCCCCTACGGATGTCATCCAGCCCTGAGCAAACTCCTGTTCATGTCACCCAACCCTCGTCGAAACGAACCTGTGAAAGACGAATATTCGTTTCCTGTGCGTTTGTCGGAATACTGCGACTTTGAAAATCGTCTTCAATCGTTCAAAGGAAAATGGCCTAAGTATCTGGGAGGACCAACCCCCGAAGAATTAGCCAGAGCCGGATTTTTCTACTTGGGCGAAGAAGATAAAGTCAAGTGCTTCAGTTGCGGTGTGTCACTTCACCACTGGGAACCGCAAGATTCGGCCTACGTAGAACATGCTCAATGGTCACCGAATTGTCATTACTTACCCTTAGTGGGACCGAGACATTGAAGTAACTTACCATAATCTGTTCATGGAGACTTTACACGAGAACATTCGTGCTTTGCCTGTGGAGTTGAGAGAACGCATTTACCGAGAGCTGGTCAAAATACAAGTCAAACGTAAAGAACAATTGCATCCGTTACGTCACCGGTGTTTGAACCACTGGTACCTGAATGCTATACAAGGACTGATTCAGTTGAAAGTGTTCCATTGGACAGACATTGATCAACGATCCCCTAGTTTTAAAAAGGATTGGTTTGCTCTGGATCATTCTATCTACTACATTGTAAACTTACTGCATCGAATTCCAGAGGAAGAGTTAACGAATTACCAACATCTTGTACACAATGTCAACTTAGTGAAAGAGGAAACTTCTGAACGAATTGTAATGTGTAAATTAGTAACTAAACGATTTAAATTCGACACTGAAGTAAAACCATGTCTGTGCAAACGGTACATTTCTTGTGTTAGACAAAAGATGATTTAGTATCACCTATTCATGGATACTTTGCTAGAGAACATTCGTGCCTTGCCTGTGGAGTTGAGAGAACGCATTTACCGAGAACTGATCAAAATACAAGTGAAACGCAAACTCAAAGTTATTGAACCGTTTTTAAATTATGCTCTGTTTCAAAGTATAAGAAGACTGATTATGAGTGGATATTACATCAGGCACAAAGGTAAACGAGGCTATTGGCCACCACCCAAGGATTCCAAAAACAGTGCATATACTTATGGATACTTTACAAGAGAACATTTTGGGCTTGCCTGAGGAGTTGAGAGAAAGGATTTACCGAGAGCTGGTCAAAATACAAGTCAAACGTAAAGAACAATTGCATCCGTTACGTCACCAGATCTTTAACCACTGGTACCTGAATGGTATAAGAGGACTGATTCGTCAGAAATTCTTTCAGTGGTCAGACCTTGTTGAATACTTTCAGTTTGTGAATGACGAACGTCTAGTTCGTAATTTTGGTTACTTCGAGATTCACCTACTGCAACGTATTGAGGATGACGAGTTAAAGGATTACCAACATTTGTTACATGGAATCTGCTAAGCGGAAGACGAAACATCTAGACAAACTCTGACGTTTCGGTTACAGTATGTAACATTTAAATTCCCTACTGGAGAACGAACATGTCTAGTTAGAAATTACCTTTATTGCTTCCGAAACAAAGAGACTATAAAATCAGGCTGCCATGCCACCGATTATGTCACATATTATTGAACAGATTCCGTGGAAGGAACTCAATGACCATATTCAAACCGTGGATCATTACCATCGATTATTACAAGAACTGTATCCATTCAATTTGGGTCGACAAGTGGTGTGTGTCTTAGTGACTTGTTTTCTGGGATTTCGTTTACCAGCCGATTCTTTGTGGACTCTTTACGAACAGTACTTACCATACCCCCATGGCCTTAAATGGTCACGAAAAACTCCTTTTGCTCAAAGCCTTGCGTTTTCATCTGGATACTTCTCGACCTCTACGGGAAAAAAAGATTCGTCAACTTTTAGCTACCCAAGACGTGTATGACGATGTGTGTGTAGCTTGTGACTTACACCCTCATTGGACAGATGTCCGTGCCTGGAAAGAATGGGATTTTGAGGCTTGGACCCAAGAAGTGGCCCAGTATGCACGAGAGTTGTTCAAGGAAAAAAGTTACTTTTCAACCTATGTTAGTGACGGTGCCAGAAGAACCCGTCACCCAGGACGGGACTGTCGTGGACAGGCCTGAGAGACCCTTTCGGGAGGACACTTGTGTGACCTTACTCCCTACTATAGAACTGGTCAGAACATTACCCAAAACATGTTGTACAGAGACTTGTGTTTATCCCACGTTGATGGTTATCATGTGCCTTTTATCCTTGTACTTAAGCCTTTGGCTTTTATGTATTATTGTCTTTCGTATTCATGTTTAAAACATTTAATAAACGTGTTCTGAAAAGTATATAAACTCTCTTCTTGTTTGTTTTCGTATCACAAGTGACATTCCTCACACTATGGCTACCTCTGCTGTCTCTGCTACCTCTTTCTCCACTGTCAAAGTCATCGACGAACACTTAGATCGTGCCAGTTGGGAGGCTTTGTATCTTCGCCATCCCTTTAACATGCTCATTGCTGGACCTAGCGGTTCAGGCAAAACCGAATTTGTCAAATGTTTGATCGAATATAAACATCATTTGATCGATCGGCCACCTCAGCGGATCGTGTGGTGTTACAAAGAGTGGCAATCGGCGGCGTACAGCCTCTTGCGAGAAAGTCAAGGCGATTCCATCGTGTTTGTGGAAGGCATTCCTAAACAAGACGACGGCATCGTCTCTAACTCCCGTCAAACCCATTTCGTCATTTTCGACGACATGTTAGGAGAAGACGAAGAAGAAATTAAACTGTGGTTCACGCGCAAAGGGCATCACCGTAATGCCAGTGTCGTTTACATCACCCAAAATTTGTTTCAACAAAGTAAAGCCCATCGCACCATCAGTCTCAATGCGCATTACGTGGTCTTGTTTAGAAGCCCTCGAGATAAATCGCAAGTGCAAG
Source organism: Sinohyriopsis cumingii (assembly GCA_028554795.2). Taxonomy (NCBI): domain Eukaryota; kingdom Metazoa; phylum Mollusca; class Bivalvia; order Unionida; family Unionidae; genus Sinohyriopsis; species Sinohyriopsis cumingii. Next base: position 28,869,038 of record CM068828.1, read on the forward strand.
TCTTAGCCAAACAGTTAGGAACGCCTTGGCTGACTCAGGCGTACGACGATGCCACTCAAACTCCACACGCCTATTTACTCGTCGATATGAAACCTACGACCCCCGGTGATTTGCGATTTCGTACCCACTTGTTTCACCACTGGTGCCAAGACGGAGGGCCTGTCCTGTACACGTCTCCGTCCTCGACTTAATTTCACTCCCCATAAAAAATCTATAAAAACCTCAGACCCTTTTCGTCTGTCTCACACAACGTCAACATGACGTCCCTTCAGTCGCATCTTCCCGTCAAATTGATTCGTGCCTTGTATGGCATCAGTCGAGAAAAAAATCCACAAATACGAGCTCGTGTCTTAGAAGCTAGTCTCAAAGAAGTCTTACGATGGTTCACGGTGACGGCACGTCAATTACTCCAAGGAATCATTCAGATTTCTCATCAAACCAAACGCTTTTTTGATCGAAACAAAGTCGCTTTGACCCAACTGGCCGATCCCCGCATCGACACCCAAACCAAAAACAAATCATTTTGAAATCTGGAGGGAGCGGTACTCTAGGAGGGGTCATCATTCGCTCTCTCTTAAGATGGGATCCTAATGCCCCCAAAGTTCTCCCCAAGAAAAAAGTCAAACGAAGCTCCAAGAAGAAGAAAAAGACCATGTCCCCAAGGAGAACTTCTCCAGTGGCGGGACCCTCCTCTTACCAGACACCACCCCGGAAAAAGAAAAGAAGCCCCCAGAAAAAGAAACAGAGAAAAAGTCCCCAGAAAAAGAAAAGTCCACAGAAGAACACTAGTCGCAAGAGAGGCACTTCGGCCAGGACGCAACTTTACACTCGCAAACCACGACCTGCTACGGCGGTGACTGCGTCTCCGGCAGCCTCACGTTCATCCACTTCTCCGTTGATGACACCAAGAACTGAAGAGTACTTGGAGACGTTGATCACACCAAGAACTTCTCCGTTGATGACCCCAAAAAGAACTTCCCCAGTGGCAGGACCCTCCAATTTAGTGGCAGTGGCTGCTGCTCACAAAGTACCTTCTCCCAAAATCAAAGTCCAAGAAAGATCGGGCATGTTACAAAGTTTACTGGATTTGTCCAAGCAAGAACTGGCTCGATTTAGTCCGTTGCGTACCCCTGCACGACGTGTCATGCCTGTCCTGAAGTTGATACGACGTAAAGACAATCAGTGGCGACGCGTTCCAGTATAAAGAAGGTGTGTGACCAAGTCGATGTATCAGTGTTTTTGGTGCTGAAGACTCAAAGATGGCACCCTCCAGAAAACATCCCTCTTCTAAACAGCCCCAAGGAAAGAAAAGAAAAGGACTGCCTCCTCGTTTAGTCAAACATGGGGACATGTTATCTGTCCTGTCCAAAGCTTCTCCACCTATACGAAAGAAACTCATTCAATCAGCCTCCAAAGAGGTCATTGATACCGTGTGCGAATGCTGTTTGAACGTCTTGAAAGGCACGATCCCTTTGTCCAAACACCAGAAACAATGCTTAGGCAAACATCGTCACGTTCTTCGCCAAATGGTTCAAAAGAAAATTCCCATTCGTCCAAAGAAGAAGATGTTGGTCCAACGTGGAGGCATTTTACCCCTCTTGTTAGGCCCCTTACTGAAAGGAGTCTTGGGAACCATGTTGGGAGGACTGGTGGGAGCAAGTTAAAAAGGCCTCGGAAGTCCCAAGATCTCAGAATCGTCCCCTGACAACCCCATGGAAGGACGAAAACTAGCTTTAGTGCCTTACAAACGATGGATGGAATACCATCGTTGGCAAGAACAACGCACCCCGCATTTACCTCCCAATCCCAATTTGAGCGAGATGTCCCAGTTACAACACGAATTGCAGTCCTTGATGGATCGCCAAGATTTGTCCGAAACAGAAAAATCGCAAAAGTACGGTCAACTCTTGCAACGACTGCAACTCTTTCACCAGAAAGCTTTAGACGAAACAGCTCTACCCACTCTGAAAGATTTTAAGACCTTGATGAAAAGTCCAGCACCATCATTACTACCACCACCACCACTACTACCATCCCCAGGAGTCACCAGAGATGCTACCCCACGAAGACCTGAGGAAGAAGAGATGCGAGAAGTGTTTCAAACACCGTCAGCAAATCCCATTTCAAGTAAGATTGCAGCATCCTTGTTGACCCCGTCACCCACACCCCAACGAGAAGAAATGAAAGCTTGGGTTAAAAAGATGATGTCCACTCCTCCTTCGACAGAAGTTAAAAAGAAAGAATGGAAACCAGAAGTGAAAAAAGAAAAGAAGACCAAAGCCATTCCATTGCCACCTCCACCACCACTACCTTCGACTTCTACTCCCGTAGCCCATCGGACACGTAAATCCGTTTCTAAACCACCCTTTCGACCCACCCAAAGTAGCATCACCGAAGAGTGGGTGACTTATTAACACACAAAAAATGGAAAAAGTCTTAGCCAGCATTTACTACGATCCCTCTCATCCTGCAGGTTACGCAGGAGTTCAAAAATTGTATCGTGCTGCCAAAACTCGACTGAAAAGTCTCCGTTTACCTCAACTGCAACGATAGTTACAAGAACAAGCTACCTACACTTTACACAAACCCATTCGACGCAAGTTTGCCAGAAGTCGCACCCGAGTGGAAGGCATCGATCATCAATGGCAAGCCGATTTAGCCGATGTCTCTCATTTGGCCAGCTACAATCGTGGCTACAAATATTTGTTTTGTGTCATCGACGTCTTTTCCAAATTTGCCTGGGTCGTACCCTTGACTTCCAAATCGAGCAGCGAGTTAGTGCGAGCTCTGCAACGGGTGTTGAAACAAAGCGGTCGTCACCCTCTTCGATGGCAAACGGACAAAGGCACCGAATTTCTGAACCAAGCTTTCCAAAAAGAATTAAAGAAACATGACATTCATTTTTTTACCACCGAGAATCCCGAAACCAAAGCCAGCATCGTGGAACGTTTTCAACGCACTTTGAAAGAACGCATGTGGAAATATTTTACGCATCACCACACTCTGAAGTACATCGACATCTTACCGTACCTGGTGCAAGCGTACAACCAATCTTACCATCGAAGCATCGGACGTGCGCCGCAAGAAGTGACTCCCGACAACGAAGTGTTGGTGTTTGAGCGCCTGTTTGGTACGTTCCCGACGAGGGCTGTCCCCAAGAAAAGTAGAGAGTTGGTCGTAGGAGATTGGGTGCGCATTGGCAAAACCAAACGCACTTTCGACAAAGGTTACTTACCTAACTGGACGACCGAATTGTTTCGTGTCACTGAGCGAGTGCATGGCCGTCATCCTGCCGTCTATAAATTGGAAGACATGAACGGAGAAGAGCTCAAAGGAACGTTTTATTTGCCCGAGTTACAACGTGTGACCAAAAAAGAAGACGACGTGGACGACATCGAAAGCATTCTCGAACGCAGAACCCGTAAAGTGGGCAAACGACTTGTCAAAGAAGTCAAAGTACGTTGGAAAGGATATCCACCCAGTTTTGATTCTTGGATCGACGCTTCGCAAGTCATCGACTATAAAAAGAAGTGACCATCATGCCCTTTCACACAGACGCAGCTACGTCGACCACTCCTTCACCTAGTTCTTCTGTGCAAGATTTAGAAAAACAACCTTTGTGGGTGTGGTGTGTAGAACGTGTGCCTAAAACGCAAATCGTCTTTTTCTGCCAAATCTTCGTGGTGTATTGTGTCATCGGGGCAGCCATCGGAAATCTGAGTTTGCAACAAGGAGACAAACAATTGTGGACCATTGTATTGAGCAGTTGCATCGGTTACCTGCTTCCCAATCCCTCCCTGAAATTCTCCTCGAACGGGAACCTTGTGTCCAGTGCCAGTGCCAGTCACCACTCCAATAACAACAATAATAACAACCCCATTTTGGGCGGAGACACACCTCTGACGTCCAGTAACCCCTCGGACAGCCACAGAACTCTGGAATTATGAGTCACACTAACCAATTTTACTTAACCTTACCCAGTGACAGTTCCATGGAGGTGTTTCCCAATAACACGTTGTGCTGTTACACGGCCAAATTACCTCAGGCCATCCCATTAGATCACGAAGCCCATTGTGAAGTGGCTTTGGTAGAAATCATTCACCCGACTCAAGTCCTCAATGTCCTTCCCAATCAAAATTTTTTTTCCGTGGAAGTTCATGACGAGCAAATGCAACAGTACTTGAATACCCACGTCAAATATGGTAACAAAATATATAACCCAGAAACTCAAAAGACGACCTATCGTTTGATCATTCCCCCAGGCTATTATTTTAGTGGTCAACATTTGGTCAGTACCATAAGCTCCAGGTTTAATGTCGTGTTTCTAAAAGCTTTGGAGAGTGTCAGAAAAAGTGTCACCCTGGAGTACCACAAAGCAGCTCGTCGCTTCCTGATGAAATTTCCTGAGGGGCACAAAATGTTGTCTTTCTTATTTTGTACTGAATTGTTTGACATGTTGGGCGGGGACATGGACATGATGATGGCCATGATCAAGAAAAACGAATTGCCAGTCATTTCCGACAACGATTCTTCTAGCAAGTTATTTCGTGCCCCGGTAGAACTGAACCAAGGACTGAATTTGATGTTTGTGTACTCCGATGTGGTGGAGTACAACGTGGTGGGACACACCTCTGTACCGTTACTGCGTGTCATTCCTTTCAAAGTGGATTCTGCTACGCTCGCTGACGAGGAAGGTGGAAATACTTACCACGTCCACCGCGAATTTGTGCATCCTCACTATTTGCCTGTCAGCAAGTCGTATTTGGACACGGTCAACATTGCTATAAAAGGAGATTTGGGACAAAATATTCCATTCACCAAAGGAAAAGTCACAGTGAAACTCCATTTTCGAAAACGGTTCTCTCACGACTCTTAAGTCATGTATCCAGTGTACCGAGGGGTTGCTCGACAGCGAGGACACGGTTTAGGAGACATGTTAAAATCGGCCTTTCGTTCGGTGGCCCCGGTGTTGAAACCGATGGTGACACGCGGATTGCACGCCTTGAAAGATGCGGCACTGACGCAAGGCAAAGAATTTCTCCAAAATGTCATCATCGACAAACAAAACCCTAAAGAAGCCTTCATGAGGGCAGGCAAAAATGTCTTGCTGCAAACGGGCAAAGACATTTTAGGCCGACGAGACACACCTATAAATGTCCTGCACGCTACTGAGTCAGGCATTCAGCAAGAACAAGGCAGAAAGAGACGGCGAAGAAAACACCCTTTCACCAGACTTCACACGTCTATACCGAGAAAGGCCAAGAAAAAAAGAACCGTTCGAGACTTAGACGTTTTCGATTATTGAGAAAGAACAAAAAAAATACAGAAAAAAAAATGATGCACCGAGAGTCTTGCGCTTGTTCCAAGTCGGAACTGGATCTGTTTGCCATGCCCCCCACCATGATGACCATGCAAGAATCCCAGTGGGTGGAATTTCACCCCGTCTCCTCTTTGACAGCCTCAGCTCCCATCGAGTTTGAAATCAAAGGACAGCCCGAAGATTACATCGATCTGAATAGCAGTTACTTGTACTTGAAAGTCAAAGTTGTCGATGAGGATAATACGCCCCTAGATGGTGATGAGGTAATAGCTCCCGTCAACAATTTCATGCATTCCTTGTTTAGCGGAGTGGACTTGTACTTGAATAACAAACTAGTCCGTAGCAGCATGGATACTTACCCTTATCGAGCGTACCTGGAAAATCTCTTGACGTACGGAATAGACGCCAAGAACACTCATCTCAATGCCTGTGTGGTATGGGAAGCTGACGATGCAGGCCAGTTTGAAGAATTCGAAATTGATACAAAGAAAGAACACAATGCGGGATTTGTAGAATGAAGAGACAGAATCATGGGAGCCAACAAAAGTTTAGAACTGATGGATCGTTTGCATTTGGACATGTGGTTGCAAGAAATGTATTTGCTGAACGGAGTGAATCTCCGCCTGAGACTGAATCGTAGTAGTGCCGTTTTCCATTTGATAGGTACTAGTGCTTGCAAAACTGTCATCGAGGAAGCCAGGCTCTACGCACGACGCGTGGAAGTGTTACCTAAAGTGGGTAACGACATCAGTCAGACGTTGAGCAGAACGACCGCCAAGTATCCCATACGACGCGTGGAAGTGAAAACCTTCACCATTCCTACGGGGCTGCGATCCATGATCGAAGATCATCTGTTCCAAGGACAGTTACCCAAACGTTTGATCCTTGGTATCGTCGAGAATGCAGCCTTCAACGGAGCTTTGGCTAAAAATCCTTTCCACTTTAAACACTTTGACGTGTCCAAGATCGAAGTCAGTCGCGATGGCAAGACCTTGTGTACCCAACCTTTCGAACCTAACTTTGACAAGAAGAATTACTTGAGGTCGTACTTGTCCCTGTACGAAGCCACTGGTCAGTTAGGAACCAACACCAGTCACGGCATTACGTACGAGGATTACGCAGAAGGCTACGCTTTGTGGGCTTTCGATTTCACTCCAGACCAAGGCAGCGACGAGGGACATTTCCACCCTATAAAATCTGGCCAGATTCGTGTGGAAATTCAGTTTACTACAAATCTAACAGAGACGGTGAACGTCATCCTGTATGCAGAATTTGATAATACCATAGAAATCAACAGTTTGAGAGAAGTCATTCTAGACTTTTAGAAGCCATGGAAGACTTATCCCTCTTTACCTAGTGGAGAAACTTTGGACATGGAATGTGAGGAGACCGTGGAAAAAGAAGAAGTGATCATGATGAAGTCAAGATGGCCAGAACAAGAAGCCCATTTAGTCTCCTGTTTTGCCAAACACTTGGTCGAAAAAATGACGGAATTGATCAAAAAAGAGTGTTATGGATGTCAAAACGATCATCCCAGTCAAATTCAACACGATAAATGCCTGATGCTGAGTCAAGAAGAAAAATTGGACGAGTATCTGGACGAAGCTTCGAGTCTCATCTCGGACGAAGTCGTGTTGCATCAGTGGTATAAAGACTTGCGTGAACATTCTTGTCCACCATTAACCACTCAAGAGATCGATCGTATCGAAGCTCTCCTGAATCAAAGTGAGGAGACGAAACGAAGAAACGGTTATTCGTCAGACATTTTCAAGCAAAAAGTCAGGATCGAATTGATGACTTATTATTACCTGTGAAGAAGAAGAAAAAAAACACACACAAATGGATACCTGGGAACTTTATTACCTTTTGAACCACAGTTCGTATACGGCTTCTTGGAATCCTGTCGTCTGTGCTAAAGATGAACTCCCTCATCGCAAACCTCAAGACCATCAAGCTTATGTGATCAACACGGACGACAGTCATCTCCCAGGAACCCACTGGGTAGCCGTTTACTTTCCTCAAGAAGGATGTGTGGAATATTTTGATTCGTACGGATTGCCTCCTTTGGTAGACGATGTCATTGACTTTATGAGAAGAAATGCTCAAACCACCCGATTCAATAATGTGAAATTACAAGGCACAGATTCCTTGGTGTGTGGACAGTACTGTGTGTATTTTCTGCATCATCGCAGCCTGGGCTATTCCTTAGAACATTTAGTGACTCATTTTGATCCTCGTTCTTCTGCCAGAAACGATGTGAAAGTAGATCGATGGTTTTGTGATCATTATGCTTATCTTTTGTCTCAAGCTAGGAAACGTAGTGTCCATCAATGGCCTAATGATTTCCAACAGTGGAAATCACAATTTCATTCACAACGTTGTCAGCCCTGTTTAAAGTAGATTGTAAATTGAAAAAAATGTTAGTGATTAGAAAAAATGTTTGATGTTATAATGTTGGATTATTGTTAAAAATGTTAGAGTTGTTTGTTAGTGTTAAGTGATTTTTGAATAAAAAATGTTGTGCTTTGAAAAAAAATGCCTTTGTCTTTTGTTTGACTATAAGAATGTTTGATTGATGCTCTTTAATTTCTTCCTAACCCTTTCATGACACTCATTGAAGGTTGCGGCTCGAAAACCGTAGAGGGATGTTTTCCTTCACGTCCGCGCTTTGACTTTAAGAACCGGGGAAGTTTCCAGTCTAACCATCCATTGTCGACTCATCCTCCTACGAAGATGTGCTCCAAACTAGCTAAGCTAAACGAAGCCTACGTGAATTTGCACAGGGTCAGACACCTTCTGATACCGAAGCTAGAAGAGATAGAGAATGTGAGAATGTTAAAAGTCACTGAAGACCTGATAGAAGAGCTCTTCAGAGAAGAAGTGAACAGGGAGAAAGAAGAATGGACAGAGAAGTACAGACTTCAGAGACAGCAGCAACAGCAACAACAACAACAACAGCGGCAGCAGCAGCAGCAACCTGAACCTGGCAGAGGCTTTGTCGATTGTCGTATCGACACCAAAGAGTTCTTCTTCTCTATCCGAAGAAGCAGACCTATCGCCAGAAAGTCTATCCTCAGAGGACATCGCATTCTTAGAAACTAAAAGATTGCCATAGCAAACAAAAAAAACAGCCCTTTTCAGGGCTACCCCAATACTCTAGAAAAGAAATAACCATCAATTTGCCAATGTGTGTAGGTAGAGTAGTGTGAATATAAACACTGACTCTTTTTTAATATAGTGCGAGGGTATGTGTTTGTGTGTTTGTGTTTGTAACCGCTCACGTACGTTGGTGTGGATAGTAGATTAAAATGATGTTTTTTTTGGTGTTTGAGGTGTGGGGAGAGTAGATTTGGGGGTTTGATTGGATTGCTTTGCGTATGTGAATAGTATATTGAAGTGATTAATGAAAAATTTTTTAGCATAGGAATGGGAAGTATAAAAAAGTGAGTGAGTGTTTCTTTTAGGTCCGCGCGTTGTTTTTGGTCATGATCTAGGTAAGATCAATTTTATGTTTTTAGGGGGATGTTTTCCTTCACGTCCGCACTTTTAGTATAAATTGAAACTCGTTCGGCAGTCCAGCTACCCTTGTTGATTGATCAACACCAGAATGAACACCAGACTAGCGAAACTGTTGGAACTTCATGTGCATCTGGATTATGCCAGGCACCTGTTGAACGAACTGGCCGCGGAGGCCATTGTCGAAGAGTGAAGGATGAGAGAGGAGGAGGAAAGAAGAAACAAAGAAGAGGAGGAGAGAAGATACAAAGAAGAGGCGGAGAGAAGATACAAAGAAGAGGAGGAGGAGAGAAGAAACAAAGAAGAGGAGGAAAAGGAGAGAAGAAGAAGAAATTTCAGAATCCCAGAGACAGAAAATTGGGATTCTGAAGCTATTTATCCTCCCTCTGCTCTCTCCCCAAAAAAAGTAAAAAGCAACTGGGGAACAAGATGTGTATGTGGCGCCAGGCCTGGAAGGTGCCACCATTAACCAGGTGTCCATGAAGTTAAAAAAAAAACAGCCCTTTTCAGGGCTACCCAATACTCTAGAAAAGAAATAACTATCAATTTGCCAATGTGTGTGTAGGTAGAGTAGTGTGAATATAAACACTGACTCTTTTTTATAGTGTGAGTGTATGTGTTTGTGTGTTAGTGTTTGTGTTTGTAACCGTTCACGTAAGTTTGTGTGAATAGTAGATTATGTGTTTGTTTATTGTTTCTTAGCGTATGTGGAGAGTATAGTTTGGGTTTTATTATATGAAATGAAAAAGTAGGGGATGTTTTCCTTCACGTCCGCGCGTTGTTTGGTCATGATCTAGGTAAGATCAATTTTATGTCTTGGGGGATGTTCTCCATCACGTCCGCGCTTTCACTATAAGAACCCACAGTATTCGTCGTTCAAACCATTCTACAAAGAATAAAAAAAGAAGATGGAAGTGTCCCAACTGTTCAATGATTTAAAGCATGTTTATTTTTGGATGGTGGATGGTGAATATGGAGTTGAAAGGATTGAAAGAGATTGGAGGTTAAGAACCAGTGTGCACTATGTGAACGAACTAAAATTAGCCAGGGAGATGATAGAAGGATTACTTAAAGAAGAAGTGAAGAGACTGAGAGGGCTAATAAATCCCCCTTATGTCAGAGTGGGAACATTAAAAGAGGCCCTGGAGAAGGTAGAAGAAGTAAGAAGGTTTATGGAAGAGATAGAAAAAAGGTCAGAGTGGCCCTTTGTCAAAAGGACTGTTGAAAGATTGAAAAAAGGGGAAGAAAAGATGAGAAAGGTGATAGATGAAGAAGTGGAGAAAATAAAGGACAGGTGGGCAAAAGATAGAAAAGAAGAAGAAAATACAAAAAGAAAAGAAAGCTTTGAGAAACTGAACGCTAACTGGATAAAAATCCAACAGAAGTTCAGAGCCATGGGTCACCCGGACTGGATACCGGAAACAGAAAAGAAGAAGAAGAAAGGAATGATGGAAAAAATAAGAGGATGGTGGAAGAAGTTAAGGAGTTAGAAGAAGAAGAAGAAGAAAAAACCCAAAGGCCCTTTTCAGGGCCACCCACATTTCTCGAAAAGAGAATGACTTTCAATTGCCTACCCCTTTTTTTTAAATTTAAAAAAAAAAAAAAATCCCATGTTCAATTTCCCTTGACGCTATACAGTCCCACCCTGTTTAAATTCCTTTGACGCTATACAGTCCCCTATTCCCATGTTCAATTCCCCTTGACGCTCAACAGTCCCACGATTTTTCTCCATGTTAATTTCCCTTGACGCTATATGTTCCCACGATTTTTCTCCATGTTAAATTTCCCTTGACGCTATATGTTCCCAAGGGGGGTCTGTAATGCTAATTCCCATTGACGCTATAGTATCCCTATTTACTACTTTCGTATGACTCTCATCAAATCAACGACCAAAAGAGTAAGTTTTGTTGCCACTTTCGCCTGTGAATTATGCTTTCGTATGACTTTTAGCATATATTTGACCAGCAGGTCGATCTGTGCTGACCCTTCCATCTTCTTGATCGTTTGAGAGTGGAATGAATACTCCGACGCTACGACACTCTCCCTATATAGAGGGAACTGCTGCGTATGAAACCTAGTCAAATGTAATTTTGCAATAAGATGAAACGATTTCATTGAGAAAGTAAAAGGCAATGCCGTGTCGTGTCGCCTCACACAAGACCTGAAGTGTTAGCTCAAATCCGTGTCAGCGATTTCGAAGACGACATAACTGAACTTTAATCAATGCTTTCCATTTATGCCACAAAAACACGAGTCCTGTTTCACGCCAAAAGAAATTTCTTTCGGTCCATAAAAAATAGTATCACATCTGAGAAACGCAAAAACGAACTTCTAGAAAACTGAGAACGACGGCTTACACCTACAACGTGAAATGCATGAGTTCAAGTAGTGCGTAAAACTTGGTCAAATTAAATTTTTAATGTCAAGACGAAACGATCTCTTTTCGAAGAAGAAAGCAGACACCAAGCGACAATGGCGATCCGTGTCACACAACACTTTTCAAAATGTGTATTATTAGAGGTTTGTTCTAGCGATCTGCACGGTTAAATTAAATGTTGATGTATTTTGCCATAAGACGGACATAATTTCCATGGGATTGCCCATGGTACCATTGTTCGTGCATTAGTTTAATTTTTTAAAATATTTTTTATATAAATCGCCTATAGGATAGACCCAGTAAGGCATGGCCATTCTCGTCACTGTGTGAATAGCTACTCAAGTCAATTCGAAGTGAACGCGGTAAGAAAATAAGTATAGCCAATGAAATGGCTTACAACGGGTGATGCATTGTTTTGTTCTAGGACTGTGTGGCATAATAATCCCTACGCTCTTGCGTTGTTACCATTACAGTGCAGACAGACTGGAATGTGAACTTACAAGCCCTCTTTGTGTATTGTGCCATTTCTTCTTACCACATCAAAATACTGAGCCTCACAGTATTGGTTTGCGTTTTCAAGCTGACCATTTTTTATATCTTACTTAAACATTTTAACATAAACACTCACACTCACATCGGTAGAGTTAGAACAGACGTGTTACAGTATTGAGGGGCATGTTATCTTTTTTCTTCTTCAAACTAATAAATTTGGGGTTTGTATGAAGTAAAGAACCGAAAGTACAGTGAACCTCAAGTATGATGACCCAATCTGTCTGTCTATTGATGCGTGTATTTACTTAAGAAGAAATATGACCTCTAAAACACAAAGAGATACGGCAAGCATAATTAGAATGAACACAACGATGTTTTCCTTCACGCCCGTGTAATTTAGAGTTTCAATCCTCTTTCAAGGCAAACTTGGTCTCCTTTTGTAGGGCTTGAAATAAAAAAAAAAAAAAAAAAAAAAAAACTGAATAATCTTAAGCACTTTGCTATAGATAATTTCATCAACAGACTAAACAACATAAATACCGTTACAACACCAGAAAACCTTAAATCTTCTATCAAAAAGAAATGCATCAAAAAATTAAAGATTAACGATAACTAACCAATGAAACCGAATTTAACAAAGGCAATGACATGTGAAGAAATGTCTCTCACTTTGGAAAGGTAGGCGAATGTAATCTGTCATGCACCATCAACTTGAAAAAATTACAAACAGAGAGATTTCTGAATTCAAAATTCATTTTTTTTTAAACAAATGTTTCGTTTCTTTTTTCTTTTTTGGAACAAATCTAAGCACTAATATAGAGTGGAAGAGGGAAAATGCACATAAAAGCTTTGATATTTCTGAAAAAATGAGGGGATATTCCTAACGTTCATAATCACCTATATATGCTTGGACTTGTCTGTGACTTATCCACAAAACAAGATGTTCATATTTCTGGTCAAGCTGCAAGTGTGTGCGTGTTTTGGAAAATGGTAAAAATTAGATATACAATTTTCTCGTGACACTTATAAAGTGAAGAGTGTGCAAGTGTCAAAAGCCAAAGTCATATAACTTTTGTATTTTGTACGGCTTGTAAAGATTTCCACTTTAGAAAATGTGAAGTATCACAAGTTATTATCACAAACAGAAGTGGAACATAGGGGCTTGCAAGAAAGAAAATAACCCAGACAGTTGGTGTCATCAAAAGTGCTAGAGACGGTACCCGAACTTGCTTGCTTGCTTACTTGAATTAAAGTGATTTTCGCTCCAATGGAGCATGTATCACTGGTTTAATCACGCACCGCGTGATTTTTAATTACTCCTGGGGAAGGAAAGAGAGCCTCATCCCCCCACGCTTTTATGTACTCACAGACTACTTTTAAATTTAGCCACTCAAGGTGTAGGACTAACTAGTCCTTAACAACCTGACGGAAAGGCTTTAAAGTGCTTAAGATTTTTCAGTTTTTTGGTTGTTTTTTTTCAAGCCCTACAAAAGGAGACCAAGTTTGCCTTGAAAGAGGATTGAAACTCTAAATTACACGGGCGTGAAGGAAAACATCGTTGTGTTCATTCTAATTATGCTTGCCGTATCTCTTTGTGTTTTAGAGGTCATATTTCTTCTTAAGTAAATACACGCATCAATAGACAGACAGATTGGGTCATCATACTTGAGGTTCACTGTACTTTCGGTTCTTTACTTCATACAAACCCCAAATTTATTAGTTTGAAGAAGAAAAAAGATAACATGCCCCTCAATACTGTAACACGTCTGTTCTAACTCTACCGATGTGAGTGTGAGTGTTTATGTTAAAATGTTTAAGTAAGATATAAAAAATGGTCAGCTTGAAAACGCAAACCAATACTGTGAGGCTCAGTATTTTGATGTGGTAAGAAGAAATGGCACAATACACAAAGAGGGCTTGTAAGTTCACATTCCAGTCTGTCTGCACTGTAATGGTAACAACGCAAGAGCGTAGGGATTATTATGCCACACAGTCCTAGAACAAAACAATGCATCACCCGTTGTAAGCCATTTCATTGGCTATACTTATTTTCTTACCGCGTTCACTTCGAATTGACTTGAGTAGCTATTCACACAGTGACGAGAATGGCCATGCCTTACTGGGTCTATCCTATAGGCGATTTATATAAAAAATATTTTAAAAAATTAAACTAATGCACGAACAATGGTACCATGGGCAATCCCATGGAAATTATGTCCGTCTTATGGCAAAATACATCAACATTTAATTTAACCGTGCAGATCGCTAGAACAAACCTCTAATAATACACATTTTGAAAAGTGTTGTGTGACACGGATCGCCATTGTCGCTTGGTGTCTGCTTTCTTCTTCGAAAAGAGATCGTTTCGTCTTGACATTAAAAATTTAATTTGACCAAGTTTTACGCACTACTTGAACTCATGCATTTCACGTTGTAGGTGTAAGCCGTCGTTCTCAGTTTTCTAGAAGTTCGTTTTTGCGTTTCTCAGATGTGATACTATTTTTTATGGACCGAAAGAAATTTCTTTTGGCGTGAAACAGGACTCGTGTTTTTGTGGCATAAATGGAAAGCATTGATTAAAGTTCAGTTATGTCGTCTTCGAAATCGCTGACACGGATTTGAGCTAACACTTCAGGTCTTGTGTGAGGCGACACGACACGGCATTGCCTTTTACTTTCTCAATGAAATCGTTTCATCTTATTGCAAAATTACATTTGACTAGGTTTCATACGCAGCAGTTCCCTCTATATAGGGAGAGTGTCGTAGCGTCGGAGTATTCATTCCACTCTCAAACGATCAAGAAGATGGAAGGGTCAGCACAGATCGACCTGCTGGTCAAATATATGCTAAAAGTCATACGAAAGCATAATTCACAGGCGAAAGTGGCAACAAAACTTACTCTTTTGGTCGTTGATTTGATGAGAGTAATACGAAAGTGTGTAAGTGCTGATGAAGTTTGCTATATCTGCAAAGGTAAATGGGTATTTGTTTCCAGAATACCTGCTTCGTCTAAGAAAGAGAGAAAAAAGTCAAGATACCTAATATCGTTGTCAGGAGAAAGGACACTGGGAATCAGAGTGCCCTAAGAGAAAAGAGAAGAAACAGAAACAAGACGAAAAAGAGAAGAGGGATTCAGAAGAAGAAGAAATTGAAGATGAGGAAGAACTTGTGCCAGTGAAGACATGGAAATGGAAAAATTGACAATGTGAGCCGATGCGTTGGCCCTGATGTGAAATTTCATACTACCTTCTAAAAGAGAATAGACCAGAAAGGAAACGTGTCTCTTGGTCCTGACATTGTATAATAAGGATGGCGTGTTTTGTTTTTACTCACACTTTATGAAATTGTGCTCTTTCACCTCTCTTTCCCTCTGGATCATGTTTTAGTTAGAATTGAAATGGAAGGATGTTTTCCTTCACGCACGCTCTTTAGGCATGCAAGTGGGTAAACAATAGTCAGTCTATTCATCCATCATTTTGTGTCTTGATGTTTCCTAAATCACACACTGATGCCATAAAATAACGGGTTAAATGGGTTTTGTAGTGTTGGGGGTGGGGTGTGGGGTGTAGGTGTTTGGCAGAGTTGGTCATTGCAGGTGAGGGCTTAGGTACTTTCAAAAAACTTTTTCTTCTTCACTCTGTGTTGATGGAATATAATGGGTTATTTTCTTCACTCTCTGTTGATAGTATATATAAAGAGTTATTTCTTCACTCCGTGTGGATAGTGTATAATGGTTTTCTTCTTCTGCCCTCTATGTGGTGTGTGTGTGTGTGTGTGTGTGTATGTGTGTGTGTGTTCGCGTACGTTGTGTAGATCGTATATTTGGTTGTTTTTTTTCTTCTTCCTCCCGAGTTTGGATAGTATATTTGGGGTTTGTACGCGTTAACGTACGTTTGTATGGATAGTATATTTTAATTTTGGTTTTATTCTTCGATCTGTGTGTGTGTGTGTGTGTGTGTGTGTGTGTTTGTGTGTGTGTGTGTGTGTGTGTGTGTGTGTGTATGTGTGTGTTAGTGTAAGAACGTCTGGATAGTATATTTGTTGTTTTTTTTCCTCTTCCCTGTGTGAATAGTTTATTTTGGGTTTGTTTTTTCTTCTTCTCTCTGTAATGTGTGTGTGTGTGTGTGTGTGTATTGGTCTCTGTTTGTCGCTATAAAACTCCCTTTATCCCTATCAAATACATTCTACCTACCTACCTACCTACAGTAGCGCGTATTCAGGTCAGCCACTTGCAACACTGTTGACATTTATCCCCTAGTTTCCAGTACAGTGACGTCACTGACGTTGGAAATTTTGAGACTATAAATATGGACTTGGGGTTTTCCACAGGTTGTAGCTATACATATGTACTAGAGTTCATAAACAGGAACGTCACTCAAGCTGAGGCTATAAAAAGATAGTGGGATTTTCCAAAGGAATAGCCCACAAGTTGGAGCTATAAATAGATAGTGGAATTTCATAGGAATTTAAGCTGATTATAGATACATAGGTATTTATCCACGATCGTCACACAAGTTGATATTGTAAGTAGTTACTAATTTTATCTATTTTATAGTGTGTGTGTGTGTGAGTATGTCTGCGCGCGTACGTTGTGTGTGTGTGTGTGTGTGTGTGTGTTTTATATCCCTCTCCCCTGTTCCCTTTCCCTAGACCTATCAGGTCGGGACCGTATTAAAATAGGGTCCCGACCCTATTCCATTTTCCCTTGACGCTATTCAGGCCCACGATTTATTCCCATGTTAAATTTCCCTTGACGCTATACAGACCCAAAATCTATTCCCATGTTAAATTCCCTTGAGGCTAAACAGTCCCACGATTTTTTCCCATGGTAAATTTTCATTGAGGCTAAACAGTCCCAGGGGTCCTGTAATGCTAATTCCCCTTGAGGCTGAATCGTCCCAGGGGTTTCCGTAATGTTACATTTCCCATTGAGGCTAAACGGTCCCAGGGTGTTTTTTAATGATAAGTCCCACTGAGGCTGAATCGTCCCCATATACTACTAATACTCTACGTGCTTACGCGCCAAACTAAGAAATTTCTAGTTTGTTCATCAGAAGTTTACTTAATGAAGCAATTGCGTTCAGGTAATAAGATCAACCTTCTGAGTTCATGCCATATTAATATTGCTTTCAAGCAATAAGGTCAACCTTTAGAGTTCATGCCAGATTAATACTGCATTCAAGTAATAAGGTCAACCTTCCGAGTTTATGCAATATTAATATTGCTTTCAAACAATAAGATCAACCTTCCGAGTTTATGCAATATTAATATTACTTTCAAGCAATAAGATCAACCTTCCGCGTTTTTGCCATAATAATATTGCTTTCAAGCAATAAGATCAACCTTCCGCGTTTATGCAATATTAATATTACTTTCAAGCAATAAGATCAACCTTCCGCGTTTTTGCCATAATAATATTGCTTTCAAGCAATAAGATCAACCTTCCGAGTTCATGCCATATTAATATTGCTTTCAATCTATAAGATCTACCTTCCGATATTTTGCCATAATAATATTGCTTTCAAGCAGTGAGATCAACCTTCCGAGTTCATGTCATAATAATATTGCTTTCAAGCAGTAAGATCAACCTTCCGAGTTCATGCCATAATAATATTGCTTTCAAGCAGTAAGATCAACCTTCCGAGTTCATGCCATGATAATATTGCTTTCAAGCAGTAAGATCAACTTTCCGAGTTCATGCCATATTAATATTGCTTTTAAACTATCAGATCTACCTTCCGAGTTTATGCCATAATAACATTGCTTTCAAGCAGTAAGATCAACCTTCCGAGTTCATGCCTTAATAATATTGCTTTCAAGCAGTAAGATCAACCTTCCGAATTCATGTCATATTAATATTGCTTTCAAGCAATAAGGTCAACCTTTAGAGTTCATGCCAGATTAATACTGCATTCAAGTAATAAGGTGAACCTTAATAATTATGCCACGTTAATATTGCTTTCAAGCAATAAAGTCAACCTTCCGAGTTCATGCCATATTAATATTGTTTTCAAACAATAAGATCAACCTTCCGAGTTTATGCAATATTAATATTACTTTCAAGCAATAAGATCAACCTTCCGCGTTTTTGCCATAATAATATTGCTTTCAAGCAATAAGATCAACCTTCCGAGTTCATGCCATAATAATATTGCTTTCAAGCAGTAAGATCAACTTTCCGAGTTCATGCCATAATAATATTACTTTCAAGCAATAAGATCAACCTTCCGAGTTCATGCCATGATAATATTGCTTTCAAGCAGTAAGATCAACTTTCCGAGTTCATGCCATATTAGTATTTTGTTTTTAAACTATAAGATCTACCTTCCGAGTTTATGCCATAATAATATTGCTTTCAAGCAGTAAGATCAACCTTCCGAGTTCATGACATATTAATATTGCTTTCAACCGGTAATATCAACCTTCCGAGTTCATGCCATAATAATATTGCTTTCAAGCAGTAAGATCAACCTTCCGAGTTCATGCCATAATAATATTGCTTTCAAGCAGTAAGATCAACCTTCCGAGTTCATGACATATTAATATTGCTTTCAACCGGTAATATCAACCTTCCGAGTTCATGTCATAATAATATTGCTTTCAAGCAGTAAGATCAACCTTCCGAGTTCATGTCATATTAATATTGCTTTCAAGCAGTAAGATCAACCTTCCGAGTTCATGTCATAATAATATTGCTTTCAAGCAGTAAGATCAACCGTCCAAATAGATGCCATAATAATATTGCTTTCAAGCAATAAGATCAACCTTCTGAGTTCATGCCATAATAATATTGCTTTCAAGCAATAAGATCAACCTTCCGAGTTCATGCCATATTAATATTGCTTTCAAGAAATACGATCAATATTCCGCGTTTATGCCATAATAATATTGCTTTCAAGCAATAAGATCAACCTTCCGAGTTCATGCCATAATAATATTGCTTTCTAGCAATAAGATCAACCTTCCGAGTTCATGCCATAATAATATTGCTTTCAAGCAGTAAGATCAACCTTCCGAGTTCATGCCATAATAATATTGCTTTCAAGCAGTAAGATCAACCTTCCGAGTTCATGACATATTAATATTGCTTTCAAGCAATAAGGTCAACCTTTAGAGTTCATGCCAGATTAATACTGCATTCAAGTAATAAGGTCAACCTTCCGAGTTTATGCAATATTAATATTGCTTTCAAACAATAAGATCAACCTTCCGAGTTTATGCAATATTAATATTACTTTCAAGCAATAAGATCAACCTTCCGCGTTTTTGCCATAATAATATTGCTTTCAAGCAATAAGATCAACCTTCCGCGCTTATGCAATATTAATATTACTTTCAAGCAATAAGATCAACCTTCCGCGTTTTTGCCATAATAATATTGCTTTCAAGCAATAAGATCAACCTTCCGAGTTCATGCCATATTAATATTGCTTTCAATCTATAAGATCTACCTTCCGATATTTTGCCATAATAATATTGCTTTCAAGCAGTGAGATCAACCTTCCGAGTTCATGCCATAATAATATTGCTTTCAAGCAGTAAGATCAACCTTCCGAATTCATGTCATATTAATATTGCTTTCAAGCAATAAGGTCAACCTTTAGAGTTCATGCCAGATTAATACTGCATTCAAGTAATAAGGTGAACCTTCCTAATTATGCCACATTAATATTGCTTTCAAGCAATAAAGTCAACCTTCCGAGTTCATGCCATATTAATATTGTTTTCAAACAATAAGATCAACCTTCCGAGTTTATGCAATATTAATATTACTTTCAAGCAATAAGATCAACCTTCCGCGTTTTTGCCATAATAATATTGCTTTCAAGCAATAAGATCAACCTTCCGAGTTCATGCCATAATAATATTGCTTTCAAGCAGTAAGATCAACTTTCCGAGTTCATGCCATAATAATATTACTTTCAAGCAATAAGATCAACCTTCCGAGTTCATGCCATGATAATATTGCTTTCAAGCAGTAAGATCAACTTTCCGAGTTCATGCCATATTAGTATTTTGTTTTTAAACTATAAGATCTACCTTCCGAGTTTATGCCATAATAATATTGCTTTCAAGCAGTAAGATCAACCTTCCGAGTTCATGACATATTAATATTGCTTTCAACCGGTAATATCAACCTTCCGAGTTCATGCCATAATAATATTGCTTTCAAGCAGTAAGATCAACCTTCCGAGTTCATGCCATAATAATATTGCTTTCAAGCAGTAAGATCAACCTTCCGAGTTCATGACATATTAATATTGCTTTCAACCGGTAATATCAACCTTCCGAGTTCATGTCATAATAATATTGCTTTCAAGCAGTAAGATCAACCTTCCGAGTTCATGTCATATTAATATTGCTTTCAAGCAGTAAGATCAACCTTCCGAGTTCATGTCATAATAATATTGCTTTCAAGCAGTAAGATCAACCGTCCAAATAGATGCCATAATAATATTGCTTTCAAGCAATAAGATCAACCTTCTGAGTTCATGCCATAATAATATTGCTTTCAAGCAATAAGATCAACCTTCCGAGTTCATGCCATATTAATATTGCTTTCAAGAAATACGATCAATATTCCGCGTTTATGCCATAATAATATTGCTTTCAAGCAATAAGATCAACCTTCCGAGTTCATGCCATAATAATATTGCTTTCTAGCAATAAGATCAACCTTCCGAGTTCATGCCATAATAATATTGCTTTCAAGCAGTAAGATCAACCTTCCGAGTTCATGCCATAATAATATTGCTTTCAAGCAGTAAGATCAACCTTCCGAGTTCATGACATATTAATATTGCTTTCAAGCAATAAGGTCAACCTTTAGAGTTCATGCCAGATTAATACTGCATTCAAGTAATAAGGTCAACCTTCCGAGTTTATGCAATATTAATATTGCTTTCAAACAATAAGATCAACCTTCCGAGTTTATGCAATATTAATATTACTTTCAAGCAATAAGATCAACCTTCCGCGTTTTTGCCATAATAATATTGCTTTCAAGCAATAAGATCAACCTTCCGCGCTTATGCAATATTAATATTACTTTCAAGCAATAAGATCAACCTTCCGCGTTTTTGCCATAATAATATTGCTTTCAAGCAATAAGATCAACCTTCCGAGTTCATGCCATATTAATATTGCTTTCAATCTATAAGATCTACCTTCCGATATTTTGCCATAATAATATTGCTTTCAAGCAGTGAGATCAACCTTCCGAGTTCATGCCATAATAATATTGCTTTCAAGCAGTAAGATCAACCTTCCGAATTCATGTCATATTAATATTGCTTTCAAGCAATAAGGTCAACCTTTAGAGTTCATGCCAGATTAATACTGCATTCAAGTAATAAGGTGAACCTTCCTAATTATGCCACATTAATATTGCTTTCAAGCAATAAAGTCAACCTTCCGAGTTCATGCCATATTAATATTGTTTTCAAACAATAAGATCAACCTTCCGAGTTTATGCAATATTAATATTACTTTCAAGCAATAAGATCAACCTTCCGCGTTTTTGCCATAATAATATTGCTTTCAAGCAATAAGATCAACCTTCCGAGTTCATGCCATAATAATATTGCTTTCAAGCAGTAAGATCAACTTTCCGAGTTCATGCCATAATAATATTACTTTCAAGCAATAAGATCAACCTTCCGAGTTCATGCCATGATAATATTGCTTTCAAGCAGTAAGATCAACTTTCCGAGTTCATGCCATATTAGTATTTTGTTTTTAAACTATAAGATCTACCTTCCGAGTTTATGCCATAATAATATTGCTTTCAAGCAGTAAGATCAACCTTCCGAGTTCATGACATATTAATATTGCTTTCAACCGGTAATATCAACCTTCCGAGTTCATGCCATAATAATATTGCTTTCAAGCAGTAAGATCAACCTTCCGAGTTCATGCCATAATAATATTGCTTTCAAGCAGTAAGATCAACCTTCCGAGTTCATGACATATTAATATTGCTTTCAACCGGTAATATCAACCTTCCGAGTTCATGTCATATTAATATTGCTTTCAAGCAGTAAGATCAGCCTTCCGAGTTCATGTCATATTAATATTGCTTTCAAGCAGTAAGATCAACCTTCCGAGTTCATGTCATAATAATATTGCTTTCAAGCAGGAAGATCAACCGTCCAAGTAGATGCCATAATAATATTGCTTTCAAGCAATAAGATCAACCTTCCGAGTTCATGCCATATTAATATTGCTTTCAAGAAATACGATCAATATTCCGCGTTTATGCCATAATAATATTGCTTTCAAGCAATAAGATCAACCTTCCGAGTTCATGCCATAATAATATTGCTTTCTAGCAATAAGATCAACCTTCCGAGTTCATGCCATAATAATATTGCTTTCAAGCAGTAAGATCAACCTTCCGAGTTCATGCCATAATAATATTGCTTTCAAGCAGTAAGATCAACCTTCCGAGTTCATGACATATTAATATTGCTTTCAACCGGTAATATCAACCTTCCGAGTTCATGTCATATTAATATTGCTTTCAAGCAGTAAGATCAGCCTTCCGAGTTCATGTCATATTAATATTGCTTTCAAGCAGTAAGATCAACCTTCCGAGTTCATGTCATAATAATATTGCTTTCAAGCAGGAAGATCAACCGTCCAAGTAGATGCCATAATAATATTGCTTTCAAGCAATAAGATCAACCTTCTGAGTTCATGCCATAATAATATTGCTTTCTAGCAATAAGATCAACCTTCCGAGTTCATGCCATATTAATATTGCTTTCAAGAAATACGATCAATATTCCGCGTTTATGCCATAATAATATTGCTTTCAAGCAATAAGATCAACCTTCCGAGTTCATGCCATAATAATATTGCTTTCTAGCAATAAGATCAACCTTCCGAGTTCATGCCATAATAATATTGCTTTCAAGCAGTAAGATCAACCTTCCGAGTTCATGCCATAATAATATTACTTTCAAGCAATAAGATCAACCTTCCGAGTTCATGCCATGATAATATTGCTTTCAAGCAGTAAGATCAACTCTCCGAGTTCATGCCATATTAATATTGCTTTTAAACTATAAGATCTACCTTCCAAGTTTATGCCATAATAATATTGCTTTCAAGCAATAAGGTCAACCTTTAGAGTTCATGCCAGATTAATACTGCATTCAAGTAATAAGGTCAACCTTCCTAATTATGCCACATTAATATTGCTTTCAAGCAATAAAGTCAACCTTCCGAGTTCATGCCATATTAATATTGTTTTCAAACAATAAGATCAACCTTCCGAGTTTATTCAATATTAATATTACTTTCAAGCAATAAGATCAACCTTCCGCGTTTTTGCCATAATAATATTGCTTTCAAGCAATAAGATCAACCTTCCAAGTTCATGCCATAATAATATTGCTTTCAAACAGTAAGATCAACTTTCCGAGTTCATGCCATAATAATATTACTTTCAAGCAATAAGATCAACCTTCCGAGTTCATGCCATGATAATATTGCTTTCAAGCAATAAGATCAACCTTCCGAGTTCATGACATATTAATATTGCTTTCAACCGGTAATATCAACCTTCCGAGTTCATGCCATAATAATATTGCTTTCAAGCAGTAAGATCAACCTTCTGAGTTCATGCCATAATAATAATATTACTTTCAAGCAATAACATCAACCTTCCGAGTTCATGCCATAATAATATTGCTTTCAAGCAGTAAGATCAACCTTCCGAGTTCATGACATATTAATATTACTTTTAACCGGTAATATCAACCTTCCGAGTTCATGTCATAATAATATTGCTTTCAAGCAGTAAGATCAACCTTCTGAGTTCATGTCATATTAATATTGCTTTCAAACAGTAAGATCAACCTTCCGAGTTCATGCCATGATAATATTGCTTTCAAGCAGTAAGATCAACCTTCCGAGTTCATGTCATAATAATATTGCTTTCAAGCAGTAAGATCAACCGTCCAAGTAGATGCCCTAATAATATTGCTTTCAAGCAATAAGATCAACCTACTGAGTTCATGCCATAATAATATTGCTTTCAAGCAATAAGATCAACCTTCCGAGTATATGCCATATTAATATTGCTTTCAAGAAATACGATCAATATTCCGCGTTTATGCCATAATAATATTGCTTTCAAGCAGTAAGATCAACCTTCCGAGTTCATTCCATAATAATATTGCTTTTCAAGCAATAACATCAACCTTCCGAGTTCATGCCATAATAATATTGCTTTCAAGCAATAAGATCGACCTTCTGAATTTATGCCATATTAATATTGCTTTCAAGCAATACGATCAACCTTTAGAGTATATGCCATAATAATATTGCTTTCAAGCAGTAAGATCAACCTTCCCGTGTGGCAGCACTTGAAATGATTGTTCAGTAATACATGAAAAATATCACAGATAAACCTTTTTTTCAAGAAAGCAATCGGACCACTCGATCAAAAGTCAAGAATGTCGTTCGTGATCTTGATGAGCGGTCCATCGTCACGATATATAGCAAGAATCTGTTGATTTCGTAACTACTTCTTCTTCAAAAATGGAATATATTAGAAGCTTAAGCGTTCATGGACTCTATCATTGCCATAAAACGGAACAAACAATAATATTACTCATGCTTGTGCTCGTGGACGTGTTCAGCAGTAACCATCGATGCCGCAATTGCTATCTCAGTCGCCTCTTTATCGACCCAATAAAATACATGAATACATATTGAGACGTAGGGTATGATATGGATTGAGACGTAGGGTACGATATGGATCGATACGTAGGTTATGGTATGGATCGAGACGTAGCTTATTATATGGATTGATACGTAACAGAAAGGTAGACGTGAAAATATCAAGAGTCAATAGGAAATTAGATGTGAGAAGGAAGCCAATAGGATATGTCATGTCCAAACTACAAAAGTCAATATAAAGTCAGATGTGAACACATCAAAAAGCCAATAAATTATGAAGAAACATTAATAGTGATATGATGACGACTATTTTGTGCAAATAAAAAGAAAACAAACTATTTGGAAGTGAGGAAAGGAAACGGCGTATCGAAACCACTTAATTTCGTCTAGTACACATGTTAGTAGTGAATGGGGTCACTTTAGCGACAATGGGAATTAGCATTAAAAACCACCCTGGGTCACTTTGGCGACAATGGAAATTTAACATTAACCACCCTGGGTCACTTTGGCGACAATGGAAATTTAACATGGGCAAAAAACCCTGGATAAGATTAGCGACAATGGGAATTTAACATGGGGAATAGAGTTTGGGTCTGTCTAGGGACAAGGGGAATTGAACATGAGAATAGAGTTTGGGCTTGTCTAGGGACAATGGGAATTGAACATGGGAATAGAGTTTGGGTTTGTCTAGGTGACAAAGGGAATTGAACATGTTAGAAAAAAAAACTACTTTAGGGACAAGGGGAATTGAACATGGGATTTTTTTTAAAAAACATTTTTAAAAAAGGGGCAGGCAATGGAAAGTCAATCTCTTTTCGAGAAATGTGGGTGGCCCTGAAAAGGGCCTTTGGTTTCATCATCATCTTCTTCTTTTATTTCCTCCACTTCTGTAGCTATCCTCTTATTTTTTCCATCATTCCTTTCTTCTTCTTTTCTGTTTCCGGTATCCAGTCCGGGTGACCCATGGCTCGGAACTTCTGTTGGATTTTTATCCAGTTAGCGTTCAGTTTCTCTAGTTCTTCCTTTTTCTTTCTATTTTCTTCTTCTTTTCTATCTTTTGCCCACCTGTCCTTTATTTTCTCCGCTTCTTCATCTATCACCTTTCTCATCTTTTCTTCCCCTTTTTTCAATCTTTCAACACTCCTTTTGACAAAGGGCCATTCTGACCTTTTTTCTATCTCTACCAAAAACCTTCTTACTTCTTCTACCTTCCCCAGGGCCTCTTTTAATGTTCCCACTCTGACATAAGGTGGATTTATTAGCCCTCTCAGTCTCTTCACTTCTTCTTCAATTAATCCTTCTATCATCTCCCTGGCTAATTTTAGTTCGTTCACATAGTGCACACTGGTTCTTAACCGCCAATCTCTTTCAATCCTTTCAACTCCATATTCACCATCCACCATCCAAAAATAAACATGCCTTAAATCATTGAACAGTTGGGACACTTCCATCTTCTTTTTTATTCTTTGTAGAATGGTTTGAACATCAAACCTTGTGGGTTCTTATAGTGAAAGCGCGGACGTGAAGAAAAACATCCCCTACTTTTCTCATTTCATATAATATACTATCCACATAAGTGAATCAACATTTAACAAACCCCAAATCTACTATTTAAACACGCAAATCATTAAAACGAAATCCATAATCTACTATCCACACAATCGTACGTGAGTGGTTACAAAACCCAAACTATACTCTCCACATACGCTAAGAAACAATAAACAAATCCATAATCTACTATTCACACAATCGTACGTGAGCGGTTACAAAACCCAAACTATGCTCTCCACATACGCTAAGAAACAATAAACAAACCCATAATCTACTATTCACACAAACTTACGTGATCCGTTACAAACACAAACACAAACACACAAACACATACACTCACACTATGAAAAAAGAGTCAGTGTTATATTCAGACTACTCTACCTACACACATTGGCAAATCGATTGTTATTTCTTTTCTAGAGTATTGGGTAGCCCTGAAAAGGGCTGTTGGTTTTTAACTCCAGATGCACCTATCTAATGCTGGCACCTTCTTGGCCTGGCGCCACACACACATCTTCTTCCCCAGTCTCTTTTCACTCTTTTTTGGGGGAGAGCAGAGGCGGGATATGTGGCTTCAGAATCCCAATTTTCTGTCTCTGGGATTCTGAAATTTCTTCTCTCCTTTTCCTCCTCTTCTTTGTTTCTTCTTTCCTCCTCCTCTCTCATCCTTCCCTCTTCGACAATGGTCTCCGCGGCCAGTTCGTTCAACAGGCGCCTGGCATATTCCAGGTGCATCTGGAGTTCTAGAAGCTTTACAATTCTGGTATTCATTCTCTTCATCAATCAACAAGGGTAGCTAGACTGCCCAGCGAGTTTCAATTTATACTGAAAGCGCGGACGTGATGGAAAACATCCCCCCTAAAAACACAAAATTGATCTTACCTAGATCATGACCAAAACAACGCGCGGACCTAAAAGAAACACTCACTCACTTTTTTATACTACCCATTACTATTCTAAAAAAAAAATTCATTAATCACTTCAATATACTATCCACATACGCAAAGCAATCCAATCAAACCCCCAAATCTACTCTCCCCACACCTCAAACAGCCAAAAACATGATCTTAATCTACTATCCACACCAACGTACGTGAGCACTTACAAACACACAATCCTATACACAAACACATACCCTCTCACTATAAAAAAGAGTTAGTGTCTATATTCACACTACTCTACCTACACACATTGGCAAATCGATTGTTATTTCTTTTCTAGAGTATTGGGATAGCCCTGAAAAGGGCTGGTTTTTTTTTTTTTTTTTTTTTTGCTATGGCAATCTTTTAGTTTCTAAGAATGCGACGTCCTCTGAGGATAGACTTTCTGACGATAGGTCTGCTTCTTCGGAAAGAGAAGAAGAACTCTTTGGTGTCGATACGACAATCGACAAAGCCTCTGTCAGGTTCAGGTTCCTGCTGCTGCTGCTGCTGCTGTTGTTGTTGTTGCTGTTGCTGCTGTCTCTGAAGTCTGTACTTCTCTGTCCATTCTTCTTTCTCCCTGTTCACTTCTTCTCTGAAGAGCTCTTCTATCAGGTCTTCAGTGACTTTTAGCATTCTCACATTCTCTATCTCTTCTGGCTTCGGTATCAGACTGTGTCTGACCCTGTGCAAGTTCACGTAGGCTTCGTTTAGCTTAGCTAGTTTGGAGCACATCTTCGTAGGAGGATGAGTCGACAATGGATGGTTAGACTGGAAACTACCCCGGTTCTTAAAGTCAAAGCGCGGACGTGAAGGAAAACATCCCTCTACGGTTTTCGAGCCGCAACGTTCAATGAGTGTCATGAGAGGGATAGTAAGAAGTCAAAGAGCATAAATCAACATTCTTATAGCCAAACAAACCACAAAGGCATTTTTTTCAAAACACAACATTTTTTATTCAAAATCACTTAACATTAACCAACAACTCTAACATTTTTTAACAATAATCCAACAATATAACATCAAACATTTTTTTCAAATGACAAACATTTTTTTCAATTTACACTCTACTTTAAACAGGGTTGGCAACGTTGTGAATGAAATTGTGATTTCCACTGTTGCAAGTCATTGATTCATGGATGGACACTACGTTTCCAAGCTGAAGACAACAAAATAAGCATACTAGTCACAAAATCAACGATTTACTTTCTCATCGTTTCTAGAAAAATCACGATCAAAATAAGTCACTAAATGTTCTTTTGCTGATAATAAGTGATCAATTTCGATCTCGACTTTCTCTTTGAATTTGTCAAAGAGGGCTTTGATGTAATGGATGTCTCGAGTCGTTAATGGAGGACAGAAATGTTCACGCAAGTCTTTATACCACCAACGTAACACGTCTTTTTTAAACAGACTCCAAGCTTCGTCCAGATATTCGTTGAATTTTTCTTCTTGACTGATGTTTTGACATCCATAGTAATCATGCTTCATCCATATCGTAATTGTGTCTGCCAGGTATGTAGCACAGTAGGAGACCAATTGCTGTTCTTGTTCTGGACATCTCGACTTGATCACGATGTCCTTTTCGTCTTTGTGTTGGGATTCTCCTTCCACGGTCTCCTCACATTCCATCTTCAAAGCTTCTCCACTAGGTAAAGAGGGAGAACAGTCTTCCATAGCTTCTAATAGTCTAGAATGACTTCTCTCAAACTGTTGATTTCTATCGTATTATCGAATTCTGCATACAGGATGACGTTCACTGTTGCTGGCAGTTCTTTTGCAAACTGAAGTTCCACACGAATCTGGCCAGATTTTATAGGGTGAAAATGTCCCTCGTCGCTGCCTTGGTCTGGAGTGAAATCGAAAGCCCACAAAGCATAGCCTCCTGCGTAATCTTCGTACGTAATGCCGTGACTGGTGTTGGTTCCTAACTGTCCGGTGGCTTCGTACAGGGACAAGTACGATCTCAAGTAATTCATCTTTGTGGGATCAAAGTTAGGTTCGAAAGGTCGGTACACAAGGTCTTGCCATCGCGACTGACTTCGATTTTCTTCACGTCGAAGTGATGAAAGTTAAAAGGATTTTTTTTGAAGGCTCCGTTGAAGGCTTCATTCTCGACCATACCAAGGATTAAACGCTTGGGTAACTGTCCTTGAAACAGATGATCTTCGATCATGGAATGATGGCTAGCGGGAATAGTGAACGTTTTCACTTCCACGCGTCGTATAGGATATTTGGCGGTCGTTCTGCTCAACGTTTGACTGATGTCGTTTCCCACTTTGGGTAACACTTCCACGCGTCGTACGTAGAGTTTGACGTCCTCGATTTGACTTTTGGGATTGCCAGCAGCATTATCAGCCAACAAATGGAAAGCGGCACTGCTGCGATTCAGTCTCAAGCGAACATTTACCTCGTTCAGCAAATATTTCTCTTGCAACCACATGTCCAAATGTAAACGATCCATCAGTTCTAAACTGTTCTTATTTAAGATTTTTTTTTTCTCTTTCCTCAACGCCGTCATTGCTTCCATCTGTTTTGTCGAACTTGCCCGCTTCGTCAGGTTCCCATAGCACACAAGCATTGAGATGAGTATTCTTGGCATCTATTCCGTACGTCAAGAGATTTTCCATGTAGGCACGATAAGGGTAAGTATCCATGCTGCTGCTGACCAGTTTGTTATTCAAGTACAAGTCCACTGAGCTGAACAAGGAATGCATGAAATTGTTGACGGGAGCTATATTCTCACTGTCTTCTACTCCATTACCATCCTTATCTAGAACTTTGACTTTCAGGTACAAGTAACTGCTATTCAGACCGATGTAATCTTCGGGTTGTCCCTTGATTTCAAACACGATGGGAGCGGAATCTGTCAGTGAGGAGACGGGATGAAATTCCACCCATTGGGATTCTTGCATGGTCATCATGGTGGGGGGCATGGCAAACAGATCCAGTTCCGACTTGGAACAAGCGCAAGATTCTCGGTGCATCATTTTTTTTTGTTGTTGCTGTGTCTCAATAATCGAAAACGTCTAAGTCTCGAACGGTTCTTCTTTTCTTTGCCTTTCTAGCTTTGGACGTATGAAGTCTGGTGAAAGGATGTTTTCTTCGTCGTCTCTTTCTGCCTTGTCCTTGCTGAATGCCTGACTCGGTAGCGTGCAGGAAATTGATAGGTGTGTCTCATCGGCCCAAAACATCTTTGCCCGTTTGCAGCAAGACATTTTTGCCTGCCCTCATGAAGGCTTCTTTGGGGTTTTGCTTGTCGATGATGACATTTTGGAGAAATTCTTTGCCTTGCGTCAGTGTCGCATCTTTCAAGGCGTGCAATCCGCGTGTCACCATCGGTTTCAACACCGGAGCCACCGAACGAAAGGCTGATTTTAACATATCTCCTAAACCGTGTCCTCGCTGTCGAGCAACCCCTCGGTACACTGGATACATGACTTACGAGTCGCTAGAGAACCGTTTTCGAAAATGGAGTTTCACTGTGACTTTTCCTTTGGTGAATGGAATATTTTGTCCCAAATCTCCTTTTATAGCAATGTTGACCGTATCCAAATACGACTTGCTGACAGGCAAATAGTGAGGATGTACAAATTCGCGGTGAACGTGATAAGTGTTTCCACCTTCCTCGTCAGTGGCCGTGGCAGAATTTACTTTGAAAAGAATGACACGCAGTAACCGCACGGAGGTGTGTCCCACCACGTTGTACTCCACCACATCGGAGTACACGAAGATCAAATTCAGTCCTTGGTTCAGTTCTACCGGGAAACGAAAGTACCTCGCAAAATGCCCGTTGTTGT
The DNA here is from genome assembly GCA_028554795.2 of Sinohyriopsis cumingii. Classification (NCBI taxonomy): domain Eukaryota; kingdom Metazoa; phylum Mollusca; class Bivalvia; order Unionida; family Unionidae; genus Sinohyriopsis; species Sinohyriopsis cumingii. Next base: position 28,899,704 of record CM068828.1, read on the forward strand.
CAATGTCTGCTATGTGAATCTTTTTGGTCTGCTTATCCGTGACTATATTGAGGTCTCCACCCAAAATGTCATACAATTCAGGGCAAAATTTAATACGTATACTTTTTTCCTCACTTTCAAATTTGATGAGCAGACGGTGAGACAGTTTGTGGTACTCAATGGTGACACGTTTTTTTAGTCCGGTCAGAACTTTGTCAAATGCTGCATAGAATTTGTCAGCGATGGTCTCCACCAGATGTCGACCATTAAAATAATGGCCTGAGTTAATTTTAAAGTGATAAATGTAAAAAGGAGAAGTGTCACTGCTGCTGCAGGGTATTGGGGTCTCGGGAAGTGATTTATGTCGAGAAGTGGTCGTCATGGTTTGCTGCACTGTTGGGTCCAGAATTTCGACGTCAAAAGTGTTTTGAGTTTCAGTGATGTTTTTGATTTGTGTTGGGTAAATGATTTCTACCAAAGCCACTTCCCAATGGGCTTCGTGATCTAATGGGATGGCCTGAGGTAATTTGGCTGTGTAACAGCACAACGTGTTGTGGGGAAACACCTCCATGGAACTGTCACTGGGTAAGGTTAAGTAAAATTGGTTTTGGTGACTCATAATTCCAGAGTTCTGTGGCTGTCCGAGGGGTTACTGGGCGTCAGAGGCGTGTCTCCGCCCAAAATGGGGTTCTGGTTGTGGTTGTTGTTGGAGTGGTGACCGGCACTGGCACTGGACACAAGGTTCCCGTGGTTCCCATTCAAAGAGAATTTCAGGGAGGGATTAGGAAGCAGGTAACCGATGCAACTGCTCAATAAAATGGTCCACAGTTGTTTGTCTCCTTGTTGCAATCTCAAATTGGCAATGGCTGCCCCGATGACACAATACACCACGAAGATTTGGCAGAAAAAGACGATTTGCGTTTTAGGCATAGGTTCTCCACACCACACCCACAAGGGTTGTTTTTGTAAATCTTGCACAGAAGAACTAGGTGAAGGAGTGGTCGACGTAGCTGCGTCTGTGTGAAAGGGCATGATGGTCACTTCTTTTATAGTCGATGACTTGCGAAGCGTCGATCCAAGAATCAAAACTGGGTGGATATCCTTTCCAACGCACTTCTCCGTTCATGTCTTCCAATTTATAGACGGCAGGATGACGACCATGCACTCGTCCAGTGACACGAAACAATTCGGTCGTCCAGTTAGGTAAGTAACCTTTGTCAAAAGTGCGTTTGGTTTTGCCAATGCGCACCCAATCTCCTACGGTCAACTCTCTACTTTTCTTGGGGACAGCCCTCGTCGGGGACGTACCAAACAGGCGCTCAAACACCAACACTTCGTTGTCGGGAGTCACTTCTTGCGGCGCACGTCCGATGCTTCGATGGTAAGATTGGTTGTACGCTTGCACCAGGTACGGTAAGATGTCGATGTACTTCAGAGTGTGGTGATGTGTAAAATATTTCCACATGCGTTCTTTCAAAGTGCGTTGAAAACGTTCCACGATGCTGGCTTTGATTTCGGGATTCTCGGTGGTAAAAAAATGAATGTCACGTTTCTTTAATTCTTTTTGGAAAGCTTGGTTCAGAAATTCGGTGCCTTTGTCCGTTTCCCATCGAAGAGGGTAACGACCACTTTGTTTCAACACTCGTTGCAGGGCTCGCACTAACTCGCTGCTCGATTTGGAAGTCAAGGGTACGACCCAGGCAAATTTGGAAAAGACGTCGATGACACAAAACAAATATTTGTAGCCACGATTGTAGCTGGCCAAATGAGAGACATCGGCTAAATCGGCTTGCCATTGATGATCGATGCCTTCCACTCGGGTGCGACTTCTGGCAAACTTGCGTCGAATGGGTTTGTGTAAAGTGTAAGTAGCTTGTTCTTGTAACCATCGTTGCAGTTGAGGTAAACGGAGACTTTTCAGTCGCATTTTGGCAGCACGATACAATTTTTGAACTCCTGCGTAACCTGCAGGATGAGAGGGATCGTAGTAAATGCTGGCTAAGACTTTTTCCATTTTTTTGTGTTTGTGTGTTAATAAGACACCCACTCTTGGAGGATGCTACTCTTTTTCTCTTGGGGTAATTTCTTGGATTGCAATGCTTTGCGTGTGCGACCGGCAATAGGTGTTGAAGAGGACGATGTCTGAGCGGGGGATATCGATTCTTGTTTCACTTCTGTCTTCACTTCTGTCTTCACTTTCTTTTTCTCTTGTGATGAAGAAGGGGTGGCCATCATCTTTTTAATCCATCCAATTCTGGAGGTAGGTGGTGTTGTTAACTTGCGTACTTTTTCTGGTGGAGCTTGAAACTCTTCTTCTTCTTCTCCTTTTTCTGTCTTGGTCACTGGTAGTGGTGGTACTGGTACTGGTGATGGTGCTGGACTTTTCATCAAGGTCTTAAAATCTTTCAGAGTGGGTAGAGCTGTTTCGTCTAAAGCTTTCTGGTGAAAGAGTTGCAGTCGTTGCAAGAGTTGACCGTACTTTTGCGATTTTTCTGTTTCGGACAAATCTTGGCGATCCATCAAGGACTGCAATTCGTGTTGTAACTGGGACATCTCGCTCAAATGGGGATTGGGAGGTAAATGCGGGGTGCGTTGTTCTTGCCAACGATGGTATTCCATCCATCGTTTGTAAGGCACTAAAGCCAGTTTTCGTCCTTCCATGGGGTTGTCAGGGGTCGATTCTGAGATCTTCGGACTTCCGAGGGCCTCTTTATCTTGCTCCCACCAGTCCTCCCAACATGGTTCCCAAGACTCCTTTCAGTAAGGGACCTAACAAGAGGGGTAAAATGACTCCACGTTGGACCAACATCTTCTTCTTTGGACGAATGGGAAATTTCTTTTGAACCATTTGGCGAAGAACGTGACGATGTTTGCCTAAGCATTGTTTCTGGTGTTTGGACAAAGGGATCGTGCCTTTCAAGGCGTTCAAACAACATTCGCACACGGTATCGATGATCTCTTTGGAGGCTGATTGAATGAGTTTTTTTCGTAGAGGTGGAGAAGCTTTGGACAGGACAGATAACATGTCCCCATGTTTGACTAAACGAGGAGGCAGTCCTTTCCTTTTGTTTCCTTGGGGTTGTTTAGAAGAGGGATGTTTTCTGGAGGGTGACATCCTTGAGTCTTCAGGAGCACCAAAAAAACATTGATACCCTACTTGGTCACACACCTTTTTTATACTGGAACGCGTCGCCACTGATTGTCTTTACGTCGTATCAACTTCAGGACAGGCATGACACGTCGTGCAGGGGTACGTAACGGACTAAATCGAGCCAGTTCTTGCTTGGACAAATCCAGTAAACTTTGTAACATGCCCGATCTTTCTTGGACTTTGATTTTGGGAGAAGGTACTTTGTGAGCAGCAGCCACTGCCACTAAATTGGAGGGTCCTGCCACTGGGGAAGTTCTTTTTGTGGTCATCAAGTTCTTGGTGTGATCAACGTCTCCAAGTACTCTTCAGTTCTTGGTGTCATCAACGGAGAAGTGGATGACTTGAGGCTGCCGGAGACATGGTCACCGCCGTGGCAGGTCGTGGTTTGTGAGTGTAAAGTTGCGTCCTGGTCGAAGTGCCTCTCTTGCGACTAGCTTTCTTCTGTGGACTTTTCTTTTTCTGAGGGCTTCTTTTCTTTTTCCGGGGTGGTGTCTGGTAAGAGGAGGGTCCCGCCACTGGAGAAGTTCTCCTTGGGGACCTGGTCTTTTTCTTCTTCTTGGAGCTTCGTTTGACTTTTTTCTTGGGATGAAGTTTGGGGGCATTAGGATCCCATCTTAAGAGAGAGCGAATGATGACCCCTCCTAGAGTAACGCTCCCTCCAGGTCTCAAAATGATTTGTTTTTTGGTTTGAGTGTCGACGCGGGGATCGGCCAGTTGGGTCAAAGCGACTTTGTTTCGATCAAAAAAGCGTTTGGTTTGATGAGAAATCTGAATGATTCCTTGGAGTAAATTACGTGCCGTCACCGTGAACCATCGTAAGACTTCTTTGAGACTAGCTTCTAAGACACGAGCTCGTATTTGTGGATTTTTTTCTCGACTGATGCCATACAAGGCACGAATCAATTTGACGGGAAGATGCGACTGAAGGGACGTCATGTTCAAAATGTGTGTGAGACAGACGAAAAGGGTCTGAGGTTTTTATAGATTTTTTGTGGAGTGAAATTAAGTCGAGGACGGAGACGTGTACAGGACAGGCCCTCCGTCTTGACCCCAGTGGTGAAACAAGTGGGTACGAAATCGCAAATCATCGGGGGTCGTAGGTTTCATATCGACGAGTAAATAGGCGTGTGGAGTTTGAGTGGCATCGTCGTACACCTGAGTCAGCCAAGGCGTTCCTAACTGTTTGGCTAAGACTTGCACTTGCGATTTATCTCGAGGGCTTCTAAACAAGACCACGTAATGCGCATTGAGACTGATGGTGCGATGGTCTTTACTTTGTTGAAACAAATTTTGGGTGATGTAAACGACACTGGCATTACGGTGATGCCCTTTGCGCGTGAACCACAGTTTAATTTCTTCTTCGTCTTCTCTTAACATGTCGTCAAAAATGACCAAATGGGTTTGACGGGAGTCAGAGACGATGCCGTCGTCTTCTTTAGGAATGCCTTCCACAAACACGATGGAATCGCCTTGACTTTCTCGCAAGAGGCTGTACGCCGATTGCCGCTCTTTGTAACACCACACGATCCGCTGAGGTGGCCGATCGATCAAATGATGTTTATGTTCGATCAAACGTTTGACGAATTCGGTTTTGCCTGAACCGCTAGGTCCTGCAATGAGCATGTTAAAGGGATGGCGAAGATACAAAGCCTCCCAACTGGCACGATCTAAGTGTTCGTCGATGACTTTGACAGTAGAGGAAGAGGGAGCAGAGACAGCAGAGGTAGCCATAGTGTGAGAATTGTCACTTGTGACACAAAAACAAACAAGACGAGAGTTTATATACTTTTTTCAGAACACGTTTATAGAATGTTTTAAACATGAATACGAAAGACAAAAATACATAAAAGCCAATGGCTTAAGTACAAGGATAAAAGGCACATGATAACCATTAACGTGGAATAAAAACAAGTGTCTGTACAACATGTTTTGGGTAAAGTTCTGACCAGTTCTATCGGGGGTAAGGTCACACAAGTGTCCTCCCGAAAGGGTCTTTCAGGCCTGTCCAGGACATTCCTGTCCTGGGTGACGGGTTCTTCTGGCACTGTCACTAACACAGATTGAAAAAGTCGCAAGGCTCACAATCGCATTCCACTTCAGAAGCCCCACACTTGAATTGTGCCTTTCTAAACTTGTTTTGTGTTTCTCTGAAAGTATTCATCTTGTTCGCTTGGTAGTCACAATGAACTATCGATCTTGCCTAGGGTTCCTTTTTATATACAGACCAATACCGACGTGTCCATACGGTAAGGTGAAATGATTGGAAAGTCGCACTCGCTTCTGGTACACGATTTGATAGACTTTTTCCAAGGGTCGACTGACGATGTGGTGAGTGGGTAAACGTACAATCTTGTTCGGTTGATAGGTGGTCACTTTAAAGTGTGCATCCTCTCCCCATTGCAAGGCTTCTTTCAATACCCCAAAGTTGACCACACGACTGGTACGATAATTCAGAGTCAATCCTTTCACTTTGCACGTCGTGTGCACTTCTCCTTGTGGGTCCCGGTATTCGTAGCCGTAATTTTTGGGACCACCACTGACGAAACTTAGAATCTTGTCGTCGGGATGTTCGTCTGTCCAGGCTCCTAAACGGTCTCCTTCGATGTCAGGGTGCTGTTGACTCGGGTGATGGATGTAAATGCAACTGTCCGTGTCAAAGTACAGGACACGTTCCCCTAACAGTTCTAAAGCTTCGTACAATTTTAAGCGAGCATGAGCTGTCACGTAAGCCGCAATGATGACATTTCCAAAAGGGTCGTCTTGTACAAAGTCCAGATCTTCTTCGTAATTGACCAAGATCAAATCCTCGCGAACGACGTCCACGTGTTTCATGTATTTGGTTTTGTCGTGAATCATCTGGAAGTAGCGGGAAGGTTCTGTCAAATATTCCGTCTTGGGTAAACACGGTCGTTGTGCCATTTTACCCCACAAGCAATTTAACATCACTTTGGCAAACGATCGCCTGCCTTCGTTTTTCTCGATGTGATCTAAAGAGATGCCTTCTTGTTCATAGTATTTCTCATTGAATGTCTTTTGGTCTTCGGGAGTGTGACACCAGGACGGATAGCCGCTGGCTTCTTGCTTCAGTTTCAAAAAGGCATCCACGTAGTCGGCGAAAATGCCTTTCTGACTGGGGTTACCCTTGTGGTATTGTTGTGTATTGGGAAAGAGGCAAATTTCGTACACTTCTAACAGTTGGTATCCCATGTCCAGAGCTTTGAACAATTCTACGGTGACCCAGGTTCCCGTCAAGGCCCGTTGTTCCTGGGTGTGCTGACAAGGTTGGTCTTGGTTGCACGTTTCGGCACAAGTACGGCACAAAGGAAACATCAGTTTGCCTTGGCAATGGTGAGGTAAGACGGGATGGTATAGGTTCGTGGGAGGCAAAACTTTACACTTGATCAAGCCTTCGTATTGTCGAATGTTTTTGAGGTCGATGTGTTCCGTGAACAATTGTAGGTGCCCTGCAGGAAAGGATACAGCGAACACACGTCCAAGTATTTGATTTCTTCTCCTTTCTCTTCGTCGACTTGGTACAGCAAACAGGTGGCATTGGTCCTTCCTCCGTACAAACTATCCCTCGAGTTCAGGGGGTCCATCAGCTTGTAACTTTCCACGACACGTTTAAACTCGGGATCGGTTTTCAAACGGTGATCGTACTCGTGTTCCCACATTTCCACCACTTGGTATCCTTCCTGTTCTAACTTTAGGCGTCGCTGACAAGTGTCCTGGTACAAGTCTTCCATGGTTCGTTGTAAAAACTGATTTTTAGTGCCACGGTCAGGATAACAGACGGGACATCCGTGAAATAAGCAACCGTTAAACTCGTACACGATCTTGGGGTTTTCTAAGTCCCAACCATCGACCGAATACGTTCCGATGGTCTTTTCACCCCCTCCGTTGCGGGCATGCTGAATCCATTTGTCTTCTTTGTCGCACAAGTAATGTAACCAACGTAGGGCTTTGACCGAGTACTGACGTTTGACATAGTTGGTCGTTTGAGGGCTGATGACAGCCACGGTGTTTTCAGGCATGAATCGTTGTCGATACACTAAGGAACACGCTTTGGCAATGGTGCAAGCTTCTTTCAAAGGATCGACCCCTCCGTGTTCCATGAACAGTTCTCGAAATTTTCCACAGCAACGTCGTAAAATGTCCACGTCGGAACGACAATACTTTAACATTTCTTCCTGAAAGTCGAAAGGGTCGGAGGCGTGAGCCTGGTACCAAGCGTAGAAAGCTTCTCGTTGTTCGGTACGCATGTTGTCAGGGTCGTAATAGTGAGCCTCAGGCAAATGGGGTAGAACGGCGTGTTGATTGGCTTCCGTATTGAAAAAGTGTGGAAAGTACCCTTTAGCCATTTGTGTCATTCCAAACGTTTTAGGCATTCGACTCAAAGGCATGGCCAATAGCTCATCGAATCTTTAAACTGCACTTGTCCCACTTGCATGAAGATGATTTTGGCTCCGTTCAAAGTCACTTTAGGACGTTCGATGCCTTGTTCCGTATAATACCTCAAAAAAAACTGTCCATCGTATCCGGAGAAATTGTGAGCCATCACTGTGGCATGACGATGACAATCTCCGTAACGTTCGATGTCCTCTTGGCTCCACGTCTTGTCAATGGGGTCTAAGACCCATTGGGCAAAATCGGCTAACGTGTTCGGTCCTCGAAAGATTTTTTCACGCCCTCCAGGAATCTTGCTGCAGTGAGGGCAATGACTGAAGATAGGTTCTTGAATGCACTTCTCGCACGCTCGATGAGCCACGCAGAAATTAGGAACGTGAATGCCAGTCTCTTGCATGCATTCGAAATCGAAAAAGATGTAATTGCCTTTCTTCTTGTGTCCATCCTCTTTCTCTGGTGGGGGTTGGTATTTTTGCACGTAGCACTGGTGTTCCAAGTCCACGATGTGATGACAAATGTGTCATTTTTTTTTCCTGAACATACGTGTGTCTTGGTACTGTTGGTACGTAGGCCTTGTTCACACGTACGGCACAATCTTAGGAGTTGACGAGCACATTTCTGCTGTGAACCTTGCGTCTTCAGATGTTGTTGGTAACAGGCAGGGCTGACAAACGTACGCAGACAAGCAGGACAATGTACTCTTTCTTGTCCTTCGCTCAGACAGGGTGGAGAGGCCAAACATCTTGAGCATTTCCATCCACAATGTTTGTGTTGTTCTCGATTTTTATGGCCATAGTCACATTTCTCACAATAATAAACATATCCCAGGAATCCAGTGATAGTGGTAATGGTATCGAAATGGTCATCGTGATAATAGACATGAATGTATTTTCCATCCTTAAAATCTTTCCCTCGAAACAACAGAGGCCCACGCACTTTCAAGGTGTAGCGTGGAGCTAGGACATCTTGCAATTTTTGCATTTCAGGAATGCCACAGGGTGTGTCTTTGGACAGGCCAGCTTGTTGCAACAGGTGTTCTGCTTCGTTTCGTTGTTTGGTTCGGTCGGATCGTTGAATAGTTTTCCAGGCTCTTTTCCATTCTGTCGTGTCGTTCTTGTTGGCATAGGTTCGTCCCACCACGATGGCTGGGGCTAAACACATCTGATCTTGAGGGTTGTTAATTTGGACGAGACTCTTTTTGGTGCTGCGAAGGTCGTTCACCAATAAGATTTTTTTGCGTCCTGTCCCTTGAGAAAGAGAGACGTGGGCCATTTTCAGTGTGGCTTTACCATCGGTGATGTCAAACTGGTCATTAGATTGTTGTACGTGTTGAATCTTGTCCATGACTTTGGAAGGGGTTAGTTCTGCGGGTCTGCTAAACTCGATCCAAACAGGGGATTTCAAGCTGTCGTGATCTATGGATAGTGTCAAGCGATCGTCTTCTTTGGGTTGACATTGTCGCTTGAGTGCGGTGAGCAAAGAATCCCACATCTCGGTGATAAACCCTTCTGCTTTCTCCAATGGTACGTCGGACTTGAAATCTTTAAACTTCACTGTGTAGGTGTAAGCCGTGGTTCTAAATTTTCTAGAGGAGCGCTTTTCCGTCTCTCGAATGGAATAGTACTTTTCAGGGTTGACTAAGGGTGGTGAACTTTGTTTAGAGGGATCAGATTCTGGTTCACTCATGTCCTTTTCAAAATCACTGGCATGAATTTGTGCCAAGACTTCAGCTCTGGTACGAGGCGATAGATCACGTTTCTGCCTCTTACTTTCTTCTTCTTTCTTCTCGAATGAATAGGATCGTTTCATCTTGAGTGCAAAACGTCAAATGACTCAAGTTTAAACACCATAGACTAATTTATAGTCATGGCAAACCAGCGTATATAAAAGGGTTTGTGTTTTGTCCTTTCACTATTCATTTCACTCTCAAACCGAGCACAACGATGGAAGAGACTAACCAAATCGAACGTTTCATCAGAGTTTTGCGAGGGGTCATTAGAAAATTCTCTTCAGACCAGCCGACGGACTACTCTCCTTCCTTTCGAGATAAAAGTCAAGATACTTGCTATATCTGTCAGAAGAAAGGGCATTGGTCTTCAGAGTGTCCAGACCGTCAAAAAAGAAAAAAACAGGGACTAGAAAAGACAAAAGTCAAGATAACCTGTTATTATTGTCAAGAAAAAGGACATTGGTCTCCAGATTGCCCCAAAAAGAAACAAGAGGAGTCAGAAGAAAAGAGGGATTCTTCAGAAGAAGAGAGAGATTCTTCAGAGGAAGAAAGCAGCCAGGTGAAGAAAAAGAAACAGGAGAAGAAAAGAAGAAGGGAAGAAAGTGAGAAGGAAGAGGAGGAAAAGACTGTGACGGTGAAGAAATTGAAAAAACAGAGAGAGTAAAAAAAGAAACAGGAGAAGTGTATGAACTTTATAAAGTGTTCTGTTGTAAATTGTGAATTGGATTGTAACTATGGAGAAAAGAATACATTAATTATATAAGGTAAGTGTCTTTGAGTTTTGATTTTAAATAAGAAGCCACACTCACGCACTCATACACAGACACGTACTATAAGGGTAAAATGTTTTTTTTTTGTTGATTTTTGAGTTATTGGCAAACTGAAAGGCTATCTCTTTTCGAGAGAAGTGGGTGGCCCTGAAAAGGGCCTTTTTTGGTGTAGGGGTGAGTTTAAGCAATCAACTTTAACTGCCTTAAGCCTTTGCCACAACCGAGGCCTACTTCTGATGATGATGATGATTGGGTTGAAATCACTAAGGGTGGTACGGTAGGCTTAGTCACAGGGTTGGCGTTTTTAGCTCGGCAAGGTCGTATTCTCTTCGGTCGTGATAAAGAAGTCTGATACATTTGTTTCAGACTTCTTAACTCCGCTAAAATGTCCAACAGTACCGTGACCGTTTGATTTTTACCCTCTTGTTTCTTTGCTGCTACTTCTTCTTGTTGTTGTTTTTTTCTTACCTCTTCTTGTTGCTGTTGCTGTTGCTGTAGGAGAAAAGCTTGTTCCGCTTCCTTTTGTCGTTGCATAAATTTCTCCAATTCTTCTTTCTGTCTCTGTCTAAAATTCTCCACTTGCGGTAATAAAGAATGAGACGAAGGTTCCGGAACAAATTCTTGCGAGTTAAGAAAATCCACAAAACCCCAATGTACCTCTTCTGAAAGTAAGTCCGGGTTCCCTTGGGCGGTCTCCACTGCTGGTGCACCCCAGTGAATCGTTTTCTGAGTTTCCGTCATGTTGAATCACTGTCGCATAGATTGACTGCACACAGGCGCTAGCGAATCTGTATAGACCACGTGACGTCACAGACTGCTCTCTTCGGATTGGATGCGGGCTGACTGAATTTTGTCACGCGTGTTTGGATTGGTCAATGAACTCAATCCGTTACAATCATTCCTCTCCCTATAAATAAGCGCAGTTCAGCGCAATCACTCACCTGTTTTCGGAGCCTCAAAATGTGGACCGACGTTCAATCTTCCACCCTTTTGTCAACAATGATGTTCAGGACGGACATACCCATGTATGTCCGGTCCAAGTGGACTGTTGCCGATAGGACAGATACTAGTCAATGGATAAGAAGAGTTTACATAGAAAGACAAGGATGCCTCAAGAGGGTACTTGTGTATGGACCTGCAGTTAGAAGGAGTTTAAGAAGAAGAAGATGTGACAGATGCCGTCTATGTTAATATTAACATAAAACCAAAGGCCCTTTTCAGGGCCACCCACATTTCTCGAAAAGAGATTGACTTTCCATTGCTTACCCCTTTTTAAAAATTTTTAAAAAAAAAAAATCCCATGTTCAATTCCCCTTGTCCCTAAAGTAGTTTTTTTTTCTAACATGTTCAATTCCCCTTGTCCCTAGACAAACCCAAACTCTATTCCCATGTTCAATTCCCATTGTCCCTAGACAAGCCCAAACTCTATTCTCATGTTCAATTCCCCTTGTCCCTAGACAGACCCAAACTCTATTCCCCATGTTCAATTCCCCTTGTCCCTAGACAGACCCAAACTCTATTCCCCATGTTAAATTCCCCTTGTTGCTAATCTTATCCAGGGTTTTTTGCCCATGTTAAATTTCCATTGTCGCCAAAGTGACCCAGGGTGGTTTTTAATGCTAATTCCCATTGTCGCTAAAGTGACCCCATTCACTACTCATGTTATATCGTTATATGATTTTTATCATATATGTGTTATCTAATGTTGTAAATGCTTAGAGCTTCTAAAGAGTACGCGCTTCGTTTGTAATGCATTTGCATAGCATTAGAGTCCATCTCGTTCCTTCGCTGCCATAGTGGTTCTGCAAACTATAGCATTGCCCTAAACTTAGCTATAACGTTATACGGGGATTCTCCGACGATCTCTGTAACACTGATGCTATACGCCTGGTGATGGTCCATGATGTAGTATGACATGAGGTCTCCAGATTTTCATTATCACAACAGGAAAACAAGAGAGAGAAGGGGAGGGGGGGCAGACTGACAGACAGACAATTGTTAACTGGATGAATGAATACTCGGTCTTTATTCGTCATTGGCTTAATTTAAGGTCAACATCTATTCCAATGATTCTGGAGACGATGATTACAGACTACATGTTGGAGAACTCTAATTTAGCCGTGTTTACGTCATCAGTGCAGTCAGAAATTGCAAAACATTTCAAATAAGAGGTCTAACGTCCTAATTTATCACCGTAACTGAACATTACCCGTTGGTCTTAATGCTACGAAGGAGGGTACCATATCAGTGAAAAATTTATCACTTCTTGCTTCGGTAATCAATGATTTGTACTGACCAGAAAAAAGACTGGTTTATTTTACTGTTTTCTCTTTCATGCCCAGCACTTAGTGGGCACGAAAAGACGAAATCATAAATACAGATGATAATGGACCTAAGGTATAGCCTTACCATCAAAATAAATTAGTCTGGTTCATAGTTTAAACAACTATCGAAATTCTCACTGTATGATAGTGTATAATGCTGGTCATGAAAAGACAAATGCATACACGTTCACAGACATTTCACTGCGGCAGTCCTTACCTCAGAGGCTTACACAAGAGCTGAAACTGTGGGTTTGATGTGATATTGAGAAAGGGCATTGATATGTGTATTACAAACATATTAGCTATTGCCATGACTCCCGATTCTCACATGTACAAGGACTGTAGTGTCCCAAAAATATATCGAGAGATCACATTAAAAATGAATCCGCAAATATACATGTATGAAATTTAAAATAATAAAGAAACTCTTTCACGATCATTTAAAAAAAATCTCCATGCAACTGTTAAAATATGAAGGCGTATCCGTGATAACTACTGTTAAATGTAAAGGCGTATCCGTGATAACTACTCCTAAATGTGAAGACGTATCAGTGTTAACTAAAAGCTTGTCTGTGATAACTACTGTTAAATGTAAAAGTGTATCCGTGATAACTACTCCGAAATCTGAAGGCGTATCAGTGATAACTACTGTTAAATGTAAAGACATATCCGTGCTAACAACTCCTATAGGTAAATGCATATCCGTGATAACTAGCTCTAAATGTGAAGGCGCATCAGTGTTAACTAAGGCTTGTCTGTGATAACTACTGTTAAATGTGAAGGTATACCCGTGATAACTACTCGTAAATGTGAAGGCGTATCAGTGATAACTACTGTTAAATGTGAAGGTACATCCGTGATAGCTACTCCTCAATGTGAAGGTGTATCAGTGTTAACTAAAGGCTTGTCCATGATAACAATTGTTTCAATGTGTAGGCGTATTCGTGATAACTACTGGGGTGAAGCTCAAGTCGTAGAACAATTTTACGGTGCAACGAGCCCCCACCCCCACCCCCCGTTCCCACCCCCACCACAGTCAATTCCACTGATTATGTCCTCTGGATAAACTCAGATGCTACAATGATACAATGATACACGCAGTTATCCCACCCCTGGGTTAAATTAGCTCATATGGTTTGGTTAGCTGGTTACTTTTAACGGCACTGTACCATACCGAGGAATAGCAAACCTTCCAATACACTCTCCGAGGAAACAGACCAATGATGGTCTGCACGGCTATCCAACCAATGACCACTGGATTACGAGTACAACACTCCAACAACTTAACTACTGTGACTAAAGATCATACCGTTGGGAGAAATGAAGATATACACAAAAGTGATGGTTTGATTTCTCAAGTCTGTATTCGCGAATGAAAATTGGAAATGAAAAGAAAAGAAACTATTTTAATAATATAATAAATTGCAATTTGTGTCCTTAAATAAACAACATTTAAGAAATATCGAGCAAATCACTAACAATGCAGAATCTACAATAAAAAACACATTAAAGTTGCGCCTCCTTAATTATCCAGCTAATGTTACCTGGTCAGAAAATTCCTACACTCGCGTGTAATACGGAAAGATAATCAGTAAAACTGGCAGATAATCACAAGTGAAACTGTCAGCAATCAGGAAAGCTGTTATGAACAAAAGTATCCATCGAAACGTATCGTCGTGAAAATATGTTTTGCTTACAATTTTAATTTAACGATACTTACAGGGCAAACATTTTCCAAAAGAAATCCCTTACTGTACTGGGGGTAATTCTTTTTATGACTCAGATTACTAGTATTGTGGATTGTCACTGGTGATCTAGTCAAACAGCTGAGATCGGAAAATTCCGTCACTCTTCTGGTGTAAAATGGTTTTAGGATCGGTCGTCTTGGAAGGCTCTTGATTCTTGGTCTTCGCATATGAATGACTAGGCGCGCTTAAAACTCCTGCGATCACGTGTGGCATACTTTTTTGACTGACTTCCCCGGATCTAGGTGTAAATCATTTGTAGGGCAGGACCATGATACCAATTAGTGACTGCATGGTGTTACGATTGTAATGTCCTAAATTAAGTAACAAAAAGAAGCAAAACTGTCAATGGGATTAAAATCAACAAATAAATTTATTCATCTAAGTTACAAAGTGAACATTTAAGAGGAACTTACAGTACTGTAAATTAAATTCCAAATAATCCTAACTGTTCAGTCACATGTACAAAAGAGTAGAGTGATCCAAATTAATTCCAAAATTGAATGTGCATGTTGATATACCAATAGTCTTGGATAGGGTGACAAAACCAACTGTCTGGATGTATCACAATAAGATAATCCAGAATGTTCTTGAATTTTTCCAAAATAGTGGTTAGTCCAAAAGCAATGAGCACTTTGTAATGCCAATGAATAATTTAAATAAACGATTTATCTAAAGCTATATCTGACTACACCAGTAAATGATTCTACAGACTTAAAATGGGAATGAATAATTTTGTAACCACAACCTTATATAACAACATGAGACACAAGAAAATGTCCAGGATGTTGGTTAAACGTTTTGTTCCAGTACATTCAAAGTTTGTAAATATGCTCGAACCTGGACTCAGATTCATTAAACAACTTTTTCTAATTTACAAACATTATCAAAATCAGGTATACACAAAAAAATATATTCTCAATCACGGACTAAAGTCAGGCGTACAATATAAATTAAATATACATAATGATAGTCGCCTCGTAGCTAGATTTAATATACTCAGGGATACAACACACAAACACACACACACACAGACACACACACACACACATGTTAAAGCGGAGAGACTGGGCATTTAGAATTAGAGAGGAAAGACTGGGTATTTAGAGCTAGAGATGAAAGACTGGGCATTTAGAACGAAAAGACTGGGCATTTAGAGCTAGATATGAATGACTATGCATTTAGAGCTAGAGAGGAATGACTGGGCATTTAGAGCTCGAGAGGAATGGCTGGGCATTTAGAGCTAGAGAGGAATAACAGGGCATTTAGAGCGGAAAGACTGGGTATTTCGAGCTAGAGAGGATATGACTGTGTATTTAGAGCTTGCCTCCCTAGAGCTAGAGACTAAAGAATGGGCATTTAGAGCTTGAGAGGAAAGACAGGGCATTTAGAACTAGAGAGAAGAAACAGGGCATCATTTAGAGCAAGAGAGGAAAGACATGGCATCATTTAGAGCTAGAGGAATGACATGGCATTTAGAACAAGAGAGGAAAGACATGGCATTTAGAGTTAGAGAGGAAAGACTGGGCATTTAGAGTTAGAGAGGAAAGACTGGGCATTTAGAGTTAGAGAGGAAAGACTGGGCATTTAGAGCTAGAGAGGAAAGACTGGGCATTTAGAGCTAGAGAGGAATGGATGGGCATTTAGAACTAGAGAGGAATGGCTGGGCATTTAGAGCTAGAGAGGAATGGCTGGGCATTTAGAGCTAGAGAGGAATGGCATGGAATTTAGAGCTAGAGATGAAAGATTGAGCATTTAGGACTAGAGAGGACAGACATGGCATCTTTTAGAGCTAGAGAGGTAAGACATGACATCATTTAGAGTTAAAGAGGAAAGACTGGGCATATCCTTGCACTTTCGCTAAAATTTAGAGAGTAAACGAGTGAAATGACAAATCTACGTAATCCTTTATACTTAACCTTAGTAAGAAAGAAGAAAACTCATGGTTGTAGCACTTTCTTGTCAGAATATATGTTTTGCAACATTATTGACTTGATTTCTTATTATTTCATTACCTTTTGGTGTTTGTCTTAAAATATACTCAGCTTTACACTGTTATGCTCGGAGAAATGAGGAAAAGAATAAATGCAGCGAATTCAAGCGACATCTAAATTTACCAATATATTTTTTATAGTGGAATCGAAGAGCTTTAAATAACTGATGAACCTTTGATTTTTCTTTGTGACATGATTTTTGAGCAGTGGACATTTTAGTCGATGACGTTTGACGTCAAGACATTAACAGAAAGAAACTTCTTTCCATTTTTCTAAGAAACTACTCATGAAATGAAATGGGCATCCAAGTTCATTAGTCCGGTCTGCACTTACTGTTAGCTCTTACTTTGTACAAACACCGTGCATCGATCGAACTATATCATGTACGTGTACACCATGAGCTGAGGGGTCAGAATCATTTTAACGGTGCATCAAATGTAAAACCTTTTTGTACAGTCGGAATCTGGTGTTTGATTAGCTGCTTTTAGCATACGTTTAGATGGAACTCGGCATGGAGGTGATGAACATAATCCCAAAAACTTGATTTCCCCGGGGATTCCATGTATCACGATATATCAGAGCCGCCCGCCTTGAAATGAAATTGACTGACCGGTAATGCTTTGATTGTCAGTCGATACAGTAATCACTTTTCGAACAGTGCCACGTTTTTCTTTTGACAAGGATCTCGTAACTGTAATGTTGGAACAAACATATTCCGGTTCCTTGGAAGGAGTCATTGTCTTGCCATGATTCGATATTTTATGTTGGTCACAAACTTTTCTTTTTCAATCTAATGAGAAAAACCGGTGACATGCTATTCTACATACGGGATTTATCAACGTGGGAAACAAGTCCAGGAAAAAGCGATGTCGTGGTTAGTACCGTCGAATCACTTCCTTTAGGGAAAACTCACACCCTCACAATGCTAGAAAAATCTCCATATCCCAGAACGGGTGAAAAAGCTTACTCATCGAGTGTCCTTATTATCCAAGTAAATGTAAATGTCCTCTTGTAACCTAATGCGGACGGAAGGATATAATATACTGTGATACCTATTTTGAAACATTTCCACAAAATTAAAAAACAATAAATTAACTCTACAGTAGAAACTAAAAATAAAAGACTAACTCGAAAAAGGTAATACATATTGATGTCAAAAGAACAGCTGTTTATACCCCTTAAATAAGGGGTTATGAGGACAAGATAAATTGCTTTCAATGCGTCACGCGAGAGAGACAAACTCAAACCGTAGTTTCCGAAAAGGACTACATATCAAAAATGTTACAAATAAAAAAATGGGGAGGGGGGACATCTGCATATACAAGAAATGTGAGACCCAGTAACAAATATTACATTTTTAAAAAAAATATGTGTATGTTTATATCTAGGTTTGATAAAACAGCACATGATAGATATAATCCAAGGAAATGCCAATCTCAACAGTCTACACATATGAACGACTAGGACGTGCGTATACAATGAATGCAAAACAAATACATGCATACATGAAAATAGATAAAAAATATATCCACCCAAGTGAGAGGGGAACCACACCTTACCTTTCTCGTTCTGAAGCCACCTTGTGATTTTGCATTTCACTGTAAGAATATGCGCTCCAGACATTTATGTAAAAAGTTTTTAAAAATTTCACAAAATATTCTGAAATAACTGTTATTATAAACATATCACTGTTCCATATAATGCACCTTAATATTACATTCTATTAGGAAATATCACATTATATGTGGCCTGTCAAGCTCTTCGAAAGTGCTACGCCATTAACGAGAGGAAATTTTAAAAAAGTGAGGAAGAATTGCGACCAAAGTTGTGTACAACCCCTGTGTAACTATGAGATGCTCAATCCACACACACACACACACACACACACACACACATTCTTATAAAACCAACAAAAGGGAAAACATGAATTTTACTATCAAAACTGAGACATCTTTGTTTAACAATTTTCTAGTGGTAAAGATCTGTTTTACTATGCATTATCTATACATGTATATATATATATATATATATATATATATATATATATATATATATATATATATATATATATATATATATATATATATACATGTCAATTATAACTAATTTGTGCTTGACTTCCAAGAAACAATGAATCAGAATTTTTTAAACCATCAGAACGTGAAAACAAATACACACAGTGTCAGAAATTTTACAATTAAATAGGGGACATTCCATAAGTATGTATTTTGATTCTAAATAAGTATCAATTTAATTACAATACAGCGGTAATCTCATCTCATGCACATAGCTCCCTTCCATATTTTACTAATTAAATTGAAATATCATGAAATATAAGTCCAGCAGTTTGAAGAAACTGACTTGTCAGAATTGTGTGAAAATAAAGAGAATGTTATTTTTTCTTCTAACATTAAGTAATCAAAGATCTGCATGTCAATCTTCGGTTAAAATGATTTTATTGGCAATAATATTTTTTTGCAATTACATATGTCCCACAAGATAACAAATTTTGTATCTGTCTGTGCTACAATTTGCCACTTGAATGCAATCCTCTTCATTAATTAGCCAATACATGATAAGATCTCTTCGATATCAAAAACAACAAACATTTGTTTTCAAATGTGTCTAATTTCTGCAGAATACCAGTCTTTTTTTATAATTCATATATCAATGTCCACGTTTTGTACATAACATTTTATGGCTGTGTGTATAAAAATAGTCACATTTTGTGTGCACCTTGTTATGTTCGCGTGGATGAAAATGTCCTCGTTATGTATGTACTGAAATAAATGTAGTGGATGTCCTATTTGTATATACGTGTTTATAGCTTTGTTAGATTTTAGTGCTTAGATATTTGATTATGTGTAGTCGGTGTTGGGGATATATTTCTTAGCCCGAATAATTAGTCAATTTCGGGGCAAACGTCATAGTGTACAGTATTGATGAGATTTTATGATGGGATTAATTACTTTCCTAGTTAGTTTCAGTTCAGAGCCGGCTAAAGGAGCTAAGTAGTCCCTATCCTAATCTAAAGTTATTGATTGATTTTGCCTTCCCAATTGAAATGTTTGCGACATGGACTAATATTTTGTGCCAGAGAAATTTTTTGAAGGGGTTGGTCCTCTTATTTGGATATGCCTTTATTGTTGCTGTGAAGACAGTTCGGTAGAAGGACACGTGTGAACCGTGGCTCGGAATTGTTTCGGCTGATGCAGACGGAAAATAGTTCCTTGCATAGCGTGGGAGTTATATCTTTAAGTAGTGTATGTAGGTAGTGGGAGTTATGTCTTTAAGTAGTGTACGTGGATAGTGGCAGTTATGTCTTTAAGTAGTGTACGTGGGTAGTAGGAGTTATGTCTTTAAATAGTATATGTGGGTAGTGGGAGTTATGTCTTTAAGTAGTGTATGTGGGTAGTGGGAGTTATGTCTTTAAGTAGTGTACGTGGATAGTGGGAGTTATGTCTTTAAGTAGTGTATGTGGGTAGTGGGAATTATCTCTTTAAGTAGTGTATGTGGGTAGTGGGAGTTATGTCTTTAAGTAGTGTATGTGGGTAGTGGGAGTTATGTCTTTAAGTAGTGTACGTGGGTAGTGGAAGTTATGTCTTTAAGTAGTGTATGCTGGTAGTGGGAGTTATGTCTATACGTAGTGTATGTGGGTAGTGGGAGTCGGTGCCACTCTTACTAAAATCCTTGGAAATGGCGATATAACTACAAAAACATGACAGTACAAACCAGAACAAATATTCACATTGTTATGTATATTTAATTTGTATTATTTCTTGTCTTTTCTTAATGATTTTATGTTATCTATATCTGTATTATGTACTTATCCTTGTCCAAAATCAAGTTCATTTTGTACCTGACCAGAGATATTTATTTTGTAAGCAACATAATAGCCAATATTTTTACGACTGTAGATTAAATATTCAGCACATTATTGATGTAAATATGTCATACACACAGTACAGCCCCCCTCAACCCCCAACCTCCCAGCAAACAAAAAATAGCAAACCCATAAAAAAATTTGTTTTATTTTAACAATTATTCTTGTTAAATGAATTGTTAGGATCAGCATAGATTGCATTGCGACACTATCAACATCTTAAATATCTTTCTTTTTCTTATACATTTCATAATGAGATATTGAAATAATTTAGTAGGAGAAAAATAATACCGTCACAGTGTCGATACCACCCTCTCTGCCCGGTTATTGGTATCCCAATCAAGAAATGTCTGCTTATTATTTTAATAGTGTAGATGATAAAGTGTGGCTTTGGTATCACTACTTCTTATTTTTATAAACAAGCTCTCTAATATCATCACAATGGCTCACGCATGATGACAGGTATTGTGTAAGCTTCTCATCCCATTATAGTTTTAGATTGTAACGTGTGCCTACATTAACATACACATAGCAAATTCACCTCATATATATATATATATATATATATATATATATATATATATATATATATATATATATATATATATATGGTACCAAATCTTCATATTTGAACGAGTGGCATAGCCAGGAGTTAACATATAGTTTTTGGTACCACGAGATGAAATATATCCGGTATTAAGGTAGGAAAATAAAATTGTCTTTTTATTATACCAAACCTGCTTTAGAATCTAAGTTTAGAAGCTTAAACTTGCTCTTTGCATTTGGCACAACACGCTCTCACCCTCACCCCCTTTTCGTAAATTCGCCTCACTTTCATGGCCTGATCTTGTAAATATACGTGACTTAAAAAAAGCGGTAAGATTGAGTTTACCTAATCTGTTGCAGTAAATTACATTTTGGTCATTTTGTAAACTCTTTGACCCTATCTCAAAACAAAACCAGCCCGATTCACCAATGCATCACAGCCGGTTTGTCATTGCTGTCAAGGAAGTAAAGGGAAATAACTACAGAGAGACGCGAACGGCGCCTGGCCAGATTTCTTGATCAAAGAATAATTTCCATTTCTGAAATATAAAACAGTTTATATTTATCTGTTTTAGCTCACAAAGCACTCGTCTTTGTTGCTGTAGGTACAACTTTTATAGGCACAAATAATCAAGCGTCGCATGGAATAAATATTATATTTTCTCATGGCATGAGTGTATAAGTATATATTTTTCACATGTGAAAATAGAGGCATATGAGAAATAAAATATGAAAATTATTTTGCCAGTAAGTCTGTATATTTCACACTTAAGTATATAATAAAATTGCATTATATTTGGAAATACCACGGTACAAACTTTTCGTGGTATCCAGAAGTAATAATTATAATAAGCTTTCCACATGAATCCTATAGATTGTCGGTGACTGTAGGTCGTGATCTGTTGCTTTTCGTTGTCGGTGACTGTAGGTCGTGACCTGTTGCTTTTCGATTATCGGTGACTGTAGGTCGTGACCTGTTGCTTTTCGATTGTCGGTGACTGTAGGTCGTGACCTGTTGCTTTTCGATTATCGGTGACTGTACGTCGTGACCTGTTGCTTTTCGATTGTCGGTGACTGTAGGTCGTGACCTGTTGCTTTTCGATATTCTGTGTCACCTATGCATCATCATATACCTGTTACACTCAGCGAAAAACTGTACAAATGTTTAAGAATTTTTTCTTTGATCAAATTTAGTAATGGAATTGCTTAAGAAACGATTTACCCATCATCCCAATCATGTCTGAAAAGGATGGCGAAATTGGGCATTTATGGGTGCTGTTTCCACACGAAATTAAATGACACTCAAAAATTTGGTGCAGCATCTGTTACCGAAATACTAACACAAAGTTTCACCTTTGAATGCAAACATAAGGAAAGATAGGAACCAAATTCCTTACAAGTAAACTCACAATCAATACAATTTTTGTTTAGTGATATTATGATCTGAAGCCAGTGAGACCGTTGTCTCGTGTTTGTATACCCCCACCCCCGCAGTGTTTACTGTATCGATGAGATGAAGAAATGCTTTAACGAAAATAAAAGTCTCTCCAGTTTGGTATTACAAAAGCCCTTAATTTGATAAAATTCAAAATTTGAACCATGCTATGTACAATATAAATTTGTAAAAAGTCGCACTATTAAAATTAGTGCAAAATTTTGAACTTCGATATAATATTGCAGCCATGAATTGGAGTGACAAATAATGGAGAAACAAATTCATGCAAATCGAAGTTTTTGCATCAAAATATAGATGATAAAAAGAAAATCTACATTTTATGACTAGATATAAGAAAATATTTCACTCCTGAAGTGAAAACATATATTGTCAGTTGTGGCTTCGCCACTAGACTTTCCGACTCGATATTCGTTCTGTTTCAATATGAGTTTGACCCACTTAACTAGCGTCGATATGGCAAAAAATGGTTCGGAAATTAAGAATTCTGATGTGCTTGCATTTCACACGGAATTACGAGAAACAATATGCAGATGCAATAAAGATCAAATACAGTAATTTATCTAATGATAGACTTGAAACCCCTCGACAGTCTAGACTTACAAATTGCAATACTCGTCAACTGATATAAAAATGTAACATCGATAATAATAATGTCAATAAAGAATTCATCAACATATATGATTTATACTGGATTATAAGGAAGTGTTACCGCATTCTATATTGCATCCAAAGGAAGTGTTTGGGCAACAAATTTATGTCTTAATCAAAGAGGTGGAAAGAAGTTTTTAGCACTTCGCACAACACAGAAAAAAATAGTGATTCTAAGTTTTAAAAATGAATTAAGTGAAAAACATTACTCTGATGTAGGAAAGACAATACAATTATTTGTTAACCCTGTATATGAAGATCATGAAATGGTACCTGCATAACAGAACTAACCCTGTATATGAAGATGATGAAATGGTACCTGCAAGACAGAACTAACCCTGTATATGAAGATGATGAAATGGTACATGCATAACAGAACTAACCCTGTGTATGAAGATGATGAAATGGTACATGCATGACAGAACTAACCCTGTGTATGAAGATGATGAAATGGTACCTGCATAACAGAACTAACCCTGTATATGAAGATGATGAAATGGTACCTGCATGACAGAACTAACCCTGTATATGAAGATGATGAAATGGTACATGCATGACAGAACTAACCCTGTATATGAAGATGATGAAATGGTACATGCATGACAGAACTAACCCTGTATATGAAGATGATGAAATGGTACATGCATGACAGAACTAACCCTGTATATGAAGATGATGAAATGGTACCTGCATGACAGAACTAACCCTGTATGTGAAGATGATGAAATGGTACCTGCATAACAGAACTAACCCTGTATATGAAGATGATGAAATGGTACCTGCATGACAGAACTAACCCTGTATATGAAGATGATGAAATGGTACCTGCATGACAGAACTAACCCTGTATATGAAGATGATGAAATGGTACCTGCATGACAGAACTAACCCTGTATATGAAGATGATGAAATGGTACCTGCATGACAGAACTAACCCTGTATATGAAGATGATGAAATGGTACATGCATGACAGAACTAACCCTGTATATGAAGATGATGAAATGGTACATGCATGACAGAACTAACCCTGTATGTGAAGATGATGAAATGGTACATGCATGACAGAACTAACCCTGTATGTGAAGATGATGAAATGGTACCTGCATAACAGAACTAACCCTGTATGTGAAGATGATGAAATGGTACCTGCATAACAGAACTAACCCTGTATGTGAAGATGATGAAATGGTACCTGCATAACAGAACTAACCCTGTATGTGAAGATGATGAAATGGTACCTGCATAACAGAACTAACCCTGTATGTGAAGATGATGAAATGGTACCTGCATAACAGAACTAACCCTGTATGTGAAGATGATGAAATGGTACCTGCATCAGAGAACTAACCCTATATATGAAGATCATGAAATGGTACATGCATGACAGAACTAACCCTGTATATGAAGATGATGAAATGGTACATGCATGACAGAACTAACCCTGTATATGAAGATGATGAAATGGTACATGCATAACAGAACTAACCCTGTATATGAAGATGATGAAATGGTACATGCATAACAGAACTAACCCTGTATATGAAGATGATGAAATGGTACCTGCATAACAGAACTAACCCTGTATATGAAGATGATGAAATGGTACCTGCATAACAGAACTAACCCTGTATATGAAGATGATGAAATGGTACCTGCATAATAGAACTAACCCTGTATATGAAGATCATGAAATGGTACATGCATAACAGAATTAACAATGCATAAGTTGATGAGATGGTACCTACAGAATAGAATTAATACACTACGTCAACTCTGTAAATAGCCAGTTTAAAACTAGAACATGAAATGACAAAGAGATAAAAGAAACACAAATATACATACATACACACACACACACACACACACACACACATAAAGACGCACCACGACCAACACACCACACCAACCAAAATGAAAGAAGTTTAAAGACTTGTTGGGGACAAGTAAACGAGAGCGTGTAGTTCGACATTTAACAGATTTCAATCATAACTCTATATAAAATAATGAGAATATAAAATCATAAAGTTAGTGAAAAGTTTGCCATTAGCAAAACGGCTAAAATAATTGTTCAAAGACATGAGTCTTACAATTCCTACGAATCTTAAAGCTGTTGATATGATATCATCAACGTTTTCTTTTTCCATATCAAATTTGATAATATGTTTACCAGGAGACAGTTACGGAAAAAGTGCAAGTGGTAAAGTAAAGTACCGCCCGACTTTGACAAAGTCTATCATGGCATACTCAATACTTTTTTTCTTCGTGTTATTCAAAAAGGCAGTAACCGACATGTGTTACTGGCAGGGTAATAAACAGACTTTTACAAACAGCTAGAGAACTATAAAGGCTGTTTCTTTCCTGGCTAATCACATTATTTGGCTTATGGAAACATGCGATGGTTTGCAGTTTTCATCAGTGACACAAATAAACCAGCGCAAGAAAATAACAAAAATCAATAGCTTATTTCAATACTTTTATTAAACCAGCAACGTCATGATTTAAATGATTGTTTACTTGTTTCATTCAGACCACCGGTTTCACATCTAAAAGCAAGCAACGTTTAATTTTTTAAAACTCTGGCACACATTGACCGGATAAATTCCAACGAGATAGTATGCATCCGGCTGCTACAATTGATACTGTCCACTTCAATTATTTCTGTCAGAATTTCATATCTCATTGAGCTCTGTATCTTGTAAAGGAGTCTTCACTGTCAAATATTAAAGAGCAATTATCAAACATATTTTATGCTCTATATGTAAAATCAGTTTTTTTCTGTGTAGTATATTTCACTCTGTTTAAACACGTGTGTAATGTTTTGGTTAATTTAAGTGTTAAACTGAGTTGCAGGACACGGATAAGCTTACAACTTCTTTGTTTTTCCTTCTTTTAATTAGAAGTAAATTATTTAATTTTCAAAATTGTTTACTTCAATAAGATCATAAACATTGACACTTTATTACGACTATATGGTCTTAACCTAAGTATCGAGAAAAGCGAAAACTTAAAAGTTTTGTCAAATTCATCAAACAATTTATTTCCCTAGAAAACAAAGTGATAAAATGAAAAACAAACTTACGGTATTGTGAATTAAATTATAAAACAAAACCTATACTTTCTCACGCAAGTCTATTTATAATCAAAGTTCTGAGCATACTTTAGTGGTGTTCCAAAATAAATACAACTCTGGAAGTGTTGATGTTCATGTGATGGCCTGTTTTGTAGTGATGTGTCAACAGTCTTATGTTGAATCAGAATAATACAATCCAATGATATATCCTTATTTTAATTTTACTATAAAATCCAAGTTTCTATTTGGAAGAATGATTTTTTTACCACTTTGTATTTTCAGAAAAGAATAATCTCAATTAAATAATTCGAATAAATAAATTCTAATGCAAAGGAAATACTAGACACAACAATAATGTTTATGTCACGTGTTTAGGCTCGAATAAACAGTAAAACAAGAAAGAGTGAAAACAACAAGCTTAAAAAAAATACAATATTTTATTTCCCTGGAAAAATTCTGTAAAAATGAAAAAATATGAACTTTATAGAATCGAATCCAAAAACAATCCAAGAATAATCCAAGAATAAAATTTTAGTACTCCTATTAACAAAATGTTTTACTGATATCAAGATCGAATCCCGACGACGAATCCAGGATGGAAGATGACGACATATGGTGAAATATGTAGTGTTGAATTCTATATTTCCTTGTAGAAACAAGAAATATCACTCCGTTTCTTTATAGCTGAATAAAGTTTTATATATAAAAAACTGTCTTTGTTCCACAATATTACATTAGCACACGTCCTTTCCAGAAAAATCACATAATTAATCCTTTTGAATTTAAGTAATTTGAAATAACTCCAAACCAAGTAATTTGAAATAATTCCAAACAGCACAACATACAACTAACCGTTTAACAGCCCAGCTTCTACTCAGAATAATTTTCCAAAATAGAAATTATATCTCATCCTAAAACGTAAACAAGGGGTCACGTGATCATCTTCTGGAAGGTTATAGAAACTACGTACTTGTTAAAAATCACGTCTACCCAGTATGACCCTGACGAAAACCAATCATTTTACTGTAAGAAATAAAAAATAAACAAAAATTGTTTACATCTTAAAGACGAAGTCCCATCATGACCTCGACAAAAACCAATCATTTTAAGATGAAATAGAACTTGTTTACGTGGCTTGCTACAAATTTTGAAACAAGGTCAGGGTTTAGATCAACACCTGGTGTTTATAAAACAGTCAAGGTCAAACTTTTTTCTGAAAAAAATATCATCTCTAGTGAACAAATTTACATTGTAATATCATGTAATGAAAAATAATTTTTTTTTAAAACTGACAATTAAATTGCAATATATATATATATATATTAAATCAGATATAATTAAATCAAATATGCATAACATAATACAATTAATTCTGCATAGATATTACAGCACAAATGAATAATTTTTATATGAACAAGATTATATTATATTGCTCTCTGCATGACCTCAGGTCATAATTGGCATATATATATATATATATATATATATATATATATATATATATATATATATATATATATATATATATATATATATATATATATATATATATATATGTATATCACTCACTGGAAAATTTGATTCTGGAAGACTAAAAAAAAATGTTTACAGAGTAAAACCTTAGTTATAATCAGAAAGTATGTTATTTAAATTATGATATAAATTGTGGTAAGCAACGTGTACACCCTGCATTTCACGGAGAATTTCCAATGTTCTGGACTCGACTGAGATAAACAATTTGTTTACAAAACCAAAATCAATGATTCGGGTCAGATAGACAATGAACTTGATTTTGGATAAGATCAAATCCCAAATACCATTATCCACAGCATAAAATAATTCTTTTAAAAACTGAAGAAAAAATCCCCAATGTATGCATAAAACAACTGCGAGAGATTGGTGAAATTGTTAACATGAACCAGTTCTTTTGTTACAGTTAAATTAAGCACAAGTGTAATTACGTATCGATTTTCGTTTATACCATTGACGTCATATACATGCTGAAGTTGTCACTAATTCAGGTATGACAGTATAATGATTGAAACATGTAAATAATGAGGAATCATTCAAATAAAGTTATTATTCATGCATATGCCTGTCGAAATTACAATGTCACAGCCTATCTACAAAAAATACAATTATTTCTTCAACTTCACATGTTAATAATTTTGTTTCACAGTGTTTACCTATCTTTCAAAAATACGTGTATCACATATTCAATTTATCATTTTTTTCTTTTGTTCGTGAAAAATTATCGTACTCGGGACTGTGGAATATATGACTAGACAACTTGTTGCAGTACGTATTTTGCTCTTTCGAGGCAACGTTTTCACCTAATTGTTCATTTTAGTAGATATTTGAATTAAATTCCTTGTTGGTTTTTTTTTTTTTCTTCTACCCTACATCAAATGCGCATGTGCGAACTTTAATTTCTGTTGCTAGTACGTTGAATGTGAATGAATTGATCTATATACGTAGATGTCTTGTATATATATTCGCCATATGCACTTTACTATGCTACAGGGAAAACATTTGGCCCACTAAAAATTCTGAAAACGCACTTAATTCTTAATACGGCGATTAAGCAGACCGTGTATGATATAGATACCTATATTTTGCAGAGGAGTCTATTTAAAGGCGGAGACAACCCCGACACACCCATAAAATGGTGTGGATTATCCCTTTCATTCAATCGAAATTTATCTGTCGAGAAAAATTGGCCCTAAAGGTGATCTGATTGGCTGTTGGAGATTTGAAACTACCAAATCCTGCGACTGACAGGTTAAAACTGGCCAACTGTCCAAGTTAATTACCTA
The DNA here is from genome assembly GCA_028554795.2 of Sinohyriopsis cumingii. Taxonomy (NCBI): domain Eukaryota; kingdom Metazoa; phylum Mollusca; class Bivalvia; order Unionida; family Unionidae; genus Sinohyriopsis; species Sinohyriopsis cumingii. Next base: position 28,928,223 of record CM068828.1, read on the forward strand.
CTGTTCCGTACATCAAGAGACTGCTCAACAGGCGTTTCGTATTATACCTTGTTTGATATGGTTAAGGAACTATAAAATCCATATGCTCGACCGATCACAGTTCATTATGACTATAGAATACCTCTACCTTACTAGCGAGTGACCGTTTTTAAACATCGGCATTTAAAGGGAAAATACACATTGTATATTGTGCATATGACAGATATAGTCTTCAGTTTTGTATTCTTAGATGTGTTGAAGGAAAAGGCCACTTATCAAGTGAAAACAGTCACTATTCAAACGAAACTCTATATCGATAGCACAGAAACTAACGGCTGTCGAACATCGGTTGATAATAGGTTCATATGCTTTCTTTACAAAATTTTTAATTTTATCTACTCTAATATACCACCACCTTAATTTGTAGCTCTGTAAATCATTGGCATATCCAAAAAAATTATTTTTATTTGAACAAGAAGTGATTTATTCGTGTATAACTATTTATATAATCTGATCCCCGTCTTCTTTACACACTTGCGCTTCGTGTCCACGTAATTCATGTCATTGATCCGTGTGGTCCCGTTCAACCAGAATCTTGTGTGAGTCAGTGAGATCCACGCCGAGAGAAATTCTGGTCAAGGTATAATAGATTGTTATCGTGTTTTCTTCTGTCTGAACAATACATCATCTATACATTGAAGTCCATCAGCTATATTCATGCATACATGATAAATGCAAACATATTTATAACGTATGTTAGAGGTAGTAGAATGTTATTGATGTCAGAGCAGGCTATGAGTTCGTCTTTTATATGCTCGGCTTTAGTGTTACAGTCCGACCACTTGCAAGAATTTCTCCTTTTTTTTTAAAACCGATCACTTTTATTTAGGCATCCTGGGATAACGAACTACATTCATTTACTTACCTCCGAAACCAAAGAGCTTGACAACATGAAAACTACTCACCTACGAAACTGAAGATTTTACAACAGGTATGCTCCAATAAGCAAGGGCAATTTTACGTTTACCAAAAAATACATGTTAACACATTTTTACGAAGAATTATGCTAAGTTTAAATTTCAATAAAGATATGTATATTATGCATAGTAGCGATGGTACAAGTTATCGTATATAAGTGTTTTCTAGCCAAAAAACATATTTTGTATTGGACGACATGATTCTCCCCCTACCCACTTCATGCCCCCTCAAGTTAGTCTAAACAACTGCGAAAACAAACTTTGTTGAGGCAACAGCGTTTATTTCATAATTGTTTTCTCGTCGAGGACATATTATTGAATCGTCGCCGTAATCAAACAAAATAATGGTTTGATCCAGAAACACCCAACCCTTATATAAGACATCTGATATATTTCACACAAAATTGCTAGCAATTTTTATATCTGATATTTCACTCAAACTTGCTGGAGATTTCTCGAGATATTTTTAACGTCTCAGGTTTTGCAATAATATAACTCTCATCGTCATGACAAAACAAGTACATATTTATTTTACCGCTGATAAGAAGATCCGGTTCCAACATTTTGATCAATTTTCCATGAGAAACTATTGTCTTATAAACGTAATTTTTTTTAGCTCATCGTCAACTGTAATTTTTATGTATTTGTTTTGCAATATTGGATTATAAAGATTATTAACAGTTTTAACGAGCTCTTTTGTGATCAATGTAAGTTTATCAAAATATTCCGAATAATCATTGCAAACAAGACACAACTTTATCTTGCTTTTATTTTTGAAGTACGCGCTTTACTTCTCTATACTTGTTGTTGTGAAGTATAATTGTCATATGCTTACCCTGGAAGAGAATTCTCTTCGTCTTTAACGTAGTATCTTCCACGGTAATATCTTCCATTGTATTTAATATTTTACAGAAAATTTGCCCAATTTTAAATCATTAATTTTAATAATATTACGTACCATATGTTGTGCAATCAATGCCTATGCCTATGCACAAGACAAAGGTCCACGTTTATCAGTGTCCAAGTTGATGTCATCTGCGGATAAGTTTAGATACCAAACAACAATCAAATCTTACATATTTTTATATTTTTTTCTGTCAGCAGCTTTCCAGCTTCCATTTTATAGTCTTTTAATGAAATTGTTTTAAAGATCATAGTCAAATAATCAACAGGTTTAATGGTATTACTGATATGTGTTATGTCATCGAGTGTTTGATAAATAGATTGCGTTGAGTACAGCTGTATGACTTAATCTTAGACTGAATTGCGTTTACTGTAATCAGTGCCGCATTTATTTGTTCAGAAGAATATTTTTTATAATCGCTGTTTGTCAGAGAATCTACTAATATCAGATGTGCTGTCGCAAACGAATTGGCGTCATAGTCCATTACCAACTCACGAAATATCCTACGTTTAGCAGAACTATCTCTTATCCAGCGATTTTTTGTGAGTCGATTTGTTTAGTTCTGCTAGTTCGTCAAGTTCGTCATGAGCTTTTTTATTCGATCTTGTTCTTGGTTCTTACCACCATGAGATTTTGTTTTTACGAAGATAGATCTGTTGATTGTCGTATAATTTTCCTTGCTAATCTCGAGCAACATCTTTGTCAACAGCGACTCAACTCGTAATCGCTGTTCCTCGCAGTTGTTTGGATGACAATACTTACTAATAATAGCAAAATTTTGGATATCTTTTTTTAGTCGTGGACCTCGTATTCTAGCAACTCTAACAAAGTTATCTTCGTTTTCTTGGTGATCAGGTGATTTGAGTGTTAAACTTTTCATTCTAGTGATTTCATTAACTGCTTGAGCTTCTCTAGCACTTTTGGGGTCCAGCCGTTCAATGTCAGCTCTTTATACTTTTTTGTTTCATGATCAAATATGGTATTGTAAAACTCTTTTGCGACTCTGATCGACGGAGAATCAACATACATTTATAAATAATTTCACGTTAAAGTCGATCGCATAGCGTTCTTTGTTAACATACTACATTTACACTAAATAGCAACGACCTACACTAAATCATCAATCATGTACACCTGCAACATTGTCAAACCAGATAAGAACTTTCTGCTTTGAAAACATGTATCCGAAAGTAAATATACTCGTTAACCGTGTTAGCATCAGCGATAGTAAACTGTTGTCTCATTGAGATATAAATACCCGTTGCGCTGCACAGAGTTGTCCATGTGGTAGTGTCTGTCGATCCCTCTAATCTCCAGTTGTATATGCGTCCGACACCAGCATGTAATCGTCCTCGTATATGAAACTTCCAAATTGCAACAGCGTCAGGGCACTGCATTTTTATCCAAAAATTGGTTGTTTCTTCATATGTTGTCCACTCGGGACCTCCAGATATAACGATGTTCAACGAAAAAGAAACATTTGGATTATTTCAATGATATTGTGTTGATGCCGATGCAACAAAATCCCAACGATTATCTGTCAAATCAACAAGATGTGGAATATAACCGACTTTAATGCGAGCTCGTTTTGTGCTGCCAGCAACAATATCTACGTACAGATTATTTACGATATCTGATACATCAACAGGAACGTATGTTGATGTTATGTTATTTGCTACCATGTCGATGGCTCCTGTGATTGTGCCTCAGCTGATGTACCTGCAACAGCAACTGCATTATTTGCTGCCACATCGACTAAGATTTGTTTATCAGATCAAATGGGGACACTGGATAATATGTTGTTGTTATCTTGCTTTACCCCATACTTAGCGTGCCTTTCATTGTGTCGCCGGATTTTGCTACTCTTATTGCGGTATAACCAGTAATCATGTCATCGAAGTAGTTCGTGTTTGTCAGATCTGATGTTGTTCCTGGAAACGCAATTGATGTTATCTTGTTGACGCCCATGTTAAGATTACCTGTCACTGTGTCGCCGGATTTTATTAGAACGTACTGGATCTGGCAAAACAAACTTGTTGATGAATTTGCTACTCAACAACATATTCAACTACGATCGGGTGTATATTTATATGATCAATCCTCAGCAGGACAAATATATGCTGCTTAACGAGTACAATGAAGACCTAAAAGAATGAACTTGGTGCTGGCGAAGATATATTTGTTATAAGGACACCTGAAGATCTTGTTCCTGTTGTCGAGCTAGACTCAGACAAACATAAGATTATCGTTTTTGATGACATCCCGTTGAGCAATACTGAAATGGACAAGATCAAATCCTACTTTTCATTGTCAAGCAATCGAAGATGTAATGCAATTATCTTGCCGAAGGTTTGAAAACGTTAATCGTTTTATCAGAAAAAATACGGGTTGTTTTGTATTGTTTAACGAACTGGACAATATTGACGTGCAAAACATAGCACAAGAACAATGCGGTGATGTTTACAGGGACAAATTTGTTGAGCTGTATCATTAGGCCGCTCATGGTAATCATACTTTTTTCTTATTCAGTAAACTTGCCAGATATACCAAGCATATGTTTCGACGCAGAATTGACAAGTTCTTGGATTGTAAACAAGTATAAAATTAACGTATTATTCACAATAATGGACAAGGCGCGGATAAATCTTCTAAATATGTGGCAACAATATCTGAAGTTTAAGAAGAAAGTTGAGAAGTTGAGCAAGAACGTGCTGGACAACAGCAAACAGCAGAATAAAAGGCTAGACCCTTTAAGCCTATCACCAAATCTGTACTTGGTAAGCAGCCCGGTGTTGATAAAGTATCACCGGAAGATATAGACATATTAAAAGAAAAAACATTTGTGAGGACTACTTAAAGAAGGACAAAATAAAGTTGCTGCAGATATTGTTGAGTGACTTGGTGATCCTGATGCACGACAAGCTGAGATTTTAGAAAAAAATGAAAGAAAAAGATTTGTTATTTAATAAGCAAATGAGAGAACAACGCGAAAGACCAAAAATATTTGAGGAAGTAAAGAAGAAATAAAAATAACAGAAAATTATAAAAACACCATCTACAAAACATTTAATCATTTAGAATATTTTGCCTTTGTGATTAAAATAAAGATGTTAATTTTAAAAATATACAGAAAATAAGGTTATGGACTAAAAATCAAAAAGAATCTTTATTTAAAAAATATGAATAATGTAATACAAAAAGCAGATGAGGCTAGGAAAGGTTTAGATTCCGCAACGGAAATTAATGATGCTGAAAAATATTATAAGATAGTACGACAAGGTGTTATTGCTAAGATATATTTGAAATTTTCTGATAGAGTTTTAAGATCTGGAAAAGGTTTTACTGCTGAATTTTTTTCTTCAAACAATGGCGAAAGAAATATAAGATGAAGAGTTATATAAAATGGAAAAAGACGAGCAGCAGAGTATAGAATATGATCAACAATTTGAAACAGATTCTGAATACGATACTGTGGAAGAAACATCAGGTAGAAGATTAAAGATCTTTAACTCGTCAGCTGATATTATCGATCGACTGATGCTGCTAATCTTATCGAAAGCTGGAAACACTAGCGCATAACAAATAAATTTTTTCGTTGCTGACGCTGATATTCGACTCATCTCAGACAACATCGAACAGCGCAAACTTTTCCATGTTCTATAATCCTATCATTGAACGTGATCCTTGTACTCCAGCGATCCCAAAGCAATATGCGATCGGATTAGAATCTGTTGCTGTCTGGCACTCTACGGAAAGTGTTAAAACTAACGTCAATGATTTTACGTTTGGGTGAAAACCAACGGCATCATCGAGTGGAAATCTGTTAAGATACCACAAGATGCCTACAATGCCACAGATATCAACAAAACAATAAAATATCTTATTACCGCTGGTAGCAGTCGTATATCACCTGAAAATTTCGAGATCATTCCGAATTATAACACGTTACGGGCAAGAATAACATTAAAAAACAAATTGTTTGTTGATCTTGCCAGACAAAACACAATCGGATCATTGCTCTGATTAAAAAAATGATATCATATGACAGTGAATCAGCCGTCAACATCACAGATGCAAACACAATCCTGATAAACTGTTCTATTGCGACTGGGTCATACACGGCACGAGGTAGCCAAGGGCAGACAATTTTTTCGTTTAGTCCTAATGTTTCACCTGGTTCGCTGATGAAAGTAAATCCGAGACAGATAATATAATATCCGATCAATGTTGAAAAGCAAATATCATCTATCACGATGACATCTACCCATCAATCAGGTCGTCAGATTGATCTTAACAACGAAATTGTGACTTACTATTTGCATCTGCGGTTGGTCAAATGATCATAGTGAGCTAGCTCACCGCAGTCGGTTAACCGACCAAAGTTAACTAACCACAGTTAGCTAGCTGACCAAAGTCATTTTTATCAGACATTTTGTATAAACAAGATGAAACAACGAAAAATTTATCACGGAAAAATAGCAGGTGTTTTTTTTAAAAATATCTTTTAAAAAATAACAGACAATATACATGGAATAGCTAACAAAGTAGCGCCAATCGCGTTAGACGAGTCAAAGGCTTTTGCAACCGGGGCAGCATCTTCAGCAAGAACAGTTGTCGGGCAATAGATCTCTGGTAAAATCAAAGGTGGAGTGCTAAGTGGTTCGGATATAAAACGGATATAAATAGCTCCATCATCAGAAACATCATGTGCGATGATAACGACGACAAAAAAGCGAAGAGTTCTCCAAACTCTATATTGTCTAGCCTCTTTCTGCCGTCAAACTTTGTGTGGGTAGGTGGATACGTAAGTACGTAGATACTTGGATAAGTAGGTAGGTGCATACGTCAGTGGATCTATTTCTCCCTTCAAAATAAACAAAGAAACAACCTAAATCTTCTGTCAGATTTCGTACAGGGAATAGATCATTACTCCCCTCTCGTTATTTCAGACATCGTCCTATCGTAATTCAAACAGATACCAAAAGCTACCTGGTCAAGCCTAACATGGCAGACCATAAACAAACCTAGTTTCATAAGATTAATGTACTTCCTAACGGCTATTTCATCACTGACTCACATTAATATCACACGAGACATAACAGTTCCGTTCTCTTCTTAATTACACAAATGAATGAATGAAATTCATTACATGCCTTAACTACATTATTTTCAGGAATACACACACTAAAGTCTTTAGCATACATGAAATCTCACTTCATGGCTTAACAACTTTAATTTCAGTCAATACGCACTCAAATTTGTATCATACGTGAAATCATCTAAGATGGGAGAATTCACAATCTCGTAACTCGTATCAACTAAAGTAATGCATGAAATTCATAGAATAACTGATTCCTATAATAATCAAGACGACAAATTCAAGCAATTCGTCAAACTTATATAAAGAAGATCATTGTACGAATTCAGATAGATGAACTCAAACACAGTTATACTCATGTCAAGAAAATTTATCTATGGATTTAACAAATAAATTCATGCAAATAAAAGCAAATAAATTCCAGCAAATCATTATAATGGTATCAACGAATTACATGAGATTGACGCAAATACTTTTCGCTCCTACCATCGACTTTCCAGACATCTAAATTCAGTCTCGAAGTCTCCTATTTGTTTCCTCTTGCAGCAAATCATAGGCTGACTAAATTTTTCAATAGGGTATATTAAAAGGAAGAAATTTCGAGTGGAAAATACGTCTCTTCTTTAGCATAACCAATCATGATTAAATATATCTAAAGCCTTTTTAAAAAAGACGCAAAAATTGTGGTCAGTCTGACTTCTAGATTTCCGAATAAGTGATTCTGGACAATCTCAAATCTGACATTTTCGATACAAAGATCGAATTCAACCTTTTCCTTCCAATATGTCTGACTGTTAAATAAACGAAGGCTTGATTAAGAATCACTTCCTCTCACGACACAGACATTAAAAATCATAGCAGTATAGCGATTTAACAGCACCTGTCCCCATGCATCTTATTAATTGTTCTCTTGCCCAAATTAATATGCTTTTTTTAGATTACGGTGATAGTTTTAGCAGTTGTGTTCCAACTAGTGAAATCAAACATCTTTGACTAGATCGTTAGCTATCCCATTAGATCGCCGTAGATCTCGTATTTTAGAAGATCAGGCCTACATTTAACGGGTCTACACAACGATATTAAATGTTGTCTTAGATCTTCTGTTAAATCTGTCAACAAGTTTAAAATCTTTACAAAAATAAAATCAAATTTTATATATTTTGACGACCATAAACTTCGAGTTGTCCAATACACATAAACGGCTTTAGCATATCCCAAAATATCTGATGTTTTGTGACAGTAAAATCAAATTTTTTAAAATCTTTTTTTGCAAAGTTATACTTGGCATCATATCGTGATTGCGCCGCATCATAAACTTGTTCGTGTTTAGGTATAATACCTGGCTCATCAGCGAGTTCATCATCAGGTATGGGAAACAAATATGTTTCTAGATCGAACTCGGAGTGCTTTGCAATCAGGTGTAAAGAACCTTTATTGATCAGTGGACCACTAGCGGTCTGAGGTATACTTTGTGTCATATGATCAAGATCATCTCGAAGATCAGACAATCGTTGAAACATAATCTTTTATCAGCGACATTATTCATAAAACTTTTATCAAACAGAAGTAATAAATACCAGACGAAAAAGGGAGTTTTGTCAAAGCTAAAATATTTAATAGGAACCTGCTCTTTGACGCGGTTCAAGTTTTTATAAGCAACAAAACAGACAGATCTCAAACATGTTAATCTTATTTTTGGATATGATCCTTACTCGGCGTTTGAGGTACTGTTAATAGATTCTGAGGTATTAGAACTTGAGAAAGATAAAAGATTTATGTCAGGTATGACAGGGACACAGTCATGAAATGGGCTTATTGTTGCTTAAAAGGGAAAATCTTAGGGATGTTCTAAAGATTGATCTGTCATTGGCTTGCTGATCATAGAAGCTCAAGTTTGTGTTAAATAGTTGAATAACATGGAACGGTTTGTTACTCGAGTTAATGTTGTAAACACATATCAAGCTGAAAAGGCTATGAGAAACATGTTCATGGTGATGTTAATACGATGGCCCATTTCGAAGTAGAACAAGAACAAAAATCTTATTTTGCTTAACAACGTCGAAGTTGATCGCATGTTGAAATGCGGTAAGATTTGGATTGAATACAACATAGAAGCTCTAAACAAATATGTGAATTGCTGTTTGACTTACAGCGATATTGCTGCTATGCTAACCGATAAGTGATTCGTAACGAAAGAAGATTCTATCAAATGTTGTTGTTAAGTATGCGGATTTTGTGGTGCCATCAGCGCATATTTGACTGATGTTGGATGAATATTAAAATACTTTGCCGCTGATGAAATTGAATGAAATAATGTTTCTTCTCCTGTGACAGAGTTAGTTCATGTAACAGATGTTCTAGGACTCTTGAAATTAATACCACCTTCTCTGCTGCGTCTTGTATTTTCCTCTCGTGTAACAATGTCAAGATTTTCAGGTCGGTTGTCAATCTTTATTCCGTTAATGTGATCAATGATAAGACCTTCGGGGAAAGGTCCGTTAAATACCTCATAAACAAAACGATGTGAGTAATAGTTAATAAAATTATTGTTTCATCTGATCATAACCATCAAATAACAGGTATTACCAACACGACCAAGAACGTTGTTTTTGTTCTAATGTTACTGACAACTTCGCCCTCTGCTTGCCTCATGCAAATCGTAGTTCGGATGCTGTTTAAATTCATCTCTCACGGATAAATTTGCAATCTTATTGTCGGTGACGTGATCATTTATATGATACATTTGCATTCCAGCTGGAATGTCATCATTGAAAAGTGTCTAGATAAATGTATGCAAAAACATGTCAGTGTATTTTGCATCATTGCTGGACATTAATTTTATCTTATAACCAGCCGGTGTTATAATCCCGAACGAAGTTTTAGTTTTAAGATTAAAAATAACTCCAAAATCATTGCCAGCAAACAGGTTATATTTTGGATGACACCAGAACATTTCCTGACACCTTGCAAGATCGTTTACGACGATAGATCGTTTGAATAAATTTGTCATCATATACTGTACGTTTTTCAAATCTCTAATTGGCAATTTCGTATCGTACTATTACAGAAGTATAAAACACAATATTATATTATGCTGAAACTTGCAGCTATCGGTAAACAAAGTTTGTTTGTGACAAAATATCGACTAAAAAATTGCTTCAGCATTTGCCGGATTCGACAATAGCTGGAGTTTTGATAATAAACTTTTACTAACAAATTTCTCATCTACAAATCTGTTTCGTTTACTTCAACAAACACTAAAATCTGATCTTGCCAAGCATAGCGGATTAAAGATCATTGTTCAATTTCATGTGCGTTTTTCAAAGACAAGTATATCATTATATCGGCAATCTGATCAGACGAAATTATCTCAACAGCAATTCGAAGAACTTGCTGATCCTTAATTACATCGCTATCCCGCCGAGTTTTGATTGGAACAAATGTCATTGTCAGATGATATATTTCAGGAGAAACAGAACAATTTGATGAATATACAGCATCTGGATCGGAGTGGAGATTCGATAAAATAACAGAAATTTTGTTTCATACAATAAAACATAATCCATTGCGAGATAGCTCATATGTCGATCTGCCAACTAAAATTAAAAACTCTAAATGTTGTATCAATGTCAAGAACAACGATAACAAATGTTTCCACCGGACTTTATTATCAGCGTTGTTCCTGGTAGATAAGCACACCGACAGAGTATCAAATTACATATCATTCTAACAATCTAAACTTTTCCGGATTATATTTCCCGTTTCTAAGTATAAAATTCCAAAATTTGAGAAACAAAACAGTTTAGGTTCACTAGGAGGTATTAATGTGTTTGGAGTCCATCATCATTCACAAAAGATCTACCCAAGATATATCAGCGATCGAGCCTTATCATATCTCGCAAGATCCAAACAAGCAACAATAAGCTTGCTTTTTTTAATAAAAATCATTATGTATGGATCAAAAACTGTAACGTGTTAGTCGGTGGGCAGTATAACAAACACAAAGAAAAGAAATATTTCTGCTTCAGATGTTTACACGGCTGTAAGTCTCAGCTGGTCAGATCGTCAACTAGAATATTGTTCTAACGTACAAGGAATGTATATGTCAGGTAAAGATGAAAATATATTACAGTTAACGAACTACACTCACAAGATGAAAGTTCATTTTATAATCTACTAAGATTTCGAATCGATTCTGCTTCATGTGAAAGGAGGAGAAAATAACCCTGATAAATCCTGGACAAGAGAAGACAAGAATATGTTCATGTGGTATTGCATATAAAGTTAAATGCGCTGATGATAAAAGTTTATCAAAAACTGTTCAATTGTATCGCTGTTAAATCCTGTTTTGTGGCTACTGAAAAGTCTTATCAACGAGGTTGATGCCATCATGATGTTGCTCGATAGGACAATGAATATGAAACCGCTTACTATTGTACAGGAAAAAGAATTTGATTCAGCAAAAATATGTCATATTTGCAATCAGGTGTTTACGACTCAAGATCGAGTAAAAGATCACTTTCATAGTACAGATAAATATCGAGGTCCTGCTCATGACAAATGCAATCTTAAATATATCGCACCAGAAATTTGTTCCTGTTGTCGCACATAATTTTCGAGGATACGATTATCATATTATCGTAGAAGCATTCGGCAACAAAGATGTAATAAACCGCCTGAAAATCAATAACAACGATAAAATTAAAAGCATCCCAATTAATACGGAAAGCTATATGCCAGCGACACTTGGGAAGTTGAGATTTATTGATAGTTTAGTTTATGGCGGCATGGTTAGACAAACTTTTGAAAGGAGGTGGAAAGTTTGATAATTTGACTGATCATTTCGGTGACAAAGCAAATTTACTTACAAGAAAAGGTATCTTTCCATACTAATATGTTGACGACTGGGATAGATTTAATGAAACATGTTTACCTGACCGGGACAGGTTTATTCCAGGTTAAAACTTGAAAGTGTCAGCGATGATGACTATGCTTACGCTCAGCAAATTTGGAATGAATTGGACTGTAAAAACTTTGTTGATTATCACGATCTGTATCTGATCACATATGTGTTGTTGCTCGCTGATATATTTGAGAATTTTAGAGATGACAGCGCTGATAACTACGGTCTTGATCAGGCATGGTATTACTCAGCACCGGGACTATCATGGGACGCATTACTCAAGCGCAGCAAAATAAAATTGGAACTGTTAACAGACTCTGACATGTTTTATTTCACATAACGTGAGATCAGAGGTGGTATTAGTGTAGTAATAAAAAATATCCGAAAGCTAATAACACTGGTCAACAGTGAAATCATTACTGACTTGAAAAGGCCCTGTAGTATTTTGGTGTGCCGAACACGAATATAACCGTGAAAAATTTGTATTGGCTCTCGTTTTGAAGATATTCATATACCTCATTTTCTATGTTTCACTGTGTAAATTTCTCCAGTAGGACTGCAGCAACATCCGGAATAATGATGTAACATTGCATAATACCATCATGCTCACATCATCCACAGTTGATTGCATCATTTTCTGATGCAATGCAATACTAATGCCATGCGGCTGCTGAAGTAAGTTGACGTCAGCAGTGTACTATACATGTGTAGGCCTATTATACTAATGCCAGGCGGCTGCTGAAGCTGACGTAAGCAGTGTACTATATAAAGCCCAATCAGATAGGTTCAGCATTTAAAATATTTTAGACGTTGTGCGAGACAGTTCAAGCTACTGTTACATAAAACTTATTATTTTATCCATTTACGTACAATAAAGAACAGTAATGCCTCGAAAGTGTGTTAATACCGCGGACAATTTTTGCTATATTTGTGGGGAAGTGACATTTGCCAACCAGAAGAAAAGTATCAATTCTCAAGTGAAGAAGGCATATCATCTTTACTTCGGATGCAAGGTTGGTGACCAAGACAAGCCTTGGGCTCCGCATATATGCTGTGCTACATGTACAACACAGCTTTCACAGTGGTTGAATTGAAAAAGGTCATCAATGCCGTTTGCAGTCCCAATGGTGTGGAGAGAGCCAAGCAACCACCTAAATGACTGTTACTTCTGCTTGGTTCCTCCTCTTTCCGGCGGAATAACGAAGCAAAAGAAGTCGAGAATAGTCTACCCAAACATTCCGTCTGCATTGAGACCAGTTCCACATGGTGAGGGACTTCCTATTCCAGAACCTCCAGCAGAATATTCTCTTGATTCATCTGACGAAGACAAAGGTGAGTCGACCTGTTCTTCTCCTGGTCCATCAGCATGCAGTGATCCAGATTTTCACTGTGGTGCATCATCAACCCCACACAGAATAACACAGGAAGAACTAAATGACCTGATTCGTGATTTGGACTTATCAAAGAACAAGGCAGAATTGCTAGGATCAAGACTCCAACAATGGAATCTTCTAGAAGAAGATGTCACAATTACTGCATATCGAAAGCGCCACCAGCAATTGGAGCCTTTCTTCAGAAAGGAAAGTAATCTGATATTCTGTTCCGATATTGAGGGCCTCATGAATGCTTTAAAAATCACTCATGACCCACAAGAATGGAGACTATTTGTGGACTCTTCGAAACTGAGTCTCAAGGCTGTGCTTTTGCACAATGGAAACATTCTTCCATCTATTCCAGTAGCGTATGCTGTCCACATGAAAGAGACATACGATAACTTAAGGCAGCTACTGAATTCCATTGAGTATAACAAGTACAGCTGGCACCTCTGTGGTGATTTGAAGGTAGTTGCCCTTTTAATGGGACTGCAGCAAGGATATACAAAATACATGTGTTTCTTATGCGAGTGGGATAGCCGAGCAAGGAAAATGCACTACATGAGGAAGGAATGGACTCACAGGCAGAATGTAGCCATTGGAGAGAAGAATATCCAACACCCAGCTCTGGTTGAGGCTCAGAAAATCTTGCTACCACCCCTTCACATCAAACTAGGTTTGATGAAGAACTTCGTGAAAGCCATTGACCGGACTTTGCCAGCATTCCGATACCTGCATGAAAAATTCCCTCGACTCAGCGAAGCAAAGATTAAAGAGGGAGTTTTTGTGGGTCCTCAGATTGGAGAGCTTTTCAAAGATGACCGGTTCAACAACTTGCTGGAAGGTGACGCGAAACAAGCATGGAATGCTTTTCGCCTAGTTTCTACAAACTTCCTCGGAAATGTTAGGGCAGAAAACTATAAGGAACTAGTAGAAGACATGTTGATGAAGTATAAGAAACTTGGCTGCAATATGTCTCTAAAGATTCACTTCCTTCATTCCCATTTGGATTTCTTTCCTAGCAACTGTGGTATTGTTAGTGATGAACACAGCGAACGTTTTCATCAAGATATCGCAACAATGGAACAAAGATACCAGGGAAAATGGTCCACTACAATGCTGGCTGACTACTGCTGGACACTCCTCAGAGATGCTCCCGAACAGCTGTACAAGAGACAGGCGAAGAAATCTAAGATGTAGTCAATGACTTGATTTTTTATAGGTAGGCTATTACAGTTGACCTTTTACTATTGGAATGCATTTCGTTATGTAAACATTAATTTCTTGCAGATTACAAAAAAACTAGAGCCAATTTTGCAATTTGACTGTCATATTCGTGTTCAGCACATAAAAATTGATAAGAATTGACTAATTTTATTTCAGTAACATGACTTTTGTAAAAAATTTGTTGTCCAGTGTAATATGTACATGAGCGACTATGATAAGGCGTGGCCATCAGTTTCCATTGGTTATCTTGACACAAATAATCTGTACGGATGTAATGTCTGAGCCGATGCCGTATAGAGGATTTCATTGGATAAGTCCGGATCAGTTTTTCAAAGAATCGGATTAAATTATACCAGATGATATTGGATATTTTGTAGAGGTTGATCTTGACTATCCTATTAAGCTACATGACGCTCATAACGATTATCCATTTTGTCCCGAATCAATGTTGATCGACTAGAATTTGCTATCAGAGCAACAACGTAAATTATTCGTCTAGTACTAGCACTAGTGGTAAATCCGTTGTTCGAAAACTAGTTCCCAATTTTCTTGACAAACGGAGATATATTTTGCATTACAAAAATCTTAAACATGCAGTCGACGCTGGTCTGATATTAAGAAAAGTTCATCGCGTGTTAAAGTTTAATCAATCACGTTGGATGAAAGATTATATCAACTCACATACTGCTCGACGAACAGTTGCAAAAACATAATTAGAGAAAAACGTCTTTAAGTTCATGAACAATAGCGTCTTCGGAAAGACCATGGAGACATTAGAAAGCGAGCCAATATAGAAATTGTTAATAACGCTGAGCGTCGTAATAAACTTTCAGCATCTGATAATTTTGTTAGTATGAAAATTTGTAATGAAAATCTTGTTACGATACATAAGAGAAAAACAAACTTGAAGTTGAATAAACCAGTTTATGTTGGTATGGCAGTACTTGAAAATATCACAGATGTTAATGCACGACTTCCACCACAATTTTGTTACGGTTAGGTGGCCTGATGCGGAGTTGTTGTTCACAGACACTGACTCGTTGATGCATGAAGTTGCATGGATAATATTTACAGAAATTGTTTCGAACACCGGGATCTGTTTATCTTTCAGATTACACAGCAAATAGTGGATGAAAAAGTAATAAGAAAGTTTAAGGATGATGAAAATTATAACGGAATTCATCAGATTGCGTAGTAAAATGTATTGCCTCAAATTATCAGATAATAAGGTTAAAAAACGAGCCAGTAGAATAAAGAGAAATCTTGTCGGTAAGGTAATAGGATTTGACAATTATAAGTCTGCGTTAGATGGGTTTAGTGGTCATGTTGAAATGATGGCAATAAAATTAAATTGTCACAAAATTGAAACTGATGTCATAATACAATCTGGTCTTAGCAATTTCGATGATAAGAGATAATGTTCAGATGGCATTAACGCATAACACATGGGAAATAAAAATGTGATGTGGATTTTAGGAAAGTAGATTTTTTAGACTGGTTGCTATAGTGATTCTCCAGCAATTTTGTGTGAAATACAGATATAAAAATTGCTAGCAATTACATAGTAAACTTGTGTGAAATGTGTAGTCTTATATCTTATATAAAGGGGTGATTCAGGATCAAACCCTATTTTGTTTGACGACGATGATGATTAAAATATGTCCTCGTGTTGATAATCGATTATGAAATAGACTGCTGCCTAGACAAAATTTGAGTTCGTATTTGTTTAGACTAACTTGCGGGGGAAGTTGGGGGGGGGGGGCAGAATCATGTTGTCGTCAAATACAAAATAGGGATTTGGGTCAGAAAAACCATTAAAAAAAGACTACTGGTAGAGAGTGGATTTCGTGCAGAAGTTTAAACCCGTTAATGGCCGGGCAAACTTCAAAAGTTTCGGTTTCTTTTTGAAAACCATCACTTTTATTTAGGCCTTATGTGATTGTGAACTACAAGTAAGAATTGCTTACCCCCGAAAACGAAGAGCTTTACAACGTGCAACACTAGGCATCTCTGAAAATGAAGAGCTTTACAACGTGCAACACTAGGCATCTCCGAAAATGAAGATTTGACAACGGAAGTGTTCCAATTACGCATCGGCAAATTTTACGCTTTGCAAAAATACACATTAACACACTTTTTTGAAAGAATTGTGCAAGTTTAAAATTACTTTCGAGATATTTATTAGAATGACATGAGTAAGTCATGAAAATTAACAAAGTAATGGGGCCAAGAAGAAACAATGGTCTAACGAGAAAAGAAATATTAGTGCTTATAAAATCCCAACTATGATGTGAACTAGGTGAGGAGTTAATAATAAACCAGCAACTATAGTAATATCTAGTAAACTACACGTGCCATTTTTTGTTGGATTGTAGTAATACATGAGACAATGAACTACTCATTGTACTCAGCCGCCACAAGGACTGTAGGTTTGCTAATTCGCTAATGGATATAAATAAAGTGGGATTTTAAACAGCGCATAAACAAGACTTCAGAGATTATTTGCATGCCTCTACGGCAATGAGTAAGATCTCGAAGGCTACCACTTCATAAGATATGGCTTCCATCTGATATTGATAGATCCTCACAGAAGCCATTAACAGAATCGTATCAACCTAAAGATCCATGAAACTGACCAATTTCATTACAGACTATGGCCGTCTTCCGATCACTGCCACTTACAACCTAAGTTGCTAGAAAATGAATATCATGATTTAACAACTATATATCAGGTAATAAAACAATAGAAATAATTATCGGACCAACAAAAGTAAGTAAATTTCAGTGAGCGTAGTCAACTTTCGTAGGAACAAAGTTGGCTATCGATTGCTTCAACTGAGTCCCAAATATATGGGCTCTACTCGCCATCCAGGCAGAAAAATGGTCAGAAACCCATTTAATTAGACGTGGGCAATTTAGGGAAAGAAAATGCATTCGCCTTGCTGCCTTTGATGTGTTTTTCAATCAATTTGCTGTTATGATCGCGTGAGCTGCGTGACGACGAATCTTGACCTAGTGTTTGTCGGTATTTCCAGTTCATCAAAATTTCATTACTTTCGATAAGTTGACTTGTCTTGGCAAATTGCAGGTCGCAACATAACAATACAATTTATGTAGAATGTGCGACCGAAATGCGTAATTATTAATCAACACAGTATAGGCAGCTTTAAAAAGATAACTTGTATTCTGAAATTCTGAAAATCGACACCCTATACGTACCACTTAAAGAGAGAGAGAGAGAGAGAAAGAGAGAATCCTAAAACTTAGCACATGTCCTTCCAAAAATGCATAATCAGTTGTAAGATCGATCAAGAATATATATTTTTTACTAAGATTGTCAATGTACAAACAACCTATTTCCCCAAAAGGCCTGGAAAGAGCAATCGCTTGAAACAATTCAGGAACTACTTTCGATTCCCAGTCCGTCTAATGGATCAGTCGCTAGTACATGGTCGTTTGTTTTCTTTACCTCATCAACATAAATAATATATATTTACCATTCTGAATTCTCAAATTATTTATAATTGGTGCAAAAGAACTGAAAGCAAAACTAAATTATAATCGCATCAATACCGGTTTGTGGCATCCCCTACAATGAACATGTTTCTCTCCACATTTTCGTCCAGTTCATATACGGAAACAACTAATATGCAAGTCCTGTAACATCCCATTCTCTAGTGCTGACCATTCACAGGTACCATTGCACTCATGTTTAGCTATTTCTGGATACCTTTGTACTCATGTTGGATGTTTCAGGATAAACTGTTTTGAAACCCGATTACATCCTAAAGGTTTATTTAACATTATTCTTTGGATCATTCTTCACTATCTTCAACCCATAGTTATCTCTAGCCAGGCAAACTGGGCATACCTTGATACCACTAGAGGCAAGTAATAGACTCTAAATGGTATAACAGCCACGCATAACTATTAATTAGGTTCCATATATATATTTCCTTCATTTTTCTAACATGGACGAAATCCAGTGCATTAGTGGCTAGATCAGTTGCAGTAAATTAACTTATTTTGGGCATAAAATGACCAGCCGGGGAGGGGGCTTGGATTTTCTTTCTGTCATTGCAGCGAATATTATGTACAGAGTTAGATCTTTTTTCTAGAACTCAGAGCAAGAGTATTGTTTCAAGCTCCAAAAAATACCTGTCTTAAACTCGGTATAGGCTAAACTGCATTTATGGAAAATCACACCCATTTTGTTATTGTACATAAAACTTTGAGTCGGAGCGCAATTAACAATATAATAACAGACATCACTGCGTAGAAAATGAAGGAAAAATAACAGGAAAATAATAATGATGTTCTCATTGACTACAATAGGAATCAATACCAGCTGATTCAATTAGTTAATGATACCTGCAGGGGTTAGTGCCACTGAAGAAAAAAAACACTGCTACAAAATCATCTGCACTGAAATTTGCAGTTATTACAGGAATAAAAATAGCAGAAAATAACATAGCACATGCTGACCTGACAAACAACTGCACAACTAATGACGGGAGCAGGGTCTTAAAGCCAGCTGGGCTAAAATTGATACATTTTGGAATACAAAATGCATAATTATTCTCTGGCATTGTATGCTCCGCGTACTTAATATAATTAGTTCAGTTTACAAAGTGTGGAAACCAAGTCTGAGGTAGTTTGAGACCAATCAAATATACATCAATCTGGCAGTGGCATTGTTCAAACGGCAACGTCTAAATTGGATCCAAGAGAAGTCAGGTCGCTTGAGCATGGTTCTGGGTGTATGATGATAGCAGACAAGGGACAGCAAGTTATGTGTGTTATGGTCCAAATGTGAAGCATCTGGTAACTAGCTATGACGATGAAAGAAACTCTTCCAGCTCCAGTTATATTCACACAAAAATGAAACAAAAGCATAAAGACAAATACATATACTACCCCCACCACTAAAAGAGTGGCATTCTTCACATTAATAAGTTAAATTTCTGAATGCGTCCACAGCCTTTAAATATTTGGATTTAAAAAATATTTATCGCTGAAGATTAAGAGATAGTGTCAGACTCCAGTATTTCAAACTTTCAAGGAAATTTCAGGAGAGAATAGTTCAGTATTCAGCTACTTATGAATGAAAATCATTCCTTGGCGGCAATAAATTTACCTCGATATATAACAAGATCTCTTGTCTAGCAAGCATCTACCTAATACCCCAATACAAGAGCAGCGGATCGGTGGGATGCTTTCTGTTGAAATTTCTTTCAGTACTGTTGTTTGCATATGTTAAGAAAACTACTGTTATAAGATTTTCTTGACTTTCTATCTTCAAAATGTGACGCCATTTGACCAATACTGAAAGGCCCTTTTGCCAGGACGCATTCTATCAAAGTTGTTCAATTTCTTTTTAACGGGTTTGTTTTGCTTGTTAAAGATAAAGATGCATACACAGTTTTGTTTTCTTGCTTTTAGTGCTGAAATGACATCATTTATAAAAAAATTTGAAAAAACTTGTGTTAGAAAGCTCTCTCTCTCTCACGCACGCACACATATACACACGCACACAAATTCAGTTCAGCAGTTGTTGAGAAGTAGTGATTCAAGTTTTGTTTTGTTTTTTGTTTTAGTGATAATGGTCATATTTATTCATATTTGTGCCCACTCTGAAAAATCTTTCTGCCAGGATGTTTTCTCTCAGGGTTGGTCAATTTTTTATTTGAAGATTTTGTAGATAATGCTCTTTCAGAGTTTTTCTATTTTTGTAAACGGCGGCCACATTTAATGCCGAATCGACATCATTTGCACAAATTTGAAAGACCACGATGGTTTCTGTAAAATACGATCGATTCTATTTTGCGTTTGTGTGTAGAAGTCACTTAAATTATTTACTATTTTGATAATAGAGGCCATATTTTGTGGCGAATTAGTATCAAATGCATACAAAGCACTCGAGGCCAAGATGCTTCATCTCAAACATGGGCAAATTCTGTCAAGCACTTTTTGAGAAGAAATTTTAAAGTAATAGCTGTATATTTGATGGCAAATCGGCATCATCTGTAAAAAATAAAAACAAATAAAAATAAAAATAACAAAATAAAGGTCCTCATATCAGGATGATTTTTGTCAACTTAGATCAAACAAAATATTCAGTAATTTTGAAGACCAATATTTCTTTTACCTTCTCTTTTTTGAATCATCGGCCACTTTTATTGGTGTAACATATTTAAAGGTCTTGATACCAAGATCATTTCTGCAAAATATTATTATGTACTCTAAGGCAGTTTTTAACATGAATTTTATGTTTTAATGGTGCCCTATTTGACAGCTAATAAGCATCATTTGTACAATCTTTTAAAGTCCCCAACACCAGGATGCTTTGTTGCAGTGCAATTATTTAGAAGGCTTTGAGAAGGTTTTATATCAAAGCATATATGCTCGATTGCTTTTCCTCAAACTTAAAGGTACAATTTTTATTGAAAGCAGCCATATTTCATAAAGGATTGGTATATTTTGTAATTTAAAACATTGTCATGCTAGGATGTTTTCAATAAATTTTTATCAGATCATCTTCGATAGTTTTAAAGAAGTCGTTTCAAGCTATGGCGAATGGACATCATTTGAAAAAATTATACCCATTAGTTACAGAGAAGAAGTTGTTTCAAGCTATGGCAAATGGACATCATTTGAAAAAATTATACCCATTAGTTATAGAAAAGAAGTAGTTTCAAGTTATGGCAAATGGGCATCAATTGAAAAATAGTTATATCCATTAATTTTAGAAAACAAGTCGTTTCAAGTTATGTCAAACGAGCATCATTTTAATAAAAATGAGGTACCTTGATGGCAAGTTACTCTGTAAAGATGCCGTTTAATATTTCTTTTATTTTAAACAGTGATCATATTTGATGGCGGCTTAGCATCATCAGTATAGAACAGAAAGTTTGATAGCGGATCGGCATTGTTTGTATACTTGTGCAAGGTCTCATGTCAAGATACTTTCAATCACATTAGGTAAAATTCTGTTAAACAGTGTTGCAGAAGAAGTCGTTTCTATCTATTTTAGTAGCATCGGCCATATTTAAGGAGGATTGGCATTCGGTCATGCAAGTACACCGAATACTGAAACCCATGAGATTTCTATGTAAAGTTCTCAACTGATATAGTGTTTGACTATGCATGTAAAAACCTGGAATGATCGAAGTTTTAAAGGTTTAGAAACTTATAAACAAATAAACGTGGCACTCTTATTCAAAACAGAAATTATTAGGTCATTAAACACCATACAGATTCGACTGACACAACCACACGCCTCTAAAATCGTATCCATTGAGTAAAACAATAAAATATTTGAGAAAACACATTATATATATATATATATATATATATATATATATATATATATATATATATATATATATATATATATATATATATGACATAATGACTAATATTCATACAAATGGAACACTTTTCTCATAAAATGGTTGCATTGTCTAACAATTTAACTCCTTTTATATAATCTGTTAAAAAATAATTACAAAGATTAATCAGCGGAGATGTAAGCATCCCACTCACGTAAGTCGTGTGGTGGAAATGCCCCAAAGGGTTTCCGAAAGTACAAAATTTAGCCTTTCATATCTCTTATCTTGTGACTGTAGAAACAAAATCCTGCAGACGGATGTACTTAATTAGGCAAGCCTATGATAGCGACCAATATAAAAACATTGTGAGCTAAAGTGTTTATCGAACGATAAGTATTTGTCAGTGTGAACATTTACTGATCGTATTGAGATTGTAATGAATGAATGTACTGTATTTTTGATCAATAATGTCTACAGACAGGTTCGTATTACTATATTTACAAAAAGCTCTATTAATATTTCTTCACAGCTATATATCAGACAAATGCTTGTGGTAGTTTATTATACGAATTTCAAGCAGTCGGCTAATGATTCACGAAAGTATATTGAAGTAATTTATTGAAGTTTGTGGTAATGACATAAATCTGCAAAAAGACTGGAATGTCAAAAATGTGACCGATAAAATTAGATCACTATCGTTTGGATGCATCATACAGATTCATTAAAGAGGCACAAAAGATGATGTACACATTCTATGAAACAAATTCAGAACACTTCGATAAATTGCTGAATCAGGCAGTGACCTTAAAAATAGAACAGCATAAACTTGGGCGATTTTTGAGACAAATAAAAGTAAAATTAATCTGCAGAAATTGTGCATTAAGGAGTACACCCTGAAAAGAAACATAATTCGGAATAATCATGGAATTTGAACTCAATTTATTTTACATGGTAATACCCTGTGATTCAAAAAAGAGACGGCACAAATATATATATGTATTTCTTCAGATGCTCTCATCCAACACAAAAAGTGGATGAAATTCACGATAGCTTTGGCTATGGGCGACAGCCGTCTGACAAAATTTATGTTGCAGTCATGAACTCATCCAATGGCAAACTACATTTTATAGGTCTATATCCACTGTCTTCTGTCTCACATTCATCCAATGGCAAAGCACAATGTATAGGTCTATATTCACCTGTCTTGTCTCAAACTTATCCAATGGCAACACATTGTATCGGTCTTTATTCACCTGTCTTCTGTCAGACATTCATCCAATGGCAAAATAAATTGTATAGGTCTATATCCACCTATCTTACAAGGAAAAACACAGCTTATATGTCTACATTCACTTGTCTTCCATCGACATTCATGCATTAGCAAACCACATTTTATAGGTCTATATCCACCTGTCTTGTCTGAAACTTATCTAATGGCAAACTATATTTTATAGGTCTATATCCACCTGTCTCGTCTGACCCTCATCCAGTGGCAAAACATATTTAATGGCCTCCATCCACCTGTCTTCTGCCCGACTCATCCAATGGCGAAACACATTTTATTGGTATACATCCACTTGTCTTCTGTCTGACTCTCATCCGATGGCAAAACACATTTTATATGTCTGTATCTATCTGTCTTGTCTGACAATCATCCTATGGCAAAACACATTTTATAGGTATCTATTCACGTCTTCCATCTGACATTCATGCAATAGCTAATCACACTGTATAGGTCTAAATCCACCTTTCTTCTGTCTGACACTCATCCGATGGCAAAACACATTGTATAGGTCTAAATCCACTTGTCTTCTGTCTGATAATCATCCAGTGGCAAAACCCACCTGTTTTACATGACATTCATCCAATGGGAAAACATATTTTATAGGTCTATATCCATCTGTCTTTGATGAAACTCATAGAATATTGGCAAACTACATGTTGTAGGTCTATATCCACCCGTCTTTGATGAAACTCATAGAATATTGTTGTAGGTCTATATCCACCTGTCTTTGATGAAACTCATAGAATATTGTTGTAGGTCTATATCCACCTGTCTTTGATGAAACTCATAGAATATTGTTGTAGGTCTATATCCACCTGTCTTCTGTCTGACATTGATCTAATGGCAAACCACATTTGTGTTTGTTTTGTGATGTGGATTTTTAACATAGTTATAACAATTTACCAAAGGCATGAGAAATCCATCCATAAAGTTTTGTCCAGGTCTGTTAAGTTGAACCAATGTCAGTATATGGAAGCCACTTTTATTTTTTTCCATGAAACTGATCCAGACCTTGACTCTTTCACCCCCAAATTGAAAGAGTGTTTCCTTACCCCATGTGCTAGACATCCACAAAATCTGCTAGCCACAGTTGATGAAAAACTCAAGTGAATGTGCAGAATTTTATTTTTCAAATCACGGTGATCTTGTCTGTTAACCCCACAAACAATATGGTTGTTCCTTACCCAAAGTGCAAGTAATCCACAAAGCTTGGTAACAACAGATGGTTCACTACTAAAGTTATTGTGCAGAAATAATTTTTCAGTGACTTTGACCATTGACTCCAAAATCAATAGTGGTCTTCCTTATCCAAACTACAACCCCTCCATAAAATTTGGTAACTGTGGTGGACAGCTCAAGTTACCGAGTGTAAACCAAATTGTGTGGAACTGAAGATCATACAGACAGACAGACTGAAAGATGGAAGCTGGTCAGCATAATATGCTCCACCTTATAGCAGACATACAACAATTAACTTAAAAATCTTATTAAACAATGATGAACAGCTAGAAGAATGTTGCCAGACTGATGTAGTCTAAAAACACAGTTAATTTTAACAGCTAAAAAAGAAAGCAAATTTTGTTTTGGTGGGGTGGAGGGATTATAGACTGGTGCTGATGATTCTTCTAATGGAAAATTTAATATAAACTGGTGAAAGATGACAAAACATTTCTGCAAATGTTATAATAAAACCTTTCACACCGCTATATAGAAATAATGTTTTTAAAAACAATAGTTTTTCTACCAACCATACTTTGCTAATTCAAGCAATAAAAGAGGCTTATATTACAGTGTGCCTTGGGTGACATTGGATAGACGAATATAAGACATATGGCACAGAATATATGGGTTAATGTGTGTAGTGTTGAAATGTGTCTTAAGCATCAATAGTTGGTTACAGTAAGCTCTTTTTTTTGGTTACACTGACCCACTCTTGGTACTGCAGTTTCCATCTCATTTTAAGTTTACATTGACTAACTTTTGGTACAACAATTAGCATCACATTTCATATTGACACTGACCCACACCTGATACAACAACTGCATCTCATTTCATGTTAACACTGACCCACACCTGATACAACTTACATCTCCTTTCATGTTGACACTCACCCACACCTGATACAACAACTGCATCTCATTTCATGTTAACACTGACCCACACCTGATACAACTTACATCTCCTTTCATGTTGACACTCACCCACACCTGATACAACAACTTACATCTCCTTTCATGTTGACACTCACCCACACCTGATACAACTTGCATCTCATTTAATGTTGACACTCACCCACACCTGATACAACAACTTACATCTCCTTTCATGTTGACACTCACCCACACCTGATACAACTTGCATCTCATTTAATGTTGACACTGACCCACACCTGATACAACTTAACCTCATTTAATGTTGACACTGATCCACACCTGATACAACAACTTACATCTCATTTAATGTTGACACTGACCCACACCTGATACAACAACTTACATCTCATTTAATGTTGACACTGACCCACACCTGATACAACAACTTACATCTCATTTAATGTTGACACTGATCCACACCTGATACAACAACTTACATCTCATTTAATGTTGACACTGACCCACACCTGATACAACAACTTACATCTCATTTAATGTTGACACTGATCCACACCTGATACAACAACTTACATCTCATTTAATGTTGACACTCACCCACACCTGATACAACTTACATCTCCTTTCATGTTGACACTGATCCACACTTGGTACAACAAATTGTGCCTTGCAAAGAAAACATTAAAAAAAGTAGTCCATGTGTGTCTGATCTCACTCAATGGGATTAAATAACTTAATAGCCGACTATTTCAGTAAGTAGGCTTATGTAACATTTCAAGAATACATCCGATGCAAAGTGTCTCTCAAACTTTATATCACCTGGATTTTACCTATTTTATGATATCCTGATCAAATTCTTTCTAAAGAAAAAGGCAAAATTATTATTCAGTCTCTTGATGATAATCACAGTCATCTCAAGATCTTGATGATATAAATCCATTTATCAAATATTATAAGAAATGGATGAGCATTATCGACTCAGTATCTACAGCTCATTTAGTCAGATGCCAGATATTTTATCAGTATGCACTGATCCCCTTTATTGTAGAACTTGTCTGCGATAATGACAACATAAGCTTATGGTGGAAATCCTCAAGCTCAGCCTGTCACTTATAATATTGTATTATTCATATGTGTAGAGTTTGTGAGATTTTCATGACATAAACTCGTTGTCCAAGTCTAACTGAAATCAGATCAGAAATATGCACTACAGAGTGGAAACAGATCACAAATATGAAATCCAGAGTGGAAACAAACAATTGATAATGGTCAGGCAAATAATGGACTCAGGACCATACCATAAGCTCACCTGGCTTTAGGAGCAAAAAGATCAGGACCATACCATGAATCACTTGGTCTTATAGTCTCATACCTAAAGACACTTGTTGCATGTCTAACTATACACAATTCTACCAAATTCGGCTAAAATTACCGTTTTAAAGGCTATCTACTGCGCATACTTTTTTGTAGTTGAAATCTACTACTTTCAAAATTAAAAGAATTTTTTTAAAAACCCAAGAAATATTTTCATGTTTTATCTACATGTTAGAGAAACAAGCAATTAAAAGTCTATTGGGGATGGGAAATGTTCCATCAGTACAATGACTGGTGTGATGATGTGTGGCAGAGTAAATAGGATTAAAACTGTTAAATAGCAGTTGGCATGTACACAACAAGCTTTTATTACCTTTTTTTTTTAAATTCTGGGAGTTTAAGGCCAAAGGCGGGATGTTTATTGGAGGTACTACAAGTAATAAAGAAATAAAAAGTGGTTATGATGTCATCTGATCCTTTGATGAAAATCAGCACACCTTCAACAGAGGGAGATAAATGGAGACTGACAATAATAAATGAATTTGACAGAGTAAGTATTTTGATTTTTTGTCATATTTGTTATTGTTTTCTTCATGATCTTTTATGAAGAATATAAGGACACCTGTTACATATTTTGTTCAATTCAGGGCAAAATGCTGAAATAAATCCTGTCTCACCGAATATCAAGAAACCACTGGCTAAGAAATACTAGAAGTTTAATAATACTTTAATATCAGAATTTAAGTGTGTGCTGGCAAGTCAGATGGATCCTGAGTTTGCAATGTGTTTCGAAGGTATGTATCTTTTGTATTTCATAAATGTTTTGAAGTTTTTATGCACATAAATGAAGTTTAATACCTAGAAAAAATATATCTGATAATATATTACAAGATAAATTCTGGGATCAATTATTTAATAAAGCATAAATACACAATGTATTTTTTAATTGTTTATTTCAAATCCAAATCAATCTTTATTACTCATTTATTTATTATTAATGTTATTCAAATATTTTTTTTATTTACAATGGTGAAACCTGCCAGGTGATTTTTGGATCTCAGCAATGATGAGAAAATAGCCCTTGAGGCTGAGGCAGGGGAATACAAATTAAGTCCAATTCAGGAATTACCTCCATGGAGTGCAGTCAGCAAACTTACAAACCCAGCATCAGGAAAACTGGAGCTGAAACTCTTTTGCAGGCTGAGTATAGCTGTGCCATCATTATAGGTTCCTAATGCTGATGTAAATGCAAACAACAAAGTGATTCAGAAATTTGTTGTTGTTGTTGTTGTTGTAGGGTTTAATACCATTTTTCAGCACAAGATAGGCCATACATGGCAGCCAGTATAAATGGTGGAGGAAGAACCTGGGAAAACCCCAGAAAGAACCATCAACCCACAAGAAGCAACTGTCAAGCTTTCTCACATACCCATATTGGCTGAACCCAAGACTCGAACCCAGGGCCAGCGCCACTATCTGGCGCCCTAGACAAGGTTAGATTCTGGCCCCCCCCCCCACCTCCGGAAAATATCAATTTCAAAATTTATAAACAATAAATTTTTTTTTAAAAATGCACCCCCTGAAATCAGCGCCCTAGGCGGCTGCCTAGTTTGCCTATATGGTATCGCCGGCCCTGCTCGAACCCACGCAGGCAAAGGTGAGATGACAATGATCTGTAATGGTGAGAGCTTTAGACCCCTTGGCCACTTGGGGCCCAGAGAAATTTGTACTAGAATACTAGTGAGTCTGTTAAGTATGAAGCTTAATAATCACAGTGAGTGTCAATAGTGATCACCAGACAGTAATCTTGTTCTTGTTGTTTAATGGGTTTAATGCCATTTTTCAGTACATGAAAGGCTATGCATGGCAGCCAGTATTAATGGTGAAGGAAGAACCTGGGAAAACCCCAGGAAGAACCACCAACCCACAAGAAGGTACTGGCAAGCTTTCTCACATTCCCAAATTGGCTGAATCCTAGACTCGAACCCACACAGACAGAGGTGAGATGGCAGTGATCTGTAACTGAGAGCGCTTTAGACCACTCGCCACTCCAGGCCCCCAATAATCTTGCGAAAGAAACTAAAAATGCTACTGGATGTTATCAAAAAATAACCTTTGCAGTGAACTATAAGATAAACAACTCTTCTCTTTTCAATAATAATTTACTTACTTGTATTATTACTGCAACATTGCCATCAATACCTGAATCTGATTTATGTTAAAAAATTTACTGGTTTTTTTTATACTATGAAGAAAATATATACTGCAAAAAAATGCACTTTTGTGTTCATTCCCCTTTAAGTACATACAATTTTTGCCGAATAAATATCTACTGCTTAGAAGTCAATCTACTGATCAAAATTTGTAAATCCACTGGTTTGAAATCCTGGTTCTGTCACATGTGAAACTGTAACCTGTTCAGCTCATGGACACTTAGCAATACGCGTGTATTTACATTCCTTTACCAGAGCAAACTGAGAACTGAAAAAAATTACTTTAAATATTGTCTCAAATCATTTCCCCAAAAGCCTTTATCTGTGTTGATTGCAAAGAACACAATGAATGCTGTATATTTTATCTGTGTTGATTTGCAACGAACACACTGACTGCTGTATACTTTCTCTGTGTTGATTTGCAAAGAACACACTGATTGCTGTATATTTTATCTGTGTTTTGGTTATTTAATTTGTACATACAATCATGGATTTGGACTGGACAAATTAAAAGGGAGAATGAAAGGAAGCCAAAAACTTGTCTAAGCAATGCATTGGAATCAATCTGTTACACAAACGATCCTTTGTTCGTATTGACAACCCCATCTTTACAGTGCATTGTTACATCATAATCTGCTTATGCTGACATCTGGGCTGAGTACTGTATGCTGTGATACAGTCAATCATGCTACCAAACTATACCTACAACTGACCGACTTCTGAAGACGCAAATATAACAGATACAATTAATTGAATGGCTAATCCTTCTGTTGTTTTTTTTTCTTTTTCTTTTTTACATATACCAATACAATAGTTTTGCTGAACCTTTATACAAAACTGATAACCATTGAAGTACCAACTACTGCGTATAAATACAAAGCAAATGGAAAAAATCTCGATCACAATTATATCTGTCGCCAGTGCAGCATTTTACTCATTGATCTTTTCCTTTTGCCATCAATCCGTGTTACGGCTGCAGAGACTGAAACTCCGCAACAAGAAATAGCAAAAAAAAAAAACAGTTTTGCATAATTAATAATAATTATTTATGTCTCAAAATACAGGAGTGAAAGAATCCCTAAATTGGGTGTGAATTTATGCTTATATATACGGTCCAATATTGCCAGGTGTTGACTCATGTAAGTTTCATTCGTGGGAATGGAGATCCTATTTTGCTTGTCGAGAAAATGTATACAGCATTCAGTGATCATTCTTGGGAATTAGGAAGCAATTCACTACAAGCTTTGTGAAGATAGCCATGGGGTGGGGTGCTGCTGAGAGACTACTGGTGTCACCTGTCAGCACTGAAGACTGTGAACATGGATTCAGTAAGATGAACCTCATAAAAACTGACATCAGAAATAAACTCTGCATCTCATCTCTTGAGAATTTAATGAGAATCAGCATGTACTGATGTGAACAATTAGACTTTGAAAATGCATTCAACAAGTGGGCAGCCCTAAAATCGCGACGGATCTTCATGTAACACTTTGTAACATTTTGTTAATGCTTGTTGTAATTAGAGTATTAACTAACCCATCTTTTGTAATTTTCATTGCCTGTTACAGTAATAGACTAAATTAACACTTGAAAAACTGTACACTACTTGTTCTGGCGACACTTTTTGAAAATTGGCGACAAAATATTGAGGTTGGCGATTTTTTGGCGACAGCTTTTTAAAAGCCAGGACCATCCCTGGTGTTGATTTGCAAAGAACACACTGAATACTGTATACTTTACCTGTGTTGATTTGCAAAGAACACACTGATTGCTGTATATTTTATCTGTTTTGATTTGCAAAGAACACACTGATTGCTGTATACTTTATCTGTGTTGATTTGCAAAGAACACAATGATTGCTGTATACTTTATGTGTGTTGATTTGCAAAGAACACACTGATTGCTGTATATTTTGTCTGTGTTGATTTGTAAAGAACACACTGAATGCTGTATACTTTACCTGTGTTGATTTGCAAAGAACACACTGATTGCTGTATATTTTATCTGTGCTGATTTGCAAAGAACACACTGAATGCTGTATACTTTACCTGTGTTGATTTGCAAAGAACACACTGATTGCTGTATATTTTGTCTGTGTTGATTCGCAAAGAACACACTGAATGATGTATATTTTACCTGTGTTAATTTGCAAAGAACACACTGATTGCTGTAAATTTTATCTGTGTTGATTTGCAAAGAACACAGTGAATGCTGTATATTTTATCTGTGTTGATTTGCAAGGAACACACTGATTGCTGTATACTTTACCTGTGTTGATTTGCAAAGAACACAATGATCTGCATGGTGGATACCATCCTGATATGCATGGCAGGTAACAAACTGATGTAAGGCCACTTTGTAATTCATGTTAGGTTTGTCACAGGAACCAAGTGATTTTGATAAGCCAGGGTCTTGAAAGTCTTGTACAGGTGTCAACAAAGCAACTCAAAGCAAGTTAGACGTTGAATAATTTTATTAGAATCCCAATAATCAGCAATGGTGGTGATGGTGGTGGAATCACACCATCGTCAAGTCTTTTGTTTCTACTACTGCTTTGGGCTGGTCAGGCACTGTCGACTGTAATTTGATAAATAAATGTAAAACCAAAATTCCATTCAATTTAAATAACATTTTGCAAAGTTATTTATTTGTAACTGTCAGCACTGTTTCATAAATGAAACCCTACAAAACATTGTAATATTGCTTCATCTACAAGCTTAAACTTAACAGTGCACCATCAATATAAAAATGTATTTCATAAGACTTTCAAATACAAAGCAATTTGTTATTATGCACAAACTTCGTGTAAATCATTAAAAACCTGATATCATTAAATTCTTAGAACAAGGAAACTGAATAGTACTTTATATGCATGATGTGTTTGACAGTCCTCTCTGTAAGAACCAGATAAGCATAAATGACTCAAGAGTTTACTGACGATGGAACTCAATTACCTGGAACTTTTGTCCGGTTATGTGGTCTAAAGTTATCTGACTTACCCTGATCATGACCTCTGATATTTAAATCCCTTAAAATTTATATATGGTTCTTTATTACCCCAAGTGTAATCCATCTACAAAGTCTGATCAAGAAATTTACTTTAAAGCAAAAGTTATTTTGCAAAACACATTTTTCTTTGAGTCTCGATGACCCTGACCTTCAGCCCTCAATCAGCTTGCCTCTTCCATATGTAAAGTGCAAAACATCCACAAACTTCAGTCAATATACATAGTGTAAAACTAACATTATTATGTAAGAGCAACATTTTTGTTTCAGTCATAGTGACCTTGGCCTCTGACCCAAAATAACTGTATTTCTATCTGAATGTGCAAGTCATCATACAATGTTTGGTGAAGGTACATGGTTGACAACTAAAATTTCTCTGCAGAAACCAGTTTTCTTCTTTGAGTCAGTTAAATTCATCTTTTGACCACAAGACTCAAATTCAACAGGTTTCATCCATGCACTAAGTGCAAGCCATCCATAAAGTTTTTTGCACAAGCATGTCAGGTAAACTAATGTTCCTGTGCAGAAGCCATTCAACTTCTTACAGTCAGTCACCTTGACCTTCGACCTTTTGACTAACAAATTTCATTTTCTTCTTTACTTCAAGTACAAAATATCCACAAAATCTAGCAAATGTACGCCATTCAGAAAGGGAAATGTTACAAGATATAGAGACAGGTCCTATTCTAATATGCTCCATCAAAAGGTAGATACGGCCAATGCGGGTATGTGAGAAAGCTTGCCAGTAAGTTTCTCGTGGGTCGGTGGTTCTTCCTGGGGTTTTCCCAGGTTCTTCCTCCACCATTAATACTGGCCGCCATACATAGCCTATCGTGTGCTGAAAAATAGCATTAAACCCCACAATAACAACATCAAAAGGTAGATAATACAAATTGTGCATAATAGAGATTGGTAACCTGTTAATCTGTCATGAATAATTTCAGAACTGTGCAAAATACCACATCTGAGTAAACTGAAAGTATTTAACAGTCCATTATGACTTTACAGTGATCATTGCTTCAATGACTTAGCATGGTGTTTCAAGGTGCTCACTGCTGGCAACAGATTTGATATACTAAGATTAAGAACAAGGTATTGCCAAGGTAAATCAGCAATTTAATTTTCCTGAAAAACAAATTGGTTCTTTTTCTCATTATCACAGTATTACATGTTACGTTGTAACCACACAGTGATCAATGTTCTATCGTGTATTAAACTAAAGTTTTGATATGCCCCAATATAATCACAATGCAATTTCAGGGTAAATTTTAAACACAGTTATATATCACAGGTGTCATGCTAGTGCACACAAATATAAATAGAGGACCTAAACTTTCACATAGCATCTTTTGTTCAATCTTGAATCTAAATGAATAAAGCCAGACGATATTAAAAAGGCTGCATAAGAAACTCTGACACTGACAGACAAGCTAAATATCATAGTTACATGCAAGTACTGATCACAGAAAAGAAAGAATAGTGAAAAGAAAAATTTAAAACACAAGAACTGCTTAATTGTAAACCAATCAAATATCATGTAACAAATGATGATCAGTTCACTATCCAAAATGGCTGAATGATATTTTGCAACAAAAATGGAGCA
The DNA here is from genome assembly GCA_028554795.2 of Sinohyriopsis cumingii. NCBI lineage: Eukaryota > Metazoa > Mollusca > Bivalvia > Unionida > Unionidae > Sinohyriopsis > Sinohyriopsis cumingii. Next base: position 28,961,547 of record CM068828.1, read on the forward strand.
GAATCATCAAGATTCTGAAATGAAATATATCACATGTCAAAACAATGTTCTTGTTTTCTTTCATACCCATGTTGGGGTTGAAAATCTGTATTTACATTATACTACAGTTCATATAATATACACCAAAATAAAGTAGTCCAAAGTTGTCAGTGTATTTTTCTTGCCGTAAGAAGTTAACATTTTATTATGGATCATTCAATCAATATAAACTTTGTAATGGCTGGTACATAATTCTCTTTTTTATATCACTGCCTATTCAGTGTCAATTTTATAAATATACTAATAATCCTCTGACATAGTGTCATGTCTACTGGTTGAAAGTTTGTCACATACCCAAGCAAGATTACCTTAAAGAAACTGAGACTGTGAGTGGCCATGATCAAATCGTGTGTGCAGGTCCTGAGATCTCTTTATTAAGGCTTTTCTCTGTGCTTCATCAAAACGATGTACTTGAAGATCAGACTCTCTGTCAAATGGACGTCTCTCCTTTGGCTTGTCCTTCTCTTTCTTCTAGAATAGGTAAGATGGCATAACTTTATTGAAATATAGATTATCTACAATGAAACTTGACCTATTTATTTTTTTTAAATTGAAGTCACTGGGTTAAATTAAACTATAAAGGCAGGGTTTGGGGTAGGGTACAGTGTAACAGCATTTATCATGTGCACAAAACTGAGCAAAATGCAAAAACTTGACAAAGAATGTACAATATATATGTATTTACAAAGTTATCAACCTCAATACCCATCCTATGGAACCAAATTCCAAACTGTTTCCAAGGAAATCATGAAAGAATGGTTGATTCAGTGAGGCTATTCATATATATATGATTCTGGATTAGTATAACAGCTCTCCTCTTCTTGGTAGACATAAGCCAGAAATGTTATGGTCTCCAAACGATATCTTCCAAATCTAGACTAGTAAGCAAAACATTCTTAAACATATTTTCATACTATCAAATTTTCATAGCAGTAGATGATTTTATGAAGTCTCTCTGTTGCAAATGTTATGTTTGCCATATCAAAGATAACACACTTTAATAAACACACAACATTTGTATTGTCAGAAATCATACAAAAATATCCTAGATCAATCAAAGAATGCCCCTTTGAATAAAAGTGATGCTAAGAGTTGCCTAACACATCACAATTTTCTTGGAATTTACAACCATGCATTCCTGGCATTCCATTACCAATTAACTCTGTGGCTTAAATCAGTCCCAAAAATGGATTTCATGTGCATTTTATTCAGCACAACTTTTTTCCACATAATGAAGAACACAAACCAAGGGAGCTAATCTTCAAGAATATACCTACAATCAGAACACAGTTTAAGATGTGATCAGTACTAATTATGATGAACATTAACGCAGAAAATGTGCTCAAATAATAAAAAAACATTTCAGTGTAGAGTGTACATATAATGTTGAATACTCTGAGATAAGAATAAGTATTAGTGATGTCCCATAAAATTCTTCCCCCAAAAGTAGCTGAATGTACAACTTTCATGAAATGTAGGTAAGAAAGAAAATAAAATTTCCAGAATTGGACTGAAAACATCCCACTCAAAACATATCTCCAGCATCAGCATTCTTGCATTATAATGTGTTTCAGGAACATGTAAAGCTGGAATGGCTTGTAACTATGAACTAGAAAACTGAATATAAAACTAGAATGGATTGAATTTCTGAACTAGAAAATTGAATATAAAGCTAGAATGGATTTTAACTGAAAACGGCAGCAGAGTAGGACTATCAATTATCTCTTGAGGACTGCATCACAAAATCTAACATGGTTACTTAAGTATGATAGATGAAAGTAGGATCACAATTAGCTACTTTTGTACTAAGCTAGTCTGTCATGGCTGGTGACTCTTAAAATGTATCCATATTCAAAAGACCATACCTGTGAGTTATGGAAATGTAAAAAACTTCATGACAAATCTAATTCTTGTCACCAAAATATCAGTCGTCTATTAATGTTGCAGATTCTTCTAAAGATGAACGAACATCTCAATTTCACTGGCAATATAAGTGTGTGTCATATAAACCTGAAAGCAAATATATAACTTTTAGCCTGAAACATAAACTGAACATCACTTTTAATTGTTTGAGGCATTGAAGTAGTATGTCCCACAGGGTGCATGCACATTATCAAGTTTCCTGACAATACAGGTAAAGCAAGTATCATTCATCTCTCTGTCCCCTCCCTCTCTCTGTGTCCCCATACCTCAAAATAACTTTTTGTTCCTTATACATCTCACCTTTTTTCTGTTCCGTTCCTTTTGGTGCATTTCCAGTAATGACACTGGTCGTTTTGATTTCTATAATTAAATAAATTCATAATCAATTTTAACAAATATTTAAACTGCCCATATGGGTGTATTTATTTTATTCCATTAAAATATGAATAGGTATTAAATCAGAAGGATGATACCAAAATGTATTCAACAAAAAAGGCAGCCCCTCCAGCCCTGTATTCTTTAAACTTTTTGAAGTTGAAACCTATACTAATACTTAAAAAAAAAAAAATCAAATAAGATACTTTCAGATTATGTACGTTAATGAAACTGATCAGCCTGGAGGAAGGACACAAGATAAAAAAGGCTCATAAAATTTAAAGGACTCTAGCTTAATTCTACTTAATGTTACTGACTGTTAAAGTTTTGAGACTTTCTGCTCAAGTTTCATGCTCAATAAGTAATAAGAATATAGGACAGGGACTATCTAGGGACTATATATAAAAATACCCTGTTTGCTTGATATTGCTGAGGAATGTCACTTGACATGGATTATATACAAATCTACTGATATATTTTCTTCCAAGTTCACAGAAATAACAAGTATGAGATGTCACTGGCATACAGTCATACAGGCACACATCAGGGTCATATGGTAGAGCTATATTCATATGTTGTACCAGATTAATTTTTTTCCTTCACAAAAAAACAATGACAGTTTTTATTCTATTACATAACCCAATTTATTTACACCTAGCTATATAGTGTCAATAGAATTAAAAGCAAATAACATGTATAAAAATTTGTTTCAACAACATAAAAAGGTATTTATTATTGTTGTGTTTTTATGGCGGTTCCTTCTCTTTTTTTTCTAGCACCATATAATATACATAGAAAAAATTACTCAGTAATATGTATATTGATTCAATATTTTTTGTTGTTGTGACTAATGATTGTGATAGACAAATAAATTAATGTCTTAAACATTGGACAGATAACTCCTTAAAGTTATGGCATTTATCATAACATACTACTAATGTCTGAAACATACATGAACCTTGGCTATGATTGGCTTTTATTGTTCTGGTTAGCTATATATATCCTGTGCATGTGTATATATAATTATTATTATTATTACAACTCTATGGTCCTAAAATAAATAAGGAAAAGAGAAGAAACAAGCTTTGCAAAATTCAACAAATAATTTATTTCCCTTGAATACAAATAGTGAAAATGTAAAAGGAACTTAAGGTATTGTAAATTAAATCCAAAATAATCCTAGAATTACTATACAAGTCCTAATGAATAAAGTTCTGAATAAACTTTAGTGGTATTCCAATATTTTCAAACACTGAAGGTGCTGATGTGCCTGTTGTGGCTGGTAGTCGTCTTTAATGTTCTAATGTACAAAGAACCTGAATTTTAATGATGTGCCAACAGTCTTTTGCTGAATCACAGTAATATAATAGTTTCCTTGTTTGAATTCACTAAAATTCAAAGTTAATGTCTCTTTCCAAGAATATTACAGATGAGCACATTGTATTTCCAGAGAAGAACACTTTGAATTACATGTTTTCAACCCAAATCAAACACAGAACACAACGATTCTGCCTAAAGATCTTATAGCACAAATGACTAACTTTCAAGTAAACAAGATTTATATTTAAAAAATAAGACACAAAAGAATAACCTGTATGAGGGCCAAAAGTTCATTTCTAGAAAAATCTAAGCTATAATTAGTAGATCCGTTACTAAAATTATAATAAAGAACATGGTAAACACTATGTCCTTGACGCAAACCCAGATAAATATGTTTGCTTTTATTGACAAAGATCCTAATATTAAATCCACAATTATAGAAGAAATATTAACTGTGTATTATTTGTTTACAGAATTTTAAAAAAATCAATGATTTTGGTCAGGTAAACAACAAACTACAAACTGGATTTTGGACAAGGTCAGCCACAAGATACAATTTTACATAACCCACAGCATATAATGAATAAAAAAACTAACAAACCATGCAAATTATATATATATGTATATATATAACTGTCCTCTGTAAAGAATACGCTTTATTAAAGTATCAGTTATAAGCTGTAATTTCAAACCCCAACAGAAATACAGCTGTACATAAGTACTGTATGGAGTTATCTCCCTTATGCCATACAATTCCCACCATTGTGCTGTGCCTGGAAATTTACTTTGTGTCTCAGTATGATTCAGTATGCTTTAATAACATCAATAGTGATTTGTTGTGGAGTTTTTTTTTATCTTAAGCACCACATAATTTACACTGAAAGGTCATCAGTAATGTGCATAATAATTTAGCATTTTTTGTCTTTTAGGCATTGTGCAACTAATAACATATACAGGTATATACTTGTACATAGGTACTATAAGGAATTATCTCCTGTACCCCATACAAATTCTACACAGAAACAACTTTTTCACTATGCTGTGCCATGACTAGTTATGAATAGTATTTAATACCCAGATGAGAGCTTGTAGGGGTTATGTCCTCCTTCCCAGGTTTAACTGGGACAAAGAGGAATCTTTGAGCTCCACAAACCAGATTAGTCAACTTCAGATAAAGTCTGAGCACATATACTGGGTGCTATTTGAAAGCTTCATTGATTGTGTCAATACAGGAGAAATGTCAAATAATTTCCTTTTTTTTAGGGATTGCCCAATGATAGCAGCCAATTCCTGGCAATGAAACTGGGCTGTGTTACAAGGACCACCAAACCATCTGATTGACACTGAATGTAGGCTGGGTCAACACAGCGGGAATATAATTTTTTTTCTCACTGACTCTGCATGTGGAAACAAACACTATCAGAAAACGGGTTATGTATGAAAGAAGCTTCAGTGAGGTCCTGATTAAGGGATCAAATTTGTTTGAATTCAGCCAAGTCAGAACCCAGGAAAGATTCCACTTCGGGAAACCATGTGAGTAAGTAAGACCTAATAGGTCAAAATTGGTCAACATATCAGAGAGGTCTTTTGTTATGATCATGATCTTTCTTACCATGGCGATGGAATGTACCCTTGACAGTAATCAGCTCAAAGGGTCAATATTTTTTACTTTGCACACCAGCCCCTGAAAATGTGCCACTTCCTGTTGTAAACCTTTAAAGTGGAGGGCCTTCTAGCTCATGCAATTCTTTCCATGACTGAAGAGTTGAATTGTTTCTGCTGCAAGGCTCTCCATGCAAGAGCTTGGCATGAAGGAAAAGATGGTCTGGGCAAAGATGGGTTCGAGGCTGTTTGAGAACATGTGACCTAGCGAGGCTCTTCAATTGCTAGACTGAGATCATTTACCCAGGATCTGTCCAGTGGAAATTGGCAATATGAATCATTGCACACTTCCTACCCCTCAAATTCTGCATAATCTAAGATCACTGGGAGTGGGAGATAGGCAAAGAGCCACAGAACCTCCCAACTGAGAGAAAGAGCATCAATAGACCAGGCCTCATGATCTGGTACTGGGAAAGAAAGGTGGACATTTTTTATATTCCACCTGGTTGTGAAAGATCAATCATTGGATGCCCCTGTAACTGGCAAATCTGGTGAAAGACTGATGGATGGAGGGACCATTCTGATTTAAGAATATGTGCCATCCTTGCCAGAGAATTGGCCAAGACACCGAGTCTGCTGGGAACCTGTCTGATCTGAATGTCGATGTTACATTGTGTGTGCCACCACTGGAATGCCCAGACCAAAATGTGGGTGATTTGGAACTGCCCTGTTTGTGGATTATGACACCACATCCAAGTTGTCTGACATGAAAATGTGGAGACGGGCTGATTTGGTACTGCGGAGTATGACACCACAATCAAGCTGTCTGACATAAGAGCACTTTCTTGTACTAAAGAGGTGGCTCCAAAAATGAAAGGCTTTAATGACAGCTTTTGACCCTAAAATCAATATGCTTTGGTTGGGTATGTCATCTAGACCTACATTTATAATATAACAAGATTATTATAATTGGCACATTCCAGGACTAACCCAAGTTACCATAGATACCAAAAAATTTATGTGCAGAAACCACTTTTATTAATACTAGCTGTCAGTGACCTTGACCTTTGATTTTTTTAAATGCCTAAAATCAATAAGCTTCTTCTGTACCCCAAGCATAAGCCATCTAAACAAACTGATCAAGGTCTGTGATATAGAGCTATGTTTTTTGGCTGACACCATTTTTCTTCATTCAATCAAAGACTCTGACCTTTGCAATTTTGATCATAAATTCAAAGGTTTCTTCCTTAGCCTAAGTTCAAGCCATCCACAAAATCTGGTCCAGGTATGTGATGTAGAACTAATGTTATAGTGTGAAAAACAGTTTTATTCTTTCAGTCAATATGACCATGACCTTTCAATCTCAAAATTCATGTGCTACTTCCATACCCCAAGTGTAAATTATCCATAAATGCCGTTAATTATATATGGTGTAGAAATCGTTATTGTGCAGAAACCAGTGTTCTTCTCTGTTATAATAATCTTAACATTTTGACCTTTGATCTGGAAATTGAGTTCTTTTCTTATCCCATGTGCAAACCATCCACAACATCTGTTAACTGCTGATAGTGGAAAACTTATATTATTGTAGAGAAATGAAATTAGTAACAGATGGATGGGTAAAATCATAATATAAATTTACAATGCCTTACAGTAAGCATATACAAATTATGTCTTATTCTTTAAAATTACATCTATGGTAGTATGTACATTCAAGAACATCTACTAAATCATGAGAACTTGAATCAATTACACACTCTGCTATTCAGTGTGTAACTAATTTTCAAGCTTCATTAATAACCAGTTGAGACCAATGCATTTTGTAGTCTGAATATACCTCCCTGTTTGTTTGTACCCCCCACACACCGATTTCTGTTGCTGTAGGTTTAATGCCATTTTTCAGCACATGATAGGCTATACATGGTGGCCAGTATTAATGGTGGAGGAAGAACCCGGGAAAACTCTGGAAAGAACCACGACCCACAAGAAGCGACTGGCAAGCTTTCTCATGTACCCACATTGGCCGAATCCAAGACTCGAACCCGTGCAGACAGAGGTGAGATGGCAGTGATCCGTAACAGAAAGCGCTTTAGACCACTCGGCCACTCAGGGCCCCCTACCACACTGATTTAAAAATGAAAAACACAAAAGAAATGCAAGATGCACAGAACTTAATCTGTTCATTCACTGATTTATAATTTCAAACCCGATTATGACCATGGGTGCCCTAACACCGTTATTGTTTGCATATTTCATACCAAACGGAAGTTTACAGTGTAGAAGACAACCATGCTCGCTGGTCATTTCCAGTTTTTGCACAAGTCCATTTTCAGTGAAGGGGTAACTACACATGTATGTAGATAGAAGGAAAATACTAATTCATCTGCTTCTGATATTTACAATGTTGAATCAAGCAAAGGAAAGAATAACAACTACAAATCTGCCTTTCCCATGGATTTGATAGGCAGTGTAATTTCTATTTACATGTGTACAAAGGGATATAACTCTCAAATCTCAACCTTATCTGGCAGTTTACATGTAGGATGAACTTGGATGGACCATGTCACTCTTTGTCTGAGGAATATAGACTAGCCCACAGTGTATGCAAAATACACTGTGTTAGCATGGAAGATCTGTTAAACATGAAACATGCAGACAATGCCAGTGTTAGGGCCACTTTAATCATAGGTTAGAAATTATAAATCACTGAATGAAATGACTAAGTTCTGTGCAATTTTTACACATTAAAGATTTTAGTTGTTGAAATCGGGGGGGGGGGGGGGGTACAAAAAAGGGTATTTATGCAAAAACAATAGAAATGCACCTCCCTGCAAATGTAGCTATCCTTCAACTCAGATAAACTTACAAAATAAAAATCAATTCTATTTCAACTGAAATAAGCTTAAAATAAGTAGACTGCCCTCTAATTTCCATGCTATTTCAATTTGATGGCTATCCAAGTTCAATTTAACAGTCAGTACTTGGCATACCATCTTGATATGAACTATATGAATTATAATAATTCCATGGCTTACATTGTACTCATCAATTTCCTGTGCCAACTTGTTATCTTTCCCTGAAGTACTATATTCCTGCACATCTGACTTCCTCTTCTTTCCACCACAGCTCTCCTGAAAACATGACGACATTTGTAATTCACTTAAATACATGTGCATGAGAGCATGGCATTTCTACAAGTTTTGTATAAAACGACAAAGCACCTTTCTTCTCCCCAAAAATAGTACTGCATTTAATGTTGTGCAAAATTTGGCAGTTCTGTAAACATGCATTTAATCGCAAAGAAAGTTTAGTTGATAATGTACTATCAACCTTTGAATATATACAGCTATAACATGATATTCACAATGGCTGCCATAGTGACCATAGTGGATGTCAGATTGGCACCATTTTCAAGTAGTACCAACTAGATATTATAAGAGGTTTTCTGGTGCAACCCCATTGCTGATATGGTGTTCCATCTTGGAAAAGGAACGTTAAAAGTTTGAAGATGGCAGCTTTTGTGGCCATATTGGATATCAGATCAGCACAATTTTTATTTAAGAAGTCTTCTGTTGTAAGCCCCATGCTAATACAAATTTCCACTCAGGATGAGTAGCAGAAAAAAGATTACCAAGCTGGCTGCTGTGGTGACCATGTTGGATATCATATTGGCATCATTTTCATTTTACACCACCGAGGTACCATGGTAATGCTTCTGGTGAAAACACCATGCATGATGTGATTTTCCATCCAGGAGGTATAGTGATAAGATTTTCAAGACTACTGCCATGATGTCCATATCAGACACCAGATTTGCACAATTTTCACTTAGGACCAACCAGGCATCATAAGTTGATAAGATAAGTAACAGAAATTGTGAAAACCAACAAGTTTTGTAAAATTCAATAAATATCTAATTTTCCTAGAACACAAAATGAAAATTTAAAAAATTCTTAGTGTTGTGAATTAAATCCCAAACAGTCCTAAAATTGTATCACAAATCCAAATGTATAGAGTTCCAAATGAATTCCAGTGGTATTGCGAATAAATTTCAATACTGAATGTGCTGATATGCCAATAGCTTTGAATGTGCTGATGTGTCAGCAATCTTGTTGTATCACAATGATATAATCCAAAACGTCTTTGAATGACTTCACAATAATCCCAAAATAGTTATTTGGTCAAAGAAGTATTAATAAGCACTTTGCAATTCCAGAAAATAATTTAAATAAATCCTCTCAAATATTAGCTGAAACACAACTAAAACTGATTCCTTCAAGACCAGTGTTAAGATATGGAATGAGTAATTTTGAAGTAAGCAACATTAATATAAAAAGCTATGACACAATAACAAACCAGGATGAAGGTCAACCTCCTTTCTAGAACATTCAAAGTTGTCAACAAGATCTGGAATTTCCAAGAGAAAAACCAATGTCCTAAATCTGATTCAAGTACACATGTTTACCCTCATTAATAATGATCTCAATATTTAATCTATAATCATTGAGAACTGTCTACTATGTATTATGTTGTTTACAAAAATAAATGACACTAGTCAGATAGGCCCTTAACTCAATTACTGACCAATGTCAATCACACAATATAGATATACATATAATAAAAATATACAAATAATAAAAACTAAATACACATAAAACTTCCACGTGCAAAAGTGTTACTGCAGATGCCAATATACGATTATTTCAATAAACAAGTCCACATGCTTTCTGTAAATTTATTTTAGCTTTCACACCTACTCAAAATATTCTTTTATTGGTTAAAAAAAAAGGCTGTTATGCAGAAAGTAACACACTCTACAATGTATGTACACATTAAATCTCAGCTATATCTTGGTTGGACATTAAAAAATATTCCAATGAAAGATCAAACCACTACTGGAAGTTGTTCTGGTTGTGCTGCAGTAAATACATATACCTTTTCCTTCCGCACCCTATCAGCTGGTGTATCAGTCCACACTGACCTGTCTTCATTAACGGGTGCAGCATTGGTGCGGAATGATCTTGATGTCAGACCAAAGTTTTTCCCAATCTCAGGTGGTAGCTCTGTCATCCATGCTTCCCGAAGAGGAACCCCTGTATCAGACTTTGCAGACTCCTAATAAAATGACAAATGAAATGTATGAACATTCATTAAACTTTCTATAAGAATCAATTAACATCTAAAGCAAACTGAACTGCTCTCTGCAAGAACAAGTGGGTTAAGTTTCTCTCTGAGATTGGGGAAAAGTGATGAACAATGGCTAGAATTTACTCCTGAAAAGGCTGGAGCTGGGATTTGGGGTGGGTGGGTCTGTGCTGGGAATGCACAACTAGGGGTAAGATAATAGGTCTCTGAGATCACTGAGATCTGACTAGATAATAGGCCTCTGAGTGAATGAGAATTTCCAAATTTAATCATTTACATCCAAACAAAGTCTTTTTCAATTGATCCATTAATCCCAAAATTGTGGATCCAAGGACTCCATTCCCAACAACCCACTAAAAATCCTTGTGAGAATTGGGAGTATCTATTTCAGTGAATATTTATTTAGGTGCTTAATTGTTTACCTTCATCAGCTTTACTTTCAACTTTATAAGTTTTCATATATACCATTAAATTACTTGTTCTTGTGTTATTAATGTGCTATTTGTGTTACCTTTTAGAACAGTAATGTATTATGAACATTTGTTTAAAGTCAGATTATTATTCAAAGTAATATGAAGTAAATAAAAATGTCCCAGTTTAATGTAATAAAATCTCTTTCAGCTCTCTTCACCTGTTAATTACATGATGCTTCACACATTGCCAGTGACAGAATCGACTGGCAGTTCAATAGTACTAGCATGAATTTAGGACTGAGTGACATTAATTTAAGAGGCAAATTTACCTTCATCCATGGCTTGCAGAAATTGTACACAGGGCCCAGATCTGGCAAGTAAACATATAAATTGTGCACAGGACCTAAATCTGGCATGTCAACACATAAATTGTACACAGGACCTAGATCTGGCAAGCAAATAAATTGTGCACAGGACCCAGATCTGGCATGTCAACAAATAAATTGTACACAGGATTCAGATCTGGTTGATTGGGTGATTGATTGTTATTTTTATGGCACACCAGCACTGTTAGGCTATTTAGCTCCATACAAAAGGTTATATGTATGACCATTTAAAAATGATAAAAGGTTTCATATTGACCAGCAATATCAAAACCAAACAGTTGAAAGTAAATTGATAAGATGGTTAAGGGTAACATATAAAGCTTTCCGATCAATAGGGAATGTAAATGGCATATGTTAATAAAGACAGATGAAAAGTTGTTGAAAATAAGGGACAGTAAAAACATTATACAAAAATGCTCAAGGTAAAATTACCTCCTGATTGACCCATTCAGCCACCGTCTTCTAGGAAGTCTTCTAAGACCTGGGTAATGGAAAGCTAAAGGGGTAAACTGTAGGGGCAATGGTGGTATCAAGAGAGATAAAAGAGGAAAGATAAAGAAGGTGAGCAAGTATATAAAGACTTCCTAGGGCTCGGCATGACCAGCCTATTTTCGAGACCAGTCCCATCCCAACCACTCGTCTAGAAGAGGTCGAGGCCAGAGCAGTGTACTGCATCAGAAGGCCTCTGCTCAACTTCCAGGATCCTTTCCTCCCCTGACACAGCATGCAGCCCACGGCAAAAAGGTTGCCTTCTACTAAGTCACCTCTTATGACATGTAGTGAGGACATGACGGGCCAATTCTACAACCATGGACCCGCATGGGGTGATACATATCTGGCATGTCAACACTAAGTTATGCACAGGGCCTATATCTGGCATGTCAATACATAAATTGTACACAGGAACTAGATCTGGCAAGTAAACACATAAATTGTGCACAGGACCTAGATCTGGCAAGTAAAACATGCAAATTGTACACAGAACCCAGATCTGCCATGTCAATACATAAATTGTACACAGGACCTAGATCTGGCAAGTAAATACATAAATTATGCATAGGACCCAGATCTGGATGTAAATACATAAATTGTACACATGACCTAGATCTGGCATGTCTACACATAAATTGTGCATATGATGCAGATTTGGCATGTAAACATATAAATTGTGCACAGGACCCAGATCTGGATGTAAACACAAATTATACAAATGACCTAGATCTGGCATGTCTACATATAAATTGTGCACACAACCCAGATTTGGCATGTAAACATATTAACTGTACACAGGACCTAGATCTGGCATGTAAGCCATGAACTGTGCACAGGACCCAGATCTGTCATGTAAACACATTTATTGTGCACAAGACCTAGATTTAGCATGTCAACACATAAACTGTGCACAGGAAGGACCTAGATCCAGCATATCAACACTGATAAATTGCCAAACCAAGAGGCTACAAACTATTCCATAAAACTGTACCATCATATGCAACGAGTTCTTAAAAGTTCAAACTTTATATCAGAGTCAGAAAAACCACTCATCCTGACTGGGCAAAATTTGCTGGACTGAGTAAAATTTTAACATGTACTCATCCCTGGGCCAAGTAGATGCAGATTTACACCTTCAGAAAAGTACAAGTGCATTTTATAGCCATAACACTCACCAAAGTTCAGCATCACTTAACAGCTGGCATATGTCAGTTATAAATATCCTATGCCTAATTTGCCATCTTGTTTTCAGTCTAGAATATGTTGTAAAGGACATGATTTTGTGTTTTTGTAATTGATTTTTATATCAGATGTAAGCTTTATATCAAAATGATTAAATATTATGAGCATAATCTGTTGCAGATTATCACATTTACTCTTGGTTTCTTGCTGGTCTTTCCATTTTCAGTGACTTGTCAGTAATGTAGGCATCTGGTCAGGCAATGTTACAGCTTTGACAGGTCAATGGTATTTTCAAGACAGCAGCTTCATTGATTCTGGGAAATATAGGGTGTGTGTGTGTAAACAAATATTTGCAACTTTGGTAGCAAACCTTCCCCCTTGCTGTTTGTACTGTTTTTACTCAAAGACTGATATCCGCACCCGATAAATCTTTTCAAACCCTGGCACTTGCCTATGCAAAGAAGATAAATACAATGATTATCTTTATTGTCTTTAATATTGTTAGAGCCGTGGAAAGCCTTCTTCAGGCACGTCACATTTAACATATTTATTACAATAATTATCTCACAATTATCTTCTTAATTTACTGCTTCTCTATTCATCTTTCCCTTAGGATGATACATATCAGAATCCCTAATCAGCTAGCCTTTGGCCTTTATATACACTGGTGCCATGTGACCTATTACATTCCCAACGAGTCTATTTCTAACTGGACCATCCCATTCTCAATATCGGTCACCTATCAAAATGACCTACTTGTGATGCAAGGGAAAATTGCTAAAAGACATTGTCATCCTAAAGGGAAGATGCTAGCTGATATTTGTGTAAGCATGTAATTACTTTTCACAAGAAAGATGTTGAAAGCATAAATCCAAATTTGTAATTTAAGTCTCAGCCAATTCTCATTAACTTTCACATAATGCATCCTATTGTTATCCATTTAATATGCAGAGAAATTCAAGACAACTGACTGGTTAAAATCTAGTTGGGGTAATCACCTAAAAATGTCCCATTTCATTCGGCCAATAACCAATCTTCGTTTTAAAGGCACAGCTGTGTAGATCTCTAAAGTGGAGGCTTGACCAAAATAGATAATTTAGTATGAAAGTTGGTGGAAATGCTGACTGTCAGAAATTCTTCTTTTAAATGCAAGTCACCAATATTTTTCTGATATCCTTACTATGGCATGGTAATGTATTAATAACTCTGTAGTCTTGAAAATACAAGTCATCAGGGGCAAGGGAATCAATGTCTGACCAGATCAAAATCATAAAATGTTGATATTCTCTTGTCACATAACTCTTACAGAATGTATAATAACCCATTCCTAAGGGAAAGCAGTCAAGTGGAAAAGTCTAGTGTGTTCAGTATGATTTGGACAAGAATGAATAACTCTTGTAACTCACTTGTCACAGGGACATATGCTTGGGAAATTTTTTCCTGAGCCCTGATAAATCTTTGTTTTAACTTTACCATGGACTTCTGCTATCGTCTCTTACAAACAAACAAACATTAAGATTCTCTGTCACTAAATTATTTAAGGCCTTGAAAGTAAGATCCCACCACCAATGACTTTTTACATTACATCTTTAAGCAACACTGTGAAACAGGACAAGGCTATTGGAATTTTCATGTCTAAAATTAAAAGTATACAAATATTTAAAACACAAAATTTCAACAAATGACTGTCACCCCTTCCAACCCTGGGGGAATCCAGGATCTGAAACATTCAATGGCATTAACCCAACCACCTGAAACATCCAACTAGATATGATTATGCTCACTTAATTGGTATATAGTTCAATTACTGACAGATGGACAGATTCACAGATGAACATTACCTAAAACAAAATATTAGCAAAAGTGCACGTGTAAATACACTGAAACCCCGGAATTCTGATTAATAAATAATGATAAATAAGCCAATTATGAAAAATTATGGTAACATGTACCTGCTGTTAATCTAATTGTTTATTCAGTTGTTTAAAAGACCAATGGAATATTTTTGTTTGTGAATTTAATTAAATACCCAGGCTTTGTTAACAAGGCTTTTGATGCTTTGCAGATGGAGACTGACAAAACAGTATTCTAAAAGTCTGATTCACTCAACTGATTTTCAAAGAGAAATATAATTACATCAGTGACTGTCATTTTTCTTCACTTCCATGTCAAGATGCCTGAATAATCAGTTAAATGTCATAGGTCTGAACTACCGTTACAAGTTCAAATTAGCCTGATCAAAGAAACTGAATTGGTCTCAAAACCTATGCCAAAGAAACTTTAACAGAAATATCTACCGTTTCAGATTTCTAAACAAAATTGAATTCTACAATCATTCTAACCCCCACCCCTCCTCTCTCTCTTGTCAGTTAAGCACTTATAATTAAAATAGGAATCAAATCATTTCATAATAAAGGTAAAACCCGTTATAACTTGATGCTCGGGGTCCAAAGAATAACATCACGATATAAGTGAGATCATGGTAACAAATTTTTAGAAAAACTTCCCCATAGAAAATGTGCATTGAAGTTTCAATGTCATAGTTTTAACTAACCTTTTGATCATATATCGTTTGTTTTGTTCACCGGGTTTCATCAGACATCAAATATACTTCAGTTTTGAAAATTGTTTACACATCAATATGGCAGAAATGGTACACAGTGAAATTAAGGCAACATTAAATGCAGTGCTGGGATTAAAAATCTGCTAGGGATACAAATAATCTGCATTTCTGAAAGCATGTATTTAATATGTTAAAAATAAAGATCACCATAAATTACAAAATGGGAGCCATGCTGCCATCATGTTATAGGCAGAATCACGTTATAACGAATCACATTATAATGAGTTTTGTATTTTGTGGCATAAATATTCAATGGAGTCTCTTAAAGTGTTTTTCTTCAGCCATGTATATGCAATCTTACTTTCTTTGTGAGTTTATCTTTCATTTGCCTTGCTCTCTGTTCAATCTCCTTGGCTACAGATGACTGCTCATCAGGTTTTGATGCTAACAATGATGGCAGTGGACCGATTACAGCTTCCTCCTCCTGTGTCTTGGAATCAGAACTGTCTCCCTCTTGCTGTGGAAATCCTGGGGGCAATGTTGGGCCCAGTCTAACTTTTCTGTCATCAGACTCATCATTAGAATAACCAGGAGGTAGAAGTGGCCCTATTGAAGTCCTAAACTCCTCCATGCTGGTGTTAGCAGGTTTGGATTTTTCAAAGTTGGGTGGTAATGCAGGTCCATATGCCTCCATACTGTCCTTCTCCTCAATGTCTTTTTGTAGAGGAAGAGTGGTAGGTGGGCTAGGACCATCGGTATTGTCCTCACTATCTTTCTTTGAATCCAAGGAAGGGCCCTGTCTAAATCCTGGGGGCAATGCTGGTCCAATAAAATCATCTTCTTCTTCACTTTCAGAGTTTAAGGAACTTTTCTCAGACTTAGATGTAGATGAAGATTGGGCATCCAGTGTTGGTCTCTTGAAAGAAATACAATTCTTTCCCAACAGACTCTCTCCAAATCCTTCAGTGGAATCTCTAAGTTCTGTTATAAAAAATAAAGAACTTCAGAAAAGATAAAGAAAGGAAGATATTCTTTGCCTGGCAAGGAAATCAAAAGACTCAGATTTAGTTTCTTACATCTGGCAGATTAAGAGTACTGCCCCAAACTATGGTGCCTAGTGACAGTTATGTGAGGTACAGTCTGGTGCTTGCTAGTGGTAGTGCTTTTATTTTAATAATAATTTTAATATTTTTATTATTATTAATTGTTATTAATGCATTTTTGTCATGACTGTGTTTTGATGTTCCTGGCATCAATGCTGATTGGTACCCAGAAATTCAAGGCTGATTAATGCCCAGCAAATTCAATGTTGATTGGTGCCCAACAAATTCAATGCTGATTGGTGCCTAGTAAATTCAGTGCTGAGTGGTACCCAGCAAATTCAATGCTGATTGGTGCCCAACAAATTCAGTGCTGATCGGTGCCTAGCAAATTCAATGCTGAGTGGTATCCAGCAAATTCAATGCTGATTGGTACCCAGTAAATTCAATGCTGATCAGTGCCCAGCCAATTCAATGGTAATTGGTGCCCAACAAATTCAATGGTGATTGGTACCCACCAAATTCAATGCTGATTGGTGCCCACCAAATTCAATGCTGATTGGTGCCCAGCTAATTCAATGCTGATTGGTGCCCAACAAATGCAATGCTGATTGGAAGCATGCTATAGGATGCATCTTATAATTGCTTATTAATAAAGAACACACGATGTTTTCTTTTACAAAATAAAGAATTTTGGCTGCAGTTATAGTATCTGTTTTCTTTGTGTTTGTGAAATAACAAGTCTCTTTGTGTGCATATACTGCAGTTTGTGATAAATTTACAAATATCCTCAGTGACTACAGCTAAACAATGTACATGTAATCAATTTTAATTTGTGTTAACTTTCAGTATGTGTGCTGGATAGCATATTAAGCAAAATCTGTTTGAATGGACATAAAGTGTTATGAAATTCAAATGACAAAAGCCCAACAAGTGTCAATCATTGCCAGAAACCAATCTCTAACCATGACCTAGATTATACATACAATCATTATAATAATGTAAGCAAGTGCTGACTGAAATGAATTCTGATACTGAGATCATTTCATAATGCTGAACTTGTATGTGACAAAAGAATGTATCTAAAAAATGATGCATACTTATTCAAATTATCTCACTTCTGAAAGTCTGAAAGATAATCAGCAAATGAGTCAAATTGCACAGACTGGTTCAGGAATTTTAACATGGAATAAAGTTTTAATGTCACTATAGGTCTGAAAATTAAACCAACCTAGTTCAAAATGAGGTTATTAACACAAAGATCATAATTATAAACACAAAGTGGCCAAGAAAACAGACTAAATACAACTTTGGAAGATGCTGTTGAAGCTCTGTTTCACTCTACTGCTTCACAAACATCAAATAACATTGCCAATTTTAGACTGCACTTTTTTGAAAGACAAAATATTAGCTGACCTACACTGGACATCAGAAAAAATATAAATTAAAAAGGAGGCTAAGTGGGCTTAATACCATTAGCCTTAGGCAATATTAATCTTCTAAATTCCTAGATCACAGTAACCTGACATTGGCCAATACTTCATACAGCAGCGCCTGTTCACAATTGACATTTCTTGGGATTGATCTCAATCCATAATTCTTCTATAAATGTCATTACAGACAGCAGACAGTATTCTTTGGTCAACAAAACTGTGCATAATGGTCATTACCAGGTATGATCAAACAGGTGCACAGGTGTGCCTCCTTTACACCCATCTTCACTACCAAAGGTTCCAATATGTTTACCTATCTACATCTTGGCTGATTAATCAGATATTTCAATGCTTTGTCCAAGTGACATCTGCTGGATTTCATGAGTTGCCTCATTGAAAGTATGAATATGTAACAGAGTGGAAAAGTGCTTATTTATGTGTCCATTCCAGTTGTCTGCTCCCCTTGTCTCAATCATGTAGGAACAGTGTTCAAATCTGAACAACTTGATGCTGATTGGATGAGATGGCTTGCTGCTGCATCCAGTGAAATTCATGGGTCCAAAGTATTAAAATATCTGATCAATCTGCCAAGGTAAAGATAGGTTGATATACTGCAACACTGGCTAGCAAAGATGCCTTACACCTTGCCATGGATGCTATCAAATGTATTCAACTCAGTTTGCTTGGACTGTTAACTACTCAGTGCACAGCGACCACCTTCCACTAGCTCTCACAGCATCTAAAACTGATTTCAACGTTGATATGGTCTCACTTCAGTCACTTCAAAAATTATAGTGGCGATGGTACCATACTGATAAACAGAATGGCAGCTCTTGATACTGCATATATTAAACAGTGAGTATGGTAAGTGGCTGTTGCTCAGATACTGCACAATGATAATAGTATTACAGTCAATCCTGTCTTGAAAGATCACCTCTTCTGCCAAAAAATAATGGTCTCTCAAGACAGGTGGTTTCTCAAAACAGGTTATAACACTATACAATGAATAAATCTGCACATGCAGATTCTGGTCTCTCAAAACAGGTGGTCTCTCAAGACAAGTTTTACTGTTACAGTATCGAGGCCCCGAGTGGCCGAAAGTGCTCTCCATTATGGATCACTGCCATCTCACCTCTGTCTGTGTGGGTTCAAGTCTAGGATTCGGCTAATGTGGGTATGTGAGAAAGCTTGCCAGTAGCTTCTTGTGGGTCGGTGGTTCTTCCCGGGGTTTTCCTGGGTTCTTCCTCCATCATTAATACTGGCCACCATGCATAGCCTATCATGTGCTGAAAAATGGCGTTAAACCCCACAACAACAACAACAACTGTTACAGTATCAATAAAAATTCCTTACACATCAAAGAACAGCATATAGTATTAACTTTGTTAACAAAATTTAAATGTTTGAAACACAAAAGAGTTTGTCTACTTCTAGTTTAGGTCAGTTTTTGTTTTTAAAAAAATTCTTTTAATACAATCATTGCTTCAAAAAGAATGACATAGATTATAAATAATAGCAGACAATTTAAATGACAACAATTTTACATTTAGATTTCACCTGAAATCACTGTTGAT
Source organism: Sinohyriopsis cumingii (assembly GCA_028554795.2). Taxonomy (NCBI): domain Eukaryota; kingdom Metazoa; phylum Mollusca; class Bivalvia; order Unionida; family Unionidae; genus Sinohyriopsis; species Sinohyriopsis cumingii. The sequence goes on from CM068828.1 coordinate 28,981,034, forward strand.
GACACTAACAAGAGTTGGAATCAAATAATGTTAACCCTTGACCTTTAGTTTAGGCTGTGTTTACACGCATCTTTGGTAATTTTAGCTTGAAGAATATTAGTTGATGACTAGGATTAAAAGTCTGAGTTCATGATAGTGCATTTAACATTTGAATTCAATTCTTGTTTCATTTTAAAACGTAATACTTGTGGATTTCATTGTTTAGTTTCACTGCTACTAAAGACTTACATTTTCAGTGCTGGATACTCATTCAATTCAAACAGTTAAAAAAAATTGAAAACAATTCATATTATCCCTAAGAAACTCAATTTTTCTGCATTTTATGCAAAAGAATCATAACTGTATGAGCCACAAGAAATGGCTATCTATATAAAGAACACCTCTCAATAGAAAGACAATTTTGTAATTACTCTAAGTCTCTTGAATGTCCTCCATATACAGATTTCACTGCATATAGGTTCACTTTTTTTACATAAAGGGGAAAAATGTTTTATACAAGCTGTATTGCCCTTCTCTCCCTGCTTCATGGGAATAAGACACTGATTTATAACTTGGAACCCAATGTATCAAACTTCCTTCAAACTAGTGAATAATTTTAATGGTGATCAAATTTTAGATACAGTTCTTTGCAACTAATTCTTTTAAAACTTGTACAGTTTTTACAAGATGTAAACAAAATCTTTTTCTATCACATACTTAAATATGTAAAGAAATTCTCATACTTTCTATAGATGCATCATAGACATTTTTTCTTGTATAGCATATCTTTGTTACCGAATTTCTACACAGTTTGCCATTATTAAAAACCTCTTCATCAACATGATTAAAATTCATTGTGCAAAAAAATAGTCAAAGTAGAGTTCTTTTAAATGAAAATATCAACAGAAACACTATAAATGATAAGGAATGAATCTTAAGGCTGTTTATGAATGAGTATGTGGCAATCAGAAAAAACTCGAGATCTGGAAAATTCCAGCTGCTGACTTAGATACATTCTGAGCCAGAGTTTATCTTGGTAAGTGCACAATTTCATAGCCTTTTGAAACTTACTACACAAACACAATAAATGAAGAGACAACAGAGTAGAGTTAGTATGCATCCCTGCAGTACTGTACATTTATGAAATCCTATTTATAAAGACTGCCATTTACTATGACACACTGTGACCTATTTGTAAGGTAGAAAGCAAACCATTTACTATGAAACATTGTGACCTATTTGTAAGGTAGAAAGCAAACCATTTACCATGACACGCTGTGACCTATTTGTAAGGTAGAAAGCAAATCATTTTGATCCTGCTGCATCACATTTTAATATCTTCAACATACTTATAATAATAATGTAATGTACAAGGTCAAAAGCCTTCCTAAAGTTAAAAAAATTATAGTTTCCACTAATTTCTCGAGATCCAGGGCTGTCATCCATTTGCCCACCATGGAGACTAAAACTGTGTCACATGTGTGATTTTCCATGAACCCATACTGATTTTAGTGAAGCAAGTTGTGCTCTGATAAATACAACATAAAATTATGAAGCTGTTCAAGAATTTTAGATAGCTATAAATCTGTAGTTAATAATTATGCTATCTTTGTTACTTGATTTACGAATGGGAGCAACTTTAGACATTTTCCATGTTTTGGAGAAAAGTGATGAGGAGATGTTAAACCTGAACTGCAGTAGCAGCAGCCCTCATGAGGTGTTGTCCATGAGTGTTCCGACTTGTTACTGTGCTTGTATCAACAATTTTTATGAATGTCAAAACTTGATCACTTTACATACCGGTAGTACATGCAGATGTCAAAACTGTGCTTTCAAAGCAAGGTTTTGTCTTGGCAGTACACTAATTTCTTACTTCATTGTGACTAGAATGTAAAGCTGGTTACTTTATTTTACAAGTAATTATATCTGCAGTAATTTTTATCACTTTCACAATCAGTGTAATGCTGGGTAATTTTTATCACTTTCACAATCAGTGTAATGCTGGGTAAAGAAATCAGTTATCTGTCATTCCATATCAATCTCTTCGCGAAACTTCAGAGTTAATACATGAAAAATGGCACTACAGGAAAGTTTATAAATGAAAAATGGCACTACAGAAAAGTTTATAAATGAAAAATGGCACTATATATCATATGACTGGAAGCATGTCTTTACAAGAATCATTGAAACTAACCATTTTTCTTTCAGTAAAAAATGTCAATAAAACAGGAATGGAAATTACCTCAATATGTTACTTGATTTTTTTTTCTTCTCCATTGTTTTCATTAAGACTATTGCATCTCAGTCATAAACTCTCAACCAAAGATATTATGGGATATACTGGGCATACAATTATTTAAAGACAATCCCAAACTTTGCCAATTATGAAATAAGGAGAATGGCTGAAATACATTCTATGAGCATAATGAGCAATAATTCTAAACTGATTACTTAATGGATTTATTTCATTTTTATAGAAACAATAACAGTAATTACGCTGTATATACTTGTGTATGAACTGACCCCCCCAACACTGAATAGGTGAAACTTTAAAAAGTGCATGACCCGCACTTAAGCTGACTCATAAGTCCAGCCATATTGAAAAATCTTGTTATAGCTACTCCATCTGAATGGATGGTTTTCAAGTTTAAACCTTGTTCTGCACATAAACTGACCTCCTTTCTTCTGGGCTTTTATTTTTCCCTAAATTATTTGGTGTATATCTGAGTATATACAGTAGGTAATTTAATGATTGGCTGGTGCAGTGATATCAGATTAAAGCTAAATAAAATGTACCTTGTTCATTTTCTTGCACTATTTTTGGCAAATTCTTTTGGCTTGAATACGCATCTATTTTGCTCAAATCCAGCAATGGCTCATCCTCCCTGAAACACTGGATTTCCTTTATCACCTCTTCAGCAGTAAATTGTATAAAATGTCCAAGGTGACTGACTTTTATGTTTACTGATGTACAGGTCATATAATATGTGGAGTCAAGAAAGGTCTCTATTTCTCATCGTATTTTGTTTAGTGCTAAGATTACTGAAAATCATGTCTTTTAAAACACGACTGAGTGTGGAGGGGCAAAACACTGTTTGGTGATAGTCATACAAGCACAGTGGAAAAGTTCAATGGTGGGAAATTGCACAAATTCTCTGACGGTGTCAAGTTCCACTGACAACTTTCAACACATCTCACTAGCTATTGTCAGCCAGTTACGGTGAAACTTTGATTTTACACCTAATCTCATTTCCTTTAATTGCAGCTGTTTAAACTGCCCAAGGGATAGTTTTATATCAGTTCCAATCATAAAGATTAACATTTATACATATTACATGTAAATGGCATAGACTGAATTTTTTTTATATTGTTTTATTTATATTTTTTAAGATTACTGAAAATTGTGTTTTCTCGAAAAATGACCGTGTCTGGGTGGGGTTGAAGTACAAAATGGCAATTTTAGCAAAGCTTCCATCTGATTAAAATCAGATCTCAATTTCACGTAGGACAGTGGTAATCTGAGTTACCAGTAGATTGCACCATTTTATGACATGTCAACATCTTGAAAGTACAATTACTCTTTTCAACAGCACGATTAAAGTTTCCTCAAGCAAACTATTTTCTTTTTTGATAAGCCCTATGGGCACCTCACTCTGAATACAGGATGGGCCCAAACTAAAATTTCAGGGGCCCCAGGTGTTGGGCTATAGGATATTTTGAGCACTGTGTTTTCAATTTTAAAAAGAATTTAAAAACACAAAAAATAATTTCCATTGTGTATTTTATTTCCACTGCATTCCAATTTGTCATTGCATTATTTATTTCCATTATGTTATATTTTTCCACTCTGTATTTTATTTCCATTGCATTCCATTTTTCCATTGTGCATTTTAGCCATAATGTATAAAGAAATGCAGAGCATGATTATTTCAAGTGTTGCAATTGTCTTTAAGTGTGATTCATTTTTAAGGCAATTTTGGAAGAAATAACCTATCAACTAATAAATTTAAAAACTAATGGTTGATGGAGTTTTACTTTATGAAGCACCCCAGCCAAAACAAAACAGGGTAGGCATTTAATTCTTTGCACATATAAACAACATATTGACAAATGTCATTCCTGTGTACGATGTCTGTTGAAAAAGAAGCACCACCTACAACATATCTGACGTACTGACCAGAAGATTCGGATTGGGTATCTTTATTATTAGTTATCTTAATTTTATTAAAACACTAACTATTAACTGACCTTTGCTTTTCAGGATGATTTTAGTCATGAAATAGATTGACTGAAAGACAATAATAAGCACACACTCATGTTTGTGCAGTTGATCTGTGTTGATAAGACGTTACCAAGCATATCTCGAGGTCAAACTGCATCAGAAATAGTTTTGACAATGCTAATGTGATGGTCTTCCAGAACAACTTGGTTCTGACCAGGATTCACTCAGATAATCAGGAAGAGAAGTTTGAACACCAGTACCATTCAGTCTCTAATGAATGTAGTGATCAACACAAATGACACCTGCATTACTTTGAAACCCACCCACTGAACCCTATTAAATTTATATTTGAAGTGTTGCAATTGTAACATTGTATAAAAATAATATTAATAAAGGGAAAGTTTGTGCATATTGCCATTTGAGTCCAGGGTTGTGAAATTTGAGTAAGGGCTAATGATTTTTTTTAAAAGTCAACAGCTCTGGGCTGGTGTCGAAACATTTTTCTTTGTGCACTGCTTGGTACCATTTTTCTAAATGTGGTATACAATAAAATTCAAGTGTTCCAAATATTGTGAAAAATTTGCAGTAAAATGGATTCAAGTGTGCTGTATGATGCTTGCTGAAGCGACCCAAATAACAAATATCAGGGTTGACAACTTAAGTTGCAGGACTAGAGCATTCACATACCATCCCATTTGTTTGTAACCTGTACCATTTCCAGAAACAAAATGTGTTAAGGATACAAAAAAATACATAAAACTTCAATTCATTCATCGATTAATAATTTCTACCAAGCGGGTCCAAAATAATGTCAACTTGATGGTGTTTCAAATAAAACTGGCGTTTCATTACTTTCACTTGTATTGGTAAGTCTGTTTTCAAGCAACAGACGTGTAGTTAACTATCTTTATTAAACTCAATAATTCCGTAAATTATGGAGATGAATCTCTTTGAAAATACATATACATGTACATAATACAGTAAAACCTGTTATGACAGACCGCCTCTTCTGCCAAAAAAAAGTGGTCTCTCAAGACAGGTGGTTTCTCATATCAGGTTTGTACAAAAAGACTAGAGTCCAAGGTCCAGTTTCATAACAATTTAAAGAAAAATAACCACAATCACTGTGTATACATATATTCTATTCTTTATTAATAGTTCTTTCTAAAATAGTGCATGCATTCATCTAAAAACAAAATTATATAACAATAAAAATATACTTACTATCATTAAACTTGAAATCACATTTATATTTGAAGATCACATTTTAGGATATGAAATCGTTTCTGACGTAGTCTTTTTCCTTTATAACATCCAAAATTTGTTTTACTGATGTTTACACCGTTTTTTGTGAGTGGTCTGCATTTTTTCACTTCTTTCAGTTACAATAATTATTTTCTCCAGCCTTAAAATCTGTGTCTTTTTTAGTTGGAGGTTAGTCCATTGTTATTAAGATTCTAGGTGTTAACATTATTAGTGCTCAGTTGTAATATTAAACATAAAGATTGTTTTGACTGGGCTTTGGGAAAATATGAAAAATCTATACATGTGGATTGCATATGTAACAATTAATTAAAGAAAAAGAAACAATTATCTCATCCAGAAACATAACCACAGCTTCATTCAAAGAAGACATACAGGAATTAACTCTATAAAGTGTGTAACCCATTCACTCTAACTTGAATAGGTGATAGCTTTGTGATTGGGATGTAATCACTTAACATCAGTGGTAAAACAACAAACATCACAAATATTGAACACTATCAATGGAATCCCGCAAATGATTATCTCTTGCTGGTTTAATAGACAATGACTTTATTCACTCCCAGGCAGTATGGATTAACTCTGAAGAAAAACCATATACACAACACTATGTCAATTTCGGCACTACAATGGCAATTTGTGACATGTACATTAGCCTGGTTTACGGACTGTAACATCTATCACCCCTAGCCACAATCCATTTTTTTATTTTTATTCCTTTCATGTTTTTTATCAGAACATTTGTTATTAATCAAGCTGTCATTGTAACAATTGATTACATATAGGCCAGTGGTGCCTATGTTCTCACGATACAGTCTTTCATGGGTATGCCAGATTATACTCATTCATATGATCTATGATAAGGCAGGGAAGCAGGCTAAGTGTGGGATTAATTAGTCTGGTTCCCAGCTTCATATGCTCCCTGCTTTGCTCTCTCCTATACGAATATCAAAGAACAACGCACGGGGCATATATGAACATGGGAACCAGACTAGGGGATAATCTACATGTACTTTAGTCTGGTTTATAACAGAAACTATAACACACCACAAGCATACCTACAAAATTTCAGATATCAGTAGCCAGCCTTTTTTTTTTTTTAGTACGGTATCTGCGGTCATTGTTACTGGGATTAAATAAATGTCGGTGGAGATTATCCTCATTTTTGCGATGCGGTTGTTCATAGCATTGTCAAAATCCATATTTTGCCAAGACACTGCGATCACTGGTTGCGTTCAGCAGGTGGTTGCTCACGACAGAGCATTTATATTATAAAATCTATCCATGCATTATGATTGTGGTCAGAAATGACAGGTGGTCGCTCATAAGTTTTTACTGTAGTATTTATTTGTTCAATTTCTTTTAGAAAATATTCAAACTAAACAATGCAAATAGTTGACACATATGAGCTTTTACTGAAATGGACTGTTTCAGAAACAAAAATGGACAGTGAGCATACTGTATACTTGCTTACATTGATAGCTTCCATTTGGCTTGAAATGACATTAGGCTGACAATGTTAGGAACCCCTTGGCAATGACATTAAGCTGACAATTTTATGAACCCCTTGGCGACAATTGGGTTACTAACTGTAAACTGATTAATGACATGACTAAATTTTGTGGTTTTTTTTAAATCTATCCTTCGTGTTGTTAGTTTTTAAAATCGGTGGGTTAGGGATACGAATAAACAGGAGGGTGTACAAATACCATAGTTCAGTTGGTACATATCAGACATGTAATCATTGGGTCATAGGTTGCAAAACCTACTGGATCGGGTGCTTGCACGTCTTTATGAAAGTCACTTAGTTCCCACTTCCTCAGCATCATACTGTCGATGTGTTAAATGTGTCAATGAATCACAGAAACAAAACTCTGCTACACAATACTTTCTGTGGGTTTTTTTTGGTGGGGGGTATTGTTATTATTATTACTCCCTGAATTTTATTTGTTTTAATGAAGACTGATTTTGAAACAAACCACTAACCAGTGTTTGCTACAGTATATATATATTTTTTTTCTCTTATATGGTTATGTGGTCTTTAAAGCATGCATTATATTTATAGGTTACTGCATTTGTATAGGAAAATATGAACGAGTTTTTTGGGGTGAAAATACTGCATGACCTTGGGGGTACAGTATATTCATCCGACAAAACTAGTTCATATTTTCCCATACAAATGCAGTAACCTTTTTATTATATTCTAACTTTTTAAAAATTCTACCTAATGCTTAATTATATTAATAAAATAAAGAAACAAAATAACTGAATGTATGCCATATTCCAGACTAAATACACAAGTGCAGATTCATCATTACACAATAACAACATTATTAATGCGCACATAACTCCGCCCAGATAAATTTTAACTTAGTCATGCACTCAACGTAGCTATCGAAAGAAAATGGAGCGTCTAGTTAAAATGAAAATTTGGAGTCATATTGTGAATGAATGCGCATTGCAACAACTTTTCCATTTGATCTGGAATGAATAGAATTGGGTATTTTTTTTTATCCTACAAAAGTTCGTGATTATGGACTGGATTTATATGTGACAATTCTACATGAAATACATCAGACTGAAGAAGCGAGGGAGAAGCGTGTTGACATCTGCAAATGTGTTTCTGTTTCTATCACTGAATGTTTGAAATCATAATGTGGGAAAAATATGAAGTCTTTCAATTGCAATTATCAAAAAGACACTATGGAATTTAATGCTCATTTCATTTTGAGTGCAGTAAGATGGAGGTAACTGCACTTATATTCGAAATTACAGTACAATTTCGAAATGTGTAATCATGATTGAGAACCTATGACATGGCTAATGTAATTCGGATTTGCAGAACTAAGAAAGCACATTTTGAAGAAATTAAGGATGTAAAACTGTAAGTGTATTTTTTGCCCTTCTTATCACCAGCTAAAGAAGATAGTTTATGTCTTGACACTTGTATGTTATTTGTAAGGTCCCTTTCTTGCGTCTATTGTATAGCTAGCCTAAATCCGAAACACTGTATCAAAAAGTTAACGTGGAATGTGCCAAGTAACTGGTATGTGGCAGTCCACGATACAATTGCCTTACTACATTCAGCAACAAATTTAAACAACCACAACGTAAAACGCATGCTATACGAGTGTACATGATTTGTTTACAAATCAAAAGCGCTGGCGTCTGCGTCCACTGTTTGTTTACAATAGAAAGTAGTTCCTTTATGCACGTGAATGGAATGTGAAGGTGTGCAATATCGTAAAATAAAATACTGAACGATTCTGACAATGTAAAGTTAACGGAGAAAAAAGTGAGCATATAATAAATTTATATATTGTATCATCGAAAACATGTTATAGTACGACAAGACAAACCAGTTAACCTGGAGGAAGGGGAGGTCCATAATATTCTTCGTCGCTGGATTCCGACATTATTCATGTAAAACTGACAGTCTTAAGAAAATATTTGCATTGCAACAGAATAAAGAAAACAGAATAACAGATGAAGTGTGTTGTAAGCGGTCAACAGACTTTTGTTACATGATCTTGCCCTTCTGGGCGCACGCGACGTAAATCCAATCAATCAATCAATCATGATCGTGCCAATAGGAGCATCCTCTGCCTTTTCTGTTAAGCTAGAAAAACAAAATACTTCTCACAGTGGGTTGCCTCCCTTAGCAAGTTAATGTCGCTCAGTATACTTGTTCGTAAAATATTACAGGGAGAAACCTTCCGCTTTGAGAATTGCATAACAATGGCTTTAGTACAGACCGTGAAGATTTTACCCCCTAGGAAGGCATGAGTGTCCGCGAGGGTGGAGAGTCTCTCTCTCTCTCCTATGTTAAAAAGCTTCTATTTACATTTGGATTTGGCAATGTTGTGTGTACTCAGGGCGTAAATGATGAAAATATATTTCTTAGACTGTTCAGCCAGAGATGTGAAGATATTTTTTGGCAAAAGCTGCAAGATCATGTTAAGTCGATAGAAAGACTGCTTTTCTATAGGTCATTGGGAGTAGAATTTGCTGGTCAAAAATATATAGAATTGTTGAGAGATAACATATAATCACTATGCTTAGAACGGGGAACTTGCCAGATAGGGGTAATACCGTAAGATATGAAAGTATCCGCTGTGAGGAAAGATTGTGTCAAATTTGTAAACGGTAACATCGAAAATGAATTACATGTTATTACTGCTTGTCCGCTATATGGAGAAATATGAAGAAAATACTTACCCACTATTGTATATAAAAATCCAACTTTAGAAAAATGTATGTCCTTTATACACAATGATGCTAGTAAAATTATGATGACTATCTTTAGCATTGTTTACTATAAAAGCCTTAAAGATTAGAGACACCGTTTTATCAACGACTCCTGCTACATAAAACTTTAGATCAGTATTACAAATCTTGCTCCTCACAAGTTTTAGGGTTACCCTTTCACCTCTTTGTTTAATTACTGTGCAATATATACTTGTATCTCACCTATATCCGAAGAAAAGCAATAATTAATACTTTCATGTATATTACTTATAAATACGGTTTTCTTTTGTTACGCACTTTAACATTTTTTTTTGTACTGCATGCAGGGCCGTAGAGAGCGATCACGACCCTAGGGTAAGAAACACCTGGGTCTCTCCTAATTCTTGTTCAAACAAAATTTTTCTTTGATAAAATTAAAAAGTCTTGTTAGGCCCGGGCCCCCTTACGGGTTGTTCGGCCTGGGACCTGGGAATATATCCCCGGTTGCCCCTTCCCCCCCCCCTTATCGGCCCTGACCGCATGATGTATGGATATATATCATGGGCCAGTGGCCTAAATTACAAATAAACACTATTATTATTAAACTCCTAGACTGGGATTTCCTTGTCTGGGTGCAATACATACATACATACATACATACATACATATATATATATATATATATATATATATGTATGTATGTATTGCGTTCGTTGTTGGTGATATGTTCTAGGTAGAGTGAGGAATCAAACGTGTCTTTGTTTGGAAGAGAAGTTTCCTCAAACCGTGACCACTTATCGATTTACTCGGAAGGATAAATTCCTTTTTGTTTGAGCAGGTTTCGTCGAGATGAATCAAGACTGGAGAGTTTTTAGCGAGTTCGTCTAGCGATGCTGAGAAAAACCGAAGCGAATCAATAAATCGAAAGGGTCCGATCGAGAACGACATGTACTTTTAAAAATTATGGGGGATGCATGTCATTTTGTTTCCCACCGATTTTAGAAGTTCTTTGACCCGCGGATGGTTTAACGTTACAATGATAAAGTTCCATCATACCTTTGTAAATTATGAGCGATGACTGGAATAATCTGGGGATCTTTGAAGTGGAAGTTGCATTGGAAGTGAGCAGCGCCACGATAACGTCCTGTGATGTGGCAGTGGTCTCTGGCTTTTTATCATGTGGTTTAAAGTACTCTTCACAGATATGACAGCGCTGTGCTTACTTGTGTTGTCGATGTTTTTCTGGCTTGAGTGGAATCAACGGTGCTGGATTTTTTCGGATGTCTGTGATATGTTTGTACTCGGACAGGAGCTGCTCAAATAACCAGACCACACAGTCTGCACCCGGATGATGACAATAAGATGATGACAAGTACTCGTTTGCAGAACATCAAATATTATAGCCGATAGCGCATGGAACGTGTTTTTGCTCCACTTTGGTAAAAGATTGGCCGGGATCAGGATGAGGTCCCTCCACTGTTTCTAATATCGGTTCCGAGTCGAAGACGATATGAAACATATTGGCGTATTTTTGTGGTTTTTTCGAACTGTAAAGTATATTTCCTTCTTCTGGAATCTGAATGGCTTGTGTTTCCTGACAATACTCCAGCGCCAGATGTCCATCAAGCTTTTTTAGTTTCGAAAAACATTGCAGTCATCTGCAGCAGAAATAGGCTCTATCCTCATCTTAACTTGAATTTCCGTCGCTTTTGCCAATAAGGCATGTTTAGTCCTCATGCTTAGTGTATTGCGATCGGCACAGACGGCTAAATTCTTTGATCCAGCTGAAAAATTGTGATTGATAGTCAAGTATGCTGATACTGCTTTGTGAGCCTTTTTTGGAGATCAGTAAGGAGTAGATGATATATTTGTTCTCCTCAAGGCCAAAGGCACTGATAGGTAGATGATCGAGTGCTTCTAATGTGGGGAGGTCTTTATTTCTAGCTGGAAACTGGATATGTTCTTTGTGGTTGGTATTAAAATAGGGTTTATAGTCAGATACGCGATCGACATGATCTTCATCAGGACCAAGCTAAGAAAGCACCTCCCAGACGAGGCAGATGTCGTCCTTGTTTTTAACGTTAACACATGCTTTAGTCGTTAAAATCTTTTTGGGAAGTTTGACAAAGTGACCTCCTCGTGTCGGGCTGTATTTGGAGACTTCAGATTCGACCAATGCATTTCTTCTCTCCTGATAATATTCTATGTTACGTTGGATATTCGACGGTAGTTAATGGGGATACCCTAGCGACAATGGAAATCTCAGTCAAAAAGATTTTGGGACACTCTGGCAACAAGGGGAATTTAACATGAGAAATTTAACATGGATGGGACTATAGAGCGACAAAAAAGAATGGGACAGTATAGCGACAAGGGTATGGAACTGTATAACGACAAGGGAAATTGAACATGGGGAATATGGTGTTGTTTACTGAGAAGGGGACTTACCATTAATATAGGAACAAAGACATATATAACACATACAACATACAAGCACAAATAACTATACAACTAACTAAAAAAATAGGCAAGAAAGCAAATCTTTTCGAGGCATATGAGTGGCCCTGAAAAGAGCCATTTAGTTCATCTTCGTCTATTTTCTCCACTTCTTCCACCATCTTCTCACTTTCTCAATAATTCCTTTATTCTTCTTTTCATCTTCTGACATCCAGTCAGGATGTCCCATAGATCTAAATTTCTCCTGCACTTTGATCCAGTTTTGGTTCATTTTTTTCAAACTTCTCTTTTTTCTTTCTATTTTCTTTATCCTTTGTGGTTTTTTTTTTTGGTTTTTTTGGGGGTTTTTTTGTTGTTTTTTTTTTTCGTTTCTCTCCTTTGCCCGGGTATCTTTAATCTTGTTCATCTCTACTTCCAGCACCTTTCTCATCATTTCTTCTGCTTTCTTTAGCTGGTATAATCCCCACTTCACAAATGACCACTCTGTCCAATACATTGTGTCTTCTAGAAAGCACCTGACTATGATGACATTATCAAGTGCCTCCTTCAAGCTTCCCACTCTCACATATTTTGGTGTAATTAATCTTCTTAATTTCTTCACTTCCTCCTCTATCGTACCTTCTACTAGATCTTTCGCTAATTTCAAACTGGTCACAAAGTCTAGGCTACCTTGATACTTCAATTCTTTCTCAAGCCTTTCCACCACATAGGCTACATCCATCATCCAGAACCAACTGTGTTTGAAATTGATAAATAAATCCATTGACATCTTCGTTTATTCCATATTGAATGTCGCGAATGAAGAATGCTTTGACTTTATATGTGCCGAGCACGGACGTGAAGGAAAACATCCATTACACTTACTTCACATATTATCTACTATCCACAAAGCCAAAATATACTATCCACACACGGGAAGGAGAACAAGCAAACCCAAATATACGTTCCACACAGAGGGAAGAGGGGAAAAAAAACACAAATATACTATCAATACACAGGAAAAGAAAAACAAACAAACCCCGAAATATACTATCAAAACCCCCCAAAATATACTATCCACACACAGGAAGAGGGAAAACAAATAAAAAATATACTATCAAAAAACCCCAAAATATACTATCTACACATGTGAAGGAGAAAAAAATAAAATATTTACTATCCACGCAAACGTACGCAAATGCTTACAAACCCCAAAATCGACTGTCCACACAAACGAACGCGAGCTCATACCAACACAAACACACACAAAATCACATCAGCAAAGGAGTGAGTGTTTAAAATCACACTACTCCACACTCACTCAAATTGGCAACTTGAATCGGATCTTTACTAGAGATTTGGTTAGCCCTGAAAGGGCTTTTGTTAGAACTCCAGATACAGCTCTTAATGTCGGCACCTCCCAGATCTAGCCCCACACACGCATCATCTGCTCCAGTCCTGCTCTCAATTGATGCATCTGGTTGGGAGCGCTGAGGGGTGTTGACTGTCTTCACTCTCCCAGTCTTCACTGTAAGGAATAGCGAAGACTCCCCTCCTTCTCCTGTTCTGCACACGAGGATGCTACCTTCTTTCCTCCTGCAGCCACCGAGGGTCCCGCTCTTTCCTATGCAATTCTTGGTCCCAGACCTCTATTTCTGGGACGACGGATCTCTGTGTTGGTTGTGTCTGTGGTGCTGGAAGTGGTTGTGGAGGTGTCCTCACCATGGGCTTAAAATCACAGCTCTGTCTTAGCATCAAGTGAGGCAGGACAATGTCTTTATTTTCCTTCTCCATTTCTTTCTTCTTTTTCATCCTTCTCTTCTATCCTAGTACATTCCTGGATTTCCTCCATGGTCAGTTCATCTAGGATGCGCCTGGCATATTCCAGGCGCATCTGAAGTTTCGTCAGTTTTGTGAGTCTGTTGCTCATTCTTCACAGTTGATGAATCAACGACGGGTAGCCAGACTGACGAGCTCTCCTTTTAATACTTGTCAAGCACGGACGTGAAGGAAAACACACCTGACACCAAAACATACAAGACCCATATCATTACCCCCAAAATATTGAAGGCGCGTCCCGAAAAGAAACACTTACTCACTTTTTTACTTACAATCACTAATTACAATTCAAATTACACACACACACTAATTTTTGACAAGTTACGGAAACGAAGTGCTTATAGACAAACTTCTAATTAAGTCAAACAAACGAAGTGCTTATAGACACACTTCTATTTTTTAAAAACTTACTAACATATAATTTGCAATTGAATTAGTATGTCTTTTTCTAGAGTATTGGGTAGCCCTGAAAAGGGCTATTATTTTGTGGACAGGGAGTTATCGCAATCTTTTATTGTCTACGATTGCGCCCCCGTCTGTCGGCGGGCTTTCTCATAGGATAGGGTCTGCTTCTTCGGAAAGAGAAGGAGAACTCTTTCGTGTCTACACGGCAGTCGACAAAACCTCTGTATGGTTCCTGCTGCGGCTGCTGCTGCTCTCTCTCTCTGCTTCTAGAGGCTGTACTTCTCCGTCCATTCTTCTTTATCTTTCTTGATTTCCTCTCTGAAAAGCTCTTCTATCAGGACTTCAGTCACTTTTAACATTCTAACATTCTCTATCTCTTTACCTGACACGATGTTAATTCACGTAAACTTCGTTCAGCCTGGCTAGCCTTGAGCACATCTTCATAGGAGGATGAGTCAACAATGGATGGTCAAACTGGAGAATATCGCACTTTATATGGTTCAAGCGCGAACGCGATAGCAAACATCCCTACAATGAGTCGGAACGCTAGGATAGTTTGATTTGAGGGTGAGGGATAGAGAGAAGTTAAAGAGCATGTATCATCATAAAAATTGCAAACAAACGACACACACATTTTTCAAAACCAACATTTGTATTCAAATAACTAACAACCAACAATTAACATTTTTTCAAACAATCAAACAAACTAACAAACATGTTTCAAATAACAACCTATTTTTGACAAGGTTGACAATGTTGTGAAGTGAAGCTAGACTTCCACTGATGGAAGTCATTGGGCCACTGATGTACACTACATTTCCTAGCTAAAGACAAGAGATAACCATAATGGTCACAAAACCATCGATCTACTTTGTCATCGTTTCTAGAAAAGTGACGATCAAAATAAGTTACTAAATGTTCTAAAGAATATCCAAGACTGCGTTGATGAAGAAAATACACACAATATTGTCCACACACCATGGAATATGTGCCTTGTTATTTCACATTATTGAATCGTGTGGTCTGTAAGTTTCTTCTTATAAAGTCGATGATGTCCCCTTCCAAAGGTGGCAATCCATACTAATCAAAATACTTCAGACAACCTTCTTAGGAAAGTAGACGGCTACCCAGTGGGTTCCTGTGAGATGAATGTCGTCCGTGTTGATGACACAAGCTTGATGGTCTTGAGGTTTGGGATGAGGCAGTTCATCTTCACCACACACTACAGGATTCCAAGAAGTAGTGTACAAACTGTGGTTCAAAAGGTAATAAAATTTCCAGGTATCCATTTTTGTGTTGTTTTTTTTTTTTTCTCTCTTTTTTTTTGTTTTTGTCTTCACAGGTAATGATAAGTTGTCAATTCAATCCGAACTTTTTGTTTAAAAATGTCGGACAAGTAACCGTTTCTTCGTTTCGTCTCCGCACTCTGAGCCAAGAGATTTCGATGTGTTGGATCTCTAGAGCCATCAGTGGAGGAGAGGAATGATCAGGCAAGTCTTTATACCACTGGTGCAACACGGCTTCTTCTGAGATGAGACAACAAGCTTCGTCCAGATACTCGGCCAATTTTTCTTGTTGACTCAGCATCAGACATTTATCGTGTTATTTTATTTTCACTAGGATGATCGTTTTGACATCCATAACAATCTTTCTTGGTCCATTCTGTAATTTTTTTCTGCCAAGTGTTTGCCAAAGCAGGAAACTAAATGTTGTTCTTGTTCTGACCATCTGGACTTCATCACTATGTCCTCCTTGTCTTCGTCTTGGAGTTCTACTTCCACGGTAATATCCCGTACTATTTCCATAGATCCTCCAACATTCAAAAAGGGACTACAGTCTTCCATAGTTTCTAAAAGTCTAGAACGACTTCTCTCGAACTGTTGATTTCTATGGTATTATCCAATTCGACATACAGGATGACGTTCACGGTCTCAGGTTCAGCTTTAGCACACTGAAGTTCCACAGGAATCTGACCGGATTTTATAGGGCGCAAATGTCCCTCGTTGCTGCCTTGGTCTGGAGTGAAATCAAAAGCCCAAAAATAGTAGCCTCCTGCATAATCTTCGTACGTAATGCCATGAATGGTGTTGGTTCTTTACGGTGGATTCGTATAGGGATAAGTACGACCTCAAAATAATTCATCTTGACACTAAAGTCAGGTCCGATGGGCCTGGTACACAAGGTTTTGACATCGCGACTAACTTCGATCTTGGACACGTCGTAGTGGGTGGCATGACAAATAGATCCAGTTCCGACTTGGAACAGGCGCAAGACTCCCGGTGCATTATTTTCTTTCTTTATCTCTGTGATTTTTTAATGATTATAAGCGTCTAGGTCTCGAGCAGTTCTTCTTTTCTTAGTCTTTCTAGCGCTATGAGTGTGAAGTCCTCTGGAAGGGTGTCTTCGTCGTCTCTTTCTGCCTTGTCCTTGCTGTGGTGTCAGGGAAGCAGGAATGCCTGACTCAGCAGCGTCCAGTGCTTTAATAGGAGTTTCTCGCCGACCCAAAATGTATTTGGGTCTTTGAAGCAAGACATTTTTGCCTGATCTCAAGGAAGCTTCTTTGACATTTTAGAGAAATTCTTTACCGTGCGTTAATGCGCTATCTTTCAAGGTGTCCAATCATCGTGTCACCATCCGTTTCAACATGGGAGCCACTGAACGAAAGGCCGATTTCAACATATATCCTAAACCATGTCCTCGCTGTCGAGAGACTCCTCGGTACACTGGATACATGACTTACAATTCGTTAGAGAATCGTTTTCGAAAATGGAGTTTCACCGTGACTTTTCCTTTGGAGATTGGAATATTTTGTCCCAGATCTCCTTTTATAGCAATGTTGACAGTGTCGAAATGCGACTTACTGACGGGTAAATAGTGAGAATGTAAACGTGATAGGTATTTCCACTTTCCTGGTCAGTGAACGTGGTAGAATCCACTTTGAAAGGAATTACACGCAGTAACGGTACGGAAGGTGTGTCCCACCACGTTATACTCCACCACATCGGACTATACAAAGATCAAATTCAGTCCTTGGTTCAGTTCTACCGGGAAACGAAAATACTTGAAATTCGGAGAGTCCTTGGTTCAGTTTTACGGGGGATGGAGAAGCCCTGTAAAAATCTATAATACTGTTGGTCTTTGGGCGCAGATTCTTTGCTACCATCTGTGGATGTCCATCCAAAATTTCAAACAAACTACGATTAAACTTAAGGGACACCGTGTCGGTATCCTAAAAGTTTATCAGTAGGCAACGAGCCACTTTATGGTAATCAATCGTAATATTTTTTTGTTTCTGTTCAGGGCTTTGCCAAATGCTAACTCGAACCTGTCAGCAATTGTGCCCACCACATGTTCATCGCTAAAATAATAGCCTGACAGAATTTTCAACGTTTAGATGCTGAATGATGGATTGCTTGCTGATTTTGTGCCACCTGAAAACCCGATTTTATTTAAATAGGCGTGTGGTATTTAAGTGGCATCGTCGTACGCATGAGTCAGCCAAGGTGGTCTAACTGTTTCGCTAAGACTTGCACTTGCAATTTACTTGATTCAGCCAATGTGGGTATGTGAGAAAGCTTGCCAGTAGATTCTCGTGGGTCGGTGGTTCTTTCCGGGGTCTTCCTCCACCATTTATACTGACCGCCATGTATAGCATATCGTGTGCTGAAAATGGCGTTAAACCCTACAACAACAACAACAACAAAAACACAACACACGTCGTAAAGAAGTTTCCTCTTGAACCAAGATTTCTTGGTGTAAAAGATTTTGGTAATCCTCTAACTCTTACTCTGGAACTCATTGTAGTATGGCCAACTTGTAACAAGTAGGATGAGTAGCAACCAAAGTATTCTGGTCCTCGTCCAGTTGAACAATGTCTGACCATTGGAAAACTTTCAAATGAATCAGTCCTCTTTTAGCATTCAGGTAACATTGGTTCCAACATTGATGACATAACGGATGCAGTTGTTATTTGCGTTGGAGTTGTATTGTGACCAGATCTCGGAAAATGGGTTCTCTCAACTCCACAGGCAAACCACGAATGTTCTCTTGTAAAGTATCACTGATCATATCAGTCGGTATTATTTAATTTAAATTCTTCTCCTAGAGCGAAATTAATGGACATAGTAATTTCTGACCACTGCCATTCAGGGTAACGGTCAAGAATGTCAATAAAATCTTCTGATGCAAACGGTCTAAAGCGGATTAATCGGATGAACGCAGACTTGATCCAGAGAAATCTGTCGCGTTTGTTGACTTTATTCACTTTCGTCTTGTGAAATTCTCGACACAGAAGTTCTACAGTCACCAATTGTGATTTTCCTCTGGCAAGTCCTTGCCAAACTTCCTTGTAGATCTTCTCTTGCAATTTGTTTGGTAATCCTTGAACATTATTTTTTAAGTAGGTTTAAATTCTTGTCTAGGGGTTCTCCAACGTTTGACTCCTAGTCAAGCTGGTTTCGTAAACGACATGGTATGCCACTTCAATGACTAGGTCCCACTAAAGGTAGATAGTGACAATCCGGAGACCATCGAGCATGTTCCAGGTAAGCCGAATCATTCTGCTTCCACTGGTGTAGTGACACACCACAACTGAAGCACTTGACTTTATCCACTTCGCCCAAGTAGAAAAATCCGGCTCTGGCTAATGCTTCCTCCCAGATATTTAGGCAATTTTCCTTGGAACGTTTGGATTCGACTTTCAACTTCGTATTATTCAGACAAACGCACAGGGAACGACTATTCCTCTTTTACAGGCTCATTTCGATGAGGGTTCGGTGATATTCGCAGGAGTTTGCTCAGTTTTGGATGACATCCTTAGGGTGGTAGACTCATGGTCTCGCGTGGAGGTTAACGTCCACCATGAAACCAGTAAAGAGTCTACGATAACGAGTGGCATCGTTTTCGCATCCGTCAGGTTTGACACGCACATAATCACTTTCCACGATCGGTGTAGTGGTAGTAGTAGTAGTTATAGCAAAGTTCCAATGATGTGGTACTGCGTCGCTGAGGTCACAACGTACGGTCTCGTTCTCATCGCAAGGCACAGCGTCACACTCCACTTGAGAATCCCCAAACTTGAATGGTGTCTGTTTAAAAAGATTCATCTTTCTCGCTTGGTCTTGGTAGTGGCAATGAACTATCGGTCTTGGACGTTGTCCCTTTTTATATGCTGACCAATATCGACGTGACCGTACGGTAAAGTGAAGTGGTTTGGAAGCCGCACTCGGTTCTGGTAGACAATTTGATACAGTTTTTCCAAGGGTCGACTGACGATTTGGTGATTGGGTCAACTTACAATCTTGTGCGGTTTGTAGGTGGTCACTTTGACGTTTCTATCCTGTACCGACTGCAAGGCTTCTTTCAATAAGCTAAAGTTCACCGCTCGACTGTTGCGATAATTGAGAGTTAATCCTTTCACTTTACATTCCGTGTGCACTTCTCCTTGTTTGTCCCGGTATTCGTATCCGTAATTTTTAGGATCGCCACTGTCAAAACTTAGAATCTTGTCGTCGGGGTGTTTGTCCGGCCAAGCTCCTAAACGGTCTCCTTCGATGTCAGGGTGAAGTTGACCCAGGAGATCGATGTTGATCCAACTGTCCGTGTCGAAGTACAGGATGCGATCACCTAACAGTTCTAAAGCTTCGTATAATTTTAAGCGAGCATGGGCTATCACGTAGGCCGCAATGATGACATTTCCAATTTCGTCCGCTTGCACAAAGTCCAGTTCTTCTTCGTAGCTGACGAAGACGTCCACGTGTTTCATGTATTTATTTTTGTCGTGAATCTTATGAAGGTAACGGGGAGGTTCTGTCAAATACTTTGTCTTGGTTAAACACAGTCGTTGTGCCATTTTCCCCCACAAACAATTTAACATCACTTTCGTCTTCCTTCATTTTTCTCCACGTGGTCTATAGCGATGCCTTCCTGCTCCCAGTATTTCTCTTTGAATTTCTTTTGGCCTTCGGGAGTCTGGCACCAGGAAGGATATCCACTGGCTTCTTGTTTCAGTTTCAAAAAGGCATCCACGTAGTCTGCGAAAATGCCTTTCTGAGTCTAGTCGCCCTTATGGTGCTGTTCTGTTTTTGGAAAGTGGTAAATTTCGTACACTTCTGATAGTTGGTATCCCAGGTCCAGAACTTTGAACAATTTGACACTGACCCACGTTCCCGTCAATGCGCGTTCCTCCTTGGTGTGCCGACAAGGTTGGTCTTGGTTACACATTTCGGCACAAGTACGGCACAAGGGAAACATCAGTTTTACTCGGCAATGGTGAGGTAAAACGAGATGGTACAAGTCTTTGAGAGGCAAGACTTTACACTTGATCAATCCTCCGTATTGTCGAATGTTGTCCACATCGATGTGTTTCGTCAGCAATTGCAGGTGACCTGGGGAAAAGCGACAATATATGCACACGTAAGGATACAGTGAATACATGTCCAAGTATTTCATTTCTTCTCCTTTCTCCTCGTCGGCTTGGTACAGCAAACAGGTAGCATTTGTCCGTCCTCCGTACAAATTTTCCGGTGGGTTCAGCAACTTGTAAATTTCCGCGATGCGTTTAAACTCGGGATCGGTTTTCAAACGGTGATCGTACTCGTGTTCCCACATTTCCACTACTTGTTATTCTGGCTGTTCTAACTTCAAGCGTCGCTGACAAGTGGCTTGGTACAAGTCTTCCATGGTCCGTTGTAAAAACTGATTTTTGGTGTGACATGGAGGGTAGCAGAGGGGACATCCGTGAAATAAGCAACCGTGAAACTCGTACACGACTTGGGGGTTTTCTAAGTCCCAACTATCCACCGAATAGGTTCCTATGGTTTTTTCTCCTCCTCCGTTGCGGACATGTTGGATCGATTTGTCTTCCTTGTCGCACAAGTAATGTCGCCAGCGTAGGGCTTTGACCGAGTATTGACGTTTGACAAAGATCGTCGTTTGAGGGCTGATGACAGCCAGGGTGTTTTCGGGCATGAATCTTTGACGATACACTAAGGAACACACTTTGGCAATGGTGCAGTCTTCTTTCAAAGGATCGATCCCTCCGTATTCCATGAACAGTTGTTGAAATTTTCCACAGCAACGCCGTAAAATGTCCACGTCGGAAAGACAATACTTTAACATTTCTTCCTGAAAGTCGAAAGGGTCCGAGGCGTGAGCCTGGTACCAAGCGTAGAAAGCTTCTCATTGTTTTGTGCACATGTTGTCAGTATTGTAGTCGTGATCCTCAGGCAAATGGGGTAGAACGGCGTGTTGATTGGCTTTGGTATTGAAAAAGTGTGTAACATAACCTTTGGCCATTTCTGACATTCCAAACGTTTTAGGCATTCGACTCAAAGGGATGACCAAGTAACTCATCGAATCTTTAAACTGCCTTTGTACCACTTGCATGGAAATGATTTTGGCTCCGTTCAAAGTCACTTTCGGACGTTCGGTACTTTGCTCCATATGTTATCTGAGAAGAAATTGTCCATCGTATCCTGAGAAATTGTGAGCCATCGCCGTGGCATGGCGATGGTAATCTCAGTAACGTTCGATGTTCTCTTGACTCCACGTCTCGTCGATGGGGTCTAATATCCACTGGGCGAAATTGGCTAACGTGTTAGGTCCCCGAAAGATTTTATCACGTCCTCCAGGAATCTTGCTGCATTGAGAGCAATGACTAAAGATAGGCTCTTGGATATACTTCTCGCAAGCACGATGAGCCACACAGAAATTAGGAATGTGAATGCCAGTCTCTTGCATGCATTCGAAATCGAAAAAGATGTAATTGACTTTCTTCTTGTCATATTCTTCCTCTTGATATTTGGATTGGTATTTTTGAATGTAGCATTCGTGTTTCAAGTCCACGATTTGGCGACACATGTGGCATAGTTTTTTCCCTCGACAAACGTGTGCCTTGGCACTATTGGTACGTACGCCTTGACCACAAGTAGGGCACAATCTCAGGAATTGGCAAGCACTATTCTGCTGTCAACCTTGTGTCTTCAGATGTTGTTGGTAACAGGTTGAAATTACAAACTGCGCTTACAAGCAGGGCAATGCACTCGTTGTTGCTCGTCGTTAATACGGGGTTGAGAGGCCAAACATCCCTCACATTTTGATCCACAATGCTTGCGTTGCTCTCAATTGTTATAGCCGTAGTCACATTTCTCGCAATAATAGCCGTATCCCAGGAATGCAGTGATACTGGTAATGGCATCGAAATGTTCATCGTGATAATAGACGTGAATGTATTTTCCGTCTTTGAAATTTTTGCCTCGAAACAACAGAGGACCATGCACTTCTTGAAGGTTTACTTTCAATGTGTAGCGTGGAGCTAAGACATCTTGCAACTTTTGCATTTCAGGAATGCCACAGGGTGTGTCTTTGGATATCCCCGCTTACTGTAACGGGAGTTTTGCTTCTCTTCGTTCTTTGGCTCGGTCCGATCGTTGAATAGTTTTTCAGGCTCTTTTCCATTCTACCGTGGCGTTCTTGTCGGCATACATTCGTCCCACCACGATGGCACGGGCTAAACACATCTGGTTTTGAGGATTGTAATTCGGACGAGGCTCGTTTTGGTGCTACGAAGGTCGTCTACCAATAACACCTTTTTGCACCCTGTCCCTTGGGGAAGAGACACGTGGGTCATGAACAGTTTCGCTTTTCCATCGGTGATGTGAAACTTGTAGTTTGATTGTTCCACGTGTTGAATCTTGTCGATGACTTTGAAAGGTGTTAATTATGTCGGGCTGCTAAACTCGATCCAGACAAGGGACTTCAAACTATCATGATGAATGGAAAGTCTCAAGCGATCGTCTTCTTTGGTTTGACATTGTCGTTTCAGTGTGCTTAACAAAGAATCCCACACCTCGGTGATGAACCCCTCTGCTTTCTCTAATGATACTTCGGACTTGAAGTCTTTAAACTTCACCGTGTACGTAAAAGCCGTAGTTCTAAATTTTCTCGAGGAGCGCTTTTCAGTTTCTCTAATGTGGTAACACTTTTCAGGGTTTACTAATGCTGGTGAAATTTGATTGGGTGGATAATCTCTGGGTCTGGATTCTGGCTCACTGATGTCATCTTTAATATCGCTGGCAAGAATTTGTGCCAACACTTCAGCTACTGTTCGAGGCGATAAATCAAGTTTTTGCCTCTTACTTTCTTCTCCTTTCTCCACGACATGATGCGATCGTTTCATCTTTACTGCAAAAGTCAAATGACTACATTTTGAACGCCATGGTTCCCTTTATATCCATGCCAGACTAGTGTATATATAAAGGGTTAGTGTCTTCCCTTCAAGTATTCATTTCACTCTCAAGCCGACCAGAACGATGGAAGATCCCACACAGATCGAACTTCTGATCAGAGCTTTGCAAGGTGTCATACGAAAGTGTCCTTCAGACAAGCCGACGGATTAATCCCCCTCCTTTCGAGATAAAAGTCAAGATATTTGCTATATCTGTAAGAAGAAAGGACACTGGGCTACAGAATGTCCAGACCGTCAAAAACGCAAGACAGGCATTAAATTGACAAAAGTCAAGATACACTTGGAATATAGTCGAAATTATAGTACAATTTTGAAATGTGTAATCAAGCTTGAGAACTCATGACATAGCTCATATAATTCGGATTTGCAGAACTAAGAAAGTACTTTTTGAGGAAATTCAGGATGTAAAACTGTAAGTATATTTTTTGCCATTCGCATTACCAGCTAAAGAAGACAAGTTTATGTCTTGTCACTTGCATGTTATTTGTTGTAAGGACACTGTCTGGCGTCTACTGTATAGCTAGCCTAAATCCGAAACATTGTATCAAAAAAGTTAACGCGGAATGTACCAAAGCAGCTGGTATGTGGCAGTGCACGAGACATCTGCTTTAGTTCATTAAGAAACAAATATCATCAACCAAGACATAAAGCGCCTACTACACGAGTGTACATGATTTGTTTACAAATCAAAAGTGCTGGTGTCTGTGTACATTGTTTGTTTACAATAGAAAGTCTCGTGGGTCGGTGGTTCTTTCCCAGGTTTTCCCGGGTTCTTCCTCCACCATTAATACTGGCCGCCATGTATAGCCAATCGCGTGCTGAAAAATGGCGTTAAACCCAACAACAACAACAACAACTACAATAGAAAGTAGTTCCTTGATGCACATGAATGCAATATGAAGGTGTGCAATATAATAAAATACTGAACGATTCTGACAATGTAAAGTTAACGGAGATAAAAATGAGCATATAATAATTGATATTTATATATTAGTTACTTTTAATATACATGACAGCAGTAATTAGTAATTGATACATTAAGGGGCCGTTTTGGTTCGATCCTTTCAAGCACTGTTATAGTCCGTTTTGGCCATTGGCCAATTTGGTACCGGTCCGTTTTGACCCTGATCACGTATCATCAACCCCAACCCCTATGCATTGGCCGACGTTGTACATTGGTGGACTAAAGGCCTGCGATATTATAGAGTTGACTGACGGCTGCGATATATTCAGAAACAGTTTGACCTCTAGGAAGCGTGTTTCATAATCTGACAAGGAATTCCGTTCCTCGTTCCGTTTGAGATTCCGTTCCACGTTTTAGTAACATTAGTATTAGTGTATATCCGGGAAATGTGATCGCATGTTTGAAAACAAACAAACAGTCAATCAAACAAAAAACCCCAAACACAAAACAAAATTACAAACACCAGAAACAATGCCCAAAAATAAAGGCGGTGGGGGAGGAGGAGGAGGGAAAGGAGGAAAATCTAAAGGAGCTGAAGGTGGTGAAGCTCAGCCGAAACAAGCTAAAGGAGGAACTGCAGTGAAGGTTAGTTTACCACTCTGTATCAGCCAGTATTGTGGTGACGTGCCGTTTAGTTTCACTAAGCAGCGTGAATTTTACAAAGACTCTTCGTACCGCTGTCGTGTACTCACTCCAGCTAAGGGGCCATCCATTTAGTACGTACGCAAAAATCTGGCAAACCTTGACCCCTCCCATTACACGTGCTTCCATATTTACCCCCCCCCCCCCCCGCGTACTTACGCTTAACGCACTCCCCTCTCCGAATTCTATAGAATGGCTTATATTTAATTCACGCAGAAACCATAAAGGATTAATAATATTAACGTGGTTAATAAAACAGGGTCCATCGACGTTGAATGTCCGGCTGCATCAAAGAAATAAGCTGCGTAACTTTAAACAGTTTGTCTAGTGTCCGCTAAAATTCAAACGCCAACTGAACCCAGTCGAACAGGTTACGTAATAAACAAATTATTATTTAGGTCCCCTACCCGTTTCCTATGCGTTCGTACATTATCAGTAGACCCCCCCCCCCCATACGTAAGCGTATGCATTTGGATTACCACCAGCCCCCCATGCATACGTACTAAGTCCATACCAAATCCACTGAAATTGGCAATATATTGGAATGAAAGTTTTCTCTTGTTCAGAATTAATAAAATTTCATGATCTGTAATAATATCGTCTCTTAGTTAAGTGTCTGTGATATTAGCACATGCTTCAAGTTCAGCTTTGTGGCAGTGTGTGAGTAAAACATTGAAAGTATGTGTGCTTATCTATTACATTCCTGAAATTAAATGTAATGTTACATGTTGCAATGCATTATGAATGTATATTTGTGTTGTTTACCAAGTTCACTTACTTCTCTGAGTTGGACGATATAGTGAAATAAGACTTTGAATGAGAATCGTAACCGACATGCGCAATATATTGTACATCCATAGGATGCTACATTGCTAGGTCTTGCTGTTTGTGAAAACATAGTGAATAACCAAGATCAATATCAGCCATATACAGCCTACATTTGTGAATTTGGAATTTAGTATGGAAAGAATTTTGAATGACTTTTTTAAAATACATGTATTCATGTTCAGTTAAACCCTAGTATTTTCATAAATCTGCCAATTTAAATGAAACAGGTATTTATAAAGTAAAGCTTGCAAATTATAAAGTAACAAGTTATAAAAGAACAATTTACAAGAGAGAAATATATATTTAATGAATAAAAATATAAATATGTTAGCACCTTAATTTCTACAATTTGTTATTGATATTAGTTTTTAGTCCTTTCTGATGCTGGCAATTTCCACTGACCTGGCTTTTTTCCAACATTTTTGGAAGCCATTGGACACATACGATTTAGGTTGCTGGCACAGATAAATCAGAATTTTGTTGATGGTGGTGCTTTTGCCAGCATAAATTTAAGTACATGTCTTTCTTTGTCTATTTGTAGCATACCATTTTGTATATAAATTTAACAGTGAAAAGAGACAGTAATAAGAGAGGACATTCTAAGAATCAGTTCAAAAAGATACAACACCAAGTTATAAATAGATTTGTTAGCTATATCAACATTTGTGCTGGATTGGATTTTTTCTTAGCATTTTTCTAAAATATAGGTATCTGCAATTAATTATGCAAATTAGGGACATATGTGTTATCCTGGACTCTGTAGATAATTTCAGCGCAAATGGTAACTGGTAATGGTATGTTCGTTTTGTTTCGTACAATGAATTTCTAATTGCTTTTGTAATTTAACGCATTTTATTTTAACCCAGAACCTGAAACAGTAGATGCAGTACGATTTGGTGTGGATTTGGGTGTTTCATTATACCCACAGCGATCCTTACTTTTGGGCATAGGGGTTCTTATTCTTGTGTACAATTTATCTATTATACATGTGCTATATAATAATGCTATTATTATTTTATAGTGCATGTATGACAGGGGAATTGTAAGCAGTGATAAGAGTCCTTTTGCATTTGGGTAGAAGAACTAATTGCCCTTTTTTCCAACACGATGGTGCCAACAGATGTTGATGGACTATGTACATATACACATAACAAAAAACACTTTATCTCCTAGATTACTTTATTAGTCAAACACAGAAAACTTTAATTGCTGACTCTTTTCCTTCAAGAAGAGATTAATTTCTGTTACATCCTTTAGAAAAGGGTTTAATTACAGTATTATCCATCAGAAAAGGGTGTAATTACAGTATTATCCATCAGAAAAGGGTGTAATTACAGTATTATCCATCAGAAAAGGGTGTAATTACAGTATTATCCATCAGAAAAGGGTGTAATTACGGTATTATCCATCAGAAAAGAGTTTAATTTCTGTACTATCCATCAGAAAAGGGTTCAGTTTCTGGATAATCCATCAAAATAGAGTTTAATTTCTGTATTATCCATCAGAAAAAGAGTTTAATTTCACCATTACTCAGAGTTTAATTTCTGTATTATCCATCAGAAAAGAGTTTAATTTCTGTATTATCCATATATCCTATGAATGAAAAGTACATTTGTTATTTTTCTAGTAAATTCTTTGAATGTAATGCCCAGGTAACAGTTATATGCTGAACATATGATTTTTGTAGTGTCAAAAACCCAAATAAAATACTTAAATTTTATAATTGAGCATGTTGAAATAAAGAAACAGATGAAACATAATTTTAAAAAAATCATTGGTCACAAGTACTGCATGATTCAAGTAATTTTTTAAACAGTCATTCATCTCCCCCGGATTAAAACTAGTTTGTAATATTTCTTAATTTGATTTACTGATGACACTTAGATGTTGGTGATGTAGGCTTTAGACTGTATTATATTGTGACATTTGTGTTCTGATAATTTGGAATTGGCATTTTTCTCTCAAAGAGTTGGTATGATCATGCTGATAGCTTCTTTAATAGTGGTTTTCAGAGATGGACAGTTCCAAGTCATGCACTCAGCAATCATGAGAACAATCTGAAGAACAGACTTGTTGTTTCTGTTGTTGTTATAGGGTTTAACACCATTTTTCAGCACAAGATAGGCTATACATGGTGGCCAGTATTAATGGTGGAGGAAGAACCCCGGAAAGAACCCACGAGAAGCTACCAGCAAGCTTTCTCACATATCCACATTGGCTGAGCCCAAGACTCGAACCCATGCAGGCAGACTTGTATTAGTCTAACAGAATGATATATTTTCATAACAAAGTGTTACAGTGAAGGGTTAAGAATGGATGCAAAAAGTACATTATTGAGCTGGAATATAGTTGATGTTTTTGTGTGTGTGTATATATATATATCCTGTGCATGTGTGACAGTGTCATGTGTGTGATAGAGACTGGTAAATGGGAGAGAGGAAGAGTAAAATTAAGTAATGAATTTATGAAGTGTACACAGATTTTGACAAAAACTTGTAATGTTTTTTTTTTCTTTTTTAGAGGGCCACACTGGGAGATTAGAGTTTCTGTCTCTGGCCATTGCTACCCACTTTAAATAAATTATTATTATTACTTCTTTTTCTCAGTTCTCATGGTTTCACCTTTAATGGAGCACGTTTTCTACTATAACAGATATATCCTCTCAAATATCTTGTTCTCTTCAGTAAAGGTTGGCATGATGTGTATCAATCAAAATGAAATTAAAGGCAAAATAAGGAGACAACTAAATCCTAATAAGAAAGTGGAGACAAATGCGTTGTTCACCCGGGTGCAGCCATATTGCATCATCCGACATGCAAGATTATACCAATTACTACTATTCCACCTAAAATCAATTGAATTTTTATAAAATGATCTCAATTTATATACTGTACTACATCTCAATTTATATACTACATTTATTACACTACATGTAATATATTATTATCAATATGCCTTGCACATAAGTAATTTTATAATTTATGGAATATTTTTGCTTATGTGAAAAAGAATGCCTCCTCAGAAACAGGAATAGATCAAAAGTATATTTAGAGTCCTGTCTTTAGTCTCACCATATATTTATAGAAGAAAAGAGTTAATGTTTATCATACAAAATGCATAAATGCTGTATTTATTAGGCTAGTTGTTGTAACAATTGTTAACAGTTGTGATATAGCCATCATACAAAATGCATAAATGCTGTATTTATTATGCTAGTTATTGTAGCAATTGTTAACAGTTGCGATATACCCATCACATATTGGGAAAAAACAACTGTACAAATAGTTTCATGTAAGTTACATACTGTACCTGTGGTCATGCAAATAGTCCTACCCAGCAGCCATGCAAATAGTCCTTCCCAGCAGCCATGCAAATAGTCCTTCCCAGCAGCCATGCCAGTAATCCTTCCCAGCAGCCATGCAAATAGCCTCAGGCTTTCAAGGAGGGATTGGGGAAGGCATGTAACAGCAGTTGTTAGAAGACCAGTATGTTCAAGTCAGGGTCAGAGGTTAAAGACCTGTATTGAAACTGTTACAGTATGTTTGGTCCAGAAAGGTTTCAGACAAGTAATTTTGGTTCACTCTTTCCCTTGGGAGATGAAATTTCCACGTCAGAATTTTAAGATTAAGAGTCAAAATCTGAAACCAAGTCTTCAGAACAGAAACGTTGGAAATAATCAAATTTGAATAATTCATTTACATACCAGAAGTGCTAACATTTATATTGACAATCAGTTGAAATCAGTAATTGCAAAGGTTTTGTAAATATCATAGCTATATCAAAAGAAATACATTAGTTTCATTTTTTATTTCTGTCTGCCGTTTATAATTTCTAGTCATCACAGCCAATTTCAGTTTTTTAAATGGTGTTTTATTCCAATTATCATAATCAGTGTCACTCAAACAATCTGTTTATGTTTTCAAAACAAAAGATTAAAGCTGACATCATTGTCAGTTATCTGATGATCCCACAGTCCTTACAACTTCTCGAATGAACAGTGCTTATATATAGTTTGCTTCTCAAATATTGCATCAGTTAATTTTGTTCATTCAGTTTTTACACATATTTAGTTGGAATAAAATACCCTGCAATAATTTGGAGTACATACATTTTTTTCTCTTTGAATTTATTAAAGCTGGCAATATCATTGCTTTTTCATGATTATTATTGACTTTTGTTTCCATTGTTCAGTGGCTGTGGAGTACTGATTATTATTGACTTTTGTTTACATTGTTCATTGACTGTGGAGTACTGAATATTATTGACTTTCGTTGACTTTGTTCAGTGACTGGAGTACTGAATATTATTGACTTTTGTTTACATTGTTCAGTGACTGTGGAGTACTGATTCATATTTCTTTTACAGGTTCGTCATATTCTTTGTGAGAAGCAGTCCAAAGCTCTGGAAGCAATAGAGAAGCTTAAAGCAGGGATGAAATTTAATGAGGTTGCTTCACAGTACAGTGAAGATAAAGCCAGGCAAGGGGTAAGAAAAGTAAACCAGCATCAGAGATGCAAAAGCCAAACATCAACATTGACTGATTTGTGCAATTAAAAGAAAATGTTTGTCTTGTGAACATATCTGATCTAAAGATTGCAGAGTTGTATTTATGACAAACTCACCCCAATTAATTTTCAGCAATCTTATCAAATAAGGACATTTGTTTTTCATTACCTTGTTTAGTAGAGACCCTTAAGTCAGTAAGATTGCAAGAACCTTGTTTAATATGAATAGAGTACTCAAAAACCAAATTATGAGTTGTCAAATGTATCAACATTGTAATGTTAATTCTACATTATAGACCTGACTCATACTTTGTGGATGGCTTGCATTTGATTAAAGAAGAATAATATTGATTTGGGGGTTGAAAGGTTAACGTTCAGGGTCACTGACACGAAAAGGAAAAATGGTATTTGCATAGTAACTTCAATTCCATACCAAATATCTTGACCAAAGTTTGTTGAGGCTTGCAACTAAGGTATGGAGAGGCCTTTTGATTTTGGAGTCAAAGATCAAAGTTCAAAATTCAAGGTCATTGTGGCTGAAAGAAAAATAGGTTTTGAGAAAATGTTTGTTCTGGAGTAACTTCCTTGACCAAATTTGAGTGGTTTCTTGAATTTAGGATAATAAACAACTTGTAGATTCTGGAGTCTAATGGTCAGAGGTCAGGAAATTTGTGGTAGGTCTAATTAGACAGTTATAGTTTATGTGGATTAGGTTTAGTGTATTAAGTGCCTGCATAGATGACTATAGAACATGGGACAGGTGTATGCCATTTACTGTACTTACGTTTTACTTCTTTTTATGTTGATATTTTAAAAATATATTTTAAAGATTGTTGTCATTGTTTTCCAGTTTGAATTAAAATCAAAATAAAAAATAGGAATAATTATTTTCATTAAAATGTTGATACACTGAGCTTTGTGAAATATACACATAGACATTTTACTTGGTACATGTTTTTGGTATTGCCCATTAGTGGACATAACACCATATGAGAGGTAGCAGTTGGAATGTTTCTTGTCCTTTTCAATAAGCCCTAACAAGACTCATATTACTTCATGTCATGATTTACATCAAATATTACTCCATTGCGATATACATCAGATATTACTCCATATAGCGATCTACATCAAATAGTACTCCATATAGCAATCTACATCAAATAGTACTCCATGTTGTGATTACATCAGATAGTACTCCATGTTGTGATTCACATCAGATAGTACTCCATGTTGTGATTTACATCAGATAGTACTCCATGTTGTGATTCACATCAGATAGTACTCCATGTTGTGATTTACATTAAATACTATTCCATGTTGTCATTTACATCAAATAGTACTCCATGCTGTCATTTACATCAAATAGTACTCCGTGTTGTCATTTACATCATATGGTACTCCATGTTGTGATTTACATCAGATAGTACTCCATGTTGTCAATTACATCAAATAGTACTCCATGTTGGGATTCACATCAGATAGTACTCCATGTTGGGATTCACATCAGATAGTACTCCATGTTGTGATTCACATCAGATAGTACTCCATATTGTGATTTAAATCAGCTAGTACTCCAGGTTGTGATTTACATCAAATAGTACTCCATATTGTGATTTACATCAGCTAGTACTCCATATTGTGATTTACATCAAATAGTACTCCATGTTGTGATTTACATCAAATAGTACTCCATGTTGTGATTTACATCAAATAGTACTCCATGTTGTGATTTACATCAGACAGTATTCCATGTTGTGATTTACATCAGATAGTGCTCCTTGTTGTGATTCACATCAGCTAGTACTCCATGTTGTGATTTACATCAAATAGTACTCCATGTTGTGATTACATCAGTTAGTACTCCATTTTGTGATTACATCAGTTGGTACTCCATGTTGTGATTTACATCAAGTACTCCATGTTGTGATTTACATTAAATAGTACTTCATGTTGTGATTTACATCAAATAGTACTCCATGTTGTGATTTACATCAGATAGTAATCCATGTTATGTCTTACATCAGATAGTACTCCATATAGTGATCTACACTAAATAGTACTCCATATAGCAATCTACATCAAATAGTACTCTATATAGCGATCAGTGACATACAGTACTCTATAGTGATTTACATCAAATAGTACATCATGTTGTGATTTACATCAGCTATTACTCCATATTGTGATTTACATCAAATAGTACTCCATGTTGTGATTTACATCAGGTAGTACTCCATGTTGTGATTCACATCAGTGAGTACTCCATATTGTGTTTTATATCAAATAGTACTCCATGATGTGATTTACATCAAGTAGTACTCCATGTTGTGATTTACATCAGCTAGTACTCCATGTTGTGATTACATCAGCTTGTACTCCATGTTGTGAGTTA
This sequence comes from Sinohyriopsis cumingii, assembly GCA_028554795.2. Lineage (NCBI taxonomy): Eukaryota > Metazoa > Mollusca > Bivalvia > Unionida > Unionidae > Sinohyriopsis > Sinohyriopsis cumingii. Next base: position 29,013,983 of record CM068828.1, read on the forward strand.
CATAAGCTAGTACTCCATATTCTGATTTACATCAAAAAGTACTCGGGGCCCCGAGTGGCCGAGTGGTCTAAAGCGCTCTCCGTTACGGATCACTGCCATCTCACCTCTGTCTGTGTAGGTTCGAGTCTCGGATTCAGCCAATATGGGTATGTGAGAAAGCTTGCCAGTAGCTTCTCGAGGGTCGGTGGTTCTTTCCCGGGATTTCCCGTGTTCTTCCTCCACCTTTAATACTGGCCGCCATGTATAGCCTATCTTGTGCTGAAAAATGGCGTTAAACCCTACAACAACAACAACAAAATCAAAAAGTACTCCATGTTGTGATTACATGTGATTACATCAGTTAGCACTCCATGTTGTGATTTAAATCAGCGAGTACTCCATGTTGTGATTTACATCAGATAGTACTCCATGTTATTTACATCAGATAACACTCCATGTTGTGATTCACATCAGATAGTACTCCATATAGTGATCTACATCAAATAGTACTCCATATAGCAATATACATCAAATAGTACTCCATATAGCAATCTACATCAAATAGTAATCCATACAGCGATCTACATCAAACAGTACCCCATATAGCAATCTACATCAAATAGTACTCCATATAGCGATCAATGTCAAACAGTACTCCATACAGCAATCTACATCAAATAGTACTCCATCAAGCAATCTGTGTCAAACAGTACTCATATAATGATCTACATCAGATAGTATTACATACAGTGATCTACATCAAACAGTACTCCGTATAGCGATATACATCAAACAGTATTCCATATAGCAATCTACATCAAATAGTACTCCATATAGTGATCTATATCAAACAGTACTCTATATAGTGATTGACATCAAATAGTACTCCATTAAGCAATCTACATCAAACAGTACTCTATATAGTGATCTACATTAAATAGTACTCCATATAGCGATCTACATCAAACAATATCCATATAGCAGTCTTCATCAAATTGATGTAAAATGATTACTGGAAGTAAGGGTGTCTTCCATAAAAGGATTTCTACTATATCAGAGGGTATGATAAGAGTCATTTCTGAAAATAGGTCTGTTTTTACAATTTTGATGGTTTCAGTTGTTGCAGTCAGCATTTGGTTTATGCTACGTGTAATGTAGGTAATTGTTGAAAATTTGATTGATAGGATGATATTGAAGTTCTCAGGAAGTTAATTGCGTATATCCCTACAAAGAGTCATTTGCTCCATAGAGATAAACAATTGGGATTTGACTTTTCATGCTGCAAAACATGCTCCGTTTCCCAAGGTTGCAGCACTGCACTGTCCACACAAAGGAAATATGTTGCCTTTGTTAGGTTTTAAGTTCTTGATATATGTCTGACATTGCTTTGTTGGAAGTACTGATATAGATTCAGTAGGACTGGTATAGATTCAGCAGGACTGGTATAGATTCAGCAGGACTGGTATAGATTCAGTAGGTCTGGTATAGATTCAGCAGGACTAGTAAATTTCTCAATCTCCTGGTCCTTCTGTTTGCAAAGAAATTTCTGTTAAATTCTCGATCTAGTTGTTTACGTGTATATCGTTAACATATTATTTAATGTTAATGTGTACAAAGTAATGATTCCATTTTACAAAATGCAAGTTATCCATTTGTTCTGTTTTATCTTTATTTGTTATTACAATAAAGACAAAAAGAAAAACTCATGTCAGTCCATGTTGTTGCCTTTGATTAGTTTTAATTTCCTTTCAACTAGTTTGACATCAATTTGATCAGGAAATATTAGTGTAAATTTGCATTGTGAAATTATCAATATCATTATAAGATAGTAACTGTTGACAAAGGCTCCTGCTAAAAAAACTACCCATATATGCCACCCAGCCACCCACCCCCTTTTAATGAGGTAGTTTTGCATTCGATTGGCTCATCTTGTCAACATTTTTGCAACTCTATTTCATATCAGATTTGCAGACTTTTTCATTAAAATATTTCATTCGTTTTAGTATGAACAATCCTGTGATTTTGCATATGATTGACTGAGTTCCTTTCTACTCAAGAGACTATATTTCAGATAGTTTTTATTAGGAGAGAAACCTATGCATATTTTTTATGTGGTCTTGCATCAGAGTTTTGAACCACTTAAAAGGCTGTCTTTTTTATTTTTATAAAACTCACAAAATAGGCCTATAATCAAGGTTTGCTTGGTTTCGTGTGGTTTAATGTCATTTTTCAGCATATGATAGGCTGTACATAGCAGCTAGTATATCTGTGGCAGTAGAACCCAGGGTAGCTTTGGGAAGAACCACTAACCCACAGGAAGCTACTGTTAAGCTTTCTCACACACACACTTTATTAGTCAAGCTGAGACTTGGAACTAATGTGTAGAGTGGCACGATGTGTGAGATATCTATAGAGGCAGGTGTCTTAGACCACTTGGGGCCCCCCTTAATCAAGATTGTAATTGAGTATGGTTATGAGTGAAATCAATTCACATTAATGATGTTCTGATGCATTGGACTGGCTGAACTTGTCAACACTCAAGCCATTATATTTCTGATCAGATATTGATCAAACTTGTTAAAAAGTCTTACATTATCAAGATGATGGATGAGTTTGAGCAGTCTTGTATCTGATGGGCTAGGCTTGTAACCACTCTTAAGACGGAATTCCAATCAGATTTTGGACCAGCTTGGTAAACATGGTAAATAACTGTAATTATCGCTGTCATAGACAAAGTTCAGTAATAAGTGATACTAAAGAGATATCTTGCATCTCATTGGCTGACCTTTTGACCTGATTAGATTTAGAGACCATATTTTTCATAAAATTTCTTTAAAGCTTTGTAAATGAGTTTATGCCATGAACATAATTTTAATTATGAGTGAGAAAAACTATGCATATTGATTATGTATTGATCTTAGAAAGAATTTTTACCATACTATTCTAAAATAGGTATAATCAAGATGATATAAAGTTTGAGAGAGAGATTACACAGGTTGTATGCTTACAGTAGTACAATGGTAGTGGGAAGGCTCCAGTTCTTTGCTGCCGAATGGAACGGTATTACACAATTACATATGATCTGGACAAGTGGTTTCTGTGGGATACTGTATCACTTTCACCACACCTCCTCCTTTGTCCTCAGCTACAAATGAGGCAACTCTTCACCCTTTCTTTGACCTAGGCAGAGTAGGTCTCCCTCAGGAACAAGCATTGAAAATCAATAGTGGAGGCATCCTTGCTTGGGACAGTCTACCCGCCCATGAATTCATTTGCTTGCTGGGTTTGCTGAGTATGGCTGCAGACCTCTTTGTCCTACAAATGATTCTATTCTCCCGAATGGAGGTAGGGACTTTGCCCATTGGACCAACTTCTGACAGTGTGCACAAATATGAGGTTCCATCTCAGAAGAAAGATGGCACATTACTTGGCTCACGCTATGGTATACTTCTGCAGTCAGCCTCCAGAAATCACAATCGGTATGGATGCAATCAGAGAGTGGGATGGGGCACACCTCCTTTCATCATTCTGGGAAGCAATTGGAGTGTGGCCCAATTGGGATCAACATTTAGATGTCTTCATTCTTGAGATGAAGCCAGTTTAAAAGCTTTTCGTTGGTGGCAGTGGGATCTACATGGGAAGGGAGTTATTCTGTCCGACAATTCCACTTTGGTAACTTAACTCAAATGGCAAGGTGGAACCAAGTCCCTAAGCCTTTGTGTTTTTGTTTGGTATGGTATTTTCTAAAGTGGTATCTTCAGTGACAAATCCCATATCCAAGTTTGTCATATTCCAGGCTGAAAAAGTGTATTATTGGACTTGTTTTCCTAGAGAATCAGCTAATGCCAACAGAATGGTTTCTTCATTCCTTGGTTTTCACTCTGATATGGGCCCACTGGGGGCAACTGATGGTGGACCTTTTTTGTGACAAGCATACCTGTCACCATTTTAGAAGCCAAGTAGTGAGAATGAATGAAAAATAGGGTGATTGGGACCTAAAATCGGGAGGTTTTTAGAGACATTTTCAGGCTTCATTTTCACTAAATTCTGACAGATCTTCAGGGTCCAGTATGCATGAAATTCTCACAGGACACAATGTTGTCCCTGTGATGTGCCTTATTTTCCACCAGGATGTGCCCTCTTTTCATATTCTGGTCAGCTGTGGCCAAACTGCACAATAGCTAAAGGTTAGTCTTAAGTAAACAAGCAAAACAACCAGTGTGGCTAATTAACAGTTAATACTCATCATTGTAGTTGTATTGTGAAAAGGACTGGCCCTCCAACATAATTCAAAGAAACTATGTTCTACAGTGAGCATTATGTAAGAACCAGATTGATTGGCAAATAAATGATGCCCTGTTTTGTTATAAATATGCAGTGTCTAGCTATTGTACATGAGGCAACTATTTTGCTATGTTTTATATCCCACCTTATTTTCTTATCCTCAACTTGAAAGGCATTTAACAGTGTTTACTAAAAGACATTTATTCTGAATTAGTTGTTTGAGGCCACATAAGCTGCATGGTATGTTTCTTTGCTCCTTCTTTTAATTTAATGATGGTAATTAACTTTTGTATATATGGTACAGTATTGAAGGTTCTCAGAACTGTACAAAATGTATAGTAGTCATGCAAAGACAGTGCATAAGAATGATATCAGACTTTGGTTGGGCGACATAAATATCGTATCTGATGGTAAAGTGACAGCTGTTCATGAAGCTAAATAACTTGCTTGTGTGCATATATCGTGTCGAAGCTAAAAAGTGCATGAAAGATTAGAAAGAAAGAAACCATAAGCATATAAAAAATCAGAGACATTTGCTTCTTTTCAGGGGGACTTGGGTTGGATGACACGAGGCAGCATGGTTGGGCCATTCCAGGATGCAGCATTTGAACTACCCAACAGCACAGTAGATAGACCTGTCTACACTGATCCTCCAGTCAAGTCCAAGTTTGGATACCATGTGATAATGGTAGAGGGAAAGAAATGATCTTGCTGTATGATGGAAAGTGAACATTATGTTTGTTACTTTAGCCTTCAGCAATAAAATACTAGCACAAGGGAAAGAAATGGTCTTGCTGTATGATGAAAAGTGAACATTATGTTTTTTACTTTAGCCTTCAGCAATAAAATACTAGCACAAGGGAAAGAAATGCCTGTTTGAAATTTGTGAATGTCCTTGCAGTGAAAGTCTTGCTGTAAGGAGAGACTGCAGGGGGAGAAAAAATACTGTGCCTTAATCAGATACTAGAAAGTTTGATCTTCTCAATCTGTCCTTATACTGGACATTAATATTAAATCAAACTTATTCAAGATCAATTCTTCACATTTATAAACAGTTTGTGAAAATAAATGATGTGGTTTTTATATGTCATTAGCTCTGCTGGTCATAGACCAGAAGAGCTTATGAGATTGGATGATATATATGGTCCGTCTGTACATTAGCATGCTTGTTATGTCTATTCTGTCTAAACTTCCTGAAGGGTTGCCATGAAACCAGACCTGCCAACCCTCACGATTTTGGTATGAATTTCAAGACTCTTGATAGTGATTCACAGATTCACACTGCATGCAAAAAAAATCACAAATTCCCCAACTTTTATTCGGCTTAAATAGGAAATAAAATTACTTTTATCCATTCAGTGCTTGTCACGATATCAGCAGTGGTCACTGATGCCAATAATGGTTCCATACTGCTAGTAGATGTTAGCAGAACTAGGCCTGATTGTTACAATTTGCCCTGTAGCAAGCAAGCATTTAATCTACATTTAGAACAGAATTTTTACAAATACATGTGAAGAAAACTGGGGCCCAAATGGAATTTGTTTTTAAAAGGCACATGTACATATTCATAGCAACTATAACTTTTTAAGAATAAACACTAAATGAAGACAACTTTTTCAAGTATAGGAATTTTTGAGATATTGAAAGATTATCATGTATAGAATTTGCTTGAGTTCATATTTTCCACACATGCGCCACCACCACTAATTGTTAATCATTCATCTCATCTTCTGAATTAATACCATTTCATAGTTAAGTTAAAATGTTTTCACCTCCAAGGAAAAAGAAATGTATTCTTCAAAAAGTGAAGTATTGACTGGAATAAACAAAAATTTGCTGTGCATTCAGCCATGAAACGTTAATGTACATTGTGCTCTTTTTGCTTGCACTGTTCCATGAATTTTAGAATTGGGAATGTGCACAGTGACTCATATCATTGCATATGATTTACCTGTCATACATGCAGTGGTGTAACTACCATGGTAGCAGGTACAGCCGTGCTGTTGAGCCTGGCCGTTTTGGGGGCCCAGCCCAATCAGGAAAAACAGACAGTAAGGGGGAGGGGGCAGTACAAAAAGTTTGTTATGGGGCCTGTGGTGAGATAGTTACACTACTGCATACATGTACTATATAATACTGTTATTATATAGTACATGTATGACAAGTAAATTATAAGCAGCCATATGAACCCATGTGGGCATGTGGCAGAGACGAAGTGAAAAAGCACACTGATAGCAAAAAGAACATAGATATTGGAAAAATGAAGAGCACCCAGCAGATTTCAGCAGTGGAATACTTGAATTCACCTACTCAAGTCTGCAAGCTACCAATGCTGAAGCCTTGTTTGTGAGTTTTCTTGTTGAACAGAACCTGCCTTTCTCTGAGATAAGTGACATTGACAGTGAAAGAGTATTTTCTATCATGAGGAAAAATAAGACAGTATTTAGGGCCTCATTAGGCGCTAAAATTTTGCAACATTTTTAGTCACCCAGATCAACCACCAGGCAAGAAGCCTGAACTGTTTTGGAAACAAATTTACCATAGGAAGTTCAAGTCTGCCATAGCATCATATGAAAAATAGCATCAAGTTTGTGTATAGCAGTAAATTTGGCTGCAAATAAATTTATACATTTAATTAGTGTGTTTTATTTTTATTTTTGGATTTTCATTTAATGCAGTGCTGACCATCAAAGTGGATGGAGCTATTGTCATAATTTTTACTAATTGTGTTCAAAATTCACTAACATTTGTCCCTCTTTTCACTAATTGTGAGTCTAGAGGGTTGGCAGCTCTGTGAAACTTTATACACACATATTTGTCCCAAGGATTAGTTGGTCCTAATTGGTAATGGTCCAGCTCAGATATCCAATATGGCAACCACAGCAGTTGTATTGAAAATCATTTTATTTGTAATCCTTTTAAATGAATGGTCATATCAACAAGGGGTTTCACTTGAAGAGTTCTTATGATGTCTAGTTTGTCATAATTGAAAATGGTGCCAATTTGATGTCCAATATGGCTGCCATGGCAGCCATTTTGAACATCTTAGCGCTACTTTGGAACAAAAAGTCATGTTGACAAGTGTTTTCACCAGAAGACTTCCTGTGATGTCTAGGTAGTTCTCTTGGGTCGTTGGTTCTTTCCGGGGTTTTCCCAGGTTCTTCCTCCACTATGAATACTGGCCGCCATGTATAGCCTATCATATGCTGAAAAATGGCATTAAACCCTACAACAACAACAACAACTGACACCCAGTATGGCCACCATGGTAACCACCTTTAAAATCCTATCACTTCTTCTCTCGGGACAAAAAGTCATATCGGCATGTGGTTTTCACCAGAAGATTTCTTGTCATGTTTAGTTATGAAAATGGAAATCCAATATGGCCACTACAGTGATAGTCTTAAAATCTTGTTGTCACTACTCCATCAGAATGGATGATTATAGCAGCATGTGGTTTTCCCTGAAAAACATCACATGAAATTTAGTTGGTCTTAGATGAAAATGGTGATGATCTGATTTCACTTTGGTCACCTTGAAAATGTTGTTATTGCTACTCTTAATGAAGAGGGGGCCCCAAGTGGTCTAAAGCACTCTCTGTTACGGATCACTGCCATCTCACCTCCGTCTGTGTGGGTTCGAATCTAGGATTCGCCCAATGTGGGTATGTGAGAAAGCTTGCCAGTAGCTTCTCGGGGGGGTTTTCCCGGGTCCTTCCTCCACCATTAATACTGTCCGCCATGCATAGCCTATCGTTTGCTGAAAAATGGCATTTAACCCAAGAACAACAACTTAATGAAGAGAAAGCCAAATAAGCATGGGGTTGTCATCAGAAGACTTCATATGGTGTTTATTTTTGTTAAATACAAATTGTGCCGATCTAATATTCATTATGGCCACCATGACAGCTGTTTTTAAAATCTTGTTATTGTTACTCTTCCTAAATGAAAAACCATATCGACATGAGGTTTTCACTAGAAGACTACTTACATTTAGTTGGTCCCTAAGGATAGAGGTGCCACCCTAACCTCAAATATGGCTGCCACAATAAAGATATAGAAATCTTGTCATTAATTCACCAAACATCTTCAAATGGTGTGTAGTTTGTCCTAAATGAAAATGGTACTTGATCTTAGAAGCAGTAAAGCTGCCAGTGGCTAATCTGAAAATCAGTCAAGAATATCACAGATGGTCTCAACACTTGGCATTTAAAGAGATTAAATGATAATGTTTTGAATTCCTGGAAATTCTTAGACAGTAGAGCATCAGTCCCTTCGAAGGACTATTGTTTTACCTACATATTATATATTTTTTGTTCAACGTATCCAATTTTGTTACTTTCACCTTCGTTAATGTTGGTTTTTAAAGTTCTTTGCATTGCTGATGTCTAAATTGCTTAATATATTTCTTGCAGTGTGAAATGAGGTTATGGGACATGTTATCCAAGTATCTGCACATTTCACGATTTCAGTCCTACTTCATTCAACAGCTTATTTCACTAGTTGACCATTAGTTTAAGTAATACTTTGACCAAATCTAAGTTTTCTTGAATAAATTTGAGTATTCGTTTTTTTTGCTTTTGTTTTCTTATTCTTTGTGCATGCATTACTCCAGACATTAATGTCTCGTTTTCAAAGGTTTTACCATCACTAATGCTGGGATACATGGTGTGCTTTTGGGGATGTTTTCTCTTTCATAGGCACATATGGAAAATGAAATCCTCTTATTCAACTTGGTTGCCCCATAATATATAGAGAGAGAGAGAGAGAGGGACAGAGAGACAGAGACTATTTTGAACAAATCCATCTTTGTTTAATATTCAGTAACTTTTATTCTTCTGTTTCCTTTTATTTTGACCATCCTATTTTTTGACCATGTATACAGGGCACTCCGAACTTTATTAATGTTGTTTTTTTTCTTCAGAAGGTCTCACTGTTACTGTTATCTTAATTGCTTAATATATTCAGTCTGGTATCATTCTTGTCATGTGTTGAAAGTGGAATTATAAAGTACAACAAACACACAGTCAGTATATTCAGTCTGGTATCTTTCTTGTCATGTGTTGAAAGTGGAATTATAAAGTACAACAAACACAAAGTCAATATATTCAGTCTGGTATCTTTCTTGTCATGTGTTGAAAGTGGAATTATAAAGTATAACAAATATAAACACACCGTCAATATATTCATTCTGGTATCTTTCTTGTCATGTGTTGAAAGTGGAATTATAAAGTACAACAAACACACAGTATATTAATTCTGGTATCTTTCTTGTCATGTGTTGAAAGTGGAATTATAAAGTTCAACAAACACACAGTCAATATATTAATTCTGGTATCTTTCTTGTCATGTGTTGAAAGTGGAATTATTAAGTACAACAAACACACAGTCAATAAAAATAACCAAGAAACAAACAGAAAAATTCCAAAATTGAAGTCTCACTTTGCTTGCACAAAACATTTTCAGTCTTGCATTAGCAATGAATTCAGCAATGTGTACTTCTGGTGCTGTTTTCAGTCATGTCAGCAGCTTTTGGGAAATGCAAGTCCCCTTTGAAAAGACAGTATATTTAACTTAAGTGGCCACATTATTCATGAAACTGTTAATATACAAACAATACTTTGAGCAAATGCCACTTTGTTTTGTTCAATACTGTTTTATCTTAGTAACCTTTTACTGTAGTCTGTAAAATGTTTGGTTCAGCTGTGCATATGAAATACTGATAACTTGATTAATGTCTTTGAAACTAAGTTTATAGCATTGCTAACTTCTCAGTTGCATAATATATTTCTTGTGTTTATGGAGCTTCAAGGTACAATTGTATATAAGCATTCATACAAATCATATAACAAAATCAAACCAAGATGATTTGATAACTCCTTGCTAGAACAATACATTTTTAATCTAGCAACGAATACAGTAACAGTGTATTCTTTCGGGATATTCAACTACATCCATGCATTTGAAGATTAGAATGTTCCTTACATTAATATCATATTTTCAATCTCGCACAGGCAATTAATGCATTATACTTTTTGGGATGTTTTTGACTACATCTGCACATTTGGAAATATCAAGACTCTCTTAAGAACAAGTGCAGCATCACAAGTCATATTTTTGGAGATGTTTCAATGACAACCATAAATTTTGAAATTTCTATCCTTCTGTAAGACATTTTCAATCTTGTACAAGATACAAGTGCAGCTCCCTGTAAGCAGTGTGTATGATTGGAGATGCTTTCAGTTATGCTCCCGCAGTTTGAGTTTACAGTCCTCCTTGCTTTCATAATACAGGAGTCATTTTACACTAGTGATACAAGGAGAGCAATACATTTGGGGATGTTTTCGATTATGATCGTACATTAGGAAATTTCAGTTTTATTTGCCACATACCACATTTTATGTTTCACTTGCAACAAGTGTGGCAACAAAAGGCATAAATGGAGGATGTTTTCAGGTACATTCACTCAGTTCTAAATTTCAGTCTTTCATGTTCGCACAGTATATTTTCAGTCTAAACCAACAATGAGATATATGCTTTTGCAGATATGCTGCCAAGGCACACAAGCACTCAAATCCTGGATAAAACTTGAAATTTAGCAGTGATGCATGAGAACTCCTGCAAGTCAGTTCCATGTCATGCAATATAAAAATGTACTCTATGCAGAATAAAATGTGTATTAACTGTTAAGATAAACTGAATAAACAAGAATGTAAAGAAATAATTTAAAAAGCAAGGATACTCTGTCTATTACAAAATATGCAGATATAGATTAATACAAAAGGATTCTTGGATAACCCACTATTTATGTAGAACAGAAGAATGTGTGTACAGTACTAGATGAGTCTCCTTTTCGGGCTTTTGTGATTTTGCATACTTCTGTGGGTCAGATCCTTCTATACTTTACTCTTGAATCACACCTGAGTTAATGATTTATGCAAGTGCATGAACCCATAATAAGCCTACCCTATGGGTGTCCACAAGGGAAGTTACTACACTAATTGTCAGGCCAATACACTGCTGTAGCTACATACTACTGATTATTAATCAAATAAATTATGCAGAGATTGTTTTCTATGTAAGAATAAAATAACCAACAGAATACGTTATTATTGGCTATAGCATATACCGGACAGAGAATGTTTTCTTTGAGAATATGTTACAGTGATTGTGACTATATTCCATTACAATATATTTTGTAGATTGAAATGTTTTCCTTTCATGTGATAATATATTAGAGAATTACTTTGAAATATATATATATATATATAATATGGAACTCACTTTGCCAGATAAATATAATGTCAGACCTGACAACCCTTACGATTTTGCCTTAAGTCTTACAGAAATCACTCTCATTCGACCACCAGGACCCTCCAACAACAGCAACAGTTATCTTGTCGGAAAGTATCACAGCATAGCATCAATAACCACCACCAGCATTACCGACATGTGCGTGAAAATACATGACGTGTAATGCCAGAACAACTCCAGATGTTCCAATGAAAAGTAATGAATCAGATACAATATATGAAAGTCTTGTTGGAAAATCGGCAGACCTGTGTCGACGTTTTGATCCCAATCCATGCATGACCACCAAACAGTTGTGAATGAATATTAGCTCAACTGTAATACGCTCGCAGAATGCTAGTGCGATTTCAGGTGCAGACAAAGTCGCACTGAATTCTGGTTTTGTGGAAGAAATGGTTATCATTGAGGTCATGTATTTACATCACCTATTACTTGATGCATAGATTTTATGTAAAACACAGTGTTGTACCATGGAGCTTGTTGAGCATCTCAGCACACACCATCTCAGTCATTTTGAAACTTATTGTTGGTGTCGTAGTAATATACATTATGAATATCTTCAACGTGTTCATGCATCAATGTACAGTATGTGGCTCTGACCATAAGATGATTCGTAAGCAACCACTGACAACTTGTTGGATTTCATTAACAACTTTGGGTGTGTTGTGCCAGTATGAACTGCTCCCATGAGTATTTCCAATCAATCACACAGTTCTCCACCTAGACTATACTTTTCACGCAAAAACTGATGACCATGTGAGGCAGTGTTCTTCTGACCACTACCTAAATTTTTCTGCTTCTGCTTATTTTTTTGCGTACCTTTTGAAAGTCGTCATCTTCTTGTATGAGTGGGTGATTTACCTCCGTCTGAAATTGATGTTTTTTTTCTTCATATTATTCTTCTAGTCTTTTACATTCTTTTTTAAATTCTGTCCACCTTTTTAATCATTGTCTATGTCACTCTATGTCTTCTTTCTCTGAGCTCAATTTGGATTTAGGTTCTTGTGCTATCCAGTTGATAAATTTCTGAAATTTTTGTGTTTTATGTCCATGTTTACGTTGTTGCATTGGTGCAGGTTTGGTTAAACCATTTCCTTTCTTGAGTTTTGCTCAAGGAGGCACTTTTGTATTACATTGCTGTTGTTCTTCATATTCAGGTGAACCTCCTGCCTCTGCCTGTGTCACACTGATTGGTTGAGACATTCACAACATAGGACTTTGTTCTACTACGTGTGGTTGTAGTTGCACTGGTTGCAATTGTAAAAAGTTCTTTACATAACGCTTCACTTTCGTCAGTCATTCCTTCTTAAATGCAGTATACGTTTGCTTTAAATAATTCCACCATTTACCTATTGTTTGTTTCTTTCCCATAAGAGCAACATGGATAGTATTTTCAAAAATCGGGTGATGTTGGCAAGTCTGGTCTCACGTCTGGTATTTTGTCAAGTGGCACTCTAACGTCTTCATCAAGATCACTGGTGTGTTGGTGAGTTTACTTGGGCCTCAACAAGTTTTTCAATATCTATTTTGACTTCTTCAATCACCACCACTCCATGACCTAGTGGTTAGAGTGTCCTCGGATGCTGGAGGTTGTGGGTTTGAGTCCTGGCCGAGTCATACCAAAGATTTATAAAAATGGTCACTCATTAGATTGCTCAAGCTTTGTTGGCCAACCAAATGTTGTGGCAGATTTATTTGCCAACACCAAAAATATCTCAGTGGGGTTTGTTTGATGTCCAAACATCAAATGAAGTTCATCAGGCCAAGTTGTTATTTCTGTAACACAATCATCTTTGAGATTAACAAGGCCAATTACGCACTTAAAAATATGCATTCATTATTATTGATGTGGCCAGCAGATACAAAGAAGAGGAGCTGCTGATATTAAAAGATTATGCCAGTGTCACAGATGCACTCGGATATATTTATGCACACTGCCTACTCACATGGCCATGATTGTTACAAATGGATCCTGGCAAAAAACATCTCAGATCTCTGGCTCTGATGCTGGCCAAGCACCATTGTGCAAGTACATGTCTGGCACATCAGTGTACACCTTGACACCATGGAATGATTTAATCACACACTTGCAGAAACGTTGTTCAACCATCAGTAAACATTGGAACTGTTGATGAGGCCAGAACAGTCTGAGGAATGGGTAGCACGACTTCCATAGTAGCCTTGAACAACACATGCAAGGCTTGATTTAAAACCTGAGCCAATGAGATTCAACAGAAGATTGTTACCTTACTCAGAAAATCATTTCACTGAAAGCACCATTACAACAACTGGGAGAGAAGTTTGTTCAGAATCTGTATGCACCTGAAGATTTGGATGGCAGGCAGCTAAGTAGTGCCATTGATCCAGTATGGTCCGCCGGTGTGTTTATCATTTCAGAAAGGATTGATATCCAAAACAACCAACACATATTGGTGTCATCATCACCTGGACAATGCTGAATTTTGATTGATTGATTGATTGATTGATTGATTGATTGATTTAATCTCCTGGCTGACTAGTCATTCATTCTCTCTTCATTGTGTATGTCATTTATCTTTCTCAGTTGTATTTATATTGTTGTCAGAAATGGTTTTACTATGTCTTGGGCAGGCAGAGCCCAAAATTTCAAGCACTTAAGCTTTATTAAGTATGTAAATTATGGCTAAAGACTATGAAGTGTGCAGAGTTCATTAAAATGTGTTACCAGTATGACAACAAATGTTGTGATTGGCTCAACACTTGCATTTAGTGTCTTGTTTACATCATGACATCACAATGTGTACATTAATTTTAAAGTGTATCTCTTGGTTTTGAATCATAGGCATCACTGCACTGAACTTCAATACTGTCTCTAAAATACGATAAGTTTCAGTAATAATACTTTGAAAATAAGTCTAATACTGTTCAAACTGAGTGGTATTTTGCTTTGATGCAAGTGACCTTATATTTTTATGGTAAATGTGCTAGTATTTTGGATTTAAAAACAATTACACACTGATGAACTACACCAGTGATCGCTACAACTTCGATACATGATAAAGAATTCACAAAATGATTAATATCTTTATTACAATGGCATCTTCTCCTTTTCAACCCACTTACATTAGATTTCAAAACAGTTTATTTCTGTGGATTAATGTTGTAGAACAAACTGGTGCCAAAATTGCCACAGGACAAAATTGCCTGTTTATCCAAGCATGTTTCAGGGTTTAAACAATTAACTGACTCTGATTGCTATTGGGAAACACAAGACAATTCTGCCTATTATAAACTAAAGAAGAAATCGAAACAACCTGCTTACCAAAATCAAGAACACAATGTGGAAAACTATGAATATTTGTGTTAAGCCAAAACACTAAACTTAAACTAGCTCTATATTCAGAATTTTAACATGTTATGATTGTTCTTTAATGGACAGACAGGTATGTGAATGTATCATTGTTATGGGCCTGATATAATTAAAAGTGTGTCTTTTTATATAGATTAAATTACATTGTAGGATCACTTATATCATTGAAAAATGGTTATTCTTGAGTGCATGGATCAAAGTAAACAAAACAGCAATGAATATTGAACTAAAATTTGATCCGGAAGAATCGAGTTAGGTAAAGTGACGCATAAAGCAAAATATGCGTCAAATATTTATGGGAATAAGCAAGGGCATAATAAATGATGCTGGTACTGTAGGCTGTAGCTATTATTGCCCTGGAGTGATTTGTGTTGTGCAAGTACTGTAGGCTGTAGCTATTATTGCCCTGGGTTGATTTGTGTTGTGCAAGTACTGTAGGCTGTAGCTATTATTGCCCTGGGTTGATTTGTGTTTTGCAAGTACTGTAGGCTGTAGCTATTATTGCCCTGGGTTGATTTGTGTTGTGCAAGTACTGTAGGCTGTAGCTATTATTGCCCTGGTGTCACTTGGTATGGTCAAGTGTAGGAGGACCTGGTCCGGTTGGCAGAAAGATGTTGTCAAAAAAGATAACTATATCTCATTTGTACTTATCTTTCAATCTGGCTCTGATCACATACTTTGATGAAACTGTTTCTAAAACCAACATATTTTTTTTAGAATCATCTATGTACCTCCATCTGATTCAAGGTTTTTCCACTAACGATGAAATTGATAAGTTTGCATCCTAAATTATCATCATTTGTACTCTGAATAAATAAGCATTTTAATTCCACAACTCAAGACATATATGATCATTGGAAATGATAAGTTCCTTCTTAAGTAATTTGATGTTGGTGCTGATTACATCAAGATTTTCTTTGAGCATAAATTGCCTTTTAAAAAGATACCACGGTGGAAAATAGTGATAGACATATAAAGAAATATTAATCTGAGTGTATTTAATGGAAGATGTGATGACAATACAAGCATAGGTTCTACAATTTTTCAAATGCATCCGATTCTGTTATTACCTATTTTCTTGTTTATAGCAATACTCTGAAAAAGGGTAATGATTTCTGCATACATGAGCCTCGTAACCAACTTTTTACAGTTGGCTGACACTTATTACTGGTTATAGCTTTTACCACAGAACAAAGCAAATTTACTTGTTGACAATTAGAGCTGGGTCCCATGAAAGATTATGTACCGCAGTATACAGCTATATCTCTCAACTGTTAATGATGATGATACTGTGATACATACCACAGTATACACAATTATATTAGGGACCAACTATTTTATTTTCTGTGACAAGGGCCTTAAACTACCTTAAAGAAAAATTCTGCTTGTCAATGCCTGAAAACATTGTTTTTCTGATTTAAAACAAAAAAATACTATATCAAATCCATTATTTGAAGATAAAAATTACATTGAGATAATTGAAAATAATACATCTTGACTAAAAAAAAATTAGTGTCCCCACCCCCAAAGTGAAAGGTTCAGTACCTTGTAGATGCATTTTTTGCTAGGTGTATGTATAAGGTGTAATCTAAAAACTAAAGTGAGTTGACCCACCTTACAGTGACTGACACCCTGTAAAAGATAAGCTGACCAACCTTACACTGTGACTGACACCCTGTAAATGATAAGTTGACCAACCTTACACTGTGACTGACACCCTGTAAAAGATAAGCTGACCAACCTTACACTGTGACTGACACCCTGTAAAAGATAAGCTGACGAACCTTACACTGCGACTGACACCCTGTAAAAGATAAGTTGACCAACCTTACACTGTGACTAACACCATGTAAAAGATAAGTTGACCAACCTTACACTGTGACTGACACCCTATAAAAGATAAATTGACCAACCTTACACTGACTGACACCATGTAAAAGATAAGTTGACCAACCCTGCACTGTGACTGACACCATGTAAAAGATAGGCTGACATTAGAGAACATTTTGATATAAATAGAAAGTGAAGCCTACAATTTTCTAGCTATACTATTTATGTATATGGCAGGGAGACAGGATGCCAACACACAGGCAAGATATTTATCAGAGGGGGATACAAAATACACTGACTCAATAAAGGAGAAAATATTTAGTGACCTTGACAAATTACATAAATTCACACAGAAAATAACTGTCTTGTACATCTTAGGATAATTTGCATTCTTATAAAGGTATGGATGTCCTTCATACATTAACATATTATAAAAAAACTAACAAATGACATTTGTTTTTTAATCTGAATGTACAGTCTTTCAGAGCATACCATTGTCCATCATGTTGGCATATGTGACACGTGCTAAGATGTGATTAAAGGATCATGAATATAATTATATTTTTAATATTCAAAATTAATTTGTGATAAATACAAATGTTTTGTCATAAAAAGAATATTTTAAATTATGTTATCTACAATGAAAACATGCTGTTAACAGAATTAAATCTGTAACAAGATTACTTGGGAATTTCCGTACTTTCCTTACTGATGGAAACTACCGATGTACTGGTAAAAAGAAAATTTACCATGATGCATACCCCCAGAAAAATACAATGCAGTATACTGGTAATACTGCACACATCTATTGGCAATAATATTTCTCACATAAGTCAAGAAACCTAGAAAAATAAAAGACTGATTTGCTCAAATATTGATACAACAGAAGAGATAGTAAAGAAGATTCGGGATGCACTTGTTAATACATGAACCCATACATCAGAATGATATTCACAAGTCTTACAATTATTTAATGACACTGCTTCAGAATGTCATATAATAGAAATAATCAATGATCATTTGGAACTAACTGTCAAAAGGTCTGCAGAAAATATCACCCTACAAGAAATACACAGAGAAAAAACCAAACACAAACAAACAGGATAGATCTTATCCATCCTGATTCGAGTTTATATGGATCATTCATCCCTTAAAATCTTTGCTGACATTTAACCTTTGCATATAGTAAGCATGCACTTCATTGGATGATAATAAATTTGCATATAGTAAGCATGCACTTCATTGGATGATAATAAATTTGCATAATATGAGAGTTTGTCTCATTTCCTTTGCTACCACAGTGGTTTTGCCAACCAGAGCTCTGCACATGCTTAATTGTGATGTAATAGAAAGTTTCTCCAATGATCCCTGTAGAACAGGTCTCCTAGTAATCTCTAAGCAGCCTGTGACTTATTAAGTCTTCATTTACTTTTATTTTGTTTATGTTGTAGAAATAAAAAGATATCTACATTCAAAATAATGACATAAAATCAATCATAGTAGTTTTCTGACATGGTAATGAAACAGGAGCTAGTCAGTGCTGTCACATATGGTGATCTTGCCAATTTTGTTTTGACATTTTGTGTGTCTATAATTGTTAAATTATTTCTTTGTGTGCCAAGACTTACCATCATTCTGGTAATGGTTGGCATATTTAATGACAGATCAAAATCATTTTTATAAAAACTAAATGCCTTCAAAGTGGAACACTGTCAATTTTTAATAAGCTATTTTGTTTGGTGTTTTTTAGTTTGATAAGTTTTGCTTGAAGATTTTTCTAATTTTATTAATGACAATCTGAATGGGTAGTTTTTGAGAAGTAGTTTAAACGTTTTATACTGTAAATTTGACCTTCATATTTCAAGGTGGTGAAAACGCTTTCATGGCATGATGTTTTCTGTCAATTTTTGCTAAGTGGTCTTTGCGAAGTCATTTAAAAGTTTTTCTGCTGTAAGCAATTATAGCTGCATGCGAGTTTTAATAAAAAATTTTAAGTCAGCAAGTATAGAGTAAAGTTTTAATTCAGACAGATACTATAAATGTGAAAAATGAACCTGATCTTCCCAATGTAAAACCTCTTACCAAATTTTGTCTGAATCTTTCAAGTTCTTTAAAAGTTAAAGAGCAGAAATTAAAGTTTTAAGCAGGTTCATAGTTGATCTGGGTCTATGTCTCCAATAAATGGTGAAATCGAATTTGACTTAGATCATTTCAATGTAAAGCCTTGTTTGTATCCATCACTGACTAGAAATTTGCAAAATATGACATGATGCAATGTGATGGACATGATCAACACTATAAAATAGACATGACACATTTGAAGGGAAGTGTTTAGGATCTGCATTAACATGTACAATTGTCTTTCAGATCACATTAGTGTAAACAGCAATATAGTTACACATAAATCTAAGAACAAACAAATTAAGTTTTTTGTAAATGCTGCGAAGATATGGTCTACTGTGCTGCCCTGTTGGTGGAGCCCTCTGTGGAGGAATAGGAATCTGGGGCATTGTCTGTCTCGTAGATAATGCGAAGACTGATAACACCAGACCTGAAGAATACAAAATAGTAATCCTTTGAATAGACATATTACTTTAAAATTCTGAAAAAATTCTTAGCTGCAGGCACAAGAATGTTTAGGTATAATGGTGAAAATTTATGAAAATGAACACAAAATGACCAGATTACAATGACATGTAATGTTGTGATAGGAGTCCTACAAACCAAATGCATAAAATCCAGATGCAGTTGGATAATAATTCAGATGGCAACTTGAGTTTGTGCGCAACCCAATACAACTTCTGTTGTGTTCCAGCTGACTGACAGCTGCTGTGCTCATTCAGAGTGTAAATTCTCTCCACTCTTTACTTGTTTTAAGATTTGGTTTGATGTGTTACTGTAGTATAGCAACACATGTAGGTTATTTAGTGTTGAGGCAATTGGAGTAAAGTGCCTTGCCCAAGAACACACTACGATAGCTGACCCAATTTGAGGGTAGAGTTTGAATCTGTATCCCTTCAATTTATGTGCCTGGCTTGTTAACAGCTAAGTCACTGATGGTTTTATGAAGAATTACAAGATTTCATCATTGTGTACCAATGAGATTTTAATATATTCCACAAAGTCAACTAATCATCAATCGATTCTCTAGTGCATCCACAAAGTCAACTAATCATCAATCAAATCTCTAGTGCATCCACAAAGTCAACTAATCATCAGTCAAGTCTCTAGTGCATCCACAAAGTCAACTAATCATCAGTCAAGTCTCTAGTGCATCCACATAATCAAATCATCAGTCAAATCTCTAGTGCATCCAAAAAATCAACGAAACATTAATCAATTCTCTATTACATCCACAAAGTCAACTGATCATCAGTCAGTATCTAGTGCATACACAAAACTCAAATAATCATCAGTCAATTCTCTAGTGCATCCACAAAATCAGTGAATCATCAATCAAGTCTCTAGTGCATCCACAAAGTCAACTAATCATCAATCAAATCTCTAGTGCATCCACACAGTCAACTAATCATCAATCAAATCTCTAGTGCATCAACAGTCAACTAATTATCAATCAATTCTCTAGTGCATCCACAAAATCAACAAATCATCAATCAAGTCTCTATTGCATCCACAAAGTCAACTAATCATTAATCAAATCTCTAGTGCATCCACAAAATCAAAGCATCGATCAAGTCTCTAGAGCAACCAGTGTCAACTAATCATAAATCAAATCTCAAGTGCATCCACAAAATCAACTAATCATCAATCAAATCTCTAGTGCATCCACAAAGTCAACTAATCATCAATCAAATCTCGAGTGCATCCACAAAGTCAACTAATCATCAATCGAATCACTAGTGCATCTACAAAATCAGTGAATCATCAGTCAAGTCTCTAGTGCATCCACAAAATCAAATCATCAATCAAGTCTCTACTGCGTACACAAAGTTAACTAATCATCAATCAAGTCTTGAGGGCATACACAGGGCTAACTAACCATAAATAAAAATTTAGTACATCCACAAGGCCAACTAATCATCAATCAAGTCTCTAGTGCATCCACAAAATCAACTAATCAGCAATCAAGTCTCTAGTGCATCCACAAAGTCAGCTAATCATCAATCAAGTCTCTAGTGCATCCACAAAATCAACTAATCATCAATCAAGTCTCTAGTGCATCAACACAGTCAAATAATCGTCAATCAAGTCCCTAGAGAATACACAAAGCCAGCTAACCATAAATAAAAATTGTAGTACACAGATAAAGCCAACTAACCATAAATCAAGTCTCTAGTGCATCCACAAAGTCAACTAATCATCAGTCAAGTCTCTAGTGTATACACACGGCTAACTAGCCATAAATAAAATTTCTACAAGGTCAACAAATCATTGCACAGAGTACTAAACTAACAGAATTGGATACGGCTGATTTTAAAGCTTTTCTGAGATCATGATGTCAGAAAGCTACATTTCAAGTTTTAAAACAAATCCTCAAGGTCTTCCATTCAGAGCCGAGATCACCTCATTAATATTTTTGGATTTTGCAAGTTATAAAATTCATCCATGAGATTGCTGACAGAAAGTTATGTAGCAGGTTTGGTCATAGCCTTTCTATAAACTAGAACTATTAGCAATGGGTGCATCACAACAGGCCAACTCACTAGAAACTGCTTGGTAGGGCTTTAAAAAGAGAAAGGGGTCATAACTCTAAATGACACTGTGGAATGCTGGAAATTCAACTCAGAGTATCATCAGTGTACATGTACAGTCAACTCCACTTATATGCATTATCCTTGGAACCGGACCCAGCTAAGCATACAAACAGAGTATGTATTTAAGCGGAATTCATGTATATTTACAATATATAATGGGACCATACTTTCACTATGCATTTAAGCAATCTGTGCAATTAAGCGATATGCATTTAAGTGGAGCCAACTGTACATGCCAAACTTGGTTGAAATCTAACTACCTTTGGCAAGCAATGCTGCTGAAATAAAAATCAGGAGTATGGGAAATCAGGGTAGATAAATCCTGTAATTAATGTTATGGAATCCCTGAAACTGATCTTGTTCAAGGTGTCATCAATATAAAGTAAATTACTGCATATATTTCAAATTGAAAACATGAAATTTGGGGAAATAACTCTTGTAAATGATCATATGGAATGCTGTTTACTCATTCATCAAACTCCTACAAGCTCTCATCAAACTTTAGTAAATTGATACTGTGAAAACCAATGTCAGGATGACAGGCAACCAGTGAACATAACTTATATAAATGATGCTATGGAATGCTGGCAATCAAATATATTCAAGGTCTCAAAAATACAAAATACCAAACCAAACTTGGTAAAAATCCAATTAACCCTGGTAAAGTTATGCTGCTGAAACTTAAGTTAGCAGGACTGGTAACTCCTAAAAATGTCCTGAAATGCATGAAACCTTATTATAGAACCCATAAAAATAAAGCTGTATGACCAATCCGGTTTAAGTCCAACAAGCCCTGGGACAGAAACACAAGTTAGGGGAATAAATAATCTTGGATTATAACTCTACTAAATGGTGACATGGAAAGCAAGAAATTGACTCCATCTGACATCACATCAATATAAAGGTACAGACCAAGATTTGGCTAAAACCCAACAGTTTCCAGCTGCAGAAATTAAACTGTTGATGGACTGACTAATTGATTATGTGATTACTATAGGAATCTGTTAACTTCATTGAGCAGGACAAGGCTCAAATAAACCATAAAGAGCTTCAACAATTGCTGACAAATGCAAAATGCACATTGCATGAAGTTGAACAGATGTAGCACCAAAAAGCAGACATTTTTATACAAGGCAAGCAAAAAGTATTTGGTTTCAATGAATCCAAGCAGAAACAGAATTCATTATGCAAGAGTAATTCTAAATCAAATGAGGGCCTTGTGACAATCAAATATTGACAGAAACAGATAACACGAGGCCCAAGTGGGATGAAATTGCTCAGCTGCTGACATCTACCTATTAATCAAATGAAAGAATCTGGGTCAGTATTGTTTTCTGTTGAATTTCATTTAATGTAAAATTGCCTATGTGATGAAAAAAACTGTCTCAAGGCATTATGCCTGGTTCATTTATGTCAAATTTAGTCAAATTCTTCTACACATTTTTAAGATATAGTAAAATAAATATGGAATAAACATGTGACTACTGCTGAAACTAACCAAAATTGTGTGTGAAAATCAATCGCTTTTGCAGACTATTTCTTGTAAAATTTCTGTGAGATGCATATTAAAAGTTGCACATCATTGAAAAAAGAGGGTCCACATGTTACTTTGGACTGAAGCTTATTCCCGACATAATGGGATTATCGACTTAACAGGGGTCAAGATAAGTGGAGAACCGAGGTGAAAATCAAATAATGGCTGTAACTCAATCAAATTTTGATGGAAATAGTTGACTTAGCTCTGCTTAATATTAAATTATTCCAGATTTCATTTCAATCCATATGTCCTTCAAAAGTTATGAAGTTGGAAACACAATTAGTGACAGAGTGACATGATGTGATATGACACAAATGAAGGGATGGGATGGAATATATATGCAGCACCTTCATGAAATATAGCAAGGGTATATAAAAAAAGACCTTAAAATAAACACAAAACCTTTGGTTATGGTAAAGTTCAGGCAAATGTTTTGCTGACTTATTAACCCTTTACCTCATACAACCATCTTTGGACGCCTCTACAAAAGTCGCATCGACGTGCCTTTTGACGCCTCTACAAAAGTCCCATGGAAGTGCCTTTTGACGTTGGCTGTAAACATCAGCCATTTTAAGCTGGTTTTCGAAGTGCCACCAAAGGGGAAAACCCCTTATTAGATACTAAATTTATTTCTGCGAATGACAATTACGTCAGATCACGTGGTCACTGTTTATGTACTGGTCGATATCTGCTATTTAAAGTAACTGGGTCATAATCTCCACTCTCCAAAATGGCGGTCGCGGATTTCATTCAGTACTTACAAAGTTTTCACGATTAGAATCACAACTATGAAAGATTCAATAACCTAGGTAAAAGCTCTGATATTGATATAGGCAGCAATTAGTTTTTATAAATTATCAAATTCAGATAACTTAGTGATGTAGACACAGACAAAAACTTGTAAATTTCGAGTATGAGAAATGGCAGCTACGGTTGCTCACACGGCCTCACTGACATGACAGTGAACAAGTTCTCTCCAGATTTTAAAGCACATAACAAATTCTTCCATGATAAATAATTACACAGCTATAACAATCGGACTTTACTCTTAAATTGTTCCACATATAATAGATGTGCACCAAAAATGTAAAATGGTTAAAATTGCTGTTAAACGTAACATACACTACACTGCTTAACAATTCACAGGCAGGCCATGCGTATACAATCAACTAGGTAACATGTGTTCTATTTATAGCGTGCTGCACTTTGTCACTATGCTCTATGAGGTAAAGGGTTAAACAAAAATCTGCTTGGAAAATATTGAGAAATGAAAAATTGTTCAGAATTTAATGGAACACTATATTTGAAAACTAACAAACTGGATACAGTAGCATGTGTATATGTCAATGTAGCAGTTTGGCCTGGTAATTATAAACCATTCTAATATACCTCTTGATGTAAATCCAAAGCACGGTACCAAGAAGGTCCTTAATGATGATTATGGCCAGATACACCAGGATGACATGGCAGGTGTCTGATATTAGCTGCTGGATGTTTCGTAGGAAACTATCCATCTGTGCCTCTCTTGTCCTGGTTGAGGAGGTGATGGCTCTGGAGGCAGAAGAAGGCACTCACTGAATTTATTTGACAAGCATAGATTCTCAGATTCTTGAATAAATTTGCTACTGAACTTCATTCCAAACTACAGTCTTCAGATACCCGTATGAAGTCTCATCTTCTCCAATGCCAGTAATGCACACTTTTATTATGTACTCAGATGTTAAATATACAGACTTATTGGCAAAATGATTTTCATAATTTTTTCATTTCTATATTTTCACAATGTGAAAACATAAGATTTCCCATCATGCTTTGCAACACTTAATTACATTTACCTAACAAACGTTGTACCTGTAACAACAACAAAAGAAGGAGTACCTTGTGAACTAGAATAAATAAATAGAAACTGCTTTACATTTCAGACACGGAAATTAATCTTTGACAATGAAATCTGAACAGATGCCATTAGCATATTGCTGAAGTTATTTCCCCTTACTTCCTTGGCAACAATGACAAAAACTGCTGTGATGCTTTGCTGAATTTGACTTGCATTGTTTTCAGATAGGGTCAATTAGTTTTAAAAATGGTCACAAAAATGTAATTTACTATGACAGATTATGTCAACCCAATCCTACTATTTTTTTCTCTAGTCATGTATATTTTATGATCAGGCTATGAAAGTGAGGTGAATTTACGAAATGTGTTTGGGTATGTGTTGTGCTGAAGAGTTCAATTTTCTAAACTTCAATTCTGGAGCATTTGGTATATAATAAAGAGAAGATTTTTCTTTACTGTGTTAATACTGGATATATTTCACCTTGTAGTACCAAAAATTATATATTTTGACTTGTGCCTTTGCCACTCCTTGAAATATCATGTTTTTGGTACCACATAATGAAATATATTTTTGGTACCACACAATGAAATGTATTTTTGGTACCACACAATAAAATATATTTTATCTTAACATATGAAAAGATAATATCCTCTATGTACCTTTAGTGAAATGCATCCAAATTACACATTACACTTGTTGCTTGTAGCTGCAGTGAAATGTATCCAAACTACACATTACACTTGCTGCTTGTACCTGCAGTGAAATGTATCCAAACTACACATTACACTTGTTGCTTGTACCTGCAGTGAAATGTTTCCAAACTACACATTACACTTGCTGCTTGTACCTGCAGTGAAATGTATCCAACTACACTTTACATATGTTTGTCAGTGAAATGCATTCAAATACACTTTACACTTGGTTATTAGCAATAACTTCTATTGTTTGTAATCTGAAAAAAAATGTCTGCGACATAGTCTGTTCATGTTGACTGCTAAAATATTTAAAACCGGCTATATCTTGATACCATGTTAACATTGCCATGTGTATAAATTTTATATATTGTAGCTTGCCACTGAAGATAGTGTACTGACTGTAAATTGCTTTTATATGCTGTAACTTGCATCTGAAGATAGTGTACTGTACTGTTAACTTGCTTTTATATGCTGTAACTTGCCACTGAAGATAGTGTACTGTACTGTTAACTTGCTTTTATATGCTGTAACTTGCATCTGAAGATAGTGTACTGTACTGTTAGCTTGCTTTTATATGCTGTAACTTGCATCTGAAGATAGTGTACTGTACTGTTAACTTGCTTTTATATGCTGTAACTTGCCACTGAAGATAGTGTACTGTACTGTTAACTTGCTTTTATATGCTGTAACTTGCCACTGAAGATAGTGTACTGTACTGTTAACTTGCTTTTATATGCTGTAACTTGCATCTGAAGATAGTGTACTGTGCTGTAAGCTTACTTTTATATGCTGTAACTTGCCACTGAAGATAGTGTACTGTACTGTAAGCTTACTTTTATATGCTGTAACTTGCCACTGAAGATAGTGTACTGTACTGTTAACTTGCTTTTATATGCTGTAACTTACATCTGAAGATAGTGTACTGTACTGTTAACTTGCTTTTATATGCTGTAGGTTGCCTCCCAGGATAGTGTACTGACTGTAACTTGCTTTTATATGCTGTAACTTGCCTCCCAGGATAGTGTACTGACTACTGTTAACTTGCTTTGTTATGATGTAGCTTGCCTCCCAGGATAGTGTACTGACTACTGTTAACTTGCTTTGTTATGATGTAGCTTGCCTCCCAGGATAGTGTACTGACTACTGTTTACTTGCTTTGTTATGATGTAGCTTGCCTCCCAGGATAGTGTACTGACTACTGTTTACTTGCTTTGATTTGCTGTAGCTTGCCTCCCAGGATAGTGTACTAACTACTGTTAACTAATAACTAACGTTTTTATATACCACAGCTTGCCACTGAAGATAGTGTACTGTACTGTGATTTGCTTTGTTATGATGTAGCTTGCCTCCCAGGATAGTGTACTGACTACTGTTAACGTGCTTTGTTATGATGTAGCTTGCCTCCCAGGATAGTGTACTGACTACTGTTAACTTGCTTTGTTATGATGTAGCTTGCCTCCCAGGATAGTGTACTGACTACTGTTAACGTGCTTTGTTATGATGTAGCTTGCCTCCCAGGATAGTGTACTGACTACTGTTAACTTGCTTTGTTATGATGTAGCTTGCCTCCCAGGATAGTGTACTGACTACTGTTAACTTGCTTTGTTATGATGTAGCTTGCCTCCCAGGATAGTGTACTAACTACTGTTAACTAATAACTAATGTTTTTATATACCACAGCTTGCCACTGAAGATAGTGTACTGTAATGTAAGTGTGCTTTTATATTATTGTAGCATGCCACTGATGATAGTGTACTGTACTGTGATTTGCTTTTATTTTTAAATAATTATTAGAATTATATGGAAAAAAATAGCCTGAATAAAAATCAACTTTATCCTTACATTTTTTATATTTGCTAGTTTTATTTTGTATGGGCAAGTGTGTTAAGAAATGTATGGTAATTGTAGATGTCCCCATTGATGGAAACGTCTCATGACAGAACTGAATATAAAACACTACATCTTTATTTATCATTTACTTGTAGATCAAGTAGGTGTTTGGTTATCTTTCATTAGTTACACCATCATCTGTGTGATAGGATGGAACGTTTAGGTCTGTCAAACAAAAAATACAACTTCACTGAATGTTTTTTTTAAATCTCATCTTTGTTTCTATTAAAAAACCTAGCCATATGCACAAGGTAATACAAAACAGAAAAGATGTTTTTAATAATATGAATATCAACTTTTCCCGAAAATCTATATTTAGTTTCTCAGTAGGTTTTACAGAATAATACTGCTATAAAAAAAAAAGATGCAGTGACTAACTCTAAGTTTCTTTACATAAAAACATGGGTAGTAAATGACTGTTGTCAGCTATTAGAGCTGGGTACCATGACAAAGTCTGTACTTCATTATTTCTGAACATACCATAATACACACCATGGCATGCCAGTTATACTAGAGACCAACAATTTAGTGTTCTGTGGCATCTGTTAATAGCTGAAAAATATCTTGCTCAGATTTATAGGAAATTAAAATATTATATCTATCTGTGGCATCTGTTAATAGCTGAAAAATATCTTGCTCAGATTTATAGGAAATTAAAATATTATATCTACTATATTATCTGAAAATAAAATTTATCTGGAGATAAAAGAAAAGAAAATAGTTCAAAAACAAATCTGCAGCCCCCACCCCACTCCACCCCACCTTCCAAACTGAATGATCAGTACCTTATAATAGATGAATTTGCTATGTGTGTGTTAATTATTCAATAAGTTGTAATATAACAACTGTGACTAAAGTGGGCTGATCAAGCCTACACTATAATTGTAATATAACATATGTGACTAAAGTGGGCTGATCAAGCCTACACTATAGTTGTAATATAACAACTGTGACTAATGTGGGTTGATCAAGCCTACACTAAGGGGCCCTGAGTGGCCGAGTGGTCTAAAGCGCTCTCCGTTATGGATCACTGCCATCTCACCTCTTTCTGTGTCAGTTCGAGTCTCGAATTCAGCCAACGTGGGTATGTGAGAAAGCTTGCCAGTAGCTTCTCGTGGGTCAGTGGTTCTTTCCGGGGTTTTCCCAGGTTCTTCCTTTACCATTAATACTGGCCGCCATATATAGCCTATTGTGTGCTGAAAAATGGCATTAAACCCCACAACAACAACAAGCCTACACTATGGTTGTAATATAACAACTATGACTAAAGTAGGTTGATCAAGCCTACACTATAGTTGTAATATAACAACTGTGACTAAAGTGGGTTGATCAAGCCTACACTATAGTTGTAATATAACAGCTGTGACTAAAGTAGGTTGATCAAGCCTACACTACAGTTGACACCCTGTGAAGAAATTGTGCTGACATTAGAGAGCTCGTTGATAAGCCTACATCTACACCAGGTGTCTAAAACATGTGGCCTGCAAGCTGCATGTAGCCCACCAAGCTGTATCATGTGGCCCACAAAATGACTGGTGTTACAAGGTGTCATGAGAGATAACCATGTATGGATAACTTTATTACTAATCAACTAGATGACTTCCACAGATTTTTTCAAGTGGGGCCCTAAACAATCCATTAAATCAATCATGTTAATCTGTGGGGCCCTAAACGATCCATTACTATAATCATGTTAAACTGTATTGTCAAGTGGGGCCCTGAACAATCCATTAAATCAATCATGTTACATTGTATTGTCAAATGGGGCCCTAAACAATCCATTAAATCAATCATGATAAACTGTGGGGCCCTAAACAATCCATTAAATCAATCATGTTAAACTGGAAGGCCCTAAGCAATCCATTAAATCAATCATGTTAAACTGTATTGTCAAGTGGGGCCCTAAACAATCCATTAAATCAATCATGTTAAACTGTACTGTCAAGTGGGGCGATAAGCAATCCATTAAATCAATCCTGTTAAACTGTATTGTCAAGTTAAATCAATCATGTTAAACTGTGGGGCCCTAAACAATCCATTAAATCAATCATTTTAAACTGTATTGGTAATTTTGGTAAGTATTGATACATCTTAATGAACAGTTTTACACTTTAATAGTAATTTTTGTACTTGTTTACAGCATCATAATGTACAGTATTATACCATACTGGTAAATATGGTCAGTGTTGTAACACCCTAATGTCCTGTATTATACTTTACTGGTAAATTTGGTAAGTGTTGTCACACCCATATGTACTGTATTATACTGTACTAGTAAATATGGTCAGTGTTGTAACACCCTAATGTCCTGTATTATACTTTACTGGTAAATTTGGTAAGTGTTGTCACACCCATATGTACTGTATTATACTTTACTGGTAAATTTGGTAAGTGTTGTCACACCCATATGTACTGTATTATACTGTATTGGTAACTTTGGTAAGTGTTGTAACATGCATATGTACTGTATTATACTGTACTGGTAAATTTGGTAAGTGTTGTAACACCCTAATGTCCTGTATTATACTTTACTGGTAAACTTGGTAAGTGTTGTCACACCCATATGTACTGTATTATACTTTACTGGTAACTTTGGTAAGTGTTCAAACTCCATTATGTACTGTATTATACTGTACTGGTAACTTTGGTAAGTGTTGTAACACCCATATGTACTGTATTATACTTTACTGGTAACTTTGGTCAGTGTTGTCACACCCATATGTACTGTATTATACTGTACTGGTAACTTTGGTAAGTGTTGTAACTCCATTATGTACTGTATTGATTGAATAAGGCCAAAAGAATTCTAATTGTTTTTATACACTGTGGAGTTTGACCAGGCTATTCATACTTAGCACATCGTTCTCATAATCAGCGTACTGGGTACAACATGGTTCTCATTATGATGAGTGTACTGGGTACAACATGGTCCTCATTATAATGAGTGTACTGGGTACAACATGGTCCTCATTATAATGAGTGTACTGGGTACAACATGGTTCTCATTATGATGAGTGTACTGGGTACAACATGGTCCTCATTATAATGAGTGTACTGGGTAC
Source organism: Sinohyriopsis cumingii (assembly GCA_028554795.2). Classification (NCBI taxonomy): domain Eukaryota; kingdom Metazoa; phylum Mollusca; class Bivalvia; order Unionida; family Unionidae; genus Sinohyriopsis; species Sinohyriopsis cumingii. The sequence continues at coordinate 29,044,471 of CM068828.1, forward strand.
AACATGGTCCTTATTATAATGAGTGTACTGGGTACAACATGGTTCTCATTATAATGAGTGTACTGGGTACAACATGGTTCTCATTATGATGAGTGTATTGGGTACAACATGGTCCTCATTACAATGAGTGTACTGGGTACAACATGGTTCTCATTATAATGAGTGTACTGGGTACAACATGGTCCTCATTATAATGAGTGTACTGGGTACAACATGGTTCTCATTATAATGAGTGTACTGGGTACAACATTTTATTTAAATAGTCAACATTTATTTTACAAAGGTAAAAAAGACAGTCCAATAAAGATGTAATCTCTTTATTTAAATAAAAAAAGTCCAAGATTATCCATATTTAAAATGTAATACAACTCTGTCAAAACACATATTATTATGTAAATTCTTACTGTTTAAGCATTAGCTAGTTGCTGCGGAGTACTGTTTCAGATTTACTTAATTCATTACAACCCGCAAACAGAAAATTAATGACATAAGTGACTGTGCTTTCGCAAGGAAGATTTGAAACACATCTTACCTCTGATACCTCTGTATTTGAATGGGCTCAAATTGACATTCCTCCACGGTGACTTCAAGCAATCCATTTTCATCAGGTGTGTTCCCACATCTAGCATTCACATTCATTTGCTTCAAGTAGTGACAGTAGGTAAATGTGTGGAAGTCCTCTGTGTCTTGCCATTGTGTTTTTATGAAATTCTGCAGGTACTGGTTACGCTGGACATGAGCTGTCATGAGGCTACTGTAGATAGGAAACTCTAGCTGGTTGATGTGGTCAGCGTGAGCTTGGAGGCGAACATTGATTACCAATTCATTTACTTTCAACAAGTCATCCTACAACCAGAAAGAAGTTTCATCATCCATCATGCTTTTTTGCATTCCACTTGCAAATAAGGTATGATATGGGAGAACTTGCTGTCCATACACCCCCTACACGTGAGCAAATGATTTTTGGACTTTAAAGGTGAAATTCAGAGCAGAAACATAATTTAAAATCAAAGAATAAAAAAGTGAAAGTACCTGTCTAGCTTAAGACCTTATAAACTTCTATATAAAAAATTGAAGAATAATTTATGGAAAAGCTACTGGTTCTTCTTATCCTCCATCTTTTTAGGCATTACTACAAATTATCTGACACCCATCCACCCTGGAATTTAACATTTTTAAAATAACTAGAAATCATAGGAAAATAACTTGGCTCAACTTGGGTGGATGTTGTTATGTATCAGTGACACTTGGGAACATTTTGTAGTACATCCCCATGACACTTTTGTATATAGCCAAAAAAATATTTAGCCATTCATTATAAAGTTTTACACTATTTTCAAGATATGACTTCCATTCACATGAAGTAGCAATAACAAGATTTTCAAGATGGTGATGTGGCAGCCATACTGGATGTAAAATCAGCACCATTTTAACTAAAGACCAACTGTTCAAGTAGAATTGTGATAACAAGATTTTTAAGATGGCTTCCATGGTGGTCATACTGAATGTCAGATCAGCACCGTATTTATTTAGGATCAACAAGACCTTGTAAAAAACCTTTTCATGAAAACACCATTTAGATAGAACCATTCATTCAGGATTAGCAATGACAAGATTTTCAACATGATGGCCATATTGGATGTCAGTTTGGGACCATTTTCATTTAGGACCAATTGTAAGAAATCATTTAATGAAAACCCCATCCATGTTGATAAGACCATCTATTCAGGTAGAGTAGCAATAAAAAGATTTTTGAGACAGATGCTCAGGTGGCCATATTGGATATCATATCAGTACCATTTTTATTTAGAAAAGCCCAGATGGTCTTTTTTCAGAACAGTCTTCAACCTAACTTTAGATTTTACTTGGAGATCATAGTTACAAAGTTTTAAATAAAGGTCTGTATAGTATAGTGTTCATATCAGGTTTTGCAATACAGTTGTTCATGAAAGTGCTTAAAATCATATTAATTCTATAAATCTTAGCACATTCAGCAGGTAGTAGTGCACACAAGTTAATTTAAACAGCAAACTCGATCTATACGCCAATAGATTTTGGTGATAAATCAGTAAATGAAAGGTGATCATCACTCTTACATGGTTTTACTGTACCAACTATAGCATGGTTCAATAACATGATTTACCTCCCTTAAAGAGTAGCTGCAGAGTTATTATTCTTGCAAACCATGGGGAGCATAGTAACTCTTCACTCTTAAATCTAGTATAAAGTTTATACTGGTCTACCTAAAAAGTACTTGACACGCCATCACGATATAAACAAAAAAAATCTGTAACAATTTGTATACTTTTATTTACATAAAAGCTGTAAAGTGTCACACATACTTAAGAAGGTATTGAAATGGATGTTTGTTCAACGGTCTTAAACATTCCTAGTTGCTAGGACACAGGATCAAAACTTTATTTTTGGCAACATAATGACTAACAAAAACCTCCATAATTATGCAGATTAATTGAATCCTAATGTATTTTTGCAATTAAAAAGACATTCAGGTGGACAAATCAGTCAAGTACCTAAAAATTATTCGATTACTATGTTATTTTAGAGTACTAAAAGCATATAACTGCTAGGTCAACAACATTTTCTTTTTATATATTCACAGACAAAGTGTCTAATAGCTGACTTCCTTTGGGTATTTTTGAATGGTTTTCTCCTCAGAATATGTAAATAAATAAATAAAGTAAAAAATCAGCTGGAAATATGTATCTCTACCTTGGCTTTGCTTCATTAATGAATTTGTGTTTAATATAAACTGAACCAAACAATGCATTTGGGGAAATGTCTGCATGGATACTTTTAACCAATTTACTATTTTGGAATTGACTGCATGTGACTCTTTACAACTTTGGCACTTGATGACACATTATTGTGCTCTCATACTTTGTGGGATGTTAAATTTTCATGATTTTATACTCAATCATGAAATTCACAGTATTAAAATCACACAGAAATCTCTCCATATTCAATATTCTAAACCCATATGTGACCAGATTTGAGCATTTCTGGCACAAGCTCAACAAAACACAAATGTAATTTGATGTAATTTCTTTTTGAGGTCTTAGAATGATAATGATATGATAATTTGTATTACAACATTCCAACGTGCCGTAAAAGAAAAAAAAACTAGTATAAAGTCAAAGAAATATGTATTCTTTGGAGAGAATTCATTACTAGCATATCAAGAAAATTGTCTCTAAATTTCTACTCTCAAAGCAAATGGAGCTATATTTCTTTAGACAAAACTGCAATCTACATTATTTATTATAACAGCAACTTTATACAACATGACAACACTCTGACAATAGCAGATAAGCATTTGTGTTATAAACTCTACAATTCAATGGTCACAAAACTCGTTATATTGTGTTTTGTTTTAGTACAGCACTATCCACTGATAACAAACTACATATTGCTTTGAGTCCTTTATTAGTAACATGTAATTTAAGTTGCTATAGATGCACTTTACATGCATTTCATTATTACATTGTTGAGACTGAGGCAGTCCCCTTTTTTGGGGGCATTATTACATTGTTGAGACTGAGGCAGTCCCCTTCTTTGGGGCATACTTTCAAAGGATCCTACAGGAGAGCTCCTTTGCAGCATAGTAACTTTTGTTTCTCATCTGGATTTAAGTTTTCCTGGTTGTATCCATGATGATTTAATATTCATTATTCAGATATGAAAAAAATATACACAATTCAAATATTTTTTTGTGCAATAAAGGAAATGAATCTGCTCATTATCTGAAAAAGAATATTTCAATGGAGCCGTTTTGCTAGGAATTAACAGGCAGACATGAAAGACTTCCACATTTTGCATGTTTCAAGTGTCAAGTGTGAAATTAAAAATAAGTCATATGTCTGTCAGATAAATACAGTTAATATTATGCATAAAAAGAAGCATAAAAATGTTGAATCTCTATACTCCAATAACTTTAAAGCAATAAATGTCCTTTAGATTCAGTCTTAATTAAATTACCTAATATAACTGCACTTGTTTGGGTGAGTGTTCACTGTCAAATTCAATGAGCAATCCTACTGTCTTCATAAAACATTCTGTTTTTTGAATTTTCAGTCCCTAAAAGTATTTTTATCTATTCCTTAATATTTCTTACCATTGTGGACTTTCAATATCCACCAGCAAAACACACCATCTTTCAGAAGTTGTTTAAGTTACATATTTCATGTCAGAGACTTCTTTCATGGAAATTAGAACAAACAGAGCAGTAATTCTCTTGTCTGGCTTTATCTTGGTACACTAGCCATTGTTGAGAATTGCTCCCTAGAAGTGGTGGTTTATATCTTTACCATCTTTGGTAAGCACATAGTAGTATGTAATTTCAACTGGGCTAAATGGAATGAGTTGTCCACCCAACACCTCCCCAAAGCACATATGATGACCTTGATGTGTTTAAAAAAAGCATGACAATACAACTGAAAGTACACATGGCACAAATGACATGGGAATGCCTTTAAATGTGACAAATGGCAAGGAAATGCCATTTACATGTGCCAAATGTAGCACCCTCTATGACAGTACAGTATAACAAACAGAGAGTCTTGGAAAAAATGAGGAATTCAAGTTCAATTTCTCAAACCTGCAGGCAGACCAATTGCACCCAGATAATTAAGATGTAATAAATAAAATGAACTCATGTCTGCAAATTATAGCTTAGCCTGGATTTTCACTATAACACAATTTTTTTTTGGCCAAAATTTCTGAACGGAAAGGGTGTCATCCCAAAGAAAAACAAGTTGCAAACAGATGGGAAGTGAAGGATCAGGAATGCTCAAAACTGTAAGCTTTCATTCCTGAAAAAGGCAGAAATATCAAAATTATATCAAAGTTTCAGTCACCTTTTAGACTTCACTTCTGCATTTCTTTGTCATAAAGACACGATACATCAGAATATATTCCTAGTGGAGATATACTGCATACCGAGTGAGACTCAATAAGGTTTGTACCTCAGACTGTAAGCCAACTGCCAGCCTTGCAGGAAAATGCTTTTCACTCCCATGATAGGAACACTTTTGACTCTTGCTAAAATAATGTTTTTTTCTATTAAGAAAATTCACGCTTATTTTAAATGCTAACTTAATGACAGCTTTCATTTTGCAAATAACCTTTAACCATTAATAGGCTGACTTGTAAGTTGGGGATAATCATTACTGACTCTAAGGTCTAGGGTGACAGCTTGTATAATTTTTTTCAAAAGATGTTAATAAACACCTTCCATAAGATATATGGATAGCCTTTTCCATGGAAAAGAAAACGAATGCTCATGTCAGTTTTATCTTTTCTCAATATAATGTTTCCATGGCAACTGACACTTCAACACAAAACAATGGGTAGAAGTTAAAGATCACCACCTCAAAAATCACATACCTCTCCCTCGATAACTTGCTCACAATGGGCTCATGAGTTATCTGGGTGCAAGTTATTGAGGGAGTGGTGTATGAAGAAAATTTAGTGGGAAAAAAACATCACTCATTCAGTAAAGTCCTATGCCCATATAAATGGAGAGAAAACAATTCAGTAAATTCCCATGCCCATTGAAATGGGCAGAAAATAATCCAGTAAATTTCTATGCCCATATAAAATGGGCAGAAAACAATTCATGAAAGTCCCTTGCCTATTGAAATGGGCAGAATAAAATCCAGTCAAGTCCTATGCCCTTTATAAAATGGGCAGAAAACAATCCGGTAAGGTCCTATGCCCATATAAATGGGCAGAAAACAATCCAGTAAGGTCCTATGTCCATATAAATGGGCAGAAAAAAATCCAGTAAAGCCCTATGCCCATCTAAATGGGCAAGAAAACATCTATTATTCCACATAGTCCTTTGGTTAAAATCCAATTATTCCCCCATAATTTATGATACAGGAACTAAGTTATTGATGGACAGATGAACACTAAAATGTGGTTACTACTGGGTTCTGCTGACTTAATTTAGTGGAGACTTATAAAACTAATTTATATAAAAACAAGTACCATATTGTTGTAGTAGCCAAGATAGCTAAAAGTTTGCCTGTTGATGAATTTCATGGATGTAATGGAAATCATGTAGACAAGAAGGCAAACAAATATTGTTCCAATCATCTTGGGGATAAACAAAGAGGACATTGCCTGAAACAGAAAGTAAATCAATGTCAGATTTGAATCATGATGCCTACAATAACACATTCATAAACTGCTGTAAGTAAAATCATGATACTGTATTATTAAATTTCAAGTTCCTTATATTTAAACTAAAATATAAGAAATTAAATCATTCTTCTTTCCATCTTTGGTCGAAAAAGAAGTCATTGTGTAATAAGCAATCTTGAAATTTGTTAATAGGAGGATACCTTGTTGGAAAAAAGCCCAGAACAAATGGAATGAAAACTAAACAGCTAATGTTATTTATATTTAATTTGCATTCTTTGTTCGTTTTTTTTGTTAATTCATTAAACGCTACGATAATTGTATTTTGGACTTGCCATTGGCCAAAATTAAGTTCACTGATGTTATTTTTATTTTGGAAATAAATAAATAATACATACTTAATATTTCTCTATGAGTGTGGGTTAAATATTAGGCTCATAATCTTAGTCTGAGTCAAGGACATTGTGTGTACTATGTTCTTTATGCTAATTTTAGTAAAACACTATGTCTGATTATAACTTTGATTGTTCTAGAAATGAACTTTTTTATTACAGCTTGGTTCTTATTTTGTGTCCTAGTTTATATATAAATATATATATATATATATATATATATATATATATATATATATATATAATTTATCCAAATCTCTGCATAGGCAGGAGTATAAGAGTATGATGAGGTAAATGCTTTCTTTCATTTTATAAAATATGCTTGGCAAAGATGTTCTTCCCTCTAAGGTAAGAAGGATGACAGTCCTTAATCTTACTTATAACAAGTAATTATAATCACCACCTTTGATGCCACAGTTCTGGCTGATTTACAAAACTTGTTCCTGGGTGATGAGTAGCACTTTCCCTTTATATTCTTTTGACCATTGTCAACTGAGGGTAGAGCATCATCTGAAACAAGCCATAATATAATCTACATTCAGAGATATCTGAAACAAGCCATAATATAATCTACATTCAGAGATATCTGAAACAAGCCATAACATAATCTACATTCAGAGATATCTGAAACAAGCCATAACATAATCTACATTCAAAGATATTTGCATTATATCATTTATAATTTTTGTTTCAAATATTCACCATGTTAGAACGACAAAATGTTTTTAACAGAATTTTAGAGTAATGTTAATTTGAGTATCTTCTTAATCAAACATGACAATATCAATCACCTGTCTGTTTGCTAAGTTATAGATTTGAATCTGATAATAAATGTACAAAATAATAAATTTTATTTTATGCTTACTCACAGTGAAACAGCGTATTTTCCAAGAAATTTTTTGATGATTAACTGCTGTGAATTATAAATTTATATTTTTTCTTCTCAATTAAACTTAGATGAACTTATTTAATATTTTATTGCACACTAATAAATAGAATATTACACTGATAAACTACTTATGGTTATTAATAATCATTGCTATGCATGAAACTACATACTTGCAATGTATATGCTTATTCCCTTTGGGTTTTATATATATATATATATATATATATATATATATATATATATATATATATATATATATAATTGTGTCCATCATAACTGTATTCAAAGTCTTTAAAAAGGGGACAATATCTGAATAATAATTACTGCAGACAATGTACCATACAAGTCCTAATGTGCCATCTGCTTAAGAAAATTCACCATGCAATCTCTATTGAAGAAATGCATGTATGTTGTTATGCATGCACTTGCATGCACTGAGTAAACATTTAACAAACCAAAAAAGGTGTGTCTGGATTTCATCAGTGAGCTTGGATGACCCCGTACATTCAGATGAACAAGGTCCTACATACAGAGGCCATCAATGACTAAATTGAAAACGGCATTTTTCAAACTCATGAACAATGCTGTTTGGTAAACCAGAGAGAAATGCTGCAAACAAATCTGAGTTGACCTTGTCCATGATTGCAGGCAAGACAAAGTTTGAAGGCTCATCACTGACCCAGACTTTGAATCCAGAAATATCTTTGATGGTGGACTTATTGCCATTCACAGTAAAAACTCAAAACTGATGCTGTCAAAATAATCTATGTTAGTCGGTCTGTGCTGGACTTGTGGAACTGCTCATGCATGAATTTTAGTTTGACAAGATCAAACAGTTTTACCAGAACTGGGTCAAGATGATGTAATCTGACAATGACTTGCATCTGATGCATATATCCACCAATGACGTGTATGTGGACATGGCACACCCAAGACTGGTCAACAAATTTTATACCAGCGAGCATCTGAAAGAACACCCATTATTTAGTAACACAAATAAAATGCTTTTTCGGCAAGTTCAAAGATGAAAGCTTGGGTAAACTAATCAATGAGTATATGGGACTGCAACCCAAAATGTACTTGATTGTGGTTTTACCTACAAACATTAAAAAAGTCAAAGGTGTTCCAAAGGTGATTGTAGAAAAAGATCTCAAGCATGAACTGTACCTGGAATGTTTTTGAGACTGATGTCAGTTGAACACACAGCAAATATCATCCAATCCAAGAAATATCACATGGGTGTACACTGATGCACAAAAGTGAGTTTGTCCCTGCTTGATATGAAGCAATGGATACTCCCCGATGGAATCATCACTTATGCATTTGGTCATTGTACTGTTGCGGTTGATATTAGTTAATGTGTCAAAAATAATCCTGTTGTCAGTTCCATGTTTGCTGGAAGGACTTGCAATTACTCTTGCACAAATGCTTGGCTGGGAGGCTTTGGTCCAGGTGAAGGCCCCAATTGGTAATGTGTTGGTTGTCTTGGAGTATCAATCCGTTCCAAAATTGTAAACACATCCATGGACCATTCTGAGCCAGGTGTATGGCATTGCTGTCCACCTTTCAAATCTACAAATATGAAACAAACTTGTCTCTCCATGGTTGTAATGATGTTGGCTGTGAAATCATTTCCTGAGTAACAGTAATGTTTTTCTTGTCAAATTGCAATTTGGCTGGTTTTAATACAGTCATGCATTTCAATGCTTCTATGACCAGTGGAAGTCATATTACCCAATTCTGAGACTGATCTGGCCTCATTAACAATTCATGTTTGTACTGATGTTCAAATAACTGTTCTGCAAGAGTTTGATTAAATCATTCCACAATGGCCAACATTACAGCCACATATCTGAGAAATTCTTTGCCTGGAACCACTTGTAACAGTCATGGCCATGTGACAGGAACCACTTGTAACAGTCATGACCATGTGCCAGGAACCACTTGTAACAGCCATGGCCATGTGAGTGATCCATATGCATAAACGTGCTAGCATGCATCTGTGACACTTGCAGAATCTTTTGATGTCAATGGCTCAGCTTCTTTGTATCTGCTGGAAACATCAACAACGATTAGCACATACTTGTATATGTGTAACTGTTGATGTCCACAGATATTGGATATTTTATAAGCAAAGTCATATCGCTACAATATCTGCAGTGTGACAGTTTATAGTGATGTTTAGCACTGGGGCATCATGCTGCAGACATGTAGTATGATGTCCCACCCAGTCATATTATCCTGACACCAGGCCAGCCAGTCCTAACACTAACCTCTTAATGCTGAGCGCCAAGCGAGGCAGCTGTTATTACCATTTTTGTAAGTCTTTGATATGACTCGACTGTGGATTGAACCCATGACCTCCTGCATCCGAGGCAGATGTTCTAACCACCAACCATGGAACAAGGTGATTTGAAATCACTTACACCCACAGCTCCTGTGTATCTTCCATGCCATAATACTTGGCTGACACATATTCATTTTTCCCTTGTGGATCATTGTTGATCTGCACTGTAAAACATTGACGATACAGACTGACCTGATATTTAGTAATAATAATAACCATGACAGTGTTGCACAGATGTGTGAAACCCATTCAAGTAGTTAACATGAGAAAACCTGTGTGCATGACATATTCAAGAAATGGGCTTTGTGATGTTGTTTGTGGAGTATTTATGAATGCACCAAAAGTACTCACAGCCTTATCATCATGCACTGCATCAATTGCTAAACAAGTTGCAATGTGAGTTGTGGAAGGTATTGAAAGTGCTGCAGCTGTGGATCAATTGAAACAACTGGGATCACAGGCAGCTCAGTTGCTTTGAGATTGAATATGGCAATATGAGCACCATCATAAAAAGAAGTTATGATACCATCGACATATTATTTCACTGAAAATTTCATCAATTTTGGACAATGCTGACATAGCCATAACAATTATCTGAATTGCCAGATAGAGATGATTATAGCATAAAAGCTGGCCCAACAGTGATGTTTGTGAGAGATGTAACTGATAATCCAGAACAGACAGTAGACAACCTTTGTTGTTAATGATGATTCTTTTCAGTCACATGCTACTGCTCATACCACCTTCACTGAATACAAACTTTAAAGTGATTAACAAGCAATGATTACTTTTGGGTTAAGTATGTAATGGGGGATAGAGGCTAAGATGGATGGTAGAGCATTAACTGGGACAAGAATGGCAAAATGCCTACTAATACCACTACAGCGATCCTACCATTCCTGGGAATGTTATTTTCTGGAAGCTAGGGTTAGGAGGAAGGCCAATAACATTTCTAACATTCACACTATGCAGGCTCAAAATCTAACTCTGTCTTAAGAAAGATGCTTATCAACTTTGCATGAAACCCAACAATTCCCAGTAATGTTATCTTGTGGAAACCAATTAATTGATGGATAAACAGATAGAATGGTCTGTAAACTTCAGGGTGGTTTAATATTTTGGCAGATTAAATCCTCTCAAGTTTGTCATCATCAATTGGTACAATATAAGCTCTTTGTGACAGTACATACTTTAAGGCAGTCTAAGCTTATACAGGTATCAGCACCCTGTGATAGTACATACTATAAGGCAGTCTAAGCTTATACAGGTATGAGCTCTTTGTGACAGTACATACTATAAGGTAGTCTGAGCTTATACAGGTATGAGCTCTTTGTGACAGTACATACTATAAGGCAGTCTAATCTTATACAGGTATGAGCTCTTTATGACAGTAAATAATATAAGGCAGTCTAAGCTTATACAGGTATGAGCTCTTTGTGACAGTACATAATATAAGGCAGTCTAAGCTTATACAGGTATGAGCTCTTTATGACAGTAAATAATATAAGGCAGTCTAAGCTTATACAGGTATGAGCTCTTTGTGACAGTAAATAATATAAGGCAGTCTAAGCTTATACAGGTATGAGCTCTTTGTGACAGTACATACTATAAGGCTGTCTAAGCTTATACAGGTATGAGCTCTTTGTGACAGTACATACTATAAGGCAGTCTAAGCTTATACAGGTATGAGCTCTTTTTGACAGTACATACTATAAGGCAGTCTAAGCTTATACAGGTATGAGCACTTCGTGATAGTACATACTATAAGGCAGTCTAAGCTTATACAGGTATGAGCACTTTGTGATAGTACATACTGTAAGGCAGTCTAAGTTTATACAGGTTACAGTAGTGATCATTACAATGAAAACAACATACCTTTCCTATCTCGAGCATCCACATATATAGGGTAACCATACAGGAGCAACCGTCCCACAGCCACTGATTTGATCATTCTGTGAAGGAACCAGAAAAAGTCTATGCATACCATACAGGCAAAGAACATAGTATATATTCCTGTGCTAAATTTTGTTGTTCTCTGAGAACTGTTGTTTGATGCCTGCCCCTCAGATGTGTTTTGAGACATGGTACTCATCTGAGAATAGAGATACCACAGGTTTTTCTTCTCTGTCTTTAGCAGTATGGATTTGGGGGAAGGTGATGTCTGCTGTTTATCAGGAGAATCCACATGGAGATGAGGATCAAGGCTTGGCAATCTGGGTAATGGTAGATTTATACCTGGAGAGGTGAACATAATGAAATGAGAAAATGGCAGCAACTCATATTATAAAAAGCTGTTATTTTCATAAGATTTATTTTTTGTACGATGTAAAAAGAGTACCGTAAAAGGTACACTATATACCTGCATATCAGATTATTTTGCAGAAAACATTTATTCTTCTTTCATAAATACAATTCATTTATTTTCATGGATACTCATTTTCACAGACTTGCAAAAATATTACATATTCTTCAGTAATTAAATTTGGGCATTGGGGAATAGGCCCTTTTCTTGTCACAGATTAACATTTATTCCATTGAAATCCAATAAAATTAAAAGCAGTCCATGAAAAATAATGAATTTTAGACTTAATGCAAATAACATGTCTCATGGTAATACATGTACATGTAATAGATTGCCATGGTAATAAATATACATGTAATAAGTTACCAGTACTTTCTGAACTTAAAAAGGACAGACAAAGCCAGTATGCTGAAAGTCCACAAAACTTGTTCATAATACTGTCCATAGATCAGTAACATCAAGCTTCATTGTTTCCATGTATCACTGTATTTCAATTTTCATTTTTGTATAATTAAGGAGAAGATGGCTAAATACTGAATCTAGTAGTCACCATTTTTATTTTTAAAAAACTTACTCTGCGCTCACCATTTTGAAAAATACTCTGCAGTCAACTTTTTGAAAAATGCTTACTCAGCAGTCAACCTTTTGAAAAACACTTAGTAAGCAGCCAACTTGTTAAAAACACTTACTCAGCAGTCAACTTTTTGAAAAACACTTACTCAGTAGTCAACTTTTTTGAAAAACACTTACTCAGCAATCAACTTTTTGAAAAACACTTACTCAGCAGTCAACTTTTTGAAAAATACTCTGGAGTCAACTTTTTGAAAAATACTCTGCAGTCAACTTTTTGAAAAAACACTTACTCAACAGTCAACTTTTTGAAAAACACTTAGTTTGCTGATAGAGCAGAACACTAACACTGAATCTGAGAATAAGTGTTCGTTCTCAGTTTTCTATTCCTGGCTGAACACCCCTCTTACCTGAGGTCAGGTCTGATATGTCCATATCCAGGTCAGCCCATTCCATGAAGGGTCTGGTGACTGATGACCTATTAAACAGTAGGTGTGTGTTGACAACATCATTGTACAGGTATGTGACCCCTGCAAGCCATTTGTTCTGTTGGATAGTCTTGTAAGTATTCTGAATATCAGAAACTACTTTCCTTATTACAAACTGCTTTTCAGCTTCAAACTTCTGTCTGAAACACAAACAGGTCATACAATTATAGAACACATTACCACAAGTCAAAAGTGAATGCTTATCAGATTGTTTGAACATCATATTCCAATAATTGAGAACAAATTCCATGACTAACTCACACTCACAAGTCCATGAGGTTCACATGTTGCTTTCAACAGTATAATTTTTTACTCTACTTCCCCACCCTTCTCCAAACGGCCTTCTCACCATAGATGTGAGCTATAGTAGGTTTGGTGGTAGAGTGCTGTCTCATAATCCTGGGTTAGATACCTGTCCAGGTCAGCAAAAGGTTGGTCCTTGGTATGTTCTTGAGAAGGACACTTTGTTCCCTTTTCCTTTGCATGAATAAGCCAATAAAGTGTGCCAGTAAAACCAGACAAAAGCAATAACCACTTAAGAACACGAACCATAATCAGTAATCCATTAAAATAAATGTCCCTTGAATGGATTGATCCTCCTGGCTGAAAAGAATTTCCAGAAGTCCATGTCTTCCATCCTTTCATATGTTTTAGAAATGCCAACATACCAAATTTGGAAACAAAAATATTTCTTAAACATTAGAGTTAACATGTTCAATATGATATGTGAAGTGCAGTATTAAATTCTATGTCATGGTCTTTGATGCTAAACATGAGATTATGGATAGAAAATTGTTGAACTGGTCTCAGACAATGTCCAGATATACTGACCTGCTAAGTTTTGTTAAGTCTGTAATTAATATTTGCTTGTAATTAAAAATATTATCATTTCAGCAGCAAGATATTCATCAGATATATCCACAAAATAAGTGTGATAAAAATCCTTTCACAGCTGTTTGAATTTAGATGCTCACAGGCCTATACAGCATAAACCAGACTCAAGACCTTTGACCTTAAAATTAATGCCAGAGCGTTGACTATTGTTTACTGAAATGCAACTAAATACAAGTCTTGTTAAAAATTCATTTTTATATGCAAAAGTAACAGTGTTAATAACTTCAGTAAAGAAACAAAATGCAAGTAAAGATCTTTGACTTGACCCTGGTCAATTGGTCTAGTTTTCAAAAAACCTTGACAAAAGTGCAGACCCATGTATGTTGATAGTCAGATCTGCACCATTTTCATTCAGAACCATCTAAATACAGCATTGCAAGAAGTGCCTTAGTGAAAACCCCATGTCAACATTGCCACCATGCATGCAAGAGTAGTGATAACATTTTCAAGATTACCACTATGGTGCTAGGTCAGAGGTCAGATGAGCACCATTTTCATGCTGAACTAGTTACATGTTGCTCTATAACTGTGTTAATGGAAATCTCAAGCTGGTTATTTTTCTTCAGAAATAGAAAGAATTCTAGTATGAGCATCAAAGTTGGATAATTTTAATATAGAAATAACTATATTGCAAGAATGAAGTGTTTTTATATGCCATCCATTTACAAGCATTCTGTATGAGAATTTGTTTTAAATTTTGGGAGGTTCATTGGCACTGTTCTCATTTAAAGAAGGGCTACTGCATAAAATGAAAAATGCAAAATTCCTGAAAACTTTAGGAAATTCCAGTCCTTGTAAAAACACAATTTTCTGACCCATAAAGTATTATCAGACATTTTTGTATACCGGTACATCAATAATCAAAGTCCAATTTTCATATTTTGAAAAGTGTCAAGTATTGTTTTTGAGTTTATAAATAGTGCATTGAAATAACATACATTTTCGAACAACTGCATACTATAGCACCTGATGATTCCATGTAAAGAATGGAGTGAAAAAGACCCACATTCCAAAAAAGGAAATGTATTTTGTGCAAAAAACAGTCTGTACAGATGGGATTAATTTCCTGAAGGAGATGGAGAAAGAATAAACGGCTGAAAGTACAACACTTCCAACCTATGGAAAATGACTTAAAGTAAGTTTATAAGAAGAAAAGAAGGGTCTGTCAAAACAATTAACTACAGATGCTTGATTATTCAAGATCTAGTTGATAGCATGATTCTGAGTCGATGTTTGCAACAAATTTAAATCATGATAGTTTTACTTAAATTAGAGATGTATAATAATAATAATAATGAGGACTTTGTATAGTGCCTAATCTTTAGAAGCTCTAAGCACTTTACAACATTAGACAACACCTACAAGATAAAAAAACATAATGATATGATTACAAAACAAACACCATGAAATTAGAAAACATTAAAAAAGCATGCTGAGAATATTTAAGGTAGGAAACATTATTAGGTCTTTAAGTTTGTTCTTGCAGTCAAAATAAGTGAGTTTTAAGAGCACTCTTGAATGTAATCACTGTGTCTTTGTGTCATAGTTCAGTGGGCAATTCATTCCACGTTGCTGGGCCCTGGTATGCAAAAGAACGTTGTCCATGTGACGTCATTTTCACAGTGGGAATAATGATTATGCGATTGTCAGAAGAGGAGCATAAGTATTTTGCTGGTGTGTACACATGGGTGAGGTCAGATAGGTATGTTAGACTGGAGTCTGTCTGTGAAACGTAGCACAGAGAACAAATTTTGTGTTTGATTCTGGATCGAATGGATAGCCAGTACAGAGCAGTGGGGAGGTGTGCTCTGATCATGGTACTCTAAGTATGATCCGAGCAGCTGTGTTTTGAACTTTTTGAAGTTTCTGAAGTAGATATTGAGATGAACCAGATAGAATTGAGTTAAAATAGTCCAGTCTGAAAGTACTAATGAACATATAAGTGTTTTAGTGGTATCAACTGAAAGATATTTGTGAATGGAGCTGATGCATCTCAGCTCAAGATATGCAGCCTTGCGTATGTTGTTGGTGCAACATGAGAGTACTGTCCAGAGTGACACCTAGGTTTCGTACTGACTGTGTGAATTTAATGCCTAATCAATGCTTATGAAAAATGTCCATGCCCAAAAATATTTTAAAATTTTTTGGACAAACATAATAATTGATGAACTGGCAAGAAAACTGAGTAAAGTCATATTAATAAAAAGTACAAAATTTCATTTGGCTATATCAACTGATTTTTGAATAATCAAACTGACAAGCTAGTCATAACAGACTAAGCCATTAAAATCTACCTCTGCATGGAGACATGAAAATACCATCCATCACAATTTGAATTGTTTCTATAGTTCAATGATATTTAAGTCAAGGCTTACCTAAATACTGACAAATTCTCTGAGAAATTTTCAATAACTCTTCTCATGTGTTCATTGATGAGATTCTTTAAATCTTGCTGTTTGAGATTTTCCTGTGACCTCCTCATAATCACATCCGTCAACTGTATAATAGAAAGTATTGTAATCAACTGAATAAGTATGCATTATAATGCTGTACTTAAAAAACACACTCCTTAAGTTGACAATGGGTTACACAGAATGCTACATCTGACAAGCAAATCATACACCATGATATACCTCCAATGTGCATGTCAGCATATAACATTCAAATCTTGATACAAACACATGGTATAAGAACTTGATGATCCTTTTAACATTTTTTATTAGAAAATGGACTGTACCCATGTCCCATTGTAATAGAAAATGGACCATACCCATGTCTAATTTTATTAAAAATTGGTGGATACTTAACTCACTTATGATTTTGCTGAGAAATCAATTTTTTTCCAGTAAATATGTTTCTTCAATAAAACTTACCCAATCATATATCATAGGAGAACTACTATTATCTTCCAAATCCAGCCCTCCCTGGCTGAAACTTTTTAGCTAAAAAGCAAAAAGTTATCTACCCACCTAAGTAGCAGTTAGAGTGATCTCTCCTTGATACCAGGATTGGTGCCAACTATTATCAAATTGTTAGTTACTACTGGAGCAGAAAACATGCTCTCTATATGGATGTAACTGTTGGGAGGCTAGGAGGGTGTATGTGTATTATGATTAGGTAAGTATTATTGAAGAAACATTTTACGAGAAAAGTTGGTTTCTTCTTCAAATACATTACCCTTTACCCCCAGAGAGACCATCGATGGTCCCTGAAGATTTATGAAACAGCTTCTAGATAACCTGACTGAAAAATATGTCAGGGAGCAGCTTTCAAAAGGAAAGAATTTCCCTCCGACAAATCCAGCAGAAGTTATGAAAGTGTCGAACAACTAGGAAAGGTAACCTTTTGCACAATGGGTAAAGGTCCCACAAGACTGTTCATCCATGATAAATTCCATTTGGGCAAGGATACATTGTCCAAAACTAAGAGAAGATTGGATAGGTCTTTGGTTTGTGTGATCTTCCATGATAATACAGTGTGCCAGTGATCATGGAATGGTAGGTTTAATTGTGATTGGTGCTAACTGTTTCTCATTTAAGGGCCATAGAGAGTTAACTACTGAGTATGGATGCCTCCATTGGTATAAAGTGCTCTGGTGTGCTCCACTGAGATTATATTCCATTGCCTTCATATGTCGCTGAGATGGATGGCCAGCCCAATGGAGGAATTCTCCACCACTTGTTATGAGAACTGTTTATTCATAAGGGCACATTTATTAAGATCCAGATCCCAGGTTCAGTAACTATGGGTTGCGATGAAAGACTTGCTATTGTGGTTGCTTAATGCAGATGAGGGAATATTTTGATTCCTATGATTCTGTTGCAAGATTGATGATGCTAGTCCAAGACTTCCCATCTAAGTGGAGTAATCAGCGTGAAATACCTTATTACCTTTAGAACCTGAGCGTTGGATAAGTCTCTACATTTGTTCATTCCAATCTACAGAAAGAGCACCAATTATCCAGTCCTTTTGGATCAAAGACTGGTGAGATAAAGGTTAGGATTTTGGCATTCCACCTTGTTGTCAATAGATCCTTCATAAGTTGATCCATTTGAGCATCAGTTGAGTGAATACTGAAGGATGAAGAGACCATTCTGTTTGTATTAATTTGTTCTTGCAGGACAATGAGTCTGCTAATATATTTACCAGCCTAGAATATGTAGAACTTAAATATGTATATGTCATTGAAGACATCACTCTAGAAAATCATAAACAAGAAAATAAAGTTCTGAGTACTTGTTCCACTTTGATGCTTGAGATAAATCACCACAGAGAAGTTTTGGACAGAATGAGAACTGCATTCCCATATAGGTTATCCAGCCTCCAATGAAAAGCTTTCAAAATGGTTTTCTTCTCAAGGATGTTGATATGTAAATAATGTTCCTGGGATGTCACACTCCTATTGCATCCAGAAATGGTAGGAGACTTTTGCTTTCAGAGGTATCCCTGATTTAAGTCCAGAATTATTTACCTTTATTCAAGATGTAACCTCATATTATGCAGATGAAGAAATTGGTCCAATGGTCAAATGTTCAGCCTCCATCTGGACCACAAAAGCAACATTATGGGAGCCCAAGAAAGGGACCATGGACTACGATATCCACTGCTGTATTGAGCAAAGCTTGGCAGGCAGAGGATTTCTCCAGCAGATGGATTGCTCCTGATAGACAAGAAATCTACCATTGCATGAATTCAATTGTCATTCCTGGAGGAAACAAAATATTTTATGTGAAAATTTATTCCTTGGTATCCTGAAAGGGTATAAGGTTGAAAATGTCTTTGTTGACAAGGAGATTGAGAATGAAAAGGAGGGTAACATGTGAATCATGAGTTGCTGGAAGCCGTTGGAGTGGAAATGTGAAGTCATTCCTCTAAGGTCTGGAATAAATTTTCACATAAAATATTTTGTTTCCCCCAGGAATGACAGTGAGGGATGAAGGAATGTATCCTTGGTATCTTGAAAGGGTACAAGGTTGAAAATGTCTTTGTTGACAAGGAGATTGAGAATAAAAAGGAGGGTAACATGTGAATCATGTCTTGCTGGAAGCCATTTCAGTGGAGATGTGAAGTCATTCCTATATAAAGTCCATAATGACTGCATAATCTGCACAATGAACAGGATTAGAATCCATTGTTGCATTATATCACAAACTCAAAGGCATACTAGAGTTGACTAAATGCACTTAGGTTGAAAACCAAGTGATATGTGCTGAAATAACTCTAGGCAAAGGCTTAGGAGGTGTACCAAGTGATATGTGCTGAAATAACTCTAG
Source organism: Sinohyriopsis cumingii (assembly GCA_028554795.2). Classification (NCBI taxonomy): domain Eukaryota; kingdom Metazoa; phylum Mollusca; class Bivalvia; order Unionida; family Unionidae; genus Sinohyriopsis; species Sinohyriopsis cumingii. The sequence continues at coordinate 29,063,788 of CM068828.1, forward strand.
GCAAAGGCTTAGGAGGTGTACCAAGTGATATGTGCTGAAATAACTCTAGGCAAAGGCTTAGGAGGTGTACCGAGTGATATGTGCTGAAATAACTCTAGGCAAAGGCTTAGGAGGTGTACCAAGTGATATGTGCTGAAATAACTCTAGGCAAAGTCTTAGGAGTTGTATAACTGAAATAACTCTAGGCAAAGGCTTAGAAGGTGTATTGAACATGACACAGAGTCCCCATGAAAACATTTTAAGGTCCAAATTTCATCATGGTGAATCTTCTCCATTTGCAAACAACAGATTGGAGCCTTCTCCCTACTATAATCTCTGATGGGGGTGGGGATTGATGGATGTGTGTCATTTGAGATAGGGAATGCTGGTGATATTAATTGACTTCCTTTAGACTCTTCCACTTAGTTTGGGACAACTGTGGTTTTAGATACATGTAAATTTTGGTAGGAGTGGTTCCTAGTGGCATGTGCTCTAGAGACATTCCTACAACCATTTTTTGGTTACCTTGCAAATCCCTCCATTGTAGCTGAGATGGTGAGGGATGAAGGAATGTATCCTTGGTGGCTTGTTGTAAATTCTATCAACCTGATAAGATTAGGTGATGAAGGTTGTGAGCATAGCTTGACTTCCTATGATGGCCTTTAACAAAGGTGGAGTTAGAGATCATTGCTCTTGTTCCACCTGTTCACCAGTTGTAAGTTCATAGCTGCTGCTATGGTCATGGCAATATGGTGGGCCTCTATGTTACAAAGTGAACTATTCTATAAACATGCTCATAAGTATTCACAGTGAAATTCTGTGTTGGAGGGGGGAGGAGAATTGTTCTGCCTATTGAAGATCGTCATAGATACTAGATGCAACATTGATCCAATGGTCACAACATTATGAATCAACTCATGGGTATTCAAATGGAAACAGAAAAGACATTTGAAGGAAAAAATGTCCATAGATACTTGGAACTTGTAAACGATAATGTCAGTAATGAGTGGAAAAAATTGAAAGTAGATTCTTCCACAGGCAATGATGATCACTTGATACTGGAGCTGTAGACATAGCAGGTGATGTAGAGGAAAGAGGATGACAGAACTCTGACAGGAGTGGGCAAAAAATTTCTTCAGTCCAAGCCTGCTAAGCAGAATTTCACTCATCATTGTAAGATCTAATAACAATGAAGGAACTTTAGGGCCAGTTTTTGTCATTTCTGGATGAAGGCAGTGACGTCAGTGTCTCTTGTGCTACCTGCAAAGTAGCTGAAGAAGAATGGCAAGGATGTTGGCTCATAACATTTGCAGCATGTTATGAATTAGATCCTGTTACTTCCAAGTAGAGGCTCCTTTTGGGTGGCAAAAGCTTGTGGGCAAGTGAAGAGAAACTGTTGGAAACATTATGATCCAACTGATGGGTATCCAAATGTAAAACTGACGGAAAGCATCTGTGAGAAAAAAATGTCTGTAGATAATCGGAACTTGTAATTGTAAATGTAAGCAGCCCCAAAATATCAGGAAATTTGTATGATTGTGAAAGCATCTAAAAGTAAGTTCTTCTGAAAGCAGACAATGGTCACCTTGTGTTGGAATGCAGATCCAGTAGGAGATAAAGAGGAATGAAGAGGACAGAACTCCAACAGGAGTGGGCAAAAAACTTCTTCAGTCCAAGCCTGCTAAGCAGAATTTCATTCATCATTGTAAGATCTAATAACAATGAAGGAACTTTAGGGCCAGTTTTGCTCCTTTTCGGATGAAGGCAGTGATGCCAATGTCTCTTGTGCTACCTGTGAAGTAGCTGGAGAAGAACATTGAGGATGTTGGCTTACTTCACCTGCAGCATGTTATCAGTTAGATCACATTACTCTCAAAATGTTGCTAAATAGAGGCTCCCTTGGGTGGCTGAGGCTTGCAGGTGTTTAAGAGACATCTCTTGGAAATGAGGCAACAAAATGGACATCATACAATGTCAGAAGTGTCTTGAGGTACTATGCAGGTAAGACTGATCAATGATGGTGCCTGTACAACCAAACATCATCAACAGGAAGTGCACAGAAGCACTATAGGCACTGATCCTTGAGAGAACCTGTATAGACTGGGCATCTTTTGCAGGAAGTGCTAAGCAACACTGCTGATTAGTCTGCCACTGAACTGGTTTCATGAAGTGGGGTGTTGGGCATTACAGCACTAAAATGGGCATCATATCCAGGAAGTGCCTAGCAGCACCATGCAAGTCATGGAACTGGAAAGTGTGCTTTCTTGTGGCTGATAGTGTATGATGGAAAGTGTGCTTTTTTGTGGCTTATGGTGTATGATGGTCATGGTCCATTGTGATCAGAGTTATATGGCCATCTTCGTTGATGTTGTCCAGCTTTTGTGGTTGAGATGGGTACAGGATATTGATCCATAATTCTGATATGTGAGACTGAAACAGAGGCTGTTGCTGCTCTCCATGGTACGGGATATTGATCCATGTACAAGTCCATAATTCTGATATGTGAGACTGAAACAGAGGCTGTTGCTGCTCTCCATCTTATTCCTTCCCCAGTAAATGATATGATTTCAAACTCTTGTGTGCAAGCTGTTTTCATCCCTCAAGCTATCCTACTGCACCTTCTCCTTAGTATGCAAAGAACTGCTGCCCATTGACGTTTGTCCATAATATGCAAATCCAACATGTATTCAAAGATTGACAACCAGAGAAAACTAAATATGTAGAATGGTTATCAAACTGGTTTCACCCATGGTCTAAATCTGTAAGACCAAACAGAGCAGACCCCATGTACATGTAGTGTAGTGAGTATCCAGCTACATGAACTTCAGAGTGTTGGTGCAGAGTTACCCACTATGAAAAATACCTGTAAAAGGGCACACATGGTCTATACAGGTGGAGAATTAGAGCATTGCTATTAATATTTACAAAGTGGATGCTAAATAACTAAATTCTAGCATGAATTAACCTGTAGGATGGTCAATTTGACTGCCTATACAGGTAGTCTCACTCACTGAAGCATCACTCATAGTAACTACAAGTACGACATGGAAGGCAAATAAGTAATTCAATTAACAACTTACCTTTAGGAAGACCAATTCTTTTTACCGAATGTACAGGTAAAATCACTTAAGCATTGCTTATAATAACTAAATGTACGAAGTGGATGGCAAATAATCATTTCTAGTCACAACTCACCTGTAGGAAGGCCAATGTTTGACTACCTATACACTAAAGCAAGTGAACTGGACACTACCAAGTAAATCATGTATAGAAAACTTACCTGTACCTGTCCAACTGCTGCAGAAGCTACACAATAATATAAATGAGTTTCCCATACCTGCACATATAAACGGAACTGAAGCATGTAATAACTACAAATGAGATGCTAAGACAAGATAAGATAGAAACTGAACTGTATGTATCGTAACTCTGTAGAAATTATACAGCAATATTAATTCAGCTCTCTTTATAATGCTGCATACATGTATATATTAATACAGCTATTGCAGTGTGAAAGGATACCATTGTGATCCATGCAGGTATGTACCAAAGGTACCTAAATGTGTGAAGATCAGCAAAGTGATAACGTAGAAGATGGGAAACTTTGTTGTCAGTTATAGGAGGAACAAAAAAATGGAAATGTATAGATAGAATATAATTAACATTTGAATATGAACTCAGGCTTGTATAGATTTTGTGAGGCCATGCTACTCAGCAAATCATGTCAAGGTATCAATGGGGGGATCACTCTATTTAACTGCCACTTAGGTGGGCAGAAAAAATTTAGTTTTTTTAGCTAAATTGTTTCTACCTGAAAGGGCTAGATTTGCAAGGTAATAGTAGTTCTCCTTAGGTATTATGACTGGGTAATGTATTTGAAGAAGATCTCTTTATACCAACTCTGGTTAAGACATTGAACTCTAGTCTCATTAACAAGAATACATGAGTGCAAGTTGTACAGAAGAAGGGTTATAACACCATCAACAAGAAGGCAGCCATGGCCTACGTGTCAAGCCTACCCCATAGTATTTAGTTACCTAGAGAAATTTAAGTGCATACTGAATCTGTACTCCAAATACAAAAAGAAGAGACAAAATTATATTCAAATGTAAAGTAAACAATAGTGCAGTTAAATTTATTGGAAATCAGATGGATGAACAGAGATATGCATAGATTCCAAAGTGGCAGTTATGTTGAGTTTCTAACAAGGCTGATAATAAAAGTTAGCTGTTATTCCAAAGAACAGTCACTGCTATGTAAAAGAGTGAAATGAACAGACATAGTTATTTAAATAAAAAGATGGCTATGGCCTGCATGATGACCCAGAACTTTGACACTGAAGTCATTTAGGTACAGATAAGTGCACACTGAATCATTATTTGAAATCTGGAGACAGTGCGATAAAATGATGTTCAAATAAAAGTAATGTAAAATCTTTGGCAATGATGTTGATCTACGGTGTGGATTTTAATGGTGCTAGCACATGGATGCCAAAGAGATCACTGTTGTGTTTCTGCCAAAGTGACCTCAACATAGTGAATAATTATTAAAATCATTTAAGATCTTGAAAAAAAGATACACATACTACATTTGGTTAAAATTTTCTGTGAAGTGCAGACTCTAGCATGCTAAAAAGGAAAGGTTAACACCTGCTGTTGCCCTGCCAAGCTACTTGGCCTTCAATAAACCATTCGCCAAACTGCAACGGCTGAAAATATATGTTCTGGAACTTCATTTACAATGCTCTATTAGTAAGGCTTTTCTTGCAGTTTCAGACAACAGATAAGTGTTTTTAGCACAAAATTCCTAATACTATTTGCTTTGTGCTTCTGCTTTCTGCTTCACTGTGTCCACTGTCAATTACTTTGAAACAGTTATACAGAGATGTCATTGTTAGTTGTTTCTCACTTTGGGACAGATATATAGAGATGTCACCATGTCAGTTGTGTCTCACTTTGGAACAGTATATTGAGATGTCACTGTGTCAGTTTTTATCTTAGTTCAGAATAGCTACATATAGGCATCACTGTGTCAGTTGTGTCTCACTGGGAACAGATATACTGAAATGCCAGTGTCAGTTGCATTCCACTTGGAGCAGTATATAGAGATGTCACTGTGTCAGCTGTGTCTCACTTTCCAACAGCTATATAGATAATTCAATGTGTCACTTGTGCCTCATTTTGGAACAGCTATACTGAGATATCACTCAGCTGTGTCTCACTTTCCAACAGCTATATAGATAAGTCAATGTGTCAGTTGTGCCTGATTTTGGAACAGCTGTTTTGAGATATCACTCAATTATGTCTCACTTTGCTAAAGCTAAATAGAGATGTCACTGTCAATTGTGTCTCACTTTGGAACAGCTTTATAGAGACATCACTGTGTCAGTAGTATCTCACTTTGGGACACCTTTGTAGAGATGTCACTGTTTCTCACTTGGAACAGCTATCAAAAAGATGTCACTGTATCAGTTGTGTTTGACATGGAATATATAGAGATGTCACTGGGTCAGTTGTGTCCCAATTTAAAATAATTATTGTATAGAGATGTAACTGTCAGTTATATCTCACTTTGGGAACCAATTAAGAAACATATCCATGATTCATGTGAGACAAATAGAAGTGGGTATATTACAATAAAATGCATGAACAGAAATATCAGTGAAAATCGTATATAGAAGATATATTGAAAAACTGTTGAGGACAACATTTAGAACTGGATATTATTCCTAAAAGCTACACTTGTTTGATCTTTTTTGCTGTACATCAGACAATACTGTCAAAACTTAGTAGCCAGCAAGTAAGAAGAACACACACCAAAACACCTAAAAAACATTTAATACATCAGACAATACTGTCAAAACTTAGTAGCCAGCAAGTAAGAAAAACACACACCAAAACACCTAAAAAACATTTAATATAATTACTGAGAAAACAACTAATTTCTTTACAGTGAACCTTCTTTAACTGCAATCCTTTAACACTAAAGATAAATATGTTTTTTTTAAATTTTTCAACCAATGTTAATAAATTAGTATTTTTCATCTTGCCAAAAATAATTGCATCCTAAATTTCTGCTCTATCAATATAATCCATCTCTTAGAAGTCCATCTAACCTGCATGGAATGCTTATGTATGCTTGTCACTATAATTCCTCTATCTCTGACTCAATCTTTCATTACAAACATTTAACACTGTTGACCATAATACTTATGCAGGCAAGACAAGAAGTCCTTGCATATCAGCATCCGGACTTTAAACCTGTACTATTGTTATCCTATAATTTCACCTGAATACAGCAAATGATGTCAAAGGTGTGCAACTTTTCATACTTGAATGCAAAACTTGAACCTTGTTGATGCTTTTGCTGGAACTGATGCCAGTGGAAACCCAGTGCCATCGCCAGTGGAAAAGTGACTAGTATATCTCATGATACTTGCACAGGTGAGACAGAAGGGATAGTCTCATAAGAATTTGACCAATATAGTACCAGGTAGGATGACACATAATGTATTATACAATTTTACTCACATTTGTAAAATCATTTCTGATTAGCTGAATCTTTTCTTCGCATGTTTTTCTCCTGGAATCTGTAATGTTATTCAGACGGGCCACTTCTGCCTCTAGGTGGTGCTGCATATGGTCTAGTTCCAACTGAGTGACATCTGTTTTGACTAATCTATGTTGGTTGTACTGCTGTAAAAACATGGCCGTCTCCCTGTGAAAAGTTGACATTAATCACTCACTGCTGATTATACTCCACATATACAATCTGCACATCTCAACTTATATATGAAGTTAAAAATCATATTCAAAATATGGTTCTTCACTTTCTTTTTCAAAAGGTATACAGCACTCCAAAATGTGAATAAATTGGTCATATTTGCATCAAAAAATTAAAATTGGTAAATGAAAATTGTTAACTGCCTGGCCCTCTGACAATTCTTGGAATCATAATGAGGCAGCTTGAAAATGATATAAACACCTTCCAATTACAAATATATACCACATTTAAAATCAGATCTCTACTGTCCTGTGTGATGATCTGACAGCGTCTGCTTAGAAGTCATGTTCCAGTGACCTTTGCATCAGCCAATCAAAATGAAGCTTTCAGAAATCTTAGAGTGAATCAAAATGCTTGGCAGACATTGATGCTATTCAGTCATATTTCTCAGTCTCTCAAATGTGAATATATAAGACTCCATCTGATTGGCTGACAAAATTAGGGATTATGATAATAACAGGAGTCACCAGAACATGACCATTAAGCAGTCACTGTCAGATTTTCACATAGGACAATGGAGATCTGATTATAATGATCAAATGATTTTGTAAGGATTTCCTGTAGATGCAGCTGAAATAACAGCATAAAGTGGGCGTGTGCAACCTACCGACTATGACCTGATTTTATTCAAATATTTACATCAATAGTGCAAGGCTACGATTTATCTGGCTCATGACCTGAAGGAATCTGTACACACCTGGCATAACCATTTTCAGTTGTGAGACTGCCAGTTCCTACATTAAGTTGTCATCTGTACATGTGATTGGTTGGGGTTACAGGCTTTAAGCACAGGGGCTTGATCATAGTGTTTAAGCTGTTTTTTGTATATAATGAAGACAAAGTTGGGCAGTAGCCATGTTTGTCTCCTTTTTGTAGAATAACATTGGCAGATAATGGGAAATGAAACAATATTTACAGAGCTGAAGTTTGATGATAATTTCATTCAACCTGTAGTACTCTTAGGGATCACACAAGATAATACGTAGGTCATGTGTCTGGTCAGTCTTTAGAGAAGTCACAGAATACAAAATGAAACACAGGAATTTGGGTGCGTGGGTGGGAATCTGATTCCAAATGATACTACAGAGTTAATTAAATTATCATCAAATGTCAACTTGGTATGACCAAAGGGATTTTAGTGTATGAAAAAGTTAATTGTATAAGGCAGAATGGTCATGAAGTAACACAGTCAGCAGTTACCAGTATCAGGCTTCTATCTATCAAAAAGTGGGGGGTAAGAATTTGGAAAACATATCAAATTCAATGAGGAAGTCAATTACAAATCTGGTTAATTGGGTAATGTTCTTTTATGTCAGCATCATGATAAATATGGTTAATTGGGTCATATTCTTCTATGTCAGCATCATGATAAATGTGGTTAATTGGGTAATATTCTTCTATGTCAGCATCATGATAAATCTGGTTAATTGGGTCATATTCTTCTACGTCAGCATCATGATAAATATGGTTAATTGGGTCATATTCTTCTATGTCAGCATCATGATAAATCTGGGTAAATGGGTCATTATAAATTCTTCTATGTCAGCATCATGATAAATCTGGGTAAATGGGGAAGCATCATGACAAATTTGGTAACTGGGTCACATGTAAAGCTGGTTCAGCACATTTAGTTGAGCTGTACACAGTTTGAGTTTAAATGTTGCTCTTACAATCAATAAAGCATTTTCATTAGTGTTTTTGTACATATTGCACATTGATCTAAAACCACAAATTAGCAAACTGCCATTTTCAAATTAAGTTATGATAAGATACTGCTGGGCAATCTTCAAATCATGAAAATAAAATTAAAATAAGAAAGAATTCTGATCATTATTGTGTGCAAGTGGTAAAATATTTAACCAGTGGGAGAAGAAACTGGCACAGAGTTAGTTTTCAATAAATATGATTGTTTTTAAATTGAGAACATGATATATCTGCCCTCTCTTCTTCATTATGACAATATTTATATTGATACTGACAAAGAAAATGAGTTAATTTGATTTCTTCTCTTCCAAAATGTGCAAATCAGTTACTTCTTCTTTGCCTATAATGAATATGAAATTTTCTTGTTTTGTATAATAGTGTCTCTAGATCAGAATCCCACCCAAAGCAAATGGCATGTCTCAAATAATATCTCAGTAATTTTCACAGTTACGTCATAATGTGAAATTGAGCCTCAAATATGTTACACATAATAAAAATGAAAAATTTATTAACATTTTGTAATAAATTTCTTCAAATGAGTAATATTACATTTATATAAACTAATTCCTTGATATCAATGTCGTTTTTTTTTCTCCATAAAATGACATTGTTTTCTGTTTTCAACCCAATGTATGTCACACTGCTTCTATTGTTTATGGGTTCTTTTATGCGGTGTGAAGAGTCCGTTAATAGAAACACCTAAATATGCTCCAAAACTGAAATACACAAGTATTTTACAAGTTTTCAGTATACCCATATTGGTGTAAACACTAAAATTATGATTTGTAATTGTTTTAATAAATAATCAAAATCAAAATCAAATTTGATTTATACAATTTTTATACTAATTATTTTCTTTTTACCAATTTCCAGATCAATTAGGTTATGTAATGATGTCACTCGGTCACACTTGATTTTACTTCAAATGGCATATCAAAGAAACTATATTCAAGGATGAGATTATTAAAAAGAGAAGTCAGAATTCATATTTACATGTTTATATATAGATATATATAACATAACTTATGTGTTTAAAAGTAAATAAAGATTTAAAATGTGATAACGTTACTGCCAGAGTTGAAGTATAGTACAACCTGTCTTGAAAGACCACCCCTTTTGCCAAAAAGTAACAGTTTCTCAAGGCAGGTGGTCATAATACTATATAATCCATGTGCACTGAGACCAGATATCTATCATGACAGGTGGTCCCTCATTACAATTATAAATCAGGAAAATTCAAGTCACAAGTACTTTGTTCAAAAATGATCTTTTGTGCTTTCATTCATTCACAAAATAATGTAAATGAGTTCTTGTTTTAATGAATAGCAGAGGACTCATAATAACAGTACTAAATAAATACATTTATTATCTAAATAACAATGTTACAAATTGGATATATTCTGCATGGGACTTTCTCCATTCTCTTATCTGTACATTCTTCTCTGTATTCCTCTTTTCCGTCTTTATTTACTACTACTGTGAAGAGCATGGGAATTAAAGCATTTCCCTGATAACTTTCATAAGTACCAAAGTCCCTTTATGATGCTGCCTTGTAGGACATATTTAAAAGTTACACTCAGCTTAACACTGTTCCTAATATTTTGTTACATAAAAAGTACCATTATATTTTTGCCTTGAGACATTTCAAAAGACAAAATGAATCACATGACACTGATCTATGACATCATTAGTCTAAAATTAATATGTGACAAGAAAATATTACCTACCCATTGATAGCAATGACAACAAACACAAAAACAGTCATGGAGACCACCAATGCATACAGAAATTGAAAGACAATGTAGATAACCAGTAGGACAAGGTGACGAACTTGAAATCTCTGTATATTTCCATCTGGAATTCCTATAACACACAAAACAAAAAAGAGAAAATGTTGTCAACTAGTTTTGAAATGATTGCTTATAGTCAGCTCTTTGATAGAATTACCTGTCTTAAACAGCACCTTTCTTCCGATCGTTACCTGTCTTAAACAGCCCCTTTCTTCTGATCATTATCTGTCTTAAACAGCCCCTTCAGATCATTACCTGTTTTAAACAGCCTCTTTCTTCAGATCATTACCTGTCTTAAACAGCCCCTTTCTTCTGATCATTACCTGTCTTAAACAGCCCCTTCAGATCATTACCTGTCTTAAACAGCCCCTATCTTCTGATCATTACCTGTCTTAAACAGCCCCTTTCTTTATATCATTAATTGTGTTAAACAGCCCCTTTCTTCCAATCATTACCTGTGTTAAACAGCCCCTTTCTTCCGATCATTACCTGTGTTCAGATCATTACCTGTCTTAAGTAGCCCCTTTCTTCAGATCATTACCTGTGTTAAACAGCCCCTTTCTTCAGATCATTACAATCAACATACTGATTAAAATGGCTCCTAAATTTTAAAATGGGTATTCATTATACTTAACTAGAGAACATAGTGTAACTATAATTTCTAATGTTTAACTAGAAATAAAGTACTTGTTCTTAACCATCCCCATGTTGTCTGTAGAAAGGAAACAATATTTTTGAGCCCTGAATGAATCAACCTGTATTATTCATTGAGCTCTGAATAAATCAACCTGATTATTCATTGAGCCCTGAATAAATCAACCTGTATTATTCACTGAGCCCTGAATAAATCAACCTGTATTATTCATTGAGCCCTGAATAAATCAACCTGATTATTTATTGAGCCCTGAATAAATCAACCTGTATTATTCATTGAGCCCTGAATAAATCAACCTGATTATTCATTGAGCCCTGAATAAATCAACCTGGATTATTCATTGAGCCCTGAATAAATCAACCTGTATTATTCATTGAGCCCTGAATAAATCAACCTGATTATTTATTGAGCCCTGAATAAATCAACCTGTATTATTCATTGAGCTCTGAATAAATCAACCTGATTATTCATTGAGCCTGAATAAATCAACCTGTATTATTCATTAAGCCTGAATAAATCAACCTGATTATTCATTGAGCCCTGAATAAATCAACCTGATTATTCATTGTGCCCTGAATAAATCAACCTGTATTATTGAGTCTTGAATAAATCAACCTGTATCATTCACTGAGCCCTGAATAAATCAGCCTGATTATTCATTAAGCCCCGAATAAATCAACCTGATTATTCATTGAGCCCTGAATAAATCAGCCTGATTATTCATTGAGTCTTGAATAAATCAACCTGTGTTATTCATTGAGCCCTGAATAAATCAACCTGATTATTCACTGAGCCCTGAATAAATCAACCTGATCATTCATTGAGCCCTGAATAAATCAACCTGGATTATTCATTGAGCCCTGAATAAATCAACCTGATTATTTATTGAGCCCTGAATAAATCAACCTGTATTATTCACTGAGCCCTGAATAAATCAACCTGATTATTCACTGAGCGTGAATAAATCAACCTGTTTTATTCACTGAGCCTGAATAAATCAACCTGATTATTCATTAAGCTCTGAATAAATCAGCCTGATCATTCACTGAGCCCTGAATAAATCAACCTGATTATTTATTGAGCCCTGAATAAATCAATCTGTATTATTCATTGAGCCCTGAATAAATCAACCTGATTATTCATTGAACCTGAATAAATCAACCTGTATTATTCATTAAGCCCCAAATAAATCAACCTGTATCATTCACTGAGCCCTGAATAAATCAGCCTGATTATTCATTGAGTCTTGAATAAATCAACCTGTATTATTCATTGAGCCCTGAATAAATCAACCTGATTATTCACTGAGCCCTGAATAAATCAACCTGATCATTCATTGAGCCCTGAATAAATCAACCTGGATTATTCATTGAGCCCTGAATAAATCAACCTGTATTATTCATTGAGCCCTGAATAAATCAACCTGATTATTTATTGAGCCCTGAATAAATCAACCTGTATTATTCACTGAGCCCTGAATAAATCAACCTGATTATTCATTGTGCCCTGAATAAATCAACCTGTATTATTCATTGAGTCTTGAATAAATCAACCTGGATTATTCATTGAGCCCTGAATAAATCAACCTGTATTATTCATTGAGCCCTGAATAAATCAACCTGATTATTCACTGAGCCCTGAATAAATCAACCTGATCATTCATTGAGCCCTGAATAAATCAACCTGGATTATTCATTGAGCCCTGAATAAATCAACCTGTATTATTCATTGAGCCCTGAATAAATCAACCTGATTATTTATTGAGCCCTGAATAAATCAACCTGTATTATTCATTGAGTCTTGAATAAATCAACCTGATTATTCATTGAGCCCCGAATAAATCAACCTGTATTATTCACTGAGCCCTGAATAAATCAACCTGTATTATTCACTGAGCCCTGAATAAATCAACCTGATTATTCACTGAGCGTGAATAAATCAACCTGTTTTATTCACTGAGCCTGAATAAATCAACCTGATTATTCATTAAGCTCTGAATAAATCAGCCTGATCATTCACTGAGCCCTGAATAAATCAACCTGATTATTTATTGAGCCCTGAATAAATCAATCTGTATTATTCATTGAGCCCTGAATAAATCAACCTGATTATTCATTGAACCTGAATAAATCAACCTGTATTATTCATTAAGCCCCGAATAAATCAACCTGATTATTCACTGAGCCCTGAATAAATCAACCTGATTATTCATTGAGCCCTGAATAAATCAACCTGTATTATTCACTGAGCCCCGAATAAATCAACCTGTATCATTCACTGAGCCCTGAATAAATCAGCCTGATTATTCATTGAGTCTTGAATAAATCAATCTGATTATTCATTGAGCCCTGAATAAATCAACCTGTATTATTCACTGAGCCCTGAATAAATCAACCTGTATTATTCATTGAGCCCTGAATAAATCAACCTGTATTATTCATTGAGCCCTGAATAAATCAACCTGATTATTTATTGAGCCCTGAATAAATCAATCTGTATTATTCATTGAGCCCTGAATAAATCAACCTGATTATTCATTGAGCCTGAATAAATCAACCTGTATTATTCATTAAGCCTGAATAAATCAACCTGATTATTCATTGAGCCCTGAATAAATCAACCTGATTATTCATTGAGCCTGAATAAATCAACCTGTATTATTCACTGAGCCCCGAATAAATCAACCTGATTATTCATTGAGTCTTGAATAAATCAACCTGTATTATTCACTGAGCCCTGAATAAATCAACCTGATTATTCATTGAGTCTTGAATAAATCAACCTGTATTATTCATTTAGCCCTGAATAAATCAACCTGATTAATTATTCATTGAGCCCTGAATAAATCAACCTGTATTATTCACTGAGTCTTGAATAAATCAACCTGTATTATTCATTGAGCCCTGAATAAATCAACCTGTATTATTCATTGAGCCCTGAATAAATCAACATGTATTATTCATTGAGTCTTGAATAAATCAACCTGTATTATTCATTTAGCCCTGAATAAATCAACCTGATTATTCATTGAGCCCTGAATAAATCAACCTGTATTATTCATTGAGTCTTGAATAAATCAACCTGTATTATTCAATGAGCCCTGAATAAATCAACCTGCATTATTCATTGAGCCCTGAATAAATCAACCTGGTTATTCACTGAGCCCTGAATAAATCAACCTGTATTATTCATTGAGTCTTGAATAAATCAACCTGTATTATTCATTGAGCCCTGAATAAATCAACTGATTATTCACTGAGCCCTGAATAAATCAACCTGATTGTTCATTGAACCCTGAATAAATCAACCTAATTATTCATTGAGCCCTGAATAAATCAACCTGTATTATTCATTGAGCCCTGAATAAATCAACCTGTATTATTCATTGAGCCCCAAATAAATTAACCTGTATTATTCACTGAGCCCTGAAAAAATCAACCTGTATTATTCATTCAGCCCCAAATAAATCAACCTGTATTATTCATTGAGCCATGAATAAATCAACCTGTATTATTCAGCAATCTAACTTAAAATGACACTGTTTCTGCTCCTCTGCAGCATGTATAGAAACCATATACACTACACATAACAACCATCATCATCTTGCTACACATAACAACCATAATCAACTTGCTACACATAATGAAAATCAACTTGCTACAAATAACAAATATCATCATCTTGCTACACATAACAACCATCATCATCTTGCTACACAAAACAACCATCATCATCTTGCTACATATAACAACCATCATCATCTTGCTACACAATACAGACACATGTATCTGTATTAATCTCAAACTTGTATGGTCAAAAACATGATACACTCACTCCTTAGCATGGAAATGAGAAACACAAAGTATGCATCCAAATGAGACATATGGATGAATTGAATACACTCAATTCTATTTTTAATATTTTTTTACACTTTGTCCTGGTGGATAGGGATATATTTATCTGGCTGTTTGTTCTTGTAGATAGGGATATATTTATCTGGCTGTTTGTTCTTGTAGATAGGGATATATTTATCTGTTTCTTTGTTCCTGTAGATAGGGATTATTCATCTGGCTGTTTGTTCTTGTGGGTAGGATTATATTTGTCTGGCTGTTCCTTTACCAATGAAGTTAGAGATTATTATTATTTGGAGGTAAACCTATTTATTAGGCTTGAGTTCTAAATACAGTCTTGATTCTGACCTTACAATTTTCTAAAAACAAAATTAGTTTAGATTTTAATGGAAAAATCCATTGAAATTTACCTTAGTTCAGGGCATTTTGTTGTGTCATAAGTCAGGTGACAGTCTGTATATAAGTTGGAAGTAAACATATTATTTATTCCATATCTTAACATCAGTCGTAGTGGAACCAATACTATCTATATTCAGCTGAGAGGATTTATTTATTTAAATAATTCAGTGGAATTATGAAGTGCTCATTGATTTAGGACTAAATCACTATTTTTAATTATTCTGAATTAATTCAAGGACATTTTGGATTATATCATTGTTATACATTATGACTGTTGGCACATTAACACATTTGGGATGACTGGCACATCAGCACATTAAAAATTGGAACTGATTTAGCATGCTACTGAAATTCATTTGGAATTCTCTAAACTTCTGAACTTGTGATAGAACATTTAGGATTAATTGGGATTTAATTCACAATACTGTAAGTTCTATTTAAATTTTACATTGTATTCTAGGGAAATAAACTCTGTTTAATTTTCAAACATGTTTGTAGTTTGTGCTCTTTTCTGTTACTTAGGTTAAGACCATAGAGTCACAACAGAAAGGGCATGCTTATCTGGGATACAAAATTATTTAAAATATTTAATAAAACTTAAATTTGTTTTTGAAAATTTAAATTCACATGGTTTCAAAATATTTTTTTGTCCCAGGTATTTTAATTTCACATATTTGAGAAATATTTAGTGAAACCAACAAGCTTTCACAATGTCATCTAAAGTGGGGAACTTTATTTTATATCCTACTCAGGAAATGTTAGAATTCCTGAAAAGGATGAATTGCTTCAGCTTGCCAGAAATGATCTTTAATGAAGCAAGAAATAAAAATGCTTTGGGTTTTATTCGTAAGTTTATATCTGGCTCTGAAATGAAATCAAGGAAAAAAAATGAAATTAAAAAAACAGATGGAAATAGACTTAAGAAAGCATAGTTTCAAAAACCAAAAATGTGGCAATCCAAAATCAAGAAAGAAAAAAAAATACAATTGCAGAGAGAAAGAGAGAGAGAGAGGCAAATGCAAATGTAAAGATAAAAAGAATAGAGGCAAATACAGATGAAGAGAGAAAGAGATAAAGAAGAAACAGAAATGCAAATGCTGAAATAAGAGAAATGAAAATGCAGAAAGAAGAAAAATAAATGCAATTTAGACAAAGAATTAGAACTGGCAAGTGGAAATCAACCCCACCCCTAAAGTTTACACACAAGTTCAGGTTTTGATGTTACTAGAAATATTAGGTCAGTAACCACTTTTAAAGAAAATGAAGTAGATCAATACTTTCCTCATTTTGAGTAAACTGCTGGGAATTTTAAATAGCCAAAAGAACAACGGACTTTACTATTACAAACTGTACTAATTGGCAAAGCTCGTTAACTTCACTGTTGGTATGATGTGGCTAAACAATGTATCAAAAACGCTTATGAGCTAGTACCTGAGGCATACCAACAAAGGTTAAGAATTTAAAAAAAGGAACTGGATAGATCCATGTTAATTTTGCAAGGGAAAAAGAACAGCCAAGAAAATTGATCAAGATTATGATAACTGCAGAGAGCTCATAGTCATTGAAGAGTTCAAGGATTGCATCCATTGTGATGTTAAGACCTACCTTGATGGCAGAAAGTCAAAACTTTACAGAATGCTGCTCATACAGCTGATGATTATTTCTTGACTCACAAAATTTCATTTGTCAATGTCTTCCTCCCAGCAGTTTTTGGAGAAAAAACCTCATCTCATGTTCATTCGAGCACTTCCAAATCTCAGTGTGGCACAACTTTTAGGAATCAAACTTTTCATAAATCTGACCAGAAATCCCTATCTCTTCCTATATACAGCTTTTAGACAGCTATTCCAAATGCTCTATTTCAATCCCTAATAAAATATTATGGGATATGGGAACTTCTCAGAGTCTTTTATTGTCATGTACTTTTCCTTCATATGAGAAATCTTCTTCTAGTGAAAGTGTTCTTATTCAGGGAGCAGAGAGCAGCTTTGTTAGTGCTCCTCTCTACTGTATAAATTTGTCACCAGGCTGTCATCAGGACCCATGATGGTCAGAACAGTGACTTCTTTGCCCACTGAGGGTATTCATTTAGTATTTCATGTTATTCCCCATCCTCCTGCTATCTACAATAAAGATTCTTGGTTTATTCACTGAAACTGTACTTTAACTTCAATCATGTGGTCCTGGAGTATGATTACAGTTAAAATTTATCAAAAATTTGAAAACTTGGAACAAAGAATATACATGACAAGTAGTGAATGTAAACTTCCAAACACCTACTGGTGAATTCTGCATCAATTTTGAAATTATTTCCCCCTATCTTACAAAAATGTACAAACTTGTGACCATCCAGACAATATGGTAGACAAAACAGATCAGAACTCGAGGAAATCAACATGTAAATGATTTAGTTGCAAGCACCAAATTGTTCATAAAATAATCTGTCATGCTTGACCAGCCTATCAGAATAGTGGCCAAATGTACACATACTGAATACCTTTTTCCTGGACAATCATATATGTCCAAGTTACAAACCAAATGTAAAACGATTTGAGAAAATATTCCACAGTTTAGGTTGGCTGGTTAGAAATTTTGAGCAGTAGACAACAGTACAACTTCCCATTTTTCAAACTAATCACAATCGCATCTGTGGAGGTGCAAGGCATCAACAAATCTTTGATCTGTCATTACTGTTGCATAATTTGCATTAATTAGAAGTCTCTTGCAGTGAAAGCAAGTAATGAATTATGTTTATTGGTCATGAAACCACTTAATTTATTTATTACTTAATCCCCAAGAAACTATCATTCTGGACACAAATAATTTGTTTTACATAGTTCTATCATGTATGTTATGAATGCAAATCTCCAAAGCATTCTCAATAAATCAAATGGGGGCCTGTTTTGTTGTGGTGTGGTTTTCTTAAAGTTTCACAAAATGGTAAAACTTTGGCCACAATTAAATTCATGCATAATACATTTTGATTAAATCTGTGACCAATCAAAATTTCCCTGTGAGTAATTATATATTCCCTGTTGCAAAGTTACAATTTATCTGTTATGTAGTATATCATTATAATCAACTTGCTGTATTGTACAGCATTACAATTTATCTGCCATGTATTATATCATTATAATTAACTTGCTGTATTGTGTAGCATTACAATTTATCTGCTATACAGTATATCATTATTGTTAACTTGCTATTTTTATATAACATTACAATTATCTGCTCTGCATAATTAACTTGCTGTATTGTGTAGCATTACAATTTATCTGCCATGTATTATATCATTATAATTAACTTGCTGTATTGTGTAGCATTACAATTTATCTACTATACAGTATATCATTATAATTAACTTGCTGTATTGTATAGCATTACAATTTATCTGCCATGTATTATATCATTATAATTAACTTGCTGTATTGTGTATCATTACAATTTATCTACTATACAGTATATCATTATAATTAACTTGCTATTTTTGTATAGCATTACAATTATCTGCTCTGCATAATTAACTTGCTGTATTGTACAATTTATCTGCAGCACAGTATATCATTGTCACTAATCTGCTGTACACTATAATTTATCTGCTGTACAGTATATTATTGCAATTAACCCATTGAATAGTGTATCACAACACTAACTGCTGTACAGTATCAAATTACCTTGCTGTACAGTGTATCATTATAACTAACATGATGTACAGTATATTGTAATTACCCTGCTGTACAGTGTACCATTACAATTTATCTGCTTAACATTATAATTAACCTGCTATACAATATACCATTACAATTTGAGCTGTACATTGTCTTAGTATAATTAACATGTTGTACAATGTATCACTGCAAATTATCTGATGTGCAGTGTATCTATATAACTAATATGCTGTACAGTGTATCATTACGATATCTCTGCTATGAAGTAGATCATTATAATTACCCTACTGTACACTATTTCAGAGGGTTTGCTTAGTAAGTGGCATTGTAGAACAAGTGAAAGATTTCAATCTCCTACTCTAGCCTCATCAAGGTGTCTAAATACTTTTTTTTCTTGGCACAGACACAGTAGCAAAAGAAATGCAAAAACCCTTTTAAGTTCTTTATAATTCTTTTGTCAGTTTCTAGTCTTCTGTAACTCTTGCTGTAAATGAAAAATATTTTTGGTTATATTATTTCACTGAATGAGCCTAATTCTGCAGATGAATTTCACTGGACCTCATGTGTGTGTGTGTGTGTGTGTGTGTGTGTGTGAGAGAGAGAGAGAGAGAGAGAGTACCTTGTTCCAACACTACACCGACCATCATAATAAAAAGCAAGAGGCATATGGCACCACTGACAGAAGCAATGAACATGATGGAAAAATGGGGTGGATTTGGTATGGACATACTTCTCTCCCTGCCATCTAAAGATGACTCCTCTGAAAATAGAAATTACTGAGTTCAACATGGTTGCATAGCCAAAGTGAAATTTCCTAATTACACATATAAAAATTCTGATCCTGGACATTTCACTTCTATTTGTCCTGCTATTGCATGTTGGATCTCAGATAGTGTGAGATTACTTCAATATGAGCAGATGGGGATGTTCAATGCTGAAAGAACACACTTCTTATTCAAATCTTATTGCTGCATCATGTATTGTCCTCCACTGTGGACAAACATTAGCGAATGTATGAAAAGAAAACTAGCTATTGGTTAAAATAATAGTCTTTGTTTTCTATTAAGCCTTCCAAGATGGAACAGTGCTTCGAACATGTTTGTAAATTATAATGTATTCAGTTTTGATGAAGTAATGAGAAGGTATATATTCTCAATGATGACATGAATATCTAATAGTAAGAATTGTATCTTGAAATCTCTGTGGAACTATGAGATTCATTTAGATTCTCATATTATAAGTAGATGAAACAAATTACTCTTTAAATGTGCTACATAATTTGCTTCTTAACAATGCAGGACACAGTCCATTGTTGTACCTGTGTCTGTATACTTGGACATAAGATTTCTATGATCTTTTAATGTTTAAAATACTTTTACTGTATATCTATATTTTAATTTATATGTATGGACTGTGTAGTCTGAAATAAAGAATTTTATCTTATCTTATAGCTAGTATTGTGCTGATAGGCTACAGAAATTATATATGACTTTGTATGGATTATATATATATATATATATATGAGTAATACTGCACGACCTTTAGGTGTGAAGTATTAGTCAGAAAAAATGAGTTCATATTTTCGCAAACAAATGCAGTAACCCTTTTATTACATACTCATCTTGTTTTCCTACTGAAGTATGTTTATGACCATTCTTATTATCAGCTAAAAAAGACATATGTTTTACCCTGTCACTTGCATGCTCGCTGTTGGAGGGACCCAAGCTATGACCTCTATCATATAGTGTATGTCTTCTATCACTAGCCTAACAATGAATCAAAACAGTTAAACTGGGAAAATATCAAAGCAGCTGTTGTGTAAATGTTTATTTAGACAGTGGAAATATTAATTTTTCATCATCTTGACATATTGGCTCTGAGTTTCCTATCTTCAGTTGCATTTTTTTCTCAACTTTAGTTGTTTTGACTGACTCTTAAAATGGTACATCTCTGATAGATATGTGATAGCCGTTAACCTCAATATGCTTTTCTATGCTATTTCTATAGACCCTAGAGAGCATTGGTCATAGTCTGAACTGTTCTATTTGTGAAAAGTTAATATTTCTCCTAAATAACTGTTTAAATGATCAGAATGGTATTTCCAGTCTCTCATTTAACTCATCCACATTATTAACTTTATTATCTCTACATTCAAATAGATGAAACAGCTTGTTTAGTTCATCCACAAACAAATGTAATAAACCAAAAGTTAAAGCATTACTAAATGAGCATAAATTGTTTGTTTACAAAGTAGTTCCTAATACACTATACTATTTTAAGCACATGTGTCATGCAGTATGAAAAAATATGGAAAAATACATCATGATTCTGACAATGTAAACATACATACATACATACATACACACACACCCTGACAGAGGCCCTGGGTGGCCATGTGGTCTAAGGAACTGGCCTTTACAGATCACTGACATTTCACTCATCTCTGTGGGTTCAAGTCTTGGCTGGGCCGATGTGTGTATGTGAGAATGCTTGCCAGCATGTTCCTATGGGTAGGTGGTTCATCCTCCACCAAATATACTTATCCCCTTGTATATTTATGTGTCATGTGATGAAAAATGGCATTAAAGTGGCTTTCTCTTATTGCAAGGGTGTGGTACTAACAGAGGTGCACACAATTATCTAGTCTGAAATAAGCTGGGATCATTGTAGTACTTACTCATCATCCTCTGGCTACATTTACAGATGTAACAGCAGTGTACAAAAATACAAAAACTTAACTAAGAATGCACAAAGATATACATGAAGTTAACTTTGGCCAGCTTCCCTTGGCATAAATGCTATAAAACCCACTCCAAAGTGTGGCCAAGGACCCAGAAAGAAAGAGTGCTTGAGATGAAACGAGGCTGTATATACATCTGTATGTGTATTCTTGAGATGATTCAGTGAGGTTGTATACACATCAGTATGTGTATTCTTGAGATGATTCAGTGAGGCTGCATACACATTTGTATGTGTATTCTTGAGATGATTCAGTGAGGCTGCATACACATTTGTATGTGTATTCTTGAGATGATTCAGTGAGGCTGCATACACATTTGTATGTGTATTCTTGAGATGATTCAGTGAGGCTGCATACACATTTGTATGTGTATTCTTGAGATGATTCAGTGAGGCTGCTTACACATTTGTATGTGTATTCTTGAGATGATGCAGTGAGGCTGCATACACATTTATATGTGTATTCTTGAGATGATTCAGTGAGGCTGCATACACATTTGTATGTGTATTCTTGAGATGATTCAGTGAGGCTGCATACACATTTGTATGTGTATTCTTGAGATGATTCAGTGAGGCTGCTTACACATTTGTATGTGTATTCCTAAAATTCAGTGAGGTTTCATAAAGCTAACGGACTATGCATGAACTTCAAACAAAAATAATAATGGCTGACTTATTTTAATAGTATATAACTTTCTTTTAAATATATGAATGCATGTAATACTTAAACAAACAAGATCTGTAAATAAAAAAAAATTGGTTGAGGGCTGTTCCATTAAAACATGCATGGGACCCAGGGAAGGCACTTTCAATGTGGGGTACTCATCCATAGATGCAATTTAGGATTTTGTTATCATTTTAATATGACATCTATGAAATCAAAGTACCCTGGCATATATTTTAATCTACCTTCCCTGGGTACCATGTATGTTTAGATGGAACAGCCCTGACTAATTCTGGTTGCTTTTCCTTCTACAACCCAGTTGAATTTCAATGTAGAAAACTGCACAGATTTATTATAAAAGACATACGGTCTTGCATGACCACATTTTATTGGCAAAAGGGGCAGTTTCTAAAGACATGTTTAATTGGCAGATGGGTGGTCTGTGAAGACAGGTTTAATTGGCAGATGGGTGGTCTGTCAAGACAGGTTTAATTGGCAGATGGGTGGTCTGTCAAGACAGGTTTTACAGTACTAGTTTCTGACAGAACATGGATCAGAGATGAAGTCCAAGTTTGGACACTGGGAAAGTGGAAGCAGAAACTCAATGCTCAGCTAACCCTGTATTTGATGACTGGACATAAGAAAAAAAACATTCTTTCCTGAAGCAGCTTCAATACAAGGTCGATCAGTAGTATTGTACAGAATGAAGTCTGTGAATCAAACTGCAATAATCTCATTTAATATAAAACAATTATATTGTAAAATCAAATATGTCACACAAACCTTTGAAAGGGTGCAACAAATCAAAATGTTAGTATAGAAAATTCTGAAAAATGGTACTGTTACAACTCTAGGTTTTAAAATAAGTAACAGAAAGAAAGTGTAGCCAAAAATTTAATTAAAATTCAACAAACAATTTATTTCTCTAAGTTACAAAGTGAAAATTTAAGAGAAACTTACAGTACATATTGTGAATTAAGTTCCAAATATTCATTGTTCTATCACAAGTTCAAAAGTATTGAATGTTCCAAATAAATTGCAATAATTCTGAATGCATTGATATACCAATAGTCTGGAATGTGATGCTGTACCCATAGTCTTTAATTTATTTTGAAGTGCCATCAGTACTGAATGTGTTGTTGTACCACAATGATACAATCCAGTATGTCTGGGAATGAGATCTCAATAATCCCAACAGTGTTTTAGTCCAAAAAGTCAATCAGCATTTTGAAATTCCAATGAATAAATAAATAATTCTTCTAAAATTATATCTGAACACAGCTATAAACTCTGATCATAGATTCCCAAAAACTGATATGCAACATGAATGAAATCTTTTTATATCAAACCTCTATATATACACACCTCACTTGACTGTGATGTAATATATTTTCTGAAAAAAACTAATGGAGAATTTCTTTAACTCTTAAGCAATGCTAGGCTTGAACTTAAAGTTTAGTAAATTGTTTACTATATATAATCATGACAGAAGTCAAGTAGGCAAATCAAAACAATAGTCAGGTAGGCAAAAACTCTACCCTCTATCATGGACAAATGTGAAGCACACAATATAAATTAAATATACATAACACTACTGATAAGTCCAGACTATTAGATAACCTGGGTTACAGTTCAGTAAATTTCCTTAAAGTTTTAGATTAATGGGCATCAATATCACCACAATCTTAGTTGGGTGCCATTAATTAATAATAGTGCCATTACTTAATAATAATCTTTTTTTGACTAATTATCAGCAGGAGATAAAAAGAAAAGAATGCATGCAAAAATATATCAATGACTGTAAGCAGGTTAGCTATCAGCAAATGCATCTATTCTAAACACTAGTACTAGACTACCCTTGCTGTTAAATAGATCCTTCCAAAGCATCTATTCTAAACACAAGTACTGGAATACCCTTGCTGTTAAATAGATCCTTCCAAAGCATCTATTCTAAACACTAGTAAAAGAATACCCTTGCTGTTAAATAGAGCCTTCTACAGTATCTATTCTAAACACTAGTACTAGAATACCCTTGCTGTTAAATACATCCTTCCAAAGCATCTATTCTAAACACAAGTACTAGAATATCCTTGCTGCTAAATAGATCCTTCCAAAGCATCTATTCTAAACACAAGTACTGGAACACCCTTGCTGTTAAATAGATCCTTCCAAAGCATCTATTCTAAACACTAGTAAAAGAATACCCTTGCTGTTAAATAGAGCCTTCTACAGCATCTATTCTAAACACTAGTACTAGAATACCCTTGCTGTTAAATACATCCTTCCAAAGCATCTAGTCTAAACACAAGTACAAGAATATCCTTGCTGCTAAATAGATCCTTCCAAAGCATCTATTCTAAACACAAGTACTGGAACACCCTTGCTGTTAAATAGATCCTTCCAAAGCATCTATTCTAAACACTAGTAAAAGAATACCCTTGCTGTTAAATAGAACCTTCTACAGCATCTATTCTAAACACTAGTACTAGAATACCCTTGCTGCTAAATAGATCCTTCCACAGCATCTATTCCAAACACTAGTACTGGAATACCCTTGCTGTTAAATACATCCTTCCAAAGCATCTATTCTAAACACAAGTACTAGAATATCCTTGCTGCTGAATAGATCCTTCCACAGCATCTATTCTAAACACTAGTACTGGAATACCCTTGCTGTTAAATAGAGCCTTCTACAGCATCTATTCTAAAAACTAGTACTAGAATACCCTTGCTGTTAAATAGATCCTTCCACAGCATCTATTCTAAACACTAGTAATAGAATACCCTTGCTGTGAAATAGATCCTTCCACAGCAGTATACATTTAAATTTAGAGAGATTTAGTACCAATTAAGGTTCTTAGGAAATCAAGCATAATAACCTAATTTTATATCAAGCAAATGTACTTTAAAAATCCTTATTTTCGCATGATGCAGACAGTTCCTAAAGTGCTATTTTATCCACTTCATACCACTTTAGTCAGCATTTTGAGATTACATGTTTTGATACCTGCCTTAGCAAATGATATATTATGGCCACCTAATCATATGGGCAATATATTTTGGTCTCTTTCCCTAATTTCATCCCTGTTAAACTATATATAATGAAATTTTTCTTCCTTTATTTGATATACAGTATGCACACTTGATAAAGCCAGTCTAATGCCAGACTGAATGCACACTTGATTTAGCCAGTTTATCAGCACACTAACATTTATAGCAAAATATTAAGGAGAACTGCTATGCTCTGTTGAATACAATGGAAAATTCCCTTTTTAAGTTTCATTATTTTACCTAGACAAAGACAAAAATTGTAACAATATCAACTGATTTAGAAAACTGACTTTCAATTTCAGAAGATATGTTACCATGACTCTGTTCAATGGCTCGTATGGCTTTCACATCTGGGGCAGGCCTGTGTGCTATAAGGTGATGAGTTGACACTCTATCCTGAACTCTGATTAAAAAGCTCTTGGACACGGTGGGTAGATCCCCAGTAGCTATGGAAAAGTTGATGGAAAACATGGGTGTACCATTTACTGCCAACTCATACTGGTACAGTGTACTACTTTTGTAGAATGGGTCAGATATGTTGATATTTACCACACCTGTAAAAGATACATCAACACATCTATAAATTCATAATTGTACATCAGGAAGAGGTCATAATATATTCAGCTACTGGTGTCAGCAAGTATGTAAGTATGCAGGTGTGCACATGCATATCTGAATGCTGGTCTACATGCAAGCCTGAATGCAGCTGTGCATGTGTGTGCATATATGTCTGAACGCTGGTCTGCATGTTGGTGTGCATAGATGTCATGAATGCCTGAATTCTGGTATCATAAATGCCTAAATGCTAGTGTGTATGTGTGTGTGCATACATGCCTGAATGCTAGTATGCATGTGTGTGTGCATAATGCCTGAATGCTAGTGTGTATGTGTGTGTGCATGCATGCCTGAATTCTGGTGTCATGCATGCCTGAATGCCAATGTCATGCATGCCTGGATGCTGATGTCACACATGCCTGAGTGTTAGTGTGCATGTGTGTGCATACATGCTTGAATGCCGGTGTCATACATGCCTGAATTCTGGTATGAAATGTGTCTGCATATTGGATAAGACTTGTAAAGTTGTAATATATGCATTGACACAAACTGGCACTGAAATATAGTTTTATGGGGGATAAAAATAATTTGAATTATGCAATATTTACCCATCACAATTACTTAGCTTAATACTTTCTTGTGTCAAAAAATCTTGTCAGTTTGATGTGAATACATCCTCCCATGGAGTGGATAAACTGTCAGCAAGACACAGGTGCTCTCATGTATCTGCTGTTCCTGCAGAGAAACAGTTCTCTGTCTCATACATAACAGTATGCCAGGACATCAAAGCAGGTTGGGAGGCAAGCATTCGATAATAGCGATGGATAAGTATTGCATATTTAAAATTATTTTTTACACCCCTCTCAAAAAATGTTTTTAATAGCAGCAATACATTACCCATCATAATTACTTAGTTGAATTGTCAGATAAGTGGGTAGGATGATGCTATAAAACTGAGCAAAAACAGAAAAATGCACATTATTCACCATTAGAGGGAGAAATCCATTTTACACATTGTTGATGTCTGCCAGGGTGACAAGGTGTTTGCAACTATGGGCGCCAGAGAAACAAATCCTGTGTTTATTGTGCTAAGGACCCATGATGGTCAGAACAGTGACTTCTTGCCCAGAGAAGGTTGCATGGGAACATCAAATGCTGCCTTCATGATGTCCTCAATGAAAAGTGATTGAGATAGGTTCATGAGGCAGCAATGATTCAGACCACATGGCCTTTATTAAGATTGAAACACAGTGCCCTAATTAGGCATAAGAGTCTTTCTTGAACATCTCCATCACTGATTCAACTGAGACTTGGATACTATGTAGATAATGGAGCTACAGAAAGTAACTGTTTTTTGCCTAAAATTTCTGGTTGACAAAGGAGAGAAATGGAAACATGTTTCCTGGATACAGCCTAAGTCTGTTGACAAGGTATGAATCTTGCTGTGTGCTAAAGTGAGTAAAGAAACACTGTTTTTAGTGTCAGGGCCTGAAAGGAGGCTGCTCTCAAAGGTTCATTGATATTTTTGTTCAAAGACCATAAAAACACAAGAAAGATTCCATATGGGCATATGGGAGCATGATATATGTCTCTGTAGCTTAAAATATTTAATAATATTGGCAAGGTGTGAATCTTGCTGTGTGCTAAAGGGAGTAAAGAAACACTGTTTTTAGTGTCAGGGCCTGAAAGGAGGCTGCTCTCTCTCAAAGGTTCATCGGTAGTTTTGTTCAATGACCATAAAAACACAAGAAAGATTCCATATGGGCATATGGGAGCATGAGATAGGTCTCTGTAGCTTAAAATACTTAATAATATTGGCAAGGTGTGAATCAGAACCAATTGCTATGCCCTGAGAGAATGTAAGCATGTTGGGAATTACAGCTCTATAGCCCTGATAGCAAATACTGAACATCTTCTGTTCTTAAACAGTAACAAAAGGAAATCAGAAATAGAACAGACAAAACAGCTAGGATCAGCATGTTTCCTACTGTAACAGTTAGAGAAGATTTTCCACCTGGCATCATAGATAATGTATATAGAAGCTCACCTGGCTTGAAGATGCAGCTGGCAACCTGGCTTGAAAACTTGCTCCGGCAGAGAGATCACTTCAGATAAGCCAAGTGTAAAGGTGGAAATCTGTGGGCTATTGTGGAGGAAGTATCCCCCGTGTTAGAACAGAAGATCCCTCCTGCAAGTTAGAAACTTGGGTCAATTGATAAAAAAGTCTAGATGGTTATGATTGCTGGTGCTACAGTGGTGTGATGAGACAAGTCTGAGAAGCAGGAATTCTGACCCATGCAGAATTAAGGTAACATATGGAACAGTGGGAAGGCATATCAGAATAGCTGATCCCAATGAAGACTGAAGGCATATACTGCTCTCACACCATGATCTGAGACAGGAGATACACAGAAGGGATGAGCCTTGTTGCAAACAGGTCTACCAGAAATCTTCCCCACAGTGTGTTATGTTGTGGTGAAGAGATGATCTTGTTAACATGACTTTGCCATTCATGGGAGGGCTGTCCACTAACATGTTCTTTTCCCCAAAATGTATGGGACTTGGAGGGTGGTATTCTTCAAGGTGGATCAGTGGAGGAGGTTCCAGACCTCCATGCAAAGAGGAGGAGTATGTATTCCTCACTGATGTCTGAGATACTCTATAATGGACAAGCTATCTGAGGAGACCATGACAAATTGACCCATTACTCTCTTGAAGCACCTTTGCAACACTAGGGATACTGCTTTCAGCTCTAGGTTACTGATGGAATCTTATACACTGGAAAACAGGAGTGGGGCTTGCTTGTATGCATGGGGTCCCCTGACAGGTATCTGTCTCAATTCATTCACCAGTGTAAATAATGAAGAACCATTGGTCCAAAAGTTATTGAAATTGAAAGAGAATCTCTTTGTAGTTTCCACTTGCAAGAAGGCGAAACTGTGAAGGTCGCATATGGAGTCATCCTATGAGAACCATGTTGGCAGTGGCATTCAAGGTTCCGAACAGGAACAAATAATGGTGAGCAGTTTATGGATGCCTTTGCTTGCAGCACCTCTAAAGGTGCCAGAATTTGATCTGTCTAGGTTAGAAGAAGTTCAGACTTCTCAAGGTTGGGCAGAAGACTCAATCAAGTTACTAGAGACCAAGAATGGAACAGAACCCAATGAAGGGACTGAACCTGAACATTGTGGATCAGCCAATCATAAAAATACTGGAGAATCAGTGTTCCCAGTAATCGGAGGTATGCCACTACTACTCCCATAACAAGATCCTGGGTGTGGAAGAATTACAAATGGCAGGAGCTGTAATTGAAAGGTTCCTGGTCTAAGCAAAACCAGAGGTATTTGAATTATAGATGAAATATCAGGATGTACAAATAAGTACCCTGAGGATCAATGGAGACAACCCAATCTTAACTGATGAAATGCATTCTGGACTGAGTACATGGTCCCCATCTTGAAAGGTTTCTCTAGAAGAAAAGGGGACATATCAAAAATACAGTATAATGGTAACTTTTCCCTTTTTTGGCAACCAGGAAGATTTGGGAAGAGAAGGTGGGAGACTGATCATTCTGGATCTTCTCAACTGCCCCGGTCTAAACAGTTTGCACTGCCTTAATTTCAAAAGATTGGACTGATGAAAGAAAATGGGGCTCCTTGATATAAGAGGTTGTTCTTTGACTGGAATTGGTAACCCTCACTCATGATGGAAAGGACCCAACCACTGTCTGTGATTCTCATCCATGGCTCTAAAAAGAGGCATAGACAAGCATGTACAGGAATGTTTGAGAGAGGGCAGCTAGTCTTGAGAAGCCACTGTAGGCACGAGTCTCCTGAAAGCATC
This sequence comes from Sinohyriopsis cumingii, assembly GCA_028554795.2. Classification (NCBI taxonomy): domain Eukaryota; kingdom Metazoa; phylum Mollusca; class Bivalvia; order Unionida; family Unionidae; genus Sinohyriopsis; species Sinohyriopsis cumingii. Next base: position 29,093,469 of record CM068828.1, read on the forward strand.
TCAATTTAAAATCAAGTGTGCCTTACAAGGTTGTTACCATTGGTTGAGCATGACCTTTGAAGAGTCAAAGCAATGTCACAGCAAAGACACAGAAATTCCAACAATAATGCCATCACAAGAGAAAGCACGTCTGAACATCTTGGTCATTTTATGCAGGCATTTTAAAAACTGGATGGATTCTAAATGAGTTCTCTCACCATAATAAATTATGTACATCAGACGATGTCAGCATATGAAGCTATGGCTTCTGTTCCACAGTTTCAATTGTTTTGATGGGAAGGTGTGCCCAAGCTCCCATTTTACTCTTTCTTTGCTTGAAACAGAGTCCATTTGGGGAGTTTTAGCAGGCCACTTTGGGGAATGTATACTCAGTAACTGGCAGTAGAGAACTGATGCCTCTTGGTCATGGAAGGAAACAGACCAGCCAAGGATCATGGAGGAATTAGGAAGAAGCAAAAGGTCTGATCGAGTTGTGGTAGAGATAGTCTCCAAAATGGAAAGGATATTCTTGGTCTTGAACTGTGTGCAGATGGTTAGGGCACAAGCCAAAGGATAGTAGGTGGTCAACTTGATTTATCACCTTCTCAAAAGACCAGACCTAAACTTGCATCATCCAACTGAGAGAAAGGCATGAGCCTAGTAGGAGGTGTTGGTGGTGCTGCTTCTACCTTGAACTCTTGTTGGAGGATAGAGGAGACATCATCAATGACAAGCATACTCTGAATCAGGATTGATTGGGCATCTGAGAGGTCATCGGCACACTATGTGGTTAGGAATGGGAAGACAGGATTGTCAGTCCTTGATGATCTGAAACCTCTAGCCTCCAATTTGATGTGACCTGTTGAGGAGGTAATGGCAGGACAATTGAGCCATTTTATCACCTCAACTATGGAGGGAGCAACATGCTTTCATGCTCCGTAATTGTAGAGCAACAACTTGTGCAGTGTTCCACCTCCCTATAAGAGGGAGCAACACACTACTCTGAGTACAAGGTGAATAGTGAGTACACCAAATCCCTCTCGAGAGGGGCAGCATGCTGGAAAGCTCTTCTGTGCTCAAGAACTAGTCTTCTTACAGTACACAAAATTCAATGTTTTTTATGTGGACACTTTGAACATGTGAGGCAGTATGGGTGAGTGTTCTAAAAATTACATCTTGAAGCCACACTTCCCAGTAGACTGTCCCAACTGTTGTCTGAAATAAATGTTTCTAACTCATATAGAACAATAATAACAATATTGTATTACACGTTCCATGCCAAACTCACCTGCTTGTACATGCACAAGGTAAATGACTGTTCTCTGTTCTTTTTAAATAAAATTACTGAAAGATGACAATGATAATAAAATAATAGTAATATACAATGTTTAATTATTTTCACACATGAAACTCAACTGTTCATATGTACCATGTGCTATACACACACATGTATTAGCACTGTGTGATATACATGTATAATACACCTCTGTGCATAAACAATGGTAAACAAAGAATTAATCAGGAACATGTTCCTGTCTTCTAACTCTCCTTATTGCAAGAAGGAAGATGTTTGTTTGTTTAACCTATATTGTACTCAAAGGACAATGTAGAGACATACATTAGGACAATGTAGAGGCATACATTAGGACAATGTAGAGACATACATTAAAACAAAGTAGAGACATACATTAGGACAATGTAGAGACATACATTAGGATAATGTAGAGACATACATTAGGACAATGTAGAGCCATACATTAAAACAAAGCAGAGACATACATTAGGACAATGTAGAGACATACATTAGGACAATGTAGAGACATATATTAGGACAATGTAGAGGCATACATTAGGACAATGTAGAGACATACATTAAAACAATGTAGAGACATAAATTAGGACAATGTAGAGATATACATTAAAACAAAGTAGAGACATACATTAAAACAAAGTAGAGACATACATTAGGACAATGTAGAGACATACATTAGGACAATGTAGAGGCATACATTAAAACAATGTAGAGATATACATTAGGACAATGTAGAGACATACATTAGGATAATGTAGAGACATACATTAGGACAATGTAGAGACATACATTAAGACAATGCAGAGACATAAATTAACAATGTGATGCATCATGCATGAATTTAAATACAATGGGGAAAGAGATCAAAACACTGAAAATATTGTTTAAGTACGTATGTATTAATGGAATTACAAAGTCCAATTAACTTAGGTTGGTCTTATGTTGTGTTAAGCCTTACATGTAAACCAAAATTTATTTGAAAAATGAGACACGTGTACCTTAACCACGATTGTGATGGATACAATGTGGTAACCCAAGATGACCTTTCCAGAACTAATTACTTAAAAACAGCAGGGGTTATCAACATAAAAACAGAAGACAAGACAAATGAATGTAACAAATTAGATGAAATATAGCTGAAGAGAGAACCAAACATGGTTGAAACTCTTAACAGCAAATTTTTCTCTGATCACAATTACATAATCATTAACATAAACACAGCAGATCCACTAGTGCACATATATCTTACCGACAGTTTCTCCACTTTGTGGCAGGATGTATTTATATCGAATGGACAAGATTGGACACACTCTTTGATCAGACTCACAGTGTATCCATAAACATGCATGTGTTTGGACACACTCTTTGATCAGACTCATGGTGTATCTATAAACATGCATGTGTTTGGACACACTCTTTGATCAGACTCACAGTGTATCCATAAACATGCATGTGTTTGGACACTCTTTGATCAGACTCACAGTGTATCTATAAACATGCATGTTTGGACACACTCTTTAATCAGACTCACAGTGTATCTATAAACATGCATGTGTTTGGACACACTCTTTGATCAGACTCACAGTTTATCTATAAACATGCATGTGTTTGGACACACTCTTTGATCAGACTCACAGTGTATCCATAAACATGCATGTGTTTGGACACTCTTTGATCAGACTCACAGTGTATCTATAAACATGCATGTTTGGACACACTCTTTAATCAGACTCACAGTGTATCTATAAACATGCATGTGTTTGGACACACTCTTTGATCAGACTCACAGTGTATCTATAAACATGCATGTGTTTGGACACACTCTTTGATCAGACTCACAGTTTATCTATAAACATGCATGTGTTTGGACACACTCTTTGATCAGACCCACAGTGTATCCATAAACATGCATGTGTTTGGACACACTCTTTGATCAAACTCACAGTGTATCTATAAACATGCATGTATTTGGACACACTCTTTGATCAGAATCACAGTGTATCCATAAACATGCATGTGTTTGGACACAATCTTTGATCAAAATCACAGTGTATCTATAAACATGCATGTGTTTGTACACACTCTTTGATCAAACTCACAGTGTATCCATAAACATGCATGTGTTTGGGCACACTCTTTCATCAGACACACACTGTATCTATAAACATGCATGTGTTTGAACACACTCTTTCATCAGACTTACAGTGTATCTATAGGCAAGCATGTGTTTGGACACACTCTTTCATCAGACTTGCTATCTAATAAACATGCAAGTTTTTGAACAGTCTTTTAACCAGATTCAAAGTGTATCCATAAACATGCATGTGTTTGGACACACTCTTTCATCAGACTTGCAGTGTATCTATAAGCAAGCAAGTTTCTGAACAGTCTTTAACCAGACTCAAAGTGTATTCATAAACATGCATGTGTTTGGACACACTCTTTCAGCAGACTCAAAGTGTATCCATAAACATGCATGTGTTTGAACACATTCTTTCATCAGACTCAGTGTATTCAAAAACAAGCAGTTTTGTAAACAGACTCCATCAAGCTCACAGAATATAAATAAGCATCTGAACAGACTTTATCATCAGACTCACAAGTACATATATAAACAAGCAAGTGTTTGAACAGTCTTTCATCAGACTCACATTGTATCTATAAGCATGCATGTGTCTGAAGACACCCTTTCATCAGACTTATGGTGAATCCATAAACAAGAAGTGTTTGAACACAAGTGTACTCTGGTTTGAATTTACTGAGTTATGACTGGAATAACTAAAAGTTTGATTACACATATGCTGTATCCCTTTAATGTTTAACAATACACCCCCGTGTTTAATAGTCCCTATGTAGCCACTAGATGGACCCTATGTAGCCACTAGATGGACCCTATGCAGCCACTAGATGGGCATGGTTGACCATTAAGTCTCTATCAGCTGGACCTTTCATCAAGGTATGCAGATCTGAACTAAAATTACTCTGCAGAGACCATTATTTTCTTATAAGACTTACCATTAAGTTGACCTTTCACCATTAGACTACAAAATAAATAAGTTTCTTTCATACCTTAAGTACAAGTCAAGGAACTTACTCTGAAACAAAAGTTAATGTGCAAAACGCTTCTGCTTTGACTCACAGTGACTTTGACCTTTAACCTTTGACACCAAATTAAATAGGCTGCTTTCTTAACAAAGTGTGTGACAACACAACTTTTGGTGAAACTACACTGTCAAGAAGTGGAATTTTCACGTAGAATCCATTTTTCAGCCACATTTATTTTCACCTTTGACCCTCTGACCCCAAATCAATAGGCTACTTCATTACTACAAATAGCCAACCACAGTATTTGGCCCAGAACTGTGATGTTTTGTTGGTTTGGTGTAATTTGGTTAGGTGTTTAATGGAAGAGCAACAAAAACAGTGGCAACTGGAGTAAAGTGCCTTGCCCAAGAAAACATTACAATAGCTGACTTTGGCTCATCCAATGGTAGGATTCAAACATGATACCATTCCACTGAGTCCAGCATGCTAACCACTGAACCACTGTGGCTCCTACCTCCATCAGTCACCTCTTTTCACATGCAGGAAAGTACATCAGACTGCTTACACATCTCAGAGACCAGAGTGATGCAGAACTATTGTTATTTTACAGAAACCATTCTTCATAGTGACCTAGATCTTTTAACCTCAAACACAATAGACTTCTTCATTACCCCAAGAGCGAGCCATTGTTTGATCTTGGTCTGAAATTTAGAACTAATGTTAATATGTGAAAACTATTTTTCCTTTTTCAGTCATATATATTTTACCTTGACCTCTGACCTTTCAACCTTCAATTCAATAAGGTTCTTTCCTGCCTCAAGTGCAAGCCATCTGCAAAATTTGGTAAATGTAGATGGAGTACAACAATTTTTTTAATGTGGAAATAAAATAGGTAACAGATGAAAAGATATCATAATATATGCTTCAACTTTTGCTGTACATATAAAAATAAATGAAATTCCATACATTCAGGAAATATAATTAAAGTAGATCTAAGTACTGTACTTAAATCACCAAACAGCTTTTCTTGTTAAATTGTATCTTACAGAATATACACCAACATTTAATCCGCAAATGTTAAAGACATGATACTTTCTAATGCCTGAATCATATTTATCACTCAAACAACAATAATGGAATAGCAAATTAGTCAGCTTCAATGGAACATCAGCACAGCACTAGGCATGTGGTGCCTCTTTATAGGCAAACCTCTAAAAATTAAAAGAACTGCAAAAATATATAGAAAGATAAAAGCCTGGCAACTCCCCCCCCCCTAAACATTTTAAGTATTACCTGAGAAAAGTAAAAATTCTGCTAAAGATAAATAAAAATAATAAAATAAGTAAAATCATTATAACATATGGCCAAAACTTTAGTTCTAGGTTTTACTGACAGTGGCCTGTGATATCATTTCCCAATCAACTTAAAATTATATAATTACCAAACATTCTCAAAGGTATAGGTACATTTTAAATTTTTTCATTTTTTTATCTTTTCCTTTTCTCAAAAATTTAATGTCTCTAACAGACTCCTGTTTTCAAACATTTATTATATATAACAGACACTTTTTCTCATACATTCTCATACCATACATGGAAAATTTGTAAGAGTTTGCTTACATGGAAAAAACAAAAGCTCCCCGGTGACATTGAGCAGCCAATGATTGGCCTGGAGGGAGAGATGAGCCTTTAAGCTATTGTGTTTAAGTTCTCCAGTTGGGTAAATGGCTTTAAGGATAGATGTATGTCTGTCCACACTGATAACAACTTTAGGCGGATGTGAATTATTTGTGATGTAATAGGATGCATCCAGATCAACATGTTGTACAGTCAAGCCTGACAGAACCTGGATGGGGTCATCTCGGGCCACGATCAAAGAGTTGATATCCTCATTTCCACACTCAATTGTTCCTATTTCAAGCAGAATAAAATGCAAAGTAAATAATTCTCATATTTCAGCGATACAAATAGTTACAGCTAGACATGATATGACAGTCTTAATTATTAACATATCTGCAACAAGTGATGATAACAGTTCTGTCATAGGAATGTGTAGCTCAACTATTTAAGAAATGTCAGATTTACAAAGGGCACTTGTATTGCATGTTTTTCTGTCTTCAATATTCAATGTTTGTAAGTACAACAGTACATTACTTCACTATGCTTATGGTTATATCACTCTGACCTACCTTTTATGAAATACTGCACTACTTTAGATTAATCCTTTCACCAAATTTTACAAGTCATCTAGATATGATATATTCCCTTCAGGCCCCCACTTACACTAATAAATTTACCCTATGGTCAGACTCCTCAACTTATGCAAACACTCCTAATGAATTCAGTACTATAAGGTCAAGATCCCAATGACACAAACAATCCTAATAAATGTACCATATGGTCAGGCCCCTCGTCACCGACTTACACAAGCACTTGATGAATTTAGCACTATATGGTCAGGCACCACCCACCCCAGACTTACGCAAAAACTCCTAATAAATTTAGTACCCTATGGTTAGGCCCCCCCCCCCCAACTTATGCAAACACTCTTAATGAGTTTAGTACTTTTTTGGCCCCCATTTATGCAAACACTCCTAATAAATGTACCCTAAGGTCTGGCCCCCACTTAGACAAACAATCCTAATGACAGAACCCTGTGGTCTGGCCCCCACTTACACAAACACTCCTTATAAAAGAACCCTATGGTTTGGCCCCCAATTACATAAATACTCCTAACAAATGTACCCTAATGTCTGGCCCCCACTTAGACAAACAATCCTAATGACAGAACCTAATGGTCTGGCCCCCACTTACACAAATACTCCTTATAAAAGAACCCTATGGTTTGGCCCCCAATTACATAAACACTCCTAATAAAAGTACCCTATGGTCTGGCCCCACTTAGACAAACAATCATAATGAAAGAACATATGGTCTGGCCCCCACTTAGACAAACAATCCTAATGAAAGAACCTATGGTCTTGCCCCCACTTGTACAAACAATCCTAATGAAAGAACCTATGGTCTGGCCCCCACTTAGACAAGCAATCCTAATAAAAGAACCTATGGTCTGGCCCCCACTTAGACAAACAATCCTAATGAAAGAACCTATGGTTTGGCCCCCACTCCTAATGAAAGAATCCAATGATCAGGCCCCAATTTACCCAAACACTCCTAACGAATAATGTACCCTATGATTCCATGTACTGTGATTCACATGTAGCTTTTTATATTTAATAATTTTTGGAAAATTATGCATAAACAATATATACTTGAAAACTTAAAGGGTATTATTTGCCCAAGAGCTAATCCCTAATCGTTAATTTAAAAGTATCCTATGAGAATATTAGTTTTAATTTACACAATTTATCAAATTTATGCCATAACCTCCGGAATGCATTACTAGTGTAAACTGAGCATCACCTGTATGCATTATCTGAATAAAATTGATAAGCCCTCATTAACACATCATTTGAATAAAATTGATAAGCCCTCATTAACACATCATTTAAATAAAATTGATAAGCCCTCATTAACACATCATTTGAATAAAATCAATAAGCCCTCATTAACACATCATTTGAATAAAATTGATAAGCCCTCATTAACACATCATTTGAATAAAATTGATAAGCCCTCATTAACACATCATTTGAATAAAATCAATAAGCCATCATTAACACGTCACTTGAATAAAATCAATAAGCCCTCATTAACACATCATTTGAATAAAATTGATAAGCCCTCATTAACACATCATCTGAATAAAATTGATAAGCCCTCATTAACACATCATTTGAATAAAATTGATAAGCCCTCATTAACACATCATTTGAATAAAATCAATAAGCCCTCATTAACACATCATTTAAATAAAATCAATAAGCCCTCATTAGCACATCCTCTGTATAAAAATGATAAGCCCTCATTAACACATTGTCTGAATAAAACTGATAAGCCCTCATTAACACATCATTTGAATAAAACTGATAAACCCTCATTAACACACCATTTGAATAAAACTGATAAACCCTCATTAACACATTATTTCAATAAAACTGATAAACCCTCATTAACACATCATTTGAATAAAATTGATAAACCCTAAATAACACATTATTTCAATAAAATTGATAAACCCTCATTAACACATCATTTGAATATAATTGATAAACCCTCATTAACACATTATTTCAATAAAATTGCAAGGCCCTCAAGCCTGGATACTTTCTGTCAAATTTAATCAAAGTTGCTTTAGTGAGTTTTGGAAAGGAGTCATTCCAAAGTTATCTGTTTTCAGATATGGTGACTGAATCACAGATCCACATAATTTATACAAATTTGAAAGGCCCTCAGGAGGCTTTCTAAAATTTGGTCACTGGAATATTGTGATACCCTCAATATGTACATCCATCTACTTGTCTGTAATTTTATCCTAAACCGTTGTGATAAAATTCACCAAAACTAGGTTACCATGTCATTGCCATCTGCAGGAGGGGTATAATTCTTGGGCATCTTCCTAGACTTTTTGGGGGAGAAGTCCAAATTAAAACATGGCAAAACTCTAATGTCATTTATATTTATTTTTTTATAATTTTGACTGAACTGGAAAGAATATAATTTTCAACACTGCAGCTATATTAGCTGGTGAATCTGCATACTGGTAATTTGTATAAAACTGAAAGGCTTTTATACCAAGAAAATATTGGTAAAAACTTGAAAGAAGTTCATGCTATAATGCTCTCTGGCAATTTTGATTTATTTGAGAAGCTGAAAATACCTAATACTGATGGATGGATGACTGATGACACACAAGTGATGCAGGGAAATACCAAAAGCTCACTTGCCCTTATAGGCTAATAATCCTATGGATGTAAGCAATGTATTCTCACACATTTTCAATCAATCACTGGCAGGTTTTCATAAGATAATATCATTAGTTCAGTATCATATTGGTGACATATTAAAATTGGGTCCTTTAAGATGTATTTCAGGGGTCAAATATTTAGTGTATTTCTATCTGCATACATTACAAAAATATAGTGAATACCTTGCCCTCCCAAAAAAGGAAGTGATTTCTTTGAAAATAGTATGAACATGGTTTTGAATGATAAACACTAATTCAGATTCTTGGATAATTACTCACCAAACACAGAAGGACTGACTCCAAATGGTAATGATGGTTGCACTTGAATGGTATGGGTGTCCACCTTAGTCTGTTCAAGTCTAGTACCTTGGGGTTTATAAAATCCAGCCTGAGGTTTGGGATGCTTTACAATTTCTCCCTGGACAAGATTCGGCAATTTGGTCAGCATGGAATCAATGGAAACCCGAATAATATTGTCTCTGCAATATATTCATTTTATAGTAGAATCTAAAGGATTTGTAACTGATTCAATGAATAGATAAAAAATAATGATTTTCTTTAACTGTCATATCACTATTTTCAAAGACGCCCTTTATAATATTATAAAAAGATTAATTATCATGCAGAAAATAAAATTCAGATTCAAGTGTCCCCTTTTCTAAGTAAAAGTTTCTGGTGGCTTTTTATCTGAATAGTTTAAGAATTTAGAACTTGTAATTGTCACTATGTAGTCAGTAATGTTGTAAGGAAAACAATATGTGATCACTAAGTTGAATGGGCATACATGATGTAGTCAGTAATGTGACTTTGCAAACAGTAGTCAGTAATGTCACTGGGCATAGTCTTTGTAGACAGAATTGTGACTAGGCATATACTATACAGTCAGTATTGTGACTGGGCATAGACTTTGTAATCAGTATTGTGACTGGCATTACACTATATAGTCAGCAATGTGACTGGGTATAGACTTTGAAGTCAGTACTATGACTGGACATACACTATATAGTCAGTATTATGACTGGGCATACACTATGTAGTCAGTAATGTGACTGGACAAACACTTTGTAGTCAGCAATGTGACAAGGCATACACCATGTAGTCAGTAATGTGACAGGGAATACACTATGTAGTCAGTAATGTGACTGGACAAACAGTCTGTAGTCAGTAATGTGACAGGGCATACACTAGGTAGTCAGTAATGTGACTGGCAATACACTATGTAGTTAGACAAAAAAGTGTAATTTGGGCATAAAAAGTATAATCTATATATTACATGCCAGAATTACAGAATGTATGAAAAAAATACATTTTTACTACTAACCTAATTCTGCAGCTGGTCAAAATTCTTGTCATCAAGGACAAACTCCATATGGATTAGAACCAGAATACAAGCACAAAATATACTGAAAAATTATGTATAGTCAGCACTCGCTTCAACCAGTCTACATGTGTAACTTTTGCTGAGTGATTGTGAACTGGGATTCTGCAATGATCATGGTCAGGTACTCAGAGTACTGTATTACAATACTCTCATATTCTGATGTTAAAGTTTGTAAAGCAGTGTTGATTTGTTACTTTTCTGATCTGACATGTTTTGAAGTTTGAAAAGATCCATCTGCTCTAACATTTTCTGTCAAATAATATTCACAACTCACACCGTAAAGCATTTCACTTAACACCTGGCACAATTTTCTTTAAAACTATAGAGTGTTTCACTAGCTAACTAGCTTATCAACAAAATGAATCTGTTAGGCAAAGTTCACATTTAAAGAAACCCGTCTGTTTTCTTGGAAATGGGTCATATACAGTTGCTATAAATAGCAAAAAGGGAAAGTACTCTTATGCTATTCTTATGCAAGAGTCACCTTTTTCAAGAATATTCTCAAATTTATATGTTGAGTAGAGTTAAAGAGAAGGCAGTAAAATGACAAACACAACTTTTAATTGCTTTACTTTTATTTTTTAATGTATCAAGAAAGCATAATCCATATACAATCTAGCATAAATTGTAATTTGGTGAAAAAGGTGTAATGATTATGCCAAAAACATAATGGATGGCATGTATGCTATTCTTAAAATCTGCTTCAGAAAGTATTATCACTGTCAATCCCTATACACTAGATTTTACTGGGCGAAATTCACGTTTTTTGTAACCTTGAAGTAAAAGGCAGCAGTACAAACATAGTTCCTGCATGAGTGATTAACTTAATGTGCAAGGAAGCAGTACATAGTTTATGCATAAGTGATTACCTTGACTGACTACCACAGCAGTCCATCTAATTCCTATTCTCATTCACAAGTATAACCTGTTGTGGGAAACCTATCCCACAATGCAATGTAGACCCATTAATATGGAAAGTTTACTATGGAACAAACATATTTATTCCTATTTCAAACTGCACTGGTAAAAAATTTAGGACCCTCTGTGTTAGCAAGAGTCAGTACAAATAGCTGACACTTTATAAAGGGCCTTCTGTGTTAGCAAGAAGTAAAGAATGGAACAATCTACATAGTCATCAGTCAATACAAACACTCAACACTGGTCAAAAAGGGCCTTCTGTGTTGGAAAAGTGTATAGAATTGTCTTAATATACAAAGTCATCAGTCAATACAAACACTTAACACTGGTCAAAAAAGGCCTTCTATGTTGGAAAAGTGTATAGAATTGTTTTAATATACAAAGTCATCAGTCAATACAAACACTTAACACTGGTCAAAAAAGGCCTTCTGTGTTGGAAAAGTGTATAGAATTGTTTTAATATGCAAAGTCATCAGTCAATACAAACACTTAACACTGGTCAAAAAAGGCCTTCTGTGTTGGAAAAGTGTATAGAATTGTTTCAATATACAAAGTCATCAGTCAATACAAACACTTAACACTGGTCAAAAAAGGCCTTCTGTGTTGGAAAAGTGTATAGAATTGTTTCAATATACAAAGTCATCAGTCAATACAAACACTTAACACTGGTCAAAAAAGGCCTTCTGTGTTGGAAAAGTGTATAGAATTGTTTTAATATGCAAAGTCATCAGTCAATACAAACACTTAACACTGGTCAAAAAAGGCCTTCTGTGTTGGAAAAGCATATAGAATTGTTTTAATATACAAAGTCATCAGTCAATACAAACACTTAACACTGGTCAAAAAAGGCCTTCTGTGTTGGAAAAGTGTATAGAATTGTTTTAATATACAAAAACTTAACACTGGTCAAAAAAGGCCTTCTGTGTTGGAAAAGTGTATAGAATTGTTTCAATATACAAAGTCATCAGTCAATACAAACACTTAACACTGGTCAAAAAAGGCCTTCTGTGTTGGAAAAGTGTATAGAATTGTTTTAATATGCAAAGTCATCAGTCAATACAAACACTTAACACTGGTCAAAAAAGGCCTTCTGTGTTGGAAAAGCATATAGAATTGTTTTAATATACAAAGTCATCAGTCAATACAAACACTTAACACTGGTCAAAAAAGGCCTTCTGTGTTGGAAAAGTGTATAGAATTGTTTTAATATACAAAAACTTAACACTGGTCAAAAAAGGCCTTCTGTGTTGGAAAAGTGTATAGAATTGTTTCAATATACAAAGTCATCAGTCAATACAAACACTTAACACTGGTCAAAAAAGGCCTTCTGTGTTGGAAAAGTGTATAGAATTGTTTTAATATGCAAAGTCATCAGTCAATACAAACACTTAACACTGGTCAAAAAAGGCCTTCTGTGTTGGAAAAGCATATAGAATTGTTTTAATATACAAAGTCATCAGTCAATACAAACACTTAACACTGGTCAAAAAAGGCCTTCTGTGTTGGAAAAGTGTATAGAATTGTTTTAATATACAAAAACTTAACACTGGTCAAAAAAGGCCTTCTGTGTTGGAAAAGTGTATAGAATTGTTTTAATATATAAAGTCATCAGTCAATACAAACACTTAACACTGGTCAAAAAAGGCCTTCTGTGTTGGAAAAGTGTATAGAATTATTTTAATATACAAAGTCATCAGTCAATACAAACACTTAACACTGGTCAAAAAAGGCCTTCTGTGTTGGAAAAGTGTATAGAATTATTTTAATATACAAAGTCATCAGTCAATACAAACACTTAACACTGGTCAAAAAAGGCCTTCTGTGTTGGAAAAGTGTATAGAATTGTTTTAATATACAAAGTCATCAGTCAATACAAACATTTAACACTTGTCCAAAAAAGGCCTTTGGAGTTGGCTAGGGTGTAAATGGTGTCTTTGATTTGGATTTATAATGTAGCTTTAACAATCCCTGTCATAGCGCTATGATGTCTGCAATGTGGCATTTATAGTGATGTTTAGCACTGGGGCATCATGTCATAGACATACAGCATCATGTCCCAACCAGTCACATTATCCTGACACCAGGCCAACCAATCCTAACACTAACCTCTTAATGCTAAGCACCAAATGAGGCAGCTGATAGTACCATTTTTATAAGTCTTTGGTATGACTTAGCCTGGATTTGAACCCACGACCTCCTGCATCCAAGGCGGACACTCTAACCACTAAGGCCACCAGAGTGGTCGGTGTAAATAGCATCAAAATTTTCATATGGTGCCGAGCTGAGCTAAAATATTCTACCTGTGTCAGTAAAGCATAAAATGTAGGTCACTGTGACCTTGTTTGATTGTAATGGTGCAAGTTTCACGATAGTGTATATAAAACAGTACCCAATTAATGAATTTTAAACACACTCAAATTTCAAGTCTCTGAACCATAAAATACCTGACCTACTAATGAAATGAAGTAGTAGTACTCATCAAGGCACATTCCCTCTGCACATTTCATGATCATACCATGCAAAAATTCTATTTGTCATGACCTAATAGTAAAAACTTAACCTAAGCCAGTAAAATATTAAATGTTGGGCACAGTGACCTTTTTTGTACAGATCTGGTACTAACAGAGATGTATGGAATCATCCAGTTTATTGATTCAAGCATGAACACCCAAAAACATGAAATTGAACCCATGTTCATGAAGCATGAAATATGGGTCAGAGTGATCTACTTTTATGATGAGGTTGTAGAAGTCATCCTGCCACCAAGTTTCAGAAATCCAAGTTTAACTGTGTGTATAAAGTGTGCAAAACATTTGAGCTAAATGCAAACACTTAAGCATGAATGTACAACTAATGTGCAGGGGTAGTACCAATTAATTCTTCACTACTTCTCATAGGTCGACTAAAAATCATCTTTGGCCCTGAAAATTGTTTGTGCCATTTAGGGGTTGTGGTCCATAATGCAATTATCTTGATGATTTATACTGAGTAGGTATTGCAGTTATCCTAATGATTTATACTGAGTATGTATTGCAATTATCCTGATGATTTATACTGAATAGGTATTGCAATTATCCTGATGATTTTTACTGAACAGGTATTGAAATTATCCTGATGATTTATACTGAGGTATTGCAATTGTCCTGATGATTTATGCTGAGTATGTATTGCAATTATCCTGATGATTTATACTGAATAGGTATTGAAATTATCCTGATGATTTATACTGAGGTATTGCGATTGTCCTGATGATTTATTCTGAGTATATATTGTAATTATCCTGATGATTTATACTGAGGTATTGCAATTGTCCTGATGATTTATATTGAGTATATATTGCAATTGTCCTGATAACTTATATTGAGGTATTGTAATTATCTTGATGATTTATTTTGAGTATGTATTGTAATTATCTTGATTTATATTGAGGTACTGTAATTATCTAGATGAATTATACTGAGGAGGTATTGTAATTATCATGAGTTATATTGAGTAGGTATTGTAATTATCTAGATCAATTATACTGAGAAGGTATTGTGATTATCATGATTTACATTGAGGAGGTATTGTAATTATCCTGATCATTTATATTGAGGAGGTATTGTAATTATCTTGATTATTTATATTGAGGTATCATAATTATCTA
This sequence comes from Sinohyriopsis cumingii, assembly GCA_028554795.2. Classification (NCBI taxonomy): domain Eukaryota; kingdom Metazoa; phylum Mollusca; class Bivalvia; order Unionida; family Unionidae; genus Sinohyriopsis; species Sinohyriopsis cumingii. The sequence goes on from CM068828.1 coordinate 29,108,616, forward strand.
TATGAATAAAACTGAGGAGGTATTGTAATTATCATGATTTATATTGAGGAGGTAGATACAGCATCATCAATGCCAAATGAAACTGCCACCTGCCCCCTTATGAAGGAAAGTATTACAAATGATGTTCCATTGCATTTCCACTTGGATAGGGGCCACAGGACCCATACCAAAGTGTTGATCAAGATCTGAGTGGTTATTATGGCAGTACCTATACAATTATTATACATGTGCATACACTTAATGTCATCAACTAATTTCAATGTAGAAAATACTAATTTGTACTGAAAAATTGTATAAATTCCTAATCTCCCCTATCATTTGTCTCAATCACAATCAAACATACATTTTTTATCAGCCAAATACAAGTCTCTTTTCCTTTTCTCTTTAAGGACTAGTATATTTATGTTTATTTGAAATGGTTTATCTTCCTAAATATTTTTGCAATTTGTTTTCTTTATATTTCTAGATCTTTACTTTTAATCAGTACTATATAGTCAGGTTTGTGCTGATTATGTTAAACTTATAACACACACACACATACAACACATATCTAAGATGCTCAAAGTATCATTGGTGTGAACATCTAAAACAGGTCATGCAAAGAAATGAATAGAAGCATGACTATCTACCAAAGTTCAGTGACTTGGTATATAAAGTGTTTGTTGTAGACAGATGGACAGGCAGGGCTTCAACACCACATCAACATGTACAAAACTTGCATACAAAAAAATTATCCTCTTACTTGTCACAGAAGCATTGTGCAGAAAATCTGTTTCACTGGGAATGGTCATACTGGGTACTTAACTTGCAGGTCTGAAATATAGCTTTTATGTGACAATCTTTGCTATCAAGATCAGAAATGGTGAGAATCCAATTTTGATCTACTAGAATCAAAGTAATGTCTAGACATTAATTATACCTTCTCTCTATCTTTCCTGTTCCCTTCCAATCCTCATCAGTCTCTACAGTGAGAGAGCCCTTCAGCAAACTGGCTGAGTGCTTCTTTATTGCATAGTTGACTTGTATCAGGCGCTGACCCATCACAGGTTTTACGTAACAAAGAAATTTCTGCCCAACAGGGTACACTGGGGTCAGGCTATACTGGACAAGATTTCCTCTCTCACATCTGGAATAGCAAAATCTGATGAATCAGTTTCTGGAATTGTTATGATTTCTAGGATTTGCATACTCTATACATTTTACATGATGTACTTACTATCTAGGCCTCACCTCTATTCATATAACATCTGTATATGTGTTTAACAGTACTTATATAACACCTATATATGTGCTTAACAGTACTCATATAACACATGTAATTATGTGTTTAACAGTACTCATATAACACCTGTATATGTGCTTAACAGTACTCATATAACACATGTAATTATGTGTTTAACAGTACTCATATAACACCTGTATATGTGCTTAACAGTACTCATATAACACATGTAATTATGTGTTTAACAATACTCATTATAAATGGCATACTCTAACAGAGTTTGTATTTTTCAAGGCAGACAACTTTACATGTGTTGCATCCCAATGCCATAGAGCTTCCTGTACATACATGCAAGTGTCTTATCTTATTGGCAGAAAAACTGCTACATTTCTTGTATTACTCTGTTATAAGTCTCCAGTGGTATTTTAGAAATAAAAACTGCTGTGTCTGCCATTATCAGATATAACACAAAGCTGTAAGTCAGCAAATGTCAAACGATTCAGCATGCCTATTTCATGGCACTCATAGTGAAATTTCTTGAAAGCCTTAATTAAAACTTCTTTCAGAAAGAAGTCCACATCAACAACCTCAGATGACCCACCACTGAGTACAGCACCAACACAAATTTTGTCACCGTTGTACCTACCCAATAATATCAAACATCATGTAAATTTCATGTGCCATTTTGGGTGGTTGTAGTTTGAGGACAACATTTGCTAATTTTCTTATAACTGTGCTTCCTCTCTTCTGCATCATGGTATATTCCTTTGTTGATTGATGAGTTTGGATGCCATTCTAATATTTATGGCCCGTTTGTTTAATTAGCCTGCTTTTGAACATCTTTGTCACTGACCTCATCACAAACGTCACTTGCTTCATATGTAGTGAGCAAGTTATTTTTCTTTTGTGGGTGTACTCTTTCATGAACAATATTCTGCAGATTCTTTTTTGTTTTATTTTCCTCAAAAGTCTGCCCAAGTTTATTTTGTTCTATTTCTAAGGTCACTTCCAGATTAACCAACTCATCAATGTATTCCAGTTTTTGTTTCTGACAATGAATACAACATCTTCTGGGTTTCCTTAATTAACTTGTATGATGCATTCAAATGATAAAGTGCAGTATTACTACAACGAAAATGAGTTTGTATTATCCCATACAAATGCAATAAACTTTTTATTATATCCTCATCTTGTTTTTCTACTTAAGGTTTAATTATAAAAATTGACACTAAGAGAAACAAAGTAAATGAATTTATACTACTGTAGAATAAATATACAACCATAGATTCATTATTACACAGTAAAATTATTAATGTGAACATACCACCATCAGCAATCTTAGGGCTTCATCGCATGGTCAACATTGGTTTAAAAAAGAATTGTCACTTTGTCTATTTTAAATTGAATTTTTTTGTCATATTGTGAATAAATGTACATTGTAACAACTCTTCCAGTTGGCTTGGAATGGATGGATTTTTTAAAATTCCACTTAATTCTGCTTTTCTGCTTGTTTTGGACTAAACTTATTAGCTGTGTCGATTCCACACAAAGTATGTGATTTGAGCAAAGACGGGCACACCTTAAATCAGTTGCATGTGTGTTTCTGTTCTGTCATTAATTGTTTGGAATCACAATGTGGGAAAATTATGAACTCTCAACTGAAATTATCAAAAAGACACTAAGGAATATCATGTTCATTTCATACTGAGAGCAGTAAGGAGAATGTGATTGCTGTTGGAAATGTAGTCAAAATTACAGTACAATTTCATAGTGTGTAATCAAATTTTAGAATCCGTAACATGATTCATGTAATTCGGATTTGCTGAACCAAGAAAGTACATTTTGAGGAAATTCAAGGTGCAAAAATGTAAGTATATTTTTGCCATTCTTAATACCAGCTAAAGAAGACTTGTTTATACCTTGTCACCCGCATGCTCTTTGTAGGGAGCCCAGCTATGTAATGACCTCTACTGTAGTATTGCTTCTATCATTAGCCTTTATCCAAAACAATGCATCGGAAATGTTAACATGGAAAACTGCAAAGCAGCTGTGTGTGACAGTCCATTCAGCCATTGGAAATAATAATTCTTCATTATCTTGACTCATTGACTTTGAGGTCCTTACTTTCCTACCAAAACTTTCAGTTGCATTTTTTACTTGAATTTAGAATTTTGACATGTAAAATGGTATGTCTCTAATAGATATGTGATAGCCCTTGCCCTCAGCATGCTTTTCTATGCTATTTTTATATACTTCAGAAAGCAATGGTCATAGACTGAACCATTCCATTTACGAAAAGTTACTAATATTTCTCCTAAATAACTGTTTAGATGATCAGAATGGTATTTTCAATACTGCATATCTCAAATTTGTTGGAGACATTCCGAATATCACGGTCATTACTTTCCTTGTTGAAAGTTTCATTTGTGACTTAGTAAACTTGTCCAGATCATTCACTTTATCATCTCTACTTTTAGATAGATGAAACAATTTCTTTAGTTCATCCATAATTAAACTACAGTGGTTACTACAGGAGTGTACAGTGGTTACTACAGGAGTGTACAGTGGTTACTACAGGAGTGTACAGTGGTTACTACAGGAGTGTACATGGTCTTTTTACAAAGTAGTTCATACTACACTATCCTATTTTTAAATGCACATGTCATGCAATATGAAATGTGCAATATTGAAAAATACTCCACAAACATGACAATATAAAAGTTAATTGAGAAAAAAATCAGCATATAGTAACATAGAATACCTTTTTCAGATTGTAAGATAACACCATGTCAGTAATATATTGGATATATTAACAGGTTTTCTGTGCTATTTTTAGAGAGTACTGGTCATAGTCTGAACCATTCCATTTATGAAAAGTTACAAACATTTCTCCTAAAAAACAGTGTAAATGATTAGAATGGTATTTTCAATACTACATCTCTCATGTTTGTTGTGGACATTGCGAATATCACGTTCATGCATTTGCTTGCTTGAAAGTTTCATTTATTACTAAGTAAACTTGTCCATATCATTCACTTTTAATATCATCTCTACTTTCAAATTTACCACTCCAGTGGCCTAGTGGTTAGAGTGTCTGCCTCGGAAGCGAAAGGTCATGGGTTCGATCCCTGGCCAACTCATACCAAAGACTTACAAAAATGGTACTAACAGCTGCCTCACTTGGTGCTCAGCAGTAAGAGTTAGTGTTAGGACTGGTTGGCCTGGTATCAGGATAATGTGACTGGGTGGGACATCATGCTACATGTCTGCGGCATGACGCCCCAGTGCTAGACGTCACTATAAACTGTCACACTGCAGACATCGTAGCAATATGACTGAAAAATTGTTAAAGCTACGTTAAAAATCCAAATCACCAATGCAGCCAACAAAAACTAGAGAAAGTAGACTAGGTATTCCAGTCAAATGACTCTAATGTGTCTCAAATTGAAATATTATATTTGACAGAAATAGCTCATGGAGATAAATGATGACATTAACTGATAATCAATATTTAGAGCAGGGGTATCAAACCCACAGCATGCGGGTCACATGTGGCTTGCCTAGCTGTATCCTGTGACCCGCAAAATGTTGTTGTTGTAGGTTTTAATGCCATTTTCAGCACAAGATAGGCTATACATGGCGGCCAGTATTAATGGTAGAGGAAGAACCCGGGAAAACCCCAGAAAGAACCACTGACCCATGAGAAGCTACTGGCAAGCTTTCTCACATACCCATATTGGCTGAATCTGAGACTCGAACCCATGCATACATAGGTGAGATGGCAGTGATCTGTAACGGAAAGCACTTTAGACCACTCGGCCACTCGGGGCCCCTGACCCACAAAACGATTGGTGTCACAAGGTGTTATAAGAGATAACTAAGGTGGTGCCGCCCTTGGGCCATCAAAAATGCCTTCATGTGGCCCTCAGGGTGGTTTGAGTTTGAGATCCCTGATTTAGAGGAACCTTTATTTCATATGCACTCTACAACCAGACCTTAATAGCTCTAACCAGCTATTCATGAAAAATTAAAACTTTGTACATTGTATCAATATACTGATACATTTTCATAACAGGAGATCTATTTTAGGTGCTTTAGTCAGTATGAACATTGTAATACAACAATATATCAATACACTAATGTACTTTTATAAAGTACTGTGTAGGGCCAATATTGATTGAATATTTTGTTCTATTTAACCATGGACTGTGAAAGACATTTAAAGATTTTGTCAGTCTTACAAATGTGTATGCAAGTGTTTTATATAATTGTAAAGAAAATGTTAGTATCTCTTGTCCTATATACTGACAAAATTAAAATATTTTTTTTATCAAATTTCCTAATTTCGAAAAAATATTTTGAAAGTATAATGCATCTACCAGAAATCATCCAAGATGATGAAGATGTATGTATGTATGTATATATGAAAATGGTTGCTGAATTTCTATCCCTCCTTTATATATTAATGGAACAAAATGAATGAGTAGCTTTTACACCAAACCTGATCATCCGACAGTCCTTGCCATGGTAATCTTTGCAGACAGCTAAGCAGTTGTTTTTGGCAGCACAACTGTAGCACACCTGTAACCGTGGTGAAATCTCACTCTGATGCTCTTCTCGCCTTATAACGCATTCTGGGGAATTTTTCATGGAAAATCCTAAAAGCCGGTAGCAGGTTTCACATTCTTCATGTTTTCTGGTACAACTGAAAATACCCACAAAACTACAGTAGCTTTTACCTATGAGCATATATGTATTATAAAATAATGACATAGCGTCAACTATTTGTAATTATCAGTATCAAAGCATAAAGCCTTTTTGATCATTCAGCCTACTTATGCTTTTGTACACTTTTAAAAAAATAAAAGCACTACTGATACAGTGATACCTTCTAAATATTATACCAGAGTGCTATGGTATTGTAGATCTTAGAGTTAGCAATCAGCAAATAACTAAATAAAGACAATGACCTTCAGTGACCTTCATGATGTTTATATATGCCTTAATGTTGTTCTTTGCCATCAGTGTAAATCAGATGATACAAGGAAATGATCGATAAACAGATTCCAGGTTATGCAAGGGTAGTTACTCTGATATCACAGTAATACCAAAAAGTATATGCCATATTTTTATGATAGCTTATACTTTACCTAATGTTGGGAAATTGATACATATGTTGCACAAAATGTAAGTCAATTTGAAAAATATGGATACTTCCATGGCCCTAATTCTGCCACCAGTTCCCTCCAACTATAGAAACTTATATGAAAGAATTAAAGACTGCATCTGTAACCACCTGTGATGGGGGAGTGGTGCCAGGATTGTTGGTGAGACTGGGCTAACCAAAATGAGCGTGAAAGTTTATGTTGACCACAAACTGTTTAAACACATCCAGGTGTTCCAACAAAAAGCAGTAAATCTTATACAACATTTTAAAGTTGATGCCTGTCAGTTCCAAAAGCAACCAGAAAATGATCACATTAACATGCTTCACATGTCGACTCTTATATAATAATGATAATAATAATAATAATAATAATAATGAGGACTTTGTATAGTGCCTAATCTTTAGAAGCTCTAAGCGCTTTACAACATCAGACAACACCTATAAGATAAAAAACATATAAATGATATGATTACAAAAACAAACACAATGAAATTAGAAAACATAAAAAACATGCTGAGAATATTTAAGGTAGGAAACATTATTAGGTCTTTAAGTTTGTTCTTGCAGTCAAAATAAGAGAGTTTTGAGAGCACTCTTGAATGGGATCACTGTGTCTTTGTGTCTAAGTTCAATGGGCAATTCATTCCACTTTGCTGGGCCCTGGTATGCAAAAGAACGCTGTCCATATGACTTTGTTTTCATAGTGGGAATAATGAGTATACAATTGTCAGAAGAGGAGCATAAGTATCTTGCTGGTGTGTACACATGGGTGAGGTCAGATAGGTATGTTGGACTAGAGTCCATCAGCGAAAAGTAGGACAGAGAACAAATTTTGTGTTTGATTCTGGATCAAATGGATAGCCAGTGTAGGGTAAAGAGCAGTGGGGAGGTGTGCTCTGATCGCGGTACTCTAAGTATGATCCGAGCAGCTGTGTTTTGAAGTTTCTGGAGTAGATATTGAGATGAACCAGACAGAATTGAGTTACAATAGTCCAGTCTTGAAAGTACTAATGAACACACAAGTGTTTTAGTGGCATCAACTGAAAGATATTTGTGAATGGAGCTGATGCATCTCAGCTCAAGATATGAGCCTTGCATATGTTCATGACATGTTGGTGCAATGTGAGAGTACTGTCCAGAGTAACACCTAGGTTTCGTACTGATTGTGTGAATTTAATGTTGGTGTTGCTGATATTTATTGTTTGAGGTAAAGGATGTGAATGAGAAAGTCTTTGTGTTGTAATCAGAATGGCCTCAGTTTTATCATCATTCATATGCAGCTTGTTACATGTCATCCATGATTTCACATCAGAAATGCACCTCTCTACACCTTGGATGGTAGCATCAACTTCAGTTGGGTGGCTAGATTTGTATATTTGGGTGTCATCAGTGTACAATTGGTGAGACACTGGATGATGATCTATGACACTTGAGAGCGGCTGAGTGTATAGAATGAAGATAACAGGTCCAAGAACAGACCCCTGTGGAACACCACAACATAGATCAACTGGGCTGGAGTGTATTCCATTTGCAGACACAATTTGTGTCCTGTTGACCAAGTAGGACTTGAACCACAGTAAGGCTGTATCATGAATGCCAAATACCAGTACATGCTGGAGACGGTGAAGTAATATATCATGGTCTATTGTGTCAAATGCTGCAGACAAATCAAGGAGGGTGAGGACTGTAATCTTTCCACTATCCAAAGCAGAGAGAATGTCATTAACTACTTTTAGATGAGTAGTTTCAGTACTGTGGCAAGGGCGATATGCAGATTGTACAGTGCTAAAAAGACTGTTTGAATTCAGATGAGATACAAGCTGGGATAGAACAACCTTTTCTAAGATTTTTGATATGAATGGAGATTAGAAACTGGACAGTAGTTCTTTAAATCATTATGGTCAAGTGCTGGTTTCTTCAGCAGAGGCTTTACAATAGCAGTTTTGAAAAATGATGGGAATTCCCCTGATGAGAGAGAGGTATTAATAACATCAGTTAGTGAAGGCAATACTGGATCTAAGCACTCAAGCAGCAGTGATGTTGGAATTGTATCAAGTTTATTGACATGTATACACTAATTTTCATTGAGATAGTAGTTGTTGTTGTTGTTGTTGTTGTTGTAGGGTTTAACGCCATTTTTCAGCACAAGATAGGCTATACATGGTGGCCAGTATTAATGGTGGAGGATGAACCCGGGAAAACCCGGGAAAGAACCACCGACCCACGAGAAGCCACTGGCAAGCTTTCTCACATACCCACATTGGTAGAACATGATACTTGAACCCACGCAGACAGAGGTGAGACGGCAGTGATCTGTAATGGTGAGCGCTTTAGACCACTCGGCCACTCGGGGCCCCCATTGAGATAGTAGTATTTAGTTCATGTATAGATTAATTTTCATTGAGATGGCAGTGTTTAGTACATGTATAGACTAATTTTCAATGAGATAATAGTATTTAGTACATGTATAGACTAATTTTCATTTAGATGGCAGTGTTTAGTACAAGTATTGACTAATTTTCATTGAGATGGCAGTGTTAAGTACATGTATAGACTAATTTTCATTGAGATGGCAGTGTTTAGTACATGTATAGACTATTTCATTGAGATAATAGTATTTAGTACATGTATAGACTAATTTTCATTTAGATTGCAGTGTTTATAACATGTATAGACTAATTTTCATTGAGATGGCAGTGTTTAGTACATGTATAGACTATTTCATTGAGATAATGGTATTTAGTACATGTATAGACTAATTTTCATTTTGATGGCAGTGTTTAGTACAAGTATTGACTAATTTTCATTGAGATACATGTAGTAGTATTTAGTACATGTATAGACTAATTTTCATTTAGATTGCAGTGTTTATAACATGTATAGACTAATTTTCATTTAGATGGCAGTGTTTAGTACAAGTATTGACTAATTTTCATTGAGATAGTAGTATTTAGTACATGTCTAGACTAATTTCCATTTAGATGGCAGTGTTTAGTACATGTATAGACTAATTTTCATTGAGATGGCAGTGTTTAGTACAAGTATTGACAAATTTTCATTGAGATGACGGTGTTTAGTACATGTATAGACTAAATTTCATTGAGATAGTAGTATTTAGTACATGTCGAGACTAATTTCCATTGAGATAGTAGTAATTAGTACATGTATAGACTAATTTTCATTGAGATAGTAGTATTTAGTACATGTATAGACTAATTTCCATTGAGATAGTAATATTTAGTACATGTAGAGACAAATTTTCATTGAGATAATATTTAGTACATGTATAGACTAACTTCCATTGAGATGGCAGTATTTTGTACTTGCATAGACTAATTTTCATAAGCATTCCTTTAATCAGAAGTTGAGAACATGCTTAAAATATGATTGTTTAGATAGGTGTCTGAACTGCATATGTTAGAGTAGAATCAAAATCAATTTTCATATCTGGTGTTTTGGTCCTTGACTTATCTGAAAGCCACTCAGTGTGCTGTCAATAGGTCAGTCCAATGTTAGGATTCAAACTTGCATTTAAGTTGTAAGTCTGGCACAGTAACTTAGTTTGTCTTGTCTTTGAAAGGCACAATTACACTACTAGTCCAATAAGGGTATCAAGTTTCACAGACATCTTCAACAGTTTAGGAGTTTTGCACCGCAAATTATAATGTGTATAAAGGATACATGGAAAAAGACAAGAACAAAATCTATTGAAACTGAAGAAGTGCAAAGAGCATAAAGCTCACCTGGACCACTAGTTCAATACCTGTCACACCTGGACCACTAGTTCAATACCTCTCACACCTGGACCACTAGTTTAATACATATCACACCTGGACCACTAGTTCAATACCTGTCACACCTGGACCACTAGCTCAATACCTGTCACACCTGGAACACTTGTTCCATACATGTCCCATGATTTTTAGAGATTCATGGAACAGTTATACAGTAATGGTCCAGTCACAAAAGTGTACAAAATGGATCAAAGGATGGAAAGAACAAGAGACTAAACCATAAAAAGTATGATGAATAGCAAAAGGCAACTATGGACAATCAACTAGTTTAATAAACATTCCATATTCTGACAAGGGATGGGGAGTCTCAACATACAGACATGCATCCCCAAAACCAACTTTCTTAAAATGTGGAAGATGGAAATGCAGTGCTGTGCCTCTTAAGCAGCCACTTATGGGGTGGAAACATTTTGGGATATGGCTGCTGAGGAGGGAATATATGCATTTGAAATTAAACTAATGGAGTATATTTGAGGTTTTTGTTTAAGGATGTGATCATTATTTGGAAGTTGCACTGTAGTAACTTACATTCCTATCAATGCCATCTTAGTTATTTGATCATCATTTTGTGCCATGCTTTAGGCTGACACCTTAGGTGATAGGAAAGCTAGTCCTAAGTAGTAATATAAAAATTTCACTCACTTCTCTGACTTCTGAATCCACGCTGAAACAGTGGGGTTAAAAGTGGTTTCATTCATGTGGAATACATTGCTGAGTGGACTTGGTTCTGAGCATAGCATGGTCTGACTTAGCCCAGAGCCTGCCAATAGATTTGGAAATCCATTGTCCTTACCACAGGCCTCCAACCTCCCATTCTTTTTCTGGAACAGAACATCCTGTAAAAATAAGGATACAGTGATATACACACCCACTTAATTGTTCATAAATGGTACTTCTTCTGAGGCTGTTTGCCATATCCCACTTCTGACCATTGGTCATGTAAAACTCAGTCCATCCTTTTTGCAGATTAAATTATGGAGATTAAATACAGTTGCCTGTTTTTAGTGTTTGCTGGATCATGAGGGTAGAGTCTGATCCAAAGGGGTTGCAAGCCTTTCCCAAGTTATGCAGCAAATATCAACCCCACAGCAAACTATCTAATGATCCATAATTTCTGACAGATTGTGTTCCTTATGAAACATTTTTTTCACCCATTTAATTAGCACAGCTGCTGGAGCTGACATTTATAATACAAACATTAAAGATACATGTGCATTATTATCGTTTGAAAAAAAAAAAAAAAAAAAACTCAAAAATTGATGTACCAGAAAATTGATGGGACAATTCTGGATGTGCTGTTGCTTCAGTTTTAGTGATTTGAAGGATAATGTGTCTGGGTGGGGCATGACGCTACATGTCTGCTGCATGATGCCCCAGTGCTAGACATCACTATACACTGCCACACTGCAGACATTGTAGCGATATGACTGAAAATTTGTTAAAGCCATGTTAAAAATCCAAATCACAAACACACACTAATACATAAATTATACACAAAAAAGGTATTTTTCATACATGATAAATTATACACAAATATCATTTTTCAAACAAGAAATATTAGAGAAAAAGGGATTTTTCAAATATGATAAAACCTTTACTCAAGTAGCACATGCAAGCCAATGTTCAAGTATGGCTAACATCCAAACATCCCAAGTTCCATAAAAACTGTCTGAAGCAAAATGCAAATCTACACTTTGAGCCTGAAATAGTAAATTCTAGAAAGTAATCTTTACATGTATCTCTAACTAAATCTTTACTTAGTTAACAATGAGTACACCAGAAAAACTACAATTCTCTCATATGCCCATATACCAAATATTTAGTACTTCATCCATCTCGGTGACAATATCTTTAGCCTAAGTTTTGAAATGATAAAGACTGTGTTATTGTAAGTTTTCTTTCCAATTTTCTATTAGGCTAACCATCAAAATGACTTTAATTAGACTAACCATCAAAATGACTTTTATTAGCCTAGCCATCAAAATGACTTTTATCAGACTAAACATCAAAATGACTTTTATTAGGCTAGCCATCAAAATGACTTTTATTAGGCTAACCATCAAAATGACTTTTATTAGACTAACCATCAAAATGACTTTTATTAGGCTAACCATCAAAATGACTTTTATTAGGCTAGCCATCAAAATGACTTTTATCAGACTAACCATCAAAATGACTTTTATTAGACTAACCATCAAAATGAATTTTCTTAGCCTAGCCATCAAAATGACTTTTATCAGACTAAACATCAAAATGACTTTTATTAGGCTAACCATCAAAATGACTTTTATCAGACTAACCATCAAACTGGCTTTTATCAGACTAGCCATCAAAAGGACTTTTATTAGGCTAACCATCAAAATGACTTTTATCACACTAACCATCAAAATGACTTTTATTATTCTAGCCATCAAAATGACTTTTATTAAGCTAGCCATCAAAATGACTTTTATTACACTATCAAAATGACTTTTATTAGGCTAACCATCAAAATGACTTTTATCAGACTAACCATCAAAATGACTTTTATTAGGCTAACCATCAAAATTACTTTTATTAGGCTAACCATCAAAATTACTTTTATTAAGCCAGCCATCAAAATGACTTTTATTACACTAACCATGAAAATGACTTCTATCAGACTAACCATCAAAATGACTTTTATATGGCTAGCCATCAAACTGACTTAAATTTTATGTGCTTTATAAACTTATCAGCTGAAATGTCACTGATTTTATAAGAAAGAGATAATGTACTATCCAGATATGTTAGATGACTTAACAGTTTTGATGAATGTATGACTTTTTATGACAAATAATAAGCACTTTAACTACTGTGACTGTCATTTACCATCAAAATTTATTTGTCTTAATTCTTTCTTAACTTTTAAAGCCCCCTTTTAGTTTTCTTCTCCAAAGTGGCAGAGAATGAAAAAAGAAAAATCATATTATAACAAAATTTTGAATTTTTCAAAGTTACCTGGCTCAAAAGAAGAATATGCGAGGAAAATGTATTCCAGGATTTGATAGACTTTCAGAAGGACATAACTCAGTGGCTGCATACAAATAATATAATAAAGTGTACCTTATGTATTTGGTAGGTAAGCTGAAAATGCTGAGGCAGGGGGCTGGAGCAGTATTTTTGTCTAACTTCATTTGTTCCCCACTGCCTGTCAGGCTGGTTCATATCTGTGTTTATAGACTGGTTCACAGACTGGAATTTGGCAGCCAGGTTGATATAATTCACTGTCACATCAATGTACACACCAGAATCATCTGCACCATAACAATATCATAAATTATCAAATATTGCAAAGATTATGAGGTTTGAAGAAGTGCTTATTTATGAGAACAAAAGTTGTCAGAACAAAGCATTGATATATTTTACTGCATTTATATCAACATGTATAATCTGTTAGTTTGGCTGGCTACATACTGCTTGTTATGTCTACGTTTATCACTGTATAAACCTTGCATACAGCATGTCTGGCCTGTTGGACAAAGTTAACTAGACATTTTGTACTTAAAAGAATTAAATAAATTGAAAATGTGGCCCCAGTAAGAGAGTGATGACTGAAAGGCTGTGGAGGCTTACCCTCCCATCTGCTGTGGGGATCTAGTCACCCTTGGTTCCTGACCGGTTTCGTTACTATTGTAACTCATCAGAGGAAATCAGTCTGGTTGATATAACTGGATTAGCTGTACAAATCAATCAGCAAGATCAATTTCTTCTGATGAGTTACAACCCTCCCAAAAAAATTAATGACTTGGTGGAATGCGCATCTTCAGATGATGCCCATAATATGAACAATACTTTATGGTCAGCCATCAAAGATGGAGACTAGTTGTGTTCAAAATACACTACATCCAACTTCTAATCAAAGTGTTGAAATATGAATGTCTTGGGGAGCTCATGGAATACTCTACAGTCATAAACAATTATTCATCTTAAACTGGATATAAATTGTTGTTTTAAAATTTAATATTAATTTTGTCTACCCTTAGACTATTCAATCCTGATTACTTAATGCTCTGCAGCTTAAAGGACATTGAGAAACTTTCAGACAAAAGATTTGCTATCGCTATAGAGTTTTACAATGGTTCACAGGTATTAAACTGGATCAAGAAAAGAATATGTTGAGTCTAAAAAAATTTAAAAAGTACTCGTATTTCCTCCCATTTGTTTGTAGCCCCCTAACCAATTTTAAAATCAAAAAGCATTGAGGATATAAAAAATGCACAGAACTTATTCATTTCATTTATTGATTGATAATTTATATCCTGATTTTCTCCAAGGGGTCCCTAACACTGACAAATTACAGGGACTTTCACTTGCACATAGGCCTGCACAGCCATAGCAGATGATGCCAACACCCCAGAGACAGACAACACTCCAAAGATGCTATTCGCATGGTCTCTCGAGACTGAGCCACCAATGATGATGGTGATGACTTCTCAGGGCATGTAAATAATGACCCTTCCAAAGGATTATGGATATAAAAGGATCCAAATAAAGTGAATAATTGCCATTAAGGTATGCTAAAATCAAATTCTAGAAAATGACACCCTTTACTGAAATAGTCTATGCTGAATGCATACCTGTATAACTTTTACTCTAATCAAAGTAATGAAATACGGATGTCTTGGGGAGTTTGTGGAATAGGATAAAAGGATTAATCACAACTAAAAAGATACTTTTAATCGTTTTTAAAAATCGTAAGCAATTACCAAATATCTCTCTAACTACATGTAATCATCAGCAATTATCAAATATCCCTCTAAATACATGTAATCATAAGCAATTACCATATATCCGTTTTAATACATCTAATCTTAAGCAAATACCATATATCCCTCTTAATACATGTAATCTTAAGCAATTATCAAATATCCCTCTAAATACATCTAATCATAAGCAATTATCAAATATCCCTCTAAATACATTTAATCATAAGCAATTATCAAATATCCCTCTTAATACATGTAATCATAAGCAATACCATATATCCCTCTTAATACATGGAATCTTAAGCAATTCCCAAATATCCCTCTAAGTACATGTAATCATAAGCAATTATCAAATATCCCTCTTAATACATGTAATCATAAGCAATTATCAAATATCCCTTTTTTATACATGTAATCATAGGCAATTATCAAATATCTCTCTAAATACATGTATTCATATGCAATTCTCAAATATCCCTCTAAATACATGTAATCATAAGCAATTCTCAAATATCCCTCTAAATACATGTAATAATAAGCAATTATCAAATATCCCTCTTAATACATGTAATCATAAGCAATTACCATATATCCATCTAAATACATGTACATGTAATCTTAATCATAAATGTTTTAATTAGTTTCTTCTCTATTTTTCTTTAATTAATATTATGAGAGAAATATTTCAGCAATTACCTTTGATGAACATTTTCTACTGAAATTATTGCATTTCTTGAAGTACAAGATAGCAAACGTCAAACTAATTTCCTGTAAGGATACAAGTTTTAGTTATGTACCTTTAATACCCTGACTGACTTTTCATGGTCATGTGGGAAGAAGTGATTCTTATTAAGAAACACAATTTAGTTTTAGTAACAAAGAGTAATCACCATGCCATAAGCTCTAAGAAATAAAAACTCTCAAATCCAACAAAACTCACAAGGCACTATAATTTGTCAAGATGTACATCTTCACCTAAAAACCAATTTCCAATTAAAAATGAGCAATATATCCAATTTTCAGTTGCTAAATCTGAATACGAGTTTTTAGTCCTAAACAAACAGTAGCCTATTTTTGGTCTTTGCTATGAAAAAAATGGGAACCACACCTGTCTCTGTGTTACAAACTGGTTTGCAAGATGTCCAGGCACACTAAAATGAAAGTGCAATGTAGATGTACCATGAAAACAATTAAATAATCCATGTGTAACCTAACAGTATATTAGAGCAACCTGTTGAAGATATTTCCCCTGTAGTCACTGACCTGTGCCTCTGTCCAATACAAAACGAAGCTGCTGAAATTTATCGGAGTTTGGAAAGAATAGAATCTCTGACTTCCCATCCTGTACTTTCTGCATGTCCTCAAACAGAATATTCTCTGACATCTTAGGGGCAGCCAAGGAATCTTTAACTGACAAAGAGAAAATAAACCCAGTAGAGGTCATAGTTGTCTTTCATTGACAGAAATTTTGTGGAAAAAGAACAATAATTGCTTTTTATACAAATATAACACCTTTCACCATTGACTCTGATCAGCTCATAGATCCAAAAATCTGATTGACTCTGATCATCTCATAAATCCAAAGATCTGACTGACTCTGATTATCTCATCAATCCAAAGATCTGACTGACTCTGATTATCTCATAAATCCAAAGATCTGACTGACTCTGATCATCTCATAAATCCAAAGATCTGACTGACTCTTATCAGCTCAAAAATCCAAAGATCTGACTGACTCTGATCAGCTCATAAATCCAATATCTGATTTACTCTGATCATCTCATAAATCCAAACATCTGACTGACTCTGATCAGCTCATCAATCCAAAGATCTGACTGACTCTGATCAGCTCATAAATCCAAAGATCTGATGCATTATCACTGTAGCACACAGTAGTATAAAATTAATTATTCAAAAACAAAGTGCTACAATCAGTTGCAATAATGTTTGTAAAACTTCATTAATTCCAAACCCTTCATTGAATTTCCAAAACATTAAACAGGATATACGACTGTAATGGACAAACTGATTACCCATGGAGTAGGTCTGTTAATATGGTGCCTGAAGAGGATATACCTTACAGTGGGTTAATTAAGGAAAGATTATGTTTTTATAATTTTTATTTTAGTCATTACAGATACAGTTTCATTATTATTTTTAAGCAATGACACCCAACAGCATTTTGTACCCCAAGCAAAATTTGTCATTTCTGCATACAGTGAACTTCATTTGCCTGTAAATCACTCTCATGAAGAGTGTCAGGTCAAATTATTTACTGTATTTACCATTCAAAGCAAGGGACAGATACTGCTTCCTTGAATTCTTTATTTACAGTATCATGGACAGTGATTAATTGAATATATTCAATGATGATGAGTCATTTTATTAATATTACCAAAATTCTTTTTAAAAAGGTAAGGATTTATGCTATCCTGCTCATCTGTCCATCCACTGTTCAGTAATCTGGACTTGTCAAAAATAAGATCATGGCTTAAAAGACAACCAAAAAAAACATACACATACTGTGATCTATTTCATGTTTTACTTTGGTTTTCCTTTATTTACAAAGGAGTTGCAAAAGAGAACACTGAAAAGCTTGAAGGCATCTTTCACTCTCTGATGGTCTCCTGGTCTGTCCGTTTTATCTTCGTGGATATAGACAGCTCTCTCTCTCTCTGTCATGTCTCATTCTCTGGATTTGTGATGGTAAAATTGGCAAACTGACCAAGTGAGATTGGAGGATGCAAAAACAAATCTTATAGTCAGTAGCATGGTAAATAAAAAAGCAAGTATTAACGTTATCTGAATGTATATCGGAACAATGACTTAAGCCATAACTGTTTTTAGAAGAACTATCACTTATTTTTTATCATAATGGCAAAATTACAGACTGTTTTTGAAGTGTACAATTTATATCTTTTTTTATAAATCTTCTTCTGCTTTACATCTCTCCCTCAAGTGTTCAACCCCCTCTAGTGTGTAATACTTTGTAATTCCCTCTAGTGTGTAACAGTGTGTAACTGCCTCTAGTGTGTAACGGTATGTAGCTCCCTCTAGTGTGAAATAGTGTGTAACTGCCTCTAGTGTGTAATAGTAACTGCCTCTAGTGTGTAATATTGGGTAACCCCCTCTGGTGTGTAATAGCATGTAACTCCATCTAGTGTGTATCTGCCTCAAGCGTGTTAATAGTGTGTAACTCCACAATAGTGTGTAACTGCCTCTAGTGTGCAATATTGTGTAACTCCCACTAGTGTTATATTGTGTAACTGCTTCTAGTGTGTAATAGTAACTCTCCCTAGTGTGTAACTC
Organism: Sinohyriopsis cumingii; assembly: GCA_028554795.2. Lineage (NCBI taxonomy): Eukaryota > Metazoa > Mollusca > Bivalvia > Unionida > Unionidae > Sinohyriopsis > Sinohyriopsis cumingii. The sequence continues at coordinate 29,126,835 of CM068828.1, forward strand.
CCTCTACTGTGTAGTAGTGTGTACTGGTAACTCCCTTTAGTCTGTAGCTCCCTCTAGTGTGTAATATTGTGCAACTCCCTCTAGTGTGTAATAGTGTGAAACTCACTCTAGTGTGAAATAATGTGTAAATCCCTCTAGTGTGTAACTCCCTCAAGTGCATAACAGTAACTCCCCCAGTGTGTAATAGTATGTAACTCCCTCTAGTGTGCAACGGTGCGTAACTGCCTCTAGTGTGTAATATTGTGTAACTCTCACTAGTGTGTAACATCCCTACCTCTGCATTCTCTGTTTTGATCAGTTGAACATTGTCTGTATTCAAATTCATTATCTGAACAGCGGGACTGGCACACTGAAAATAAAAGAAAACAACAAAAACTTAGGTAATCAAATCTGGAATCTTACACCAGTCACATACTCTTGGATCGTGTTGAAAATTTGGCATGTCTAACATGTCTAACAAAGATTACTCTTCAAAAAGTACTCTGTCAAAAAGAATGATTTTTATAAACACTTTCATCAAGGATTATCAAATTGCAGTACAAGTTTCAATTTTATGATCTAGGAAATCCAGGTCACAAGCAAAACACCTCAGTTAAAATGTAACTGTGAATTTATCCAAAAGTTATCAGCATGAAACATAGCTGGAACTGTTAAAAATGTTAAGTGTGAAATCACTGTCTTATTTTCTGACCTAACTTAACACACGCTGGATAACATGTATATGGTTATCCAAAAGTTAATTTACCTGTAATTTATGTACCTTTTGCAAAAAATAATCAAATTTCATCAAAAATATAAACAGTTATAGAGGCCATAACAGCCATTGTGTAATCAATCAATACATAGTTGAGATCTACTTACGCTAGTCTCCAGTACCCAATGTAAACATCATCGTGAAGAAAATAAACTCAGACTAAAGAGATCTTGGTCCCTTTTCTAGCTAAATATTTGTAGGGCAAGCAAATTATCTTTATAGTCAAACAATTTACCAGTTAAAAATGTAAATTGTTTAACTATTACTAGGCACTATATAGCCAGCATTATTTTAACATGCCCTATAACCACCTACCTACCTACTATGATAGGGTGTAAAAGACATGAAAGGCTAGGATATACATAGGTTCAGCATGGATCAATGTAAAACCAGTTTTTTCATGTAAAATATGTTTCTTCAAACAGTTCTCACAAGTGGTGGTACAAAGGCAATGGAATATATTCTCAGTGGTGCAGGCATACATAGCTCTATAGCCAACCCGCTATGGCTCTTTGACAAGAAACAGTTTGCACCAATCACATTTAAAACCAACTGTTCCAAAATCACTGGTACACTGCTTTATCATGGAAGAGAGGATTACTGAACAACCAAGGACCTATCCAATTTTCTGTTTATTTTGGATTTCAACTGTCCACTGATGCTGGATCCTAGCCCAAGTGGAATTTATCACAGGTACTAAGAAAGCTGACCAAGACACAATTAGAACTGTACTCAAGAGCTACACTGGTTCACCTCTCATATAATTCTTGCCTCCTCCATGCATTGGCAAATGGCAGGCAAAATCAGTGAATACATATTTTGTCCTACTTGTGAACGCATCTACATGCATTTCTGACAAAATATGGTCAGTATCAGTCATGATGGTCCCAAGATTTATTTGTCGAGAACAGGCTAAAATTCATGGGTAATCAGACTTTAGTAATAATTCCTGTGGACACTTCATCGCAAGATCGTCTAGGAGACCCAGTGGAAGTGGTACTTAAAGAAGACTGAGCATTTGCCCCATACCAATAATATTTGCTTTGCATCTTAGATCATGAAGTTAGGAAAGGCACAAAAAACACTGCAAATAAGCAAAACTGTTCTCTAACTTATGCATGTCATGGGATGAAGATCCATACTATACACTTCAACAGTTTTTATCTCTGAGATCTTCCTATCTAAAATGCTCAACTCAATCTTGTGAGACCTTTACCCATGGTGTAAAAGGTTTCCATCCCAGGTCATTCAACAGCTTCATAAGGATGAGTCTTCATGACTTCTGCTGGATTTGTGGAAAGAAAAACATTTTGCTTTCAAAGCCTCTTGCCAACTTATGGAGCATATTTTCAAGTCAGGTTATCTAGAAGCTGTCTCACATACCTTGTTGAAAAGGAGATGGTCTCTCTTAGGTAATGGAGATGTATCTCCCTTCACTTCTTATTTATTCTCCTAGGGTATTATGACTGTGTAAAGTATTTATAGAAGAAACCAATTGCTATAGTAAAATGTTTCTTCAATAATACTTACCCAATACACCCTTCCAGCCTCTGTGCAGGTACTCAATATAGAGAGCATACCTTTCACTCCAATGGTAATTTATGATTTCACAGAATTTGGCACCATTCCCAGCATCAAGGGGATATCACTATATTTAACTGCCACCTAGGTGGGCAGATAACATTTAGCTTTTAAGCTAAAAGTTTAATCTGGAAGGGCTGGATTTGCAAGGCAGTAGTAATTCTCCAAAGGTATTATGATTAACATATTTGAAGAAGAAATGAAGATCACCATGACATTCTTTGGTTTTAAGGATCTAGTAGTAACAATGCATCAAATTATCAAGTTTCATGATTGGGGTATACTCAACATCCATGAAATGAACATCTGACACAAAATTTGAAGAAGGTCATAGACCTTTATTTGTCATAGAGGATGTAGAACTTATCAAGATGCATCCACTCACCAAGTTTCATCATTCTAGATAGGATTGTATGCATACAGCATACCAAAAGTCATGACAATTAACTAAAGGCATAAAGTTAAAGATGTGGTATTAACATGATTCAAGCATGAACAGTGGCTGAGAAATAATCATCAGACCTGAAATTAAATTCAAGTCAGTGAAGCATAAAATATGGCTGATACAGACCTTGTCCACCAGTTTGAGGTGTAGTGCTCATAATGATGCATCCCAAGTTTCATAATTCTAAATAAGATAGTATGCTTGGTACAAGTGTGGTATTACAAAAGATGCATACAAACACCTAGTTTCATGGCCACAGCATAAACAGTAAAATCATCCAATTGAACGAAAGTGAGTGAAATGTGAAATATGGGACACAGTAACTTATATTTAAGCTAAGAGTGTAGCCTAACTTACTCAAGATGCATCCTCTTTAAATGTTTGTTGATTCCAGTTATAGCAGTATTATAATACAGTACACAAAATAACAATGTAGTCATAAGCAACAAGCAAAAAATTAAACTGAGCAAAATGTTTGTTGGAGGAGTGTAGTACTAATAGTGATGCATGCAATCACATAGTTTGATGATTCTTGCATTAACAGTGCTTGAGATTGAAATCAAGTTAGTGAAGCATGAAATATGGTGACCTACTTCTGTGATGAGGGTGTAGTACTACCCATGATGCATTCAATCACCAACTTCCATGAAGAAAGAAAATAATATATATATATATATATATATATATATATATATATATATATATATATATATATATATATATATATATATATATATATATATATATATATATATATATTCTGTATAAATACTGGATCCGGTATTTTGCCACCTGTTAAAATATCACATGTTTTGTTGCACACAAAGACATAGATCTGATATTTACACAAGAAAAGCATAGCCCAAGTGGAAGAGTGGTCTATAGCACTCACTGTTATGAATCACTGCCATTTCACCTCTTTCTGCATGGGTTCGAGTCTCAGGTTTGGCCAATGTGGGTATGTGAGAAAGCTTGCCAGTAGCTTCTCATAGGCTGGTGGTTCTTTCCGGGGTTTTCCCAGGTTCTTCCTCCACCATTTATACAGGCTGCCATGTATAGCCTATCTTGTGCTGAAAAATACTGTTAAACCCTACAACAACAACAACTGCACAAGAAAAGAACGTTTTCATTCTACTGCATACCAACATTTCTCCTAAATCAAAAGATTAAACTCACACTTCAATAGACCACCCCAACCCCACTATTTGTAATTTCACCTAACTTTCATCATATACATATTTGCAACTTTTAAGAGAGCAATAAGACTGGATGATGTACTCTTTTGAAGTAAATTACATTTTTGATATTTTTGTATTATTTTACTCTATCTGACCACAAAGCAAATCCAATTCAGTAATGCATTACCTCTGGTTCCATTCCTGACAAGGTAGTAAGGGAAAATAACTGCATACGAAGCACACAGGGGTAGCATAGACATGATGACCATCATAATGGGGAAGCATAGACATGATGACCATCCTACAGGGGTAGCATAGACATGATGACCATCCTACAGGGGTAGCACAGACATGATTACCATCCTACAGGGGTAGCATAGACATGATGAGCATCCTACAGGGCTAGCACATACATAATGACCATCCTACAGGGGTAGCATAGACATGATGACCATCCTACAGGGGTAGCATAGACATGATGACCATCCTGCAGGGGTAGCATAGACATGATGACCATCCTACAGGGGTAGCATAGACATGATGACCATCCTACAGGGGTAGCACAGACATAATGACCATCATACAGGGGTAGGATAGACATGATGAGTATCCTACATGGGTAGCTAAGACATGATGAGCATCCTATAGGGGTAGCATAGACATGATGACCATCCTACATGGGTAGCATAGACATGACGACCATCCTACAGGGGTAGCACAGACATGATGACCATCCTACAGGGGTAGCACAGACATGATGACCATCCTACAGGGGTAGCAAACACATGATGACCATCCTACAGGGGTAGCATAGACATGATGACCATCCTACAGGGGTAGTACAGACATGATGACCATCCTACAGGGGTAACATAGACATGACAACCATCCTACATGGGTAGCTAAGACATGATGACTATCCTACAGGGGTAGCATAGACATGACAACCATCCTACATGGGTAGCACATACATGATGACCATCCTACAGGGGTAGCTAAGACATGATGACCATCCTACAGGGATAGCAAAGACATGATGACCATCCTACAGGGATAGCATAAACATGATGACCATCCTATAGAGGTAGCACATACATGATGACCATCCTACAGGGGTAGCATAGGCATGACAACCATCCTACAGGGGTAGCATAGACATGATGACCATCCTACTGGGGTGGCACAGACAACCATCTTACAGGGGTAGCACAGACATGATGATCATCCAAAGTAGACAAGTCTTTCAATGGAAAAGTTTGCCATATAAACTTTAAACAATAAAGACACTGATCTGCTTTAGAATAATGTGCCTGCGGATAGGAGTCTATATTATTAGTTCTACTGATTACTCCTAGCAAGCTGTACAGACCCAGACCAGGTGCATTATGTGATAGCAATCCGGCTCTGTGCAGTTTGCAGTTGGAGTCATAAGCGAGTATATACAATAACTTTGTGAAAATTTAAAATGATTCATTATATTGTTGTTAATTTTCAGAAAAATGAAACATTGTTGACAAGGCTTTATTTTTAGCTATGGAAAAACACTTCCGAATAAGAAAACTACCAAACTGATGACTGGCAGTTAGTACAATGATTTATTAGTCAATACTATAAGGTAGGGAACCCACATGAATAGGACAAACAAGTATATAGTTGAAAGTGAGGGACTGAAAAGTATTTGTGCCCAAACAAAGCCCCTTGTACAGAGTGCCAGGAAAAACAATTTTCAAACATGTTCCTATTTGCTAAGATCAAATAGGTCAGCGAGTAATTTTGCGATGACCATCGCTACTTGGCACAAAAGTGAAGTCATACTCAAATGAGGAAAAAAGTTGTCACACATCCTTCTAATACATGTATATCTAAACTGCTGATGAATACTACAGAAAAAGAAAATTAAGAAAATGCCTGCATTTTTTCACTTGCAAATTTGTCATGAATGAATTTGCATGTTTATACATTCTGTCTATGAGGTAATGTTGTGGTGAGCTTAACTTTTTTATAGTCATAGTAAATATGACATCCTTATTTATCATATAAGTCTATAATCCAAATTTGATCATTGCTGTGATTTCCAGAGTCATAATAAGTTCCGCCAATAAGATGCAAGATTGCTTTTTTAATATAGTTTTCCTTCATTGTTAAAATTATCCAAGGTCCTGATGATATATGCATACATTCCAAGTTAAATCAAAACCTGACAAGAAATCTGGCCATTGGAGTGATAACATTGTCAGCCAATCTGATGCAAGATAATTCCATTAATATGCATGATATGACCTTTGAACATTTCACAGTACAGTAAAAGAAACAACATTAACACAATTTTCATGTGACCACAAAGTGCCATCATAATATAAAATGTATCATGCAATATACAAACCAGTCAGCTAACTAAAGGACTGCTCCGGTGGCCTAGTGGTTAGAACATCTGCCTCGGATGTGGGAGGTCGTGGATTTGATCCCAGGCCAATCATACCAAAGACTTACAAAAATGGTACTAACAGCTGCCTCACTTCGCGCTCAGCATTAAAGAGGTTAGTGTTAGGACTGGTTGGCCTGGTGTCAGGATAATGTGACTAGGTGGGACATCATGCTACATGTCTGCAGCATGATGCCCCAGTGCTAGACATCACTATAAACTGTCACAATGCAGACATCGTAGCGATACGACTGATTTTTTAAAGCTACGTTAAAAATCCAAAACACACACACACACATGCATGTGTATCCATTTGAAGTCTAGCTATACAGGACATGTGCAGGGATTGAAGAGCATACAAAACTATGGTTTTCAGTGATGCAGTTACCAACCTAATATGATGCCTTCAAAATTTACATGAAATATGTAATGTGGGGCTATATTGATATTTATGGCATTAACTGAGGTAAAATGATATGGGGGAGGGTACACAAATATACCAATGACCAAAACTGTTCCTGTCATTTTGGGTGATAAAGTTTTTTTTTCTACACAAGTTGCACTAAAGACAAACACAAAAAAAGACAATTCCTTGTTTTGTTGATAATTCAGTACTAATTTGATTAACAACTCTGATTTTATAAAGACCTATATGTTCCAAAAAACAAGTAAGCAAGAAGAAGTGATATTTCTTTTTCAAGAATACAATACATTTAATACAACACATTTTGCCAAATGATTAAATCAAATCCTTGAATACTCTGGTGCTAAAGCTTTGTAGCTCTTTCAAAAATTGGTGACATTATTGTAAACATTTTGGGAGCCATGCCAAGACCCAGCAATATCCAAATGTGTGTTATATTGAATTAGAAATAAACAATTAAATGACCAGTTATAAAAACATACTGGCTTATCATCTGAATCACATCTGATTAAAAAAATGCAAACTTTATATTATTTAACAGCGAACCCTGATCTCTAATACAATCAAAAGATCCCCTCACGGTGATTCCTGTTTCTTTCAACCTTGAAAGTGCTTGTAATTCTTTTATTTTCCTGGTTGTGGTTGATCGCTCATTATTCTTCTTCTTACTATTAATAATTATTAATTAGTATTATTATTATTGAATCATTTGTGTAATTACAATAGTGCATTAGTATCTAGAGGGGTAGTGAAGGTTTTCTTCACCTTTCATCTGGCCTTGCCTTTGATGTTGACCAAATCAAGGGCTTCAATTTTCTATGCAAACATGTCAGTGCATGAATTAATGAATTGATGAGAAAAGAAAATCAAATACAAGGGGACACTTACTTCGGCAGTCTGCATCTTTGTTCTTTTCACATAGCTTGCTCATGTAGTAGCCATCTGTACAGCTGGTGGTACAGTCTGCAAAAAATTACAGTCATAGCATGATGGTTTGGGCAACATTTCATGTAGTCATTGATTTCATAGACAAGACACACCAATACAGAAAATAAATGCTCAGTTGAAGTTTGCAATCTATTCTGATTACAACTAGTCTACAATTTTCATGGACTCTTAGCTGACTTGTTTTTCTTCTCTGCTTCTTGCTGCCATTTTTGAATAGTGAGAGAACCATAAACAGTATAGTGTTTAATAGTCCTCCATGTACTACTAGTATGGTTGACTCTGAGTGGTATGGACAAGATATGCCGTTTTGAATTCTTACTTTGACCTTTTGACCCCAAAGTGTACAGGTTTCTTTCTAACCATAAGTGCAAGCTATCCATAAAATTAGATAAGAACTTATCCTAAAACAGAAACAATTGCACAAAATATATTTTTTTTAAAGTTACAATGATCTTATATGTGTTACCTTTTATCTTTTCATATTTCTAATATTACCTAATAACCTGGGGCAGAACCAATAGATCACAAATTAATAGCTCTTTCAAAAATACTTAAGGTCTTTTTTTAAATAACTAGAATTACCAGTGAGGAAAATCAGGGAAATTATTTATCTTTAAAATTTTAATTCTGTGCTTAGTAACAAATGTTACTAAAATGTATAGATCTCTACCTTACCATACATGCAAGCTGTTCATTTATTTTTGTTAATTATTATGCAAAAACTATTTTATTCTTCCAGTTGCAGTGACCTTGAACTGTTTGACCCCAAAATTAATATGTTTCTTTTCAACCTAAAATGTAAACCATCTACAAATTTTTTGTAACTTTAATTACTCCAAAACAGTAACAATGTAATGGAGGTCCACAACAGCAACAATGTAATGGAGGTCCAAAACAGGCTGAGCTAGCAGTACTGTAACAATGTAATGGAGGTCAACAACAGTAACAGTGTAATGGAGGTCCACAACAGTAATAATGTAATGGAGGTCCACAACAGTAACAATGTAATGGAGGTCAACAACAGTAATAGTGTAATGGAGGTCCACAACAGTAACAATGTAACTGAGGTCCACAACAGTAATAGTGTAATGTAAGTCCAAAACAGTAACAGTGTAATGGAGGTCCAAAACAGGCTGAGCTAGCAGTACTGTAACAATGTAATGGAGGTCAACAACAGTAACAGTGTAATGGAGGTCCACAACAGTAACAATGTAATGGAGGTCAACAACAGTAATAGTGTAATGGAGGTCCACAACAGTAACAATGTAACTGAGGTCCACAACAGTAATAGTGTAATGTAAGTCCAAAACAGTAACAGTGTAATGGAGGTCCAAAACAGGCTGAGCTAGCAGTACTGTAACAATGTAATGGAGGTCAACAACAGTAATAGTGTAATGGAGGTCAACAACAGTAATAGTGTAATGGAGGTCAACAACAGTAATAATGTAATGGAGGTCAACAACAGTAATAGTGTAATGGAGGTCCACAACAGTAATAATGTAATGGAGGTCAACAACAGTAATAGTGTAATGGAGGTCCACAACAATAATAATGTAATGGAGGTCAACAACAGTAATAGTGTAATGGAGGTCCACAACAGTAATAATGTAATGGAGGTCCACAACAGTAACAATGTAATGGAGGTCCACAACAGTAACAATGTAACTGAGGTCCACAACATTAATAGTGTAATGTAAGTCCAAAACAGTAACAGTGTAATGGAGGTCCACAACAGTAATAGTGTAATGGAGGTCCACAACAGTAATAATGTAATGGAGGTCCACAACAGTAACAATGTAATGGCGGTCCACAACAGTAATAGTGTAATGGAGGTCCACAACAATAATAATGTAATGGAGGTCCACAACAGTAACAATGTAACTGAGGTCCACAACAGTAATAGTGTAATGGAGGTCCACAACAGTAATAGTGTAATGGAGGTCCACAACAGTAACAATGTAATGGAGGTCCACAACAGTAACAGTGTAATGGTGGTCCACAACAGTAACAATGTAATGGAGGTCCACGACAGTAACAATGTAATGGCGGTCCACAACAGTAATAGTGTAATGGAGGTCCACAACAATAATAATGTAATGGAGGTCCACAACAGTAACAATGTAACTGAGGTCCACAACAGTAATAGTGTAATGGAGGTCCACAACAGTAACAGTGTAATGGTGGTCCACAACAGTAACAATGTAATGGAGGTCCACAACAGTAACAATGTAATTGAGGTCCACAACAGTAATAGTGTAATGGAGGTCCACAGCAGTAACAATGTAATGGAGGTCCACAACAGTGACAATGTAATGGAGGTCCAAAACAGTGCCAATGTAATGGAGGTCCACAGCAGTAATGATGTAATGGAGGTCCACAACAGTGACAATGTAATGGAGGTCAACAGCAGTAACAATATAGTGGAGGTCCACAACAGTAATAATGTAATAGTTACAATGTACAGGAGTCAACAGGCAATTTCTACATTTCCCAGGAAGTTTCTTGTCATCCTCTAATCATCAAGTGTCACAAATAAAAGCCATCTGTCTTTTTTATTTTGAGCAACAGCTTAAACCATCATTTATTTAATGTTTAAAAAATACTATCATCCCTAAAGATCCTGACAAAAAGTCAGCCAGGTGTTTCACAATTACAGGTAAGCAGTCAATTAGTAATTTAATCTTAGGAGCTATTTCTACTGATAATGAGATAAAAGTGTTTGCATGTGTAAGAAAGAGGGAAACGAATGTGTGTACACAGTTGTAGTTTTCTTGATTTGATTGGGTGGTTGGGGTGAAATAATAAAAATGATAATACTGCTACTAATAATAATGCTAAAAATGATTGTACTGCTACTAATAATAATGCTAAAAATGATTATACTGACACTAATAATAATGCTAAAAATGATAATACTGCTACTAATAATAATGCTAAAAATGATTATACTGCTACTAATAATAATGCTAAAAATGATAATACTGCTACTAATAATAATGCTAAAAATGATTATACTGCTACTAATAATAATGCTAATGCTATTTGAAATAATAAAAATGATAATACTGCTACTAATAATAATGCTAAAAATGATTATACTGCTACTAATAATAATGCTAATGCTATTTGAAATAATAGAAATGATAATACTGCTACTAATAATAATGCTAAAAATGATTATACTGCTACTAATAATAATGCTAATGCTATTTGAAATAATAAAAATGATTATACTGCTACTAATAATAATGCTAATTCTATTTGAAATAATAAAAATGATAATACTGCTACTAATAATAATGCTAAAATGATAATACTGCTACTAATAATAATGCTAATGCTATTTGGTTTGTAGTGTATACATTTGTCATAAACCAAGTTTGAAAGCTGAACCTGTCTGTAGAAGTCACCTGTCTATAAAGGCCATGTTTGCCTTTTTATCTTGGGTGGTTGCTGTAGACAGGTTTGACTATGAACAGATTGACAGATAACAATTAACAATATGCACTCCACCTTTTGGAGGGCATATAAAAAATGGCAGGTGTTATGAAGTTGTGCTGATTACGTCTCCCTCTGGTAGGAGTGTGTTAAATCTTGTGCAATACCTAACAATACTGCTTAATTAACATATTTAAATTACTGGACATAATTCAATACAAGTCAAAATAAGTTAGTAACTATTTGTCACTGTAATACATTGCTGCATCCAGCTTGTGTCTCATCAGTGCACATTAAACAATAAAGGTGGCTTACCAGAGGCAGTAATGTAATTCAATATTTGTAGATTTACAACAAGAAGAGGAAAATAATCCGTGCACCACTCTATCACAACCATTACTGAGAAGCAAAAGCATGCCCAATGCATGGAATATGTAGAGAGTGGGATATTATAATTACCTTTACAGATTTTCTGCTTATTGTGTTTTGTATCACAGGGCTGTACCTCAAACTTTCCAACAGGACAAGGCGACAGGCACTCTGAAATGATCAGTTACTTCATTCATTCTAGTCTCAATAAAATCACAACTAAGGTGTAAAAAAGCAGGTCAGATATAATTTTAATAGTCTAACATTCAAATAAGGTTTCATTATCTAAAAATCAGTGGTACATTATGCATCACAATGTACAACAATACAGTTATCATGATGTGTATTGGTTTCAAGATTTCAACACAGTGCACAATGTGATATCAAACTGCACAATGTGATATCAAACTTGGAATGCAATATCGTGGTCCCCGCTTAAAAGATTACCCGTTCTGTAGCAGGAAAGTATTCAATAAGAGGTCTCAGCTGCATTTATTAGAGGGGGATCACATAGATGAGAATAAAAACTGCATATAAAGTATGACTGGCATAACTCGTATTTAAATATTGAATATTTTCATTTAAAGATCGCATGGATTGTTATGGAATCAGTGTGATAAAACTTATTTCAAAGTTAGTTAAAGTAAAGTTGAGTAATCATCATTTATTTGGTGCCCTTTATAATAATGTCACGGGGACCAACATCATGTTGCACATCAATGTCATCCTTTTGCAAATGTAACGTCTTTCTTTGTAAGTGTTGTGGGTACTGAGAAGGGCTTTTTCATTATTGCAGATAATGGTTTGTGATCAGCATAAACAGTGATTCATCCACCATAGATATACTGATGGAAATGCAGTGCATCCAAATGGTATTGCCAACATTTCCTACTCAATCTTAGCATAGCCCATTTCTGTTTGTGTCCAAAAAAATTTAGGCAAATGCACCTAGGTAGCCATCTTGAATATAATAGCAGCACCAATGCCATGTTTTGACGCGTCACATTCCAGAATTACTGGCTTCTTGTGATCAAATAACGCCAATATGGGACTCTGTATTATTAACTGTTTTGTTTTGATAAATATGTCTGAGGCTGATCCCACATAAACTCATCTTTTTTCTGATGCAGAGGTTTAGTTACCTCAGCTGAGTTTGTGGCAAACTCTACAGGTAATTAACCATGCCAAGAAGAATTTCAAGCTCAGTTCACCTTTGAGGGACACCTAACTTGTCAACTGCTTCAATTCTACTGGGGTTGAGTTTAAGACATGTTGATGTAAACAAATGACCCAAACATGGTGCTTCAGACACACTGATTATGCATTTCTAAACCAAATACCTTTAGCATGGGTACATTCTAGCACTATGTGCAGCTTCTGATCGTTATCTTTCTTGCTGCATCCAAAGACAAGAATATCAATTACTACTGCTGTCACTCTAGTCGAACCTTCAAATATTTTGTCAGCTTTTCTATGAAAAAAATCTTGGGCACTTTTGATGCCAAACGGCAATCTAAGGTAGCACCAGGATCCAAAATGGCATTCTAAAAGTGGTCAAATTTGATGATTCACCATCCAATTTGACACTCCATTATGCATGGGTAATTTCTACTACTCTGAAGCAGGTGGTATTTGTCAATCATGCGTATTGTCATCCAGTGTTCTGGCATTGAGTAACGTGGTCTGCATATTGCATCATTCAGTGCTTTGGAGTAAAGACATACCCTCAATTTACCAGTTTGGGGTTTTTCAAAAACAACCAAACAGTTGACCCAATCAAAAAAATCTGTTACTTTTTTAATTATCATGTCTTTTTCCATTCTGTGGAGTTCATGCTGTAGCTTATCTCTAACAGCATCAAGGGGACATATCTTGTGGGACATACTATGGGCATCACATCCTGTTTAAGATGAAACTTGCAAGTTAGGTAAGATTCAAGCGCATTGAAACAGATCATTGTATACTTTAAGCACCTCCTGTTTACTCATATAAATTGGACAGCTTTCTACAGAATAGGTCAGTTTGACCAGGCCAAGGTCAACAGATGATTGTAAACCTACAAGGGGACCTTCCACAGCACTGATGCTGAGACCTTTTGTATGTTAAGGGCAGATTGACTTTTCTTCTGACAGGAAAAGTGTTACCTGTATAAGAGGTCAGATGGTTATCAGGACATTCTAAGGGGTTTTAATTGTGATTGATGCTAAGTGTTCTCCTCAAAAAGCCCTAGGAAGTTAGTCATAGAGGTATAGATGCCAGCATTGGTATAAAGTCTTCTTGTGCATACCACTGTCAGAATATATTCCAGTACCTTTCGATGCCTTTACGGTGGAGGGCCATAATGCTTGAGCAATTTCTCCACCACTGGTTGTGAGAACTGTTCCAGAGGGAATATTTTAATAAGATCCAGATGTTCAGGTTCAGCAACTCTGGGTTGGGATTCAACACCTACCTTCGTTGTTCCTTGAGAAGATTCTGGTGCAAGACTGATGATAAAATATTTTTATTTCAGCGGAGCACTCAGGATGAGGCAACACTCCAATTCTCACTTTCTGTATTACATTTGAGACCATAGGTATTGGAGGGTAAACATACACATTAGGCCATTCCAATCTATAGAAAGAACATTGACTGTTTATGCTTTGGATCTGGGACTGATGAGACAAATGTTGGGAATTTGGCATTTCATATTGTCACAAATAGGTAAAGCACTGGTCATTCCTAGTGAGCACCAATTATGTGAAAAATGAGGGATGAAGAGACCATTCTATTTGCATTAGTTGGTAAATCACAGGACAATAAATCTGCTAATACATTTAGCTTGCTTAGGATATGTATTTCTTAAATGTCGATTTGTGTGTGTGTGTGTGATTTGGATTTTTAATGTAGCTTTAACAATTTTACAGCCATATCGCTATGATATCACTAAGATGTCTGCAATGTGACAGTTTATAGTGATGTCTAGCACTGGGGCATCATGCCACAGACATGTAGCATGATGTCCCACCCAGTCACATTATCCTGACACCAGGCCAACCAGTCCTAACACTAACCTCTTAATGCTGAGAGCCAAGCGAGGCAGCTGTTAGTACCATTTTTGTAAGTCTTTGGTATGACTCAACCGGGGATCAAATCCACGACCTCCCACATCCGAGGTTGACACTCTAACCACTAGGCCACCTGAGGGGTTAAATGTCGATTTGTAGTTGAAGAAACTCCAAAACAAAAAGACAAAAGTCCAGAGACTCAGTTCCACATTGGCATTTGAGATAAGTCACCACAATGGCATCACATCATGATTGAAGGACACACTCCAATGGCATCATGTCATGATGGATGGCACACACCACTGGCATCATGCTATGATGGAAGGCCACACTCCACTGGCATCTCAACATGATGGAAGGCCACACTCCACTGGCATCACATCATGACGGAAGGAGACTTACCCCTACCCATGTGTTCACATGTGCAGAAGTTGCAATTGCAAGCTGGAATTTGTAGTTGCAGTGGTATTTCAAACACAAATCAAGTGGGGTTTTCTACCTTTGAGATGGAACCTCATTCTGTGCAGATTGTGAAAGTTGGTCCTGTGGTCCAATGTTCGGCCTCCATTTGGACAAAGAATCTTTGAAATGGAAGCCCAAAAAGGTGACCTACAATTAAGACATCTGCTGCCACAACGAGCAAACCTAACAGGTGATGGAATTCTCTTGCAGGTGAATTGTTCTGTAAAGGAAGCCACAATTGAAAATGACTCAATTCTAGTTCCTGAGGGAGACCTAGATGAACAAAATCTTAAAACAGTGCGAGGTCACACATGTCCTTGCTGTCATGGAGTCTGAGGATGAGAAGGAGAGTAACAAGAGATATCATGTCTTGCTACAAGATATAAATCACCTGCTGTTTTGTAGAACATTGTCTTATAGGCAAATCACAGGAACTTTCTGGAAGCAGCATGAGTGGGTATGTGAAGTCATGCTCTTGCAAATCAACACTGATGACTTAGTCTCCCTAGTGAATGACATTTAGAGCCTGTTGTTGCATTCCATTGTGAACCAAGGAATGCAAATGAATTGATTGATTGTGCTTGGGTTGACAACATAGCCAGTCCATAATTCTGATAGGGGAGATGATAACTGAGGCTTTTGTTGTGCTCTATCTTGCCCCCCTGCAAGTGATACGGTTTTGAACCATTTGGTGCAAGCTAATGACATCATCATCCCTCAAGGTGTGCTTTTGTGTCTTCCCCTTTAGTACTCTTAGCATTGCAACCCATTGACTTCTGTCATAAGCTACACATGTAGAGTGGTCATCGGTCTGGTCTCACCCACGGTCTACATCTGTAAGACAAAACTGACCAGACAACATATAGAGGTGTAGTGTGGCACATGTCCCACTTCATGAACTTCAGAACATTCATACAGAGTTACACACTATGGGAATTACTTGTCAAAGGGTGCACATGACCTGTACAGATAGATTATTAAATTATAACTACTAATACTTATGAAGTGGATGCTAAAATATCAGCTGATTGCCTATACAGGTAAAATCAATGAAGTGTCACTATTAGTAACTATGCATTAGATGCTATGACTTTACAATGCATAGAAAACTACCTGTATGCATCCGACTGTGGCTGAAACTATACAGTAATATAAATGAGTTTTCCATAGTACACACCATACCTGGACATAAAAAAGCACTGAAGTGTAACTGTTGCTACTTACAAAGTGGATGATACAATATCCATTATAAGACAATGCTAACTGTAGGAAAGCTCAAAAGATGTTCTATATAGGCAAAATCAGAAAAGCAACACATATATTATGATGAAGCAGATGCAAAGATTAGATAATATAGAAACCTTAATTGTATGTAACTTTCTGTAACAGAAATTATAAAGCAATATTATATGAGTTTTCTATATCACATACAAGATCCACACCTATTAAATATGGCTATAGCGATGTAAGGGGATGCCATCATGACCCATGCAGGTTTGTAGAAAGGGCACCTAAGTGTCTGAGGATGACAAAGTGATAACAATGAAAAGTCAGAATCTTTCTCATCGATGAAAGAAATCATGAAATGCCTGATGGATTTTGCGAGGCCTCTCTCTGTGTAGACAGCATGCTACTCAGCACAAGTGGAAGTAGTAAATGAAGAATTCATGGATTTGGTACTAATCCTGGTAAAATGGGGAGATCGCTCAATTCACTGCTACCTAGATGGGCAGATATCTTTTATCTTTTTAGCTAAAACATTTTAGCCTCGATTTGTAAGGCAGTAGTAATTCTCCTAAGGTATTACAGACCTGCCAACGAATCCATCTCAGTAAGGCAGTCAATTTTTTTCTGTAAGATTGACCATTTTTCAGTAAGGTGTAACAAAATATCAATAACTGCTATTGTAAAGCTGGAAAACACAATTAAAAGTTCGACACAGTGACAATAAACATTATGTTCAACTGAAAAGTTTGTAAAGTACGCGTAGACTTTATTTACCACTAGTACAGTACACAAACTCTAGTTCCAAACCCTATGCAGCTCAATGGCTTGTTGCTATCTCTCAACCTGACATAATTCTTGGACGTTCTTTTTCCATCTCACATGATGATGGCAATCATATCTCCAGCCACAAGACATAATCAAATTGGCATGTGATGTCCAATAAACGTAAATTTTGTCCTTTCCATCTTTTATTCACAAGAATCTGAGTGTTCCTTTTCATTCTTCTGTGCTGATTATTAACACTTTTCTTGAGGCTTGTTTTCCCTTTCATCTTAAACATGCATTGCTTTCTGGACACTATTTTTTAAAATTATATACCAACAGTTTGACCATGCAGATGCATCTCACGAAAAAAATATGTGCAGTTTAAAGCATCTGGGGTGCTGCTGTAAAGTTAGTCTGGTTCCCTGACTAATATCACTATTTCTAATATGAAACCTGGATCCAAATCAAACATGGATGAACCAGTTATCCAGATTTTTTGGCAACAACCATTTTTCAATAGTTTTTGCTTGTATGCCATAAATCCATTTTTTAAGGGTAATTTTCATAAGACTTACTGCAAAATTGTAAGGGTTGGCAGGTCTATGATTAGGTAATGTATTTGGAGAAGAAATAATCTGCTGTGCTATAAAACTACAAACCAAAATAAACAAATCAGAATTCATTACACCTCAATCATTAAATACTATAGAGAAACACAATGAATTATGGGAGAATATGAACTGGTCTTGGTATATGCATTGTTATATACATAAATTTCACAAATCCATTAAGCTAAATTTAGATGTTTACCACGTTTTTACCATTTATTGTTGTTCTGATCATTGATACTTCACAAATGTGCAATAATTTATTTAGTAATTGTATGTTGTCTCACTTTCTATGCATTGCATCATAATGAATCAGAAATGACTGACTTCAGTTTTTATATATATATATATATATATATATATATATATATATATATATAAGCAGAAAAAACCCAATACATTATCGATTTCCACTGATGACAAATTAAACCTCTAATATTATGCATGAAATACCAAAGAATAAGATCCTGTACAGAAATGAAAAATTATACAAAAAAGATGTCACACAAACATGAAGGGTTTGATTATGAAGCAAATATTGTAATGAAAGAAATTGTAAATTGAGTATTACATGAGGTGAGAAATAATTAAAACTGTTTCAAAAAGGAAACTGTCTAATATGCAAGTGACAGTCAAACACACTTACCTGTCTAATATGCAACTGACAGCCAAACACAATCACCTGTCTAATATGCAACTAACAAACACTTTTATCTGTCTAATATGCATTTAACAGGCAAAAACACTTACCTATCTATTAAGCAACTGACAGCCAAACAGACTTACCTGTCTGTTAAGCAACTGACAGCCAAACAGACTTACCTTTACAGGATTTGCCATCTCCATAGTAATCTCCTGCACATAAGCATTCATAGGAGCCAATCTTGTTGAAGCATCCAGCTGAAATATCACAGGTCCCTACCCCTTCTGTGCACTCATTGATGTCTGCAACCAAAACAGTATACTAAAGTATTTATTGCTGCATATCAATGGCATTAAGTTTGACTGAAATCAGCATGATTCCTCTGAAGACTTAAGAACTTAATGTATTATCCTCACTATGATAGATATTGCCAAAATATGAATTTTCTACTTTATCTTCTGGATGTGGAGATCAGAAATTAGACCCCAAAAAATTTAAAACTCCTTTTCTTCATTTACTCTACACTAAATTCATTTTCAATCAGTATAAGGTCCTTCAATGGTAAAGTGGAAATACAATTTTGTAATACACAAGTTGGAAAGCTGGACTGAATGACATGGACAACATAATAAAATATGCAGGGCCCTCATAGCTTTTACTGCCTGGTTGAAACCCTTGTTGTCTGAACATAGACCACACTGGCAGTCAACTTGTGCCACTTTGGCTCTCTAACAAAAGCAATAATGATTTTCTTTACCTTGATATATGCTTTTCACCAAATTTGTTCTTTGGCACAGTCATTTACTCCATATCATGAGACATTGATTATTTATTCCTAGTAAAATTCATTCCTGCCCAGTCAATTTTGTGTAGTCTTAAGAAAACTAACAAAAGAAAATACAAGAACTAGTCACAGACATTGTAACCTGAATAAATTTTAGCTTCTGAAATGTAAAACCTCAGAAGATGTATTCCATTCCTTCATGGAAACTTCTGAGCAAAATTACAATCTGTACTGAAAAGAGAAAACAAATGGCCTATGAAGTAATGAAAGAGCATCACCGTCTGTAAACTACCTCACAATCTTAATATCTTGTCAATCTTAAACTACCTCCCAGTCTTAATATCTTGTCAATCTTAAACTACCTCCCAGTCTTAATATCTTGTCAATCTTAAGCTACCTCCCAATCTTAATATCTTGTCAGTCTTAAACTACCTCCCAATATTAATATCTTGCCAATCTTAAACTACCTTCCAATCTTAATATCTTGTCAATCTTAAACTACCTCCCAATCTTAATATCTTGTCAATCTTAAGCTACCTCCCAATCTTAACATCTTGTCAGTCTTAAACTACCTCCCAATATTAATATCTTGCCAATCTTAAACTACCTTCCAATCTTAATATCTTGTCAATCTTAAACTACCTCCCAGTCTTAATATCTTGTCAATCTTAAGCTACCTCCCAATCTTAATATCTTGTCAGTCTTAAACTACCTCCCAATATTAATATCTTGCCAATCTTAAACTACCTCCCAGTCTTAATATCTTGTCAATCTTAAACTACCTCCCAATCTTAATATCTTGCCAATTTTAAACTACCTCCCAATCTTAATATCTTGTCAGTCTTAAGTTACCTCCCAATCTTAATATTTTGTCAATCTTAAACTACCTCCCAATATTAATATCTTATCAATCTTAAGCTATATCCCAATCTTAATATCTTGTCAACCTTAAACGTCACTGGCCACCTATATTGTAGAAACGTGTGATATTGCTATAAGTATAAACAAAACGCATTGGTTATGTATGCACACCATAAAAATGTTTAATTAGACTTAAAACTCCGCTTTATAAAATGAAAAAATTATTCAACAATCTCCGTAAACAATCGGAAGTTTCCACATGCCAAAACCGGATATGACATACATTTATCATTCTATTCAACCTAGCCATTCAAGTGCTTAATTTCCCCATGTAACTGTCTATGTGATATAGCATACGATCATGCTTTTGTACAGCAAATATGGTGCACTGTGTTACATACAGATGTAACCAAAAGAGTAAGGATGGGAAAAAGCGTTCTTTCTTTTTCCGAAAAATCATGTTTACCAGAAGAAAAAAGTGTATTTAATCTGTGGGATTGAATAGGGGAGGGATGGGAAAGTTGTATCATTTATGCCGGATTATAGTGAATTTGGCCCAAAGGCAATTCGGCCCAACTCGAAACACAATTCAGCCAAACTTAACAATAGCTTGTATGTTCTTTTTCTTCAACAAAAAAGTAGATGCTATGTATGATAGATTTTAGGAAAAAAAACTAAATTTAACCAAACTATTTTGATATTCTTTGAAATAAAATAATCATACTTCGTAACGTACATATTTATGAGAGAAAACACAAACTGACATATCTTGCTTGTTCTAATTAAAATATTTATAAACATTTTTTATGCTAAAAAATATACGCTTCTGCACAACGACATTCTCAATTTAAGTCTTCCAGTCAAATTATCAATAATCATTTATAAAACAAAAATATGTAACAGATAATATTCTACATAATACGTATACATTTTGCTAAGGGTAGTGTACATGAGATATTATAACAAATATACTTAATTTTAGGCTTCACATTGTAACACAGCTGCATACAATACATACTAGAATACACGTGAGAGAGAGAAAGATTGAGAGAATAATGTTGAGCATCTTGTCAGTATTTAGTTGCTGCAATATGAAGCTCTTACCAGTTAATTTTATTGTTTGTTTTTATTTTTCAAGTTGTCTTATTGTTTGTGCGTGTAAATTGAAAGCTTGTCATTACTGGTCAATATCGTCAATCATATTTGCTCCATTATTCCGTCAAATTAGAAAGGAAATAATTTTGTTTTTAATTTGTGCCCCCCCACACACACACTCACAGTACAAAATAAATTGATAAACATACACTTGTTTGAAAATAAAATGAAAGAAATTAACCTTGCATTGTTTTCATATATTCCTTCTTTTTCATCATGCAAAAATTATTTTTAAAAAAATATATATCCACGAACTCTGTATATGTAGCAGATGCTGGCTTGTGTATGCATCCTTAGTGTAGTGTGTATCGCTTATGTTAAATAACAAAATCACAAATGAGACAAAAGTATGACCCGATTGCTTTAAGGCACCTGCCATTTATGCATGATAAGTTACTTATTGCAAATTGACCCAGATTGTATCGTATCCAGGTTAACTATAAGTCAGTATCTCGCAAACAAAAAAAAGTCATTATTTTAAAATACATTCAATGTGAGTGCATATGATAATCTTTTTGCTAGCATGAGTTACAAAAGTATTATTAAAGCAAGTTATTATTGTGTATACTATTTGCCCTGCAAACATCAATTACGATTACATATGGCAAACAAATAGAAGCCCGGGTGATAAACACAACTGGCAGGGAGCAATAAACTCATTGTTTAAACTTACTGACAGGATATCAAATACATAGGCTATTTATTACAATGCAAACCAACCCTGGACACTTGACTTTGGTATCTTTTTAGTGTGCAGATTTTTTCTTATTAAGTCGGCCGACAAAAGGAAGTCAAGTTTGGTTCCTTTGGATTCTTTAAGTGTGCCGGTTTCTTTCATCTTTTTTTTATAAAGTCTGCTGACACAGGGAAGCCAGCATAGATTCTTTTTACCTGTATTAACAGGAATTTTCAAAATAAATTCAAAACAATGGAACAGTTTTGAAAGCGACACAATCTAGTGCGTCGTGCACGCATACCGATATAAGGCTGAACAGTAAATTAATTTTCATTAGTTTCATCTAAATATCCCCTATCTATAGTTTATAGTGTTTATTTTTCAACAACAAGAAGCATGTACTTCATCTTGTAGGGAAAAATGTACGTCATTTCCGGTTGCATCCTCTATAGGTGGGAAATCGTAACTAAGGGGAAGTAACAGAGTTGTATGCTTCTATTTATAGTAATTAAATTATTATTTCTTCTTTACACTTGATAATTTTTTTATTCTTTTTGTGCGAGTATAACTATTTTTAATCATGTAATGCAAATCTGATATAAATAGGAAAATGTTGGAGTATGGCCGGTGACCTTTAAGCTACCTCCCAATCTTAATATCATGCAAATCTGACATTATTATAGTCTCATCAAAATTCTTTTGAAATATCTTGCCTATAACTAAAACTCATCCAAGATTTTGATATATTAACCTTTTTGCCAAGTCTTATTGACAGTGAATAAGAAGAAATGTAGTCTCTGTAGTGATAACAAGCTCAGCTAATCAAACACAATACCACGTCACTAATTCCACTGGATCTCACGTACCATGGAACTTAAAACAATAACAATAATACAAGCAAATTCAGTTAATTGTGATGATGTTCCAAAAGTTGAAAACAATGAAATCTTCCTTTGACATGAAAGACAAGACTCTAAGGCTACTGGGTTCAAATAGAAAGTAACTAAGTTTATGGCCCTAACTCAAATTACATTCAAGTAAACATGCCAAAATGTGGTGAAATAAATCTATCTAAGAAAAAGATCTAGAAGATAAATCTTAGCTTTATTCTGATCCATGAGATATGTGAAACTGGGAAACATAAGTGTCCATCAGGACCCCAATCTGGAAAGCAATACGTCTTCTAGTAATAATATACAAATATACTTTCATCTGTTTATCTTAAACTGCACGTACATTAGAATGCTGACAAGGACAGCTGACTAAAACCTAAAATGTTGACCTGTGACCCTGACCTTGAAAACCGAACAACATTACTGTATGTACACAGCCAGCAATTTGAAATACTTCCAGTAAGTCTGATTCCTTCATGTCACAAATGGCTCTAAAATTAGAGAATGGAAAAGAAACTGTATTGGAAAATTCCCGATATTACACTGTAACTTTACCATGAAGACAGGACCATCAGTGTGTTATGTGACACATCTGCTAAAGATGGCATAACAAGGAGCATGCATAACACATCTTCTAATGATGCAGCTATATAAGTATCAAGTTTCATCCCTTGATCTTGCAAGAGACCATCATAGAACAGAAGGCAAACGAGGATGAAAAACTTAAAACACAAAGCTGTGACACTGACCTTCAAGGTAATATCCAAGTGTAATACATGACATAATTTTTACTGATAAAAAAATTACCAAGTAACATAACTTAATTTCAAATAGTTCTAAAGTTACAGATTGCAGTGGAAAAGTGTGATGGAAAATTACAGTAATGAGCTTTGATTTTGGCCATGAAGATAGAACTCCAGTGTGATATGTGACACACCTTTTGGTAATGATGTAAAAGTATACAGTGATTCATTTCTTAATTAAAAAACAGCTTAAGAGTTACTGGGCAGAAAATCTGGAGGAATGGTTAGCAATTTTCTCACATAAATGTTCCCCTGCCTGTCTTGCATCCAAACCTTAAATTGAATTTATATTTGAAACAAAACTTTGTTGAAAATTTTAGTACAAGGTCTTGTAAACATGCTTATCTTCTGATGACGACCATAATATGCACTAAGTTTCACAGCACTCCCCTAACAAGAGGACACTCAATGGACTGACATCTGCTGAATAGCTAAATGCAAGAACTGTTGGCCTAGAAATCAGGATGTTTTCTGTTGAAATGTCTCCAGTGCCTTTGATTCTATATTTTATGACAACAATCTTTTTCCATATTGATGGCACACTGGCATCAACTGTCCAATCCTGAAAGGACATATGCCAGCTTTGTGTCAAAATTGGTCAAATTCTATTCAGTGCTTTATTTGGGATGAAGCTGTGTAAATGTTTTTCTACTAGTAACATCAGAAGTCATATATGATGGCAGAATGGAATCTTTTGTACAAATCTGAAAATTGCTCTGGCTATTACACTTTCAGTCAAATCTCATTCTGCTAAGGTATTAAATAGAAGCTATTGGATTTGATGGAAGGTGTTAAATAGAAGCTATTGGATTCGATGGCAGGTGTTAAATAGAAGCTACTGGATTTGATGGCAGGTTGGCATGATTTTTATGAATGGGAATGGTTCTTCTGCAAAAATGGTTTCTGTCAAAATTGGTCATATTCTATTAATTTTTAAAAAAAGAAATTGTTCAAAAGTTTTTTATTTTTAGTAACTGGTCATATTTGATGTCAGATCAGTATCACCTGTATAAAATTACAAAGTTCATCATACAAGGACACTTTCTGTCAAATCTGATCAAATTGCATACAATGATATTTTTAAAGGCATTTAGAGATTTTTCTATTTTCAGTAACAGTGGCCATTTTTGATAGAGGATAATAATCATGTCTAGAAACTTGAAAGATCTTCATACCAGGATATTTTCTGCCAAGATATATTCAATTTTATTTAGCAGTTACAGAGATGTCATATAAATTTTTATCTATTTTAGTAATGGCAGCAATACTTGAGGTTGGCATCATCTGTATAAATTAGAAAGGTTTATCATTCCAGCAAGCATAATGTCAAATGAGATAAAAATATGGTTGACATTTTTGATGCAGATATTTAGCTACAATATGTCCTTATTTACATTCAAAATGAGAAAATATTGAATTATTAATTTAGAACAAAATGAATGGGATTTAGTTTAAAGTATATATACCACTCCCTCATTTTAGAGTACCTTATTATTTTGCAAACCTGCTCATAACACACAAGCAGGTGTAAATACCCTATTTTCTTTTTAAAAATACCCAAACAAATGGCCCCCATTTGGTGAACATGTCATAGTCACACGATTGAATGTCATAGTCACACCATTGAATGTCATAGCCACACCATTCAATACTACAGTCATGCCATTCAATGTCATAGTCACGCCATTCAATGTCATAGTAACACCATTCAATGTCAGTCACACCATTCAATGTAATAGTCACACCATTCAATGTCATAGTCACACCATTCAATGTCATAGTCACACCATTCAATGTCATAGTAACACCATTCAATGTCATAGTCATGCCATTAAATGTCATAGTCACACCATTGAATGTCATAGTCATGCCACTGAATGTCATAGTCACACCACTGAATGTCATAGTCACACCATTGAATGTCATAATCATGCCGTTGAATGTCATAGTCACACCACTGAATGTCACAGTCACACCAATGTCATAGTCACACCATTCAATGTCATAGTCACACCATTCAATGTCACAGTAACACCACTGAATATCTTAGCACACCACTGAATGTCATAATCACACCACTGAATGTCATAGTCACACCATTCAATGTCATAGTCACAACATTCAATGTCATAGTCACACCATTCAATGTCATAGTCACACCATTCAATGTCATAGTCACACCATTCAATGTCATAGTAACACCACTCAATGTCATAGTCACACCACTGAATGTCATAGTCACACCATTCAATGTCATAGTCACACCATATTTATTTAGCACCAACTAGACATCATTTTCAGTGCAATATCCCATGTTGATATAACCAACCATTCAGATGAAGCAGTCAAAATAACTGCTGTGATGGTCACATTGGAAACCAGATTGGCATCACTACATTTAGCAGCAACTAGACATCATGAGAACTCTTTTAGTGAAAACCCAGGATTGATAAGACCATTCTTTCAGGAGTAGTTGTGACAACAAGATCTTCAACATGGCCACTGTGACATCCATATTTGACCTGACATCAGCACCATTTTCATTTAGGCCCAAGCATAAGACTTCTTTTAGTAAAACCCCACATTAATATGACCATCAAAACAGAAGGATAATAAGATTTGCAACATGGCCACTATGCCAGCCATACTGAGCATCACCATTTTCAATTAGGACCATCTAGACCATGCAATGAATGTGTGTGTAAAGTTTCATGACATTCGTTAAAGCAGTTTAGGAGGAGTGGCAAAACAAACTTGTGATAATGGCTGAAGAATAGAATGTCCATAACCGATTCTGGTCTAAGACTAGCAGAGCTAAGAAGCACCTGGTGGCAAGACTTTAAGAAATAAAAACCAACTAAATAAGCTTGTGAAATGCTAATCTTTTGATTAAGTGTTATCCCCATAAGCTTGTATGATTTTAAATGTAAGAGTTAAAGGCAAATCATACCTATGGCAGTCAGTCATGTGTCAACTCCTTTCAACTGAACAGTTGAACACATTGTTTCAAATATTATTATGTCTTCATAAGCTAATTAAAGTACATGTATCTAACATTAATCAGTGGCTTATCACATTTAACAAAATTAATGTAATCAAAGATAGCAAGACAACCAAGCAAAAGGCATACTCTGTGCAAAACAACAACAAAATTTGGCACTTGGTATTGTGCACAACAATGAGTAGATATTTCACTATTGCAAGCACAGCTTCCAAATTTTACTGTTACAACAATAACAATAGAGGTTTCAACATCAATAATTTACTATCAAAACAATCAAAATTTAGTTTCAACAACATTAGAATGTATTCACTGGGAAACATGATATCTAAACTGAGTAATGTTCTGAATGATCTATCAGAGAAAATACCATTAATTAGAAAATATCAGTAAATTATATAGAAAAACAAAACAAAACTTCATTAGAAAAAGCTATTTATTGGTAATTATTCCCAGCACAATTATTAAAGGAGAATTCAACCTTTAAGCATGACCATCCACACTCAACTTTCTCACTGTCAATATTCCTGATCCCATTCATAGTTTCTCACAGGTCCTTTGGTAACTTGCACCCTTTCTAATGTTGTTCTCTATGGTTTTTACTGTGTCATACATGAGTTATCAAAGGAGTGGTGTAAGAGAGACATATCTCACTGTCATCAAACTCATCTAAGACGAAACTCTGATTAGATCAAACTGTTATCAAAGATGTCTGAGATCAAAGTCTGATTAAATGATGCAAAAGGAGATACTGTCTTAGGAAGAAATCTTGAATGGATGGATGGATGGATGGATGGATCGATAGGCAAGAGATCTGACATTGTGACCATCGTAATTTGCAATATTCACACGATATTCACACAAGATGAGAAAATGTGTAGTAGTGTGGATATTATATCACAATGTGCCTATATAAGGCCGATGATATAGATCAATGGTTCCCAAAGAGGGCAGTACCACCCCTGGGGGGCAGTGGGATTACTGAGGGGTGCGCTAATGCTGAATAATGCTTCTTACAGGGTAAGGCAGGAGGCGCTGAGGATAACCGTAAATGTTTTTGGGAATCACTGATATAGATTAAATATTATTGTTATTTCATTTTGTCGTTTGAATTATACTTAAATCACCACAGAAATTATCCTAAACATGACATTAAGGAAAATGGATTACCAATTCATATCCTAAACATGACATTAAGGAAAAACTGATTACTAATTCATATCCTAAACATGACATTAAGGAAAACATGATTACTAATTCATATCCTTAACATGACATTAAGGAAAACCTGATTACCAATTCATATCCTTAACATGATGCTAAGGAAAACCTGATTACTAATTCATATCCTTAACATGATGCTAAGGAAAACATGATTACTAATTCATATCCTAAACATGACATTAAGGAAAACATGATTACCAATTCATATCCTAAACATGATGCTAAGGAAAACCTGATTACCAGTTCATATCCTTAACATGATGCTAAGGAAAACATGATTACCAATTCATATTCTTAACATGATGCTAAGGAAAACCTGATTACTAATTCATATCATTAACATGATGCTAAGGAAAACATGATTACCATATCCTAAATATAATTCTAAAGAAAAACTGATTACTAATTCCTATCCAAAACATAATTCTAAAGAAAAACTGTTACTAATTCCTATCCAATACATAATTCTAAGGTAAAACTGATTACTAATTAATATAATAAAAACATGATACTAATGGAAAACTCAATACTATTTCAAAACCTAAATATAATACAAATGAAAAACTGATTTCCAATTCATATCCTAAACCTGATCACATATCCATATTCTATTTTGCATAAGAACAGATACTTGCAAACAATGTTACTCATGACTACATAGTAATATTTGTACAACCCATAAATACCTTCACATCTGCCATCTTTGCTCATTATGAAGCCCTTCCTACAAATACAATGCCCTGTGTTGTCATCACAGCCCTGGGCACAATGGCTCGTCTCACACAATGTGGAATTTCTCCTCCACAATATGGGGTTGTCTGACTCTGAAAGTGCAAAGAGTACAGATCTTTTACAGCACTGGTATGTATCCTCTATCACAAATAAAAATAGTTTGTGAATAAAATCAATTTACATGGATTTTATGCTTGCTGCAAAACTTAAGGACCCAATAAACAACAATGGGTCTGCTAGACCCATGCAAAATATTGAATTCACAAAAACTTTCATTTCTACATTACTATATATGCCCTCAGAAAAAAAACCTGCACCTTTTACATTAAAAATTTATGTCCTTAGTGAATAACCTTATGAAAGCTGACAAAATTAAAGAAAATATGAAAATTCAAGTTTTCATTGGAAGTTCTGTCATTTGAAAATTACTGTTACATTGATGAAAATAATGAGAGAACTATGCCACTTTCTTACAATATGTGTTCATCAAAGCGACTTATTGGTAAATTTCATACTGTAAGAAACATGATTGCAGCTAATGTATGAAAATTAAACATCATGACTTCAGATTTGCATGTAAGAAGTAAGTTACTATAAACCCTCTCTTTGATTATAAAATGTCCTGTAGACTGAAAATACATATCCATTCCATATTTCATAATGAAAATTTACACAGACATCATTAAAAATGATGAAACCAGTCAAATAAAGAAAATAACCCAGGTGAGGACATCAAGGAAAGGTAACATGAAGTGGTATTTGTGAAGAAGTAATCATGAATGCATAGGCAATAGATGGTTCTATGGATTTACATATTAGTGTAGTTGTCAATGTTTTTGATTTTGTAAAAATTTACCTTCTGCAGGTTTGTACCTATGCAAGCAGTATATGTTTTCATTTTACCAAAAACCTTATCTATTTTGTCTTGAAATTCAAGGACTGAAGCATGAAATACACAAAAATAAGTACATGAGAAATGCAAGTGATTTTAGAAACACTGAATACAGTGTGACCCCACTTTAACACGGTAGTTGGGAGTCATAGAACCCAACCGTGTCATAGACCAAACTGTGTTATAAGCAACCAGGTCAATTATCTGATGAAAATGATGCATGTATCCCAAAAAATTTGCTGGGGGTGTGTAGGCAATAAATGTAGGCACAAAAATACATGCTTCATTGGCACAGTTACCATCTTAAATTGATACAATTAAAGTAGAAATACAGCTGTAGTGAAAACAGAGAAGGTATATAATAAAGAAATAATATTTTACTTTATTCAGAGAACCACGCATTGGTACATATATGTGTATACCATTTATACATATATGTCTAATGTTATATGTCTGATGTATAGCATGAACAGAGTATCAACACCTTGTACTCACCCACAAATCTCATCACATACATTGAATCCACATTACATGCAATTCCATCAAAAATATTGCACATTCACAGATTTGAAATATTCAATAATTTTTTCACAGGTCACATAGGTCTGAATTCAGTGGAAAAAAATAGCACAATCACGTAACAAATGATGAAGCCAGTTTACTTTTCAGTAAGTCCCAAGTCAGTAAAAGTTAGTTTGCATTTTAAGCCATCGTTGGTAGCATTTGTAAGCATAAACTTTTTTCCTGCAAAAAAGGAAACTTTCACGACACAGTAAATGTGTTCAAGTCACATTGGAAAATTAAACGATCCATCAGATTCCATTGCTTTTATTTAAGTTTGGTACTGACTTCCTTTGAAGAAGATTCTTTGTTTTCATTGAAGATTGTAGTCAGCTTTCTTTGATGAAGGGTGCATGCATTACTGAAGTCACCACTAAAGGAAAGCTTTGAAGAGCCAAACAAAAAATTGTATTGCGTGATTAAGACTGATTTTTTTCCATTTGCTTAGTATGTTTTCATAATAATTAGTGCTTCAAACGTAATCTGTTTTTCTTTACATTTTCAGCAAACTATTTTATCTGGGTACATTTTTAAAAAAGAAATTAGTCGTCACTTGGTTGACTGTAGTTACTGTTCCTTCCTGCCTATTGAAAAGACCAACAAGTAAGATCTTGTCTTTTTACTTTTTAATTTTCTTTAAAGAGGAATTTTACTTACCATCCATTTTACAAATGTTAGTCTATGTAAATATATTAATTATTAGCAAGTGGCTGAAAATCCAATGAAAGATAGATTATGAGATAATGCCTCATCCAGTTGATTTGCGCTACTAGAAATATCAACAAAAAAGTGCATATCTCGCAACATACAGTACTCATGCTAGATGTCAACATAAGCAGATTATGATATAACAATGCACTGTTAAGATGGTTTGTCATTATGGACAAAAAAATCTGTTTATGTAACAATAGACAAATTTCAGTGCATTTTATATCAAGTTTGCGGCCTTACATGTGGCCTTTGAATTTCTCCATAGCAAACCAAAGGCTGTATATACAGTGCGACCCCGCCAAAATGCGCCCCACAATAACGCAAATTCGGATATAACGCGGACGTGGCATGGCTCCCAAAATATTATATATTCATTCGCACCTGAAAAAATATTTTTTATTCCAAATACATGAAATATATAAAATGTATTATCTTTTTGGGGAAGAGACTGCATTTGAATTCAAATATAATACAACTGTAGCATGGTTCCTGAAATTTTAAAAACGTACGTGTATTTTTCTCGTACTGGGAATATTGTTTTAAAAGGGTTATAAAATGTAAAATGTTTATTATCATTTTGGGTAAGAGTTCACATATGAATTTTAATATAATACGATTGTAGCGTAGCTTCTGAAATTTAACAATTTCACCAGGTTCTTGAAGTGTTATGCCAAAACAAATATCATCGGAAATGTTATTACTGATCCATAAGTAAATCCAGTACATCAGCTTTGTGATTGTCTTCAATTAATTCTATATACAATTGTTGCTCAAACAATAGCCAACATGTGTTTCTTCTTTAACTGCATACACAGCCAAGCAATGCGGTGGTTGATAAAAGATTCTCACAATTTAATAAACATAAAAAAACAAAAGCCACCAAGATGTTTGCTGTGTTTGGCAGTGTTATTAGATGCAATCAGTTGACCAGTAAATAATGTCCGCTTTATTAGCTGGAAATTGAAAGGGTATAAAATTCTACATGCATTCAGCTTTAAAAAAAAGTAAAAAGTGCCTCGTGACCATTGCAAGTCTACTGCACATAGTTCTCTGGTTTTACATGTGTATGGTGTTTGTTTATGAACTCGTTATTAATTTCCTATTTTTATAAAAAATATTTTACTGTTATGGAAAAGCAAGTTTACAAATGCAAGTCATTCCCTGCACTTTGCACAATGATTAGTACAGTAGTTTTCACATGCTTCTTTCGATAGTCACAAAATCTGAAGTAAAAGTTATATGCATGCTGAAAGCATGTGTTGATTGTTAATTATTCTTGCTGTAGTCATTCAAATGAATAGGCATACAAGTGTTAATTATTGCAAATTTACAATGGATAAATGAAAACGGAAATGCATGAGAAAATTTTAGCAGTATGAAATTTGCACAGACACCGTTTATAGACTCTGGAACGTAATGAACCATACATCATGTTTTGTCTTTCTTAACCTAATTTTGCTGTTAACTTTTCCAAATGAATTCAGACACATTATGATGTGTGGCAAAATTATTGAACAGTTTAAATATGCATGCATTTTTTGCAATGGAATTACATGTATTATGGATTAATTGCAAGCCCTGATGGTACGCTATCAGATGGCAAGTAAACGGTGTTAATAATCTGTTCATGCTGCTGACGATGAATTCAGACACAATGATCTGGGAAAAAAATTATTGAATATTGTAAACCTGCGTGCAATTTTTCATTGGAATTACATGCATTATGGATGAACTGCATGCCATGATGGCACGATAGTAAATAGTGTTGATACCCTATTCATGCCATGATGGCACGATAGTAAATAGTGTTGATACCCTATTCATCATATACATTAGACATGAATACACATGTATGTGCCAATGAGTTGTTCTCTGAAAAAAGTAAAATACTGTAAAACCCCGCATTAACATGACCCTGCTATTAAACAATCCAATTTTTTGGACCCCACTTATCGCATTATAGTGGGGTTCCACTGTACAAGTTTAAACAGCCAACAATGTTGCCAATTAAAAAAATCACCAGATGGTATAGTTTGCCACCAATAAGGAAAAAAAATCACAATTTGCAATATTGATGAAGACCTGCCCAATCCCTGAATAAACTTTTTACACATTATTTTTCATACTTTTAAGAAGAAAAAACTATTTTTTCATGAACGAGAAAATACATATAAAATTTCAGGAGCATGCCATAATGATCTTGTATTATTCATACGCAATCTCTTCTCCAAAATGAAAAATAAAAACTTTTTACATTTTTTTTTACATTTAAGAAATATTTTTTTTTTCATATTCAAGAAAAATACATGTTTATGAAATTTTGGGATTCACACTATGACTGTGTTATATCCGAATTCATGTTATAACAGAGTGTGCTATAGTGGGGTCACACTGTATATGTATAAATCTAAAAGTTGTTAATGCCAAAATGTTTCCTGTCAAATTTTGTCATATTCTGCAAAGCAGTTTTTGAGAAGTAGTCATTTAAGTTTTTTTCTACTTTTAGCAATAATGATCAGATTTTATAGTGGGTCAACACCACTTATATAAAACTGAAAGGCAATTAAACCAAACTCCTTACTCTGAAAAGTCTATTACATTCTGATCATTGGTTCACGGGCAAAAGTCTATTCAAAGTTTTTAAATCTGCAGTTATTGCTCTTATATCTCATGAAGTGGTACTATTTGTACAAAATTTTGAGCACTCTGTGCCAAAATGGATTCTGCCAAATTCAGAAAAATTTCATTGAGTGGTTCTGAAGACTGAAGTCCTTAAAAGGTTTGTCTATTTTTTAGTAATGGTGGCCATATAAGATGGCAAAAATGCAACATTTGAATAATTTGAAAAAGTTTCATACCAGTATGCTTTCTGTCAAATTGGTCAAATTCTGAAATGCTGTTTATTATAAAACTGTCTCAATTTCTACATATTCTTAGTAAAAGCAGCCATATTGATGAATCAGCATCCACTAAACATATAAGAAAAGCTAGAATGCCAAAGCGCTCACTGTAAAATCAGGTGCAAATTGGTCAAGCAGTTTATGAGAAAAAGCTATAGCAACTGTGAAAAATGAACTTGACCTTACTGCTGGATAAGCAAAATTAAAGTAGTTCAGTTTTATGACAATATTTTTAGTTCTGGGTTTATATGACATACATACATGCATGCATCCATCCATAAAGTGCAAGAGAAAAATGTTAAGCCCAAAGCAAAACAGGTAACATACAGAAAATCAATGGAGCATGAATAGTAGAAAATTATGACCTACTTTTGCCTGTGACAAGAGTTGCAACCTTCATAATCAATACACCTGTAATGTTTCCTGACTGTACATAAATTAGTGTTAAAGAAATGTAAATGAATCCAAAACACACACAACTATGCTGCTGGCACCATTGCTAGAAGACAAACAAAACCTATGCCTTGTCTACATTTCACAGGTGAGAAACAATTAATGACTTTTCTTTGCATTTACTGTATAGCATGGCAATCTTTACTTTGCCAAGAATGAAAATGTGCAAGTTTTGAAGGTATTTAGAAAAAAATTATTACATATTTTAATACTAAAGGTTTGTATTGTGTAACAGGTGGTACCTGTACCATTTCATAAACAGAAGACAGAAAATATTGAATTTTAAACTTATTCTTCATCAATAGTGCACCCACATTTAATCGACCATTAAAATAGAATTACAATACAATCTGTAGGATACAAATTTGTAGGCAAAAATTGACTAGAATCATTCTTTGGATTGAAAAGTTGTCTTTTTTATGCATATAAGCAATTTCAATTTCACAATCTGATCTGGAAATGACCCTTAAAAGGTATGAGGGTTATGCTCAGGAAATAAAAATGTTTACAGACAGATGGATTATGCAGAGACAGACATAGCAACAGCTATATCCCATTGCCAACTCAATACATACCTGGGGGATAAAACAGTTATATTCAAAAGACATCAGTATTCTCTGCTACAACACAACATATTCAAAATAAACATTTTAATGTGATTTTACCAAACTGTTCATAAAGACGACTGCTTGGTTCCACCTCCACAGGTTTGTTTCTTGCCGTGTATATGGAGACATTCTTAGACAGAAACTTCGCCGGGGAGAAAACAATGATGTCCACAGTTGTGCTTTGGGCTGTTCCACTGTAGACCCCTGTCATCACACCAAACAGGCACAGAGAACATAACACTGAAATGTGAAGCCTGAAAAACAAGAGTCCCATGACTGAACTAACAATCTGCTGGTTTTTCTATGATCTTACAATAGTTATAGCATTTCATTTTGAATAAGAACCTAAGAGATGGGACAAAATGTTGCATGAACTCATATTCAACCTAATGAATGTTTTGCCAGGATGGAATGTTGTACCAACTCATTTTCAAAATACTGGTTGGTCAGGCAGTGTTACAGAATGTTGCACCAACACATTTTCAGCCTACTGTTTGGTCAGGCAGTGTGGAATGTTGCACTAACACCTTTTCAACCTACTGTTTGGTCAGGCAGAATGGAAAGATAATAATACTTAAAAAAATCATACAATTTTTACATGAACAACCTCTTCAATACTAAACAAGAATATTTAGAATAGAACATGCCATGTTTAGTATACTCTCTGTAGACACTAACCAGTTATGCCTCACTTAGGATACCATCAACCTGGACACAAGGACCTTTCAAATGCAAATGCAACAAGAGTTCCTCAATGGGATTGATGTTCTACTGGCTGAAAAGAATTTCAGTGAATTTAAGATTTCTTCATTTTAACTGTGGAGTGTTTAAACTGTCTTTGATAATTTTCAGTAATTATACAATGTTCAAATGAGCTGATGTGGTGGACATAATGGATGTCAGTTTGGTACCACTTTCAAACAGGACCAACAATTATAAGAAGTCCTTCAGTGTGTTTGGAGCAGCAACAATAACAAGACTTTAAGTTTGATGCCATGGTGGCCATATTAAATATCAGACTGGCACCATTTCTATTTAGTACCAACTAGACATCGATTTTAAGATGGATGCCATGGTGGCCATATTAAATATCAGACTGGCACCATTTCTATTTAGTACCAACTAAGAAGTGAAAGCATTATACTGACATGACCAGCCAGACAGGAGAAGTAGTGATAACAAGATTTTAAAGATGGCCACTGTGGCGTCATTTTCATTTACAACCAACTAGGCATCACAAGAAGTCTTTCAGTGAAAACACCATGCTGAAAAGGCCATTAATTCAGTAGATATAGTAATGGCAATATTTTCAATATGGTCACCAAGGTAGGCATATTGGATGTCTGAATTAAGACCAAACAGACATAACAAGATCATAAATACAATGTGCCCTGTTGTATTCAAATGTGAACTGTGTCAATCTACCCAACAGCTATGTCTGTGAGTGTTTCTGTGAGAACCTAATTAACTGCCAACAGTGTTTTGATACCTAATTTGCAAAAGTATTTGTTGTCTTGTTGCACTGAATTTTAAGCTGACATCCTTGTATTACCATGTTAATTAGACTTTTGTATCAAATAAAGCTGGTGGAATAAATTAAAAGTTAAAAGGCATGCAAGACCAACTTGTATAAGAGCTAGCAGTCCCAGTTGAGTGTCAGATCAACTCATTTTCAAGTGATCAATCAAACAATGTTACAATTTTTTGGGGTGAATGTAATCTAATTATACTACCTTAAATTAGCATACTCAATCACAAATGTGACCAAAAATAGCAAGACAACCAAGCGAATACTTGATGACATAAATTCTGTTTCACAAATACGTTTTATTAATGAGAAGCTTGTTTTCAGAGTTTTTAATTTGCAGTCATTGTAATTTCATATTGTTATAGAGGTCCCTCAATAACTCACTGCCTCGCTCATAATCTGGTCTTTATTTTTGGACCCTACTGTGTGCGAGTTATCGAGGGAGTGGTGTATTCTAGTTAAGACTGAAATTGCAGCCACACATAATTGATAGAGCTCACCTGATGTTGTTTGCAATATGGAAATAATATAATAATATACTGCCTCTCTGTAAAAAAAATTCTGGATGACCACGTGTGTAGATATAACCACAACTACTGATTTTTCTTTCAGTTTGAAGATTTTTTTACAATTCAGCAATTTTACAGATTTTCTCATACTCTGTAAAATGTATTTTGGTAATATTAATGATTCTCTTCATTCTTTCTACAAAAACAATAATGAGAAAAAATAAAATAGGTTCCAATAACTGATTTTCAACTTGTATTACAGATCATGCTAGACAGCAAGTGAAGATTACATACAGATCATGCTAGACAGCATGTACAGATTACATACAGATCATGCTAGACAGCATGTAAAGATTACATACAGGTCATGTTAGACTTCATGTGAAGATTACATGCAGATCATGCTAGACAGCATGTGAAGATTACATGCAGATCATGCTAGACAGCATGTGAAGATTACATGCAGATCATGCTAGACAGCATGTGAAGATTACATACAGAGCATGCTAGACAGCATGTGAAGATTACATACAGATCATGCTAGACAGCATGTGAAGATTACATAGAGATCATGCTAGATAGCATGTGAAGATTACATACAGATCATGCTAAATAGCATGTAAAGATTACATACAGATCATGCTAGACAGCATGTGAAGATTATATACAGATCATGCTAGACAGCATGTGAAGATTACATACAGATCATGCCAGATAGCATGTAAAGATTACATACAGATCATGCTAGACAGCATGTAAAGATTACGTACAGATCATGCTAGACAGCATGTAAAGATTACATACAAAGCATGCTAGACAGCATGTGAAGGTTACATACAGATCATGCTAGACAGCATGTAAAGATTACATACAAAGCATGCTAGACAGCATGTGAAGATTACATGCAGATCATGCTAGACAGCATGTGAAGATTACATACAGAGCATGCTAGACAGCATGTGAAGATTACATACAGATCATGCTAGATAGCATGTGAAGATTACATACAGATCATGCTAGATAGCATGTGAAGATTACATACAGAGCATGCTAGACAGCATGTGAAGATTACATACAGATTATGCTAGACAGTATGTAAAGATTACATACAGATCATGCTAGACAGCATGTAAAGATTACATACAGATCATGCTAGACAGCATGTGAAGGTTACATACAGATCATGCTAGACAGCAAGTAATGATATATCTGTTAGGAACAAAGGAAGACACTGGTATAAAAATTTACTGCACGCTCCTTGATATAAAATTTATTATATTGTATTGTGAAGTCTTTGATTTTAAATTGGAGATTTTGAAGAGTTCTAAAATTAATTTCATGGATTTTTGTTCAAATTCATGTGGTAATTTATTC
This sequence comes from Sinohyriopsis cumingii, assembly GCA_028554795.2. Classification (NCBI taxonomy): domain Eukaryota; kingdom Metazoa; phylum Mollusca; class Bivalvia; order Unionida; family Unionidae; genus Sinohyriopsis; species Sinohyriopsis cumingii. The sequence goes on from CM068828.1 coordinate 29,164,811, forward strand.
ATTTGCAAAAAAATATATCTATACATTTTCAACACAAGTCAATAAATGTGTGGTTAAAAAAAAAGTGCCCATGCTAAACATAGGCTTGAAAAATCACTTTCCATAAACAATAAAGTGTGCTCTCTCCCCAGCCTAATTTGTTAAATCTATGCAGATATAAGCAGTAACTGTAATTTAACCCTGATTTTGATGATTTTGTTTTTCATCTATATGATAAAGTGTTTGTGACAGTTATTGCTAAATGAACTAAGGTAGCAGTCTTAAACATGTGGCACACAGGCCCTTGGAGTTATTTCCAGTCTTAAACATGTGACCCACAGGTCCCTAGAGTTATTTCCTGTCTTAAATATGTGGCCCACAGGTCCCTGGAGTTATTTCCTGTCTTAAACATGTGGCCCACAGGCCCATGGAGTTATTTCCTGTCTTAAACATGTGGCCCACAGGTCCCTGGAGTTATTTCCTGTCTTAAACATGTGGCCCACAGGCCCTTGGAGTTATTTCCTGTGGCGCACAACAACACCTAGAATTTGTAAAATAATTAATAATGCCAATTATTTATCCATAGCCAGACAGTTTTGATGAAAATTAGATTGTTACATTGTTTAGTTCTTGTTTCCAATATTACAATGGCTACCTTTTATATGAGCCGCTTTAACATTATGGAAAGGTTTCAGTGATGCGGCCAATGTACTAGTCCTGGTTATGTGGCCTTGTAGAGATTTGAACTTGAGACCCCTGAACTAAGCAGAACAATATCTAACAGATGGCATGTATCCATCATAGGCTAATATAACCAAGCTCAGTAGGTGTGCCAGGTCAGGTAAACTGGTTTTCATCAGGGTGGGAAACTCATAAAGTTATTATTTCTTTCACTTGTTACAATGGTGGACTGAGCAGTGTTGTGACAGCCATGGTTGACTGAGAGTGTATGAATGTAATAAGTTTGAGTAGTTATGGGAAGTAGGACACAATGTCCTACATCATTAGTATCAGCAGCAGAATTTTAAAAACTTTATTGCCATGGTTTTAATTTGAACTTAGTCGCGCACCTGACGTAACTTTCGAAAGAAAATGGTGTGTCTAGTCAATATTGAAATTTGAAGTCATATTGTGAATGAATGCGCATTGCAACAACTTTTCCATTTGATCTGGAATGAATAGATTTTGGTATTTTTTTTATTCTACGAAATTTCATGATTTTGGACTGGATTTATTTGTGATAATTCCACATGAAATACATGGGATTGAAGAAGTGAGGGAGAAGCGTGTTGACATCTGCAAATGTGTTTCTGTTTCTGTCACTGAATGTTTGAAATCATAATGTGGGAAAAATATAAAGTCTTTCAATTGCAATTATCAAAAAGATGCTATGGAATTTAATGCTTATTTCATTTTGAGCGCAGTAAGGAGGATGTAATTGCACTTATCATCGAAATTACAGTACAATTTCAAAATGTATAATCCAGATTGAGAACCTATGACATGGCTCATGTAATTTGGATTTGCAGAACTAAGAAAGTACATTTTGAGGAAATTCAGGATGTAAAACTGTAAGTATATATTTTTTGCCATTCTTATCACCAGCTAAAGAAGACAGTATATGACTTGTCACTTGTATGTTATTTGTAAGGACCCTTTCTTGCATCTGTTATATACTGTAGCTAGCCTAAATCTGAAACATTGTATCAACGCAGAATGTGCCAAAGCAGCTGGTATGTGGCAGTCCACTACACATCTGTTTTAGTTCATTCAGAAACAAATTTAAACAACCACAATGTAAAGCGCTTCTTATGCGAGTGTACATGATTTGTGTACAAATCAAAAGTGCTGGTGTCTGCATCCATTGATTGTTTACAATAGAAGGTAGTTCTTTTATGCACATGAATGCTATATGTGCATTGGCGTGTAAGTTCAGTATCAGGTAATATTGAATGATTCTGACAATGTAAAGTTAATGGTGAAAAAAATGAGCACATAATAAGATAAAATACAATGAAAATCAATGCTAAGTAATATACGCAGAAACAAGAAGCCTTATTTACATGGACAACTTTCCCTTTCCTCCTCTTCCTCTTTTCCCTTTTGCTCCTCCATCCCTCTGGAATCCTTCTAATTCAGTCCCAACAGTTCCAGCTGTTGTTCCTGCAGTATATGCTGTGGAAGAGTTAGTGCCCCCTGGTGAAGATGGGCGTAAATCATCTCGTCTTTGTTCATCCAGATACAGCTGTCGTCGAGTTTGGGAGCTGTATATCACACGTGCTGGTGATGGGGGTGGGGGTGGGAATACAAATCTGGTTTCTTCCTGCTGAGCAATGGCCTGATTTGATGAAACAATTCCCGAATCCCGAGCATCATCTTTTGATTTGAAACTAATGCCTGGTGATGGAGATCCAGTCAAAGCAATACATGTCCCTGGAATAGAGTCATCAGGTTTTAACAGTGCAAAATAATAGTGAGAAGTAACATACAGATCCAAACGTATATGAATGTAGCTCCATTCTATTTATAACTGTGGTCAGGCATGCAAAAAAAAACAAGAACATATCCTTTTATCTTTTATCATAGTTAATATGAATGATACATAATAAAAGAGAAAAAAATATTCTAATCCCTAAAAACCCATCTAATCCCATAAAACCTCAAGAACAATAACTGGCATGTCTTTGACAATGCTGTCATCAACGTAGTAATAATGATACATGTACATTTTTATTCACATTTTCTCCAGAGTTCAAACTGCTATTTCATCAAATAATAAACAATCAAGAAACATCATCACAGGACAATGATCTCCTCCACCTCAAGAGCAATTCAAATATAAAATACACACACTCACACACACACACACACACACATATATATATATGGGGGGAGAAAATCTTGAAGCACACTACTTTCCATAATAGTATACTAATAATAATAATGTTTTTGTTTTATGAGGGTGACACAATTAGTATAAAAACTAATCTCCTATGTGCCTAAGAAATATTTGAGAACTGCATGAAGTTAAAGGGAAGGAAAAAAAATATTCTAATTGTTTGAAGATGACTAATACATCAGATTAAGATCATGTTTTTTGCGTGTAGATATCCAATTACAAACTGGAGGAGGCAATCATTTACGTGGAATAGAGACTAGCAACAGGAGACATGTAGCAATGATACAATAGAAGGTAATGTATCAATGCTATTAAAATAGGTCACTGTGATATGTTTTTGATATAACATAGTAGTACTCTTTCAGATGCATCCAGATACCATTGGTTCCATGAATATTTAGAATCCAAGACATGTAGTGTGTAATGAACCAATATATGAAAATAAGTAATTAAAGTGTGAAGAAAGGTCACAGTGATCCACCTTATATATTCATATGCAGCCATATACAAAGTTGGATGTGCAATTCTACAGTAGAATTCAAGATATGATTAGTGTAATGAATATATACAAAAAACACTTAAATGTGAAAATAGATCACAAGACTTGTATGGTTTAGTAAGACTCTAAAAATGTCTCCACATACAAATTTTCATACATTTAGGTATATTAAGGTCTAAGATGTGAATGGTTTAACAAAATGTAACAAAATAAAATCAACAAAGTAAACAAAATAAAAAAATCAACAAACTAACCAATGAAGTGCTATTTCCAAATTCATTGACAATAGAGCTTACCTGTCCAAACATTAGCAATAGGGCTTACCTATCCAAACATTATCAATAGGGTTTACCTGTCCAAACAGTAGCAAGAGAGCTTCCCTGTCCAAGCATTAGCAAGAGAGCTTCCTTGCCCAAACATTAGTATCAGGGCTTACCTGTCCAAACATTAGCAACAGAGCTTACTTGTCCAAACATTAGCAACTGGGCTTACCTGTCCAAACATTAGCAACATGACTTACCTGTCCAAACATTAGCAATAGGGCTTACCTGTCCAAACATTAGCAATAGGGCTTACCTGTCCAAACATTAGCAATATGACTTACCTGTCCAAACATTAGCAATAGGGCTTACATGTCCAAACATTAGCAACTGGGCTTACCTGTCCAAACATTAGCAATTTGACTTATCTGTCCAAACATTAGCAAGAGAGCTTCCTGTCCAAACATTAGCAATAGGGCTTACCTGTCAAAAATTAGCAACTGGGCTTACCTGTCCAAACATTAGCAATATGACTTACCTGTCCAAACATTAGCAAGAGAGCTTCCTGTCCAAACATTAGCAACAGGGCTTATTTGTCCAAACATTAGCAACAGGGATTACCTGTCCAAACATTAGCAATAGGGCTTACCTATCCAAACATTAGCAATAGGGCTTACCTGTCCAAAAGTCCCCTGGGCTTGCAGAAATATAACTCTGACGTGGTGACAGCTGAGAAATCATTGGTGTGTCATATGGATCAAACTGAGAGTGAACAGGGGGACTGGGAAGAGGCAAGCTTGCATTTGACATCATATCTGCATCTTTTTGTGAGCCTTCTAAATCATCTACATCCAAATCTCTGGCTTCAAATATCTCATTGCTCCCATCACTCAACATACTGAATGTCCCTGGTGAGCGAGGCTCTGACAGGAGCAATGGGTGCACATTGTGTCCCACAGGTGAGGCATCTCCAAATCCTAAGTGACCTTTACTTTCTGATTTCTTTGGAACTGGAATTGGCTTAGCAGCAGTTGTTTGTTTTGACAGAGTGCTATTGGAACTTTTAAAGGTCATCAAAGTATCACTTGAATAACTGTCAACTGTTGGGCAAGGTACGTTTTTTGGCTTTACTTTTACTTTGGAAGGCACTGGTTTCAAGCGAATATACTGACCCTCTAAAGGACTTACAGAGCTACAAACCTGAACATCATTCTTGCTGGGGAATGAACCTGTCCTTTCATCAACAAGAAATGAAGGCTGTGACTGTATGGAAGACCCGTCTACTCTGAGATAACTGTAAATGTCATTTGTGTCATCCACAGGTCGCAGCACTGGAAGACCCATCTGGCCTCCATGTAAATTAACATATGATGGTTCCCTATTTGGACGACATGAATTTGCATCAGGCGTACTGATGTGTCTCTTTTTGCTTCCCTCTCTCTTAATTGCATAGTCAGGATGGCTGGGTTGCACCTCACCTGAATCTTCTTGATCTTGCTGCTTCATTGCAGACTCACTCTTATGAACACCTGACATGTCAACTAAGTCACCAATATCATCAAGGGGGGTGTAATCACCATCAGCATCAGCAATCTTTTGATCTGGTGACTGCAACGCATTGTCCTCCAGCTCATCTTCAGACTGATCCACTGGGTACTTTAGGACACCAATACTGTCATTGCATATGTGTTTCCTATCATCCTCAGCGGACTGGTCTGTAAAGTACTTCAGGACACCGCCAATCCTACCATATCCCTGGGTTCTCTCCACACCTGTATCACGCTGTGTCTCTGTCCAAACCGGCTGACTTTTGTTAACTGTAGACGTCATACGGGACTTGATGAAGGTTGTGTCATCATCTTCATCATCAGAATTATCAGGATAGTTCTCTGTCCTAATCACAGAACCATGAGTTCTCAACATTTCCTGATAGCAATAAAAAAAAATCATTCATGATTCTTGGACATTAATCTTAAATTAGGCTGTACCTGTATAGGATGCAAGAAATACTTGTATAACTGTTTAATACAAAATAATGGATTGAACCATACATAATAATTGTATCTACGATAATGGCATTACATACTTTGTATATAGCACGTAAACATTGCTTAATATTTAACTTAAACTCTCCAGATTGATACTCCTGTAACAACTGACCTGTAGTTAACATGATGTTATTGGGAAAATTCAAGTATATGCATTAGCGGTAGTGAAATACAAGTATACATCTGGTATGGGGCACCAAATACAAGTATACATCTGGTATCATGGCACCAAATACAAGCATACATCTAGTATTGGCACCAAATACAAGCACACATCTGGTATGGGCACCAAATACAAACATACATCTGGTATGGGCACCAAATACAAGAATACATCTGGTATGAGCACCAAATACAAGTATACATCTGGTATTATGGCATCAAACGCAAGCATACATCTAGTATGGGCACCAAATACAAGCATACATCTGGTATGGGCACCAAATACAAACATACATCTGGTATCATGGCACCATATACAAGTATACATCTGATCTGGACACCATATACCAGCATACATCTGGTATGGGCACCAAATACAAGAATACATATGGTATGGGCAACAAATACAAGCATACATCTGGTATGGGCACCAAATACAAGTATACATCAGTTATCATGGCACCATATACTAGTATACATCTGCTATGGACACAATATACCAGCAAACATCTGATATGGACACAAAATACAAGTATATATCTGGTATGAGCACCAAATACAACTATACATCTGGTATGAGCACCAAATACAAGAATACATTTGGTATGGGCACCAAATAAAAGCATACATCTGGTATGAGCACCAAATACAACTATACATCTGGCATGGGCACCAAATACAAGTATGCATCTGGTATGGGCACCAAATACAAGAATACATCTGGCATGAGCACCAAATAGAAGCATACATCTGGTATGGGCACCAAATACAAGTACACATCTGGTATCATGGCACCATATACTAGTATACATCTGCTATGGACACCATATACCAGCACACATCTGATATGTGCACAAAATATAAGTATATATCTGGTATGAGCACCAAATACAAGTATACATCTCTTATTGGCACCATATACTAGCATACATTTGGTATGGGCACCAAATACAAGTATACATCTGGTATGAGCACCAAAAACAACTATACATCTGGCATGGGCACCAAATACAAGAATACATATGGTATGAGTACCAAATACAAGTATACATCTGGTATGAGCACCAAATACAAGCACACATCTAGTACCAGCACCAAATACAAGCATATATCTGGAATGGGCACCAAATACAAGCATACATCTGGTATGGGCACCAAATACAAGAATACATCTGGTATGAGCACCAAATACAAGTATACATCTGGTATCATGGCACCAAATGCAAGCATACATCTAGTATGGGCACCAAATACAAGCATACGTCTGGTATCATGGCACCAAATGCAAGCATACATCTAGTATGGCACCAAATAAAAGCATACATCTGGTATGGGCACCAAATACAAGCATACATCTGGTATCATGGCACCATATACTAGTATACATCTGATCTGGACACCATATGCCAGCATACATCTGGTATGTTCACCAAATACAAGAATACATATGGCATGGGCACCAAATACAAGCATACATCTGGTATTGGCACCAAATACAAGTATACATCTGGTATCATGACACCATATACTAGTATACATCTGCTATGGACACCATATACCAGTACACATCTGATATGGACACAAAATACAGGTATACATCTGGTATGAGCACCAAATACAAGCATATACTAGTATACATCTGCTATGGACACCATATACCAGTACACATCTGATATGGACACAAAATACAAGTATACATCTGGTATGAGCACCAAATACAAGTATACATCTGGTATCATCGCACCAAATGCAAGCATACATCTAGTATGGGCACCAAATACAAGCATACATCTGGTATGGGCACCAAATACAAGCGTACATCTGGTATCATGGCACCATATACTAGTATACATCTGATCTGGACACCACATGCCAGCATACATCTGGTATGGGCACCAAATACAAGAATACATATGGCATGGGCACCAAATACAAGCATACATCTGGTATGGGCACCAAATACAAGCGTACATCTGGTATCATGGCATTATATACTAGTATACATCTGATCTGGACACCATATGCCAGCATACATCTGGTATGGGCACCAAATACAAGAATACATATGGCATGGGCACCAAATACAAGCATACATCTGGTATGGGCACCAAATACAAGCATACATCTGGTAGAGCACTAAATACAAGTATACATCTGGTATGGACACCAAACACAAATATACATCTGGTATGGGCACCAAATGCATGACTGTATGCATCTAGTATGGGCACCAAATACAAGAATACATCAGGTATGGGCACCAAATATAAGTATACATCTGGTATGGGCACCATATACTAGGATACATGTGGCTAGGGCACCAAATACAAGTACATGTATACATCTGATATGAGCACCAAATACAAGTATACATCTGGTATGGGCACCAAATACAAGTATACATCTGGCTAGGGCACCAAATTAAAGCATAAACTTTAACCAAAACATTAACTGTTGATGACGACACTGGCAGAAAAGTGACTGTTTTATCTTGCTTGCCAATAACATGGGCTTGACAGTCTGATATTTTTGACAGAATTTTTGTCATCATATGTTTCTGCCTGTCCATGCAATTTCTGGGACTTACCACTCTCCCTAGTCTGTAGACCTTCCTGTATAATCTCATTAGTGTGATACAAGTCAGCTTCCTTGTAAACCAACAGAATTGAACATGGTCAGCTACCTCAAATTTACATTTGTAATTTGACTTATGAAGTTGCACAATTGCAAAATTACTATAATTCGATTAGCCAATGTCAGGATGATATTTAAAAACAAAACAATACTTTCACAAGTCACTTGTATTGAATCGTTATAAGCTTTGGTGATAAAAAAAGTCTTGACTTCAAAGTTTACATAATTGTATAGACTGTTCAAATTACCTGCTCTGAAATGAACACAAATATATGTAACAAGTTATCTAATTCCATGTAATTCAGGTTTATTCAGTATGCTCCCTGGACACATTCCTTTATTGTATAAATTCACAAAAATATGCAGGTTAACCCTAAATGGAGTTTTCATGATTGTATACACTAAGGTAATTTAGTCTGCGCCAAACGTTACAAAGATTTATCACTCATATTAAGAAATGTACAATACTGAATGTTTATGCAATAAAAGGGAACAAAAATAATTGTGGTAGGAGACCTGACATGGGGTTCTTAAAAGAGGAGGTACATATCTACTAAGTATAAGTAACTGTCAAAGAATGAGAGAATGGCAATGAAGACTTAATAGTCCAGTGCAGGTGATAATGATGTTGTTGTTGTTGTTGTGGGGTTTAATGCCATTTTTCAGAACAAGATAGGCTATACATAGTGGCCAGTATTTATGGTGGTGGAAGAACATGGGAAAACCTTGCAAGAACCACTGACCCACAAGAAGCTACTGGCAAGCTTTCTCACATATCCACATAGGCCGAACCCGAGACTCAAACTCATGCAGACAGAGGTGAGATGGCAGTGATCTGTAATGGTGAGCGGTTTATACCACTTGGCCACTTGGGGCCCATAGCAGGTGAGGAAGACTCAATAGTCCAGTGCAGGTGATGAAGACTTAATAGTCCAGTGCAGGTGATGAAGACTCAATAGTCCAGTGCAGGCAATGAATACTCAATAGTCCAATGCATTATATCCATCTAAGTATATGTAACTATCAAAGAATGAGATAATGGTGGTGAAGACTCAAATAGTCTAGTGCACTGTATCCATCTAAGTATTTATAACTGTCAAAGAATGAGATAATTGTGATGAAGACTCAATAGTACAGTGCAAAATATCCCTCTAAATATATGTAACTGTCAAAGAATGAGAGAATGGTTATGAAGACTCAATAGTCAAGTGCATTGTATCTGTCTATGAAGTATTTGTAACTGTCAAAGAATGAGATGTGGTGTTAAAAGAAATATGTATAAAAGGCATTCAATTTACTATTTCCATGTGTCCTATTTCTTATCAATGTTGAAGCAGAGAAAAAAGAAAATGAAGCAGATCTAGCATAAATACATTTCTTTTTATTACTGACTTTGGTTATGACATTGACTGCCACAGTTTGTCATTCTAGCAGAAGCTAATACCACACCAGAATAAACCGTTTTATTTAATAGTTGTTGATTAATATTCTTAAAAAGGAGAAAGGTTCATAAGGATTTGAATTACCATTGTACAGTTAGTCATTAAAAAAACATTACAGGATGTATGTGAAGACAAGTTCTTTCTTATTATAATTCATGGCATTAGAATTATATCTATCTTCAAAAATTTGGCTCAGGCCTTAGGATCTGGTTGCACTTAAATGTACAGGCATATATTAAATGCTATATATCCCAAAATGTTATTGTCATTCAGAGTTTGCTTCCATCTCATAATAATTTGTCACTCCTGTATCCTATTAATTTATCTACTAAATGTAACTTAAATTATTAAACCTTACTCCTCCATCACAAGCTTAAAGTTATTATAGTCGGTGTTCTTCATTACTTACTTAATATGCACTTGGTTAAAAATACTATCGGAAAAATACTTCTGGAAACTTCCTGTATGTGGAGGATGAGCAGTAACATTTAGTACAAATTTCAAATATTTCACATTTATGAATGTCACTGTGTACAAACTATTTTTCCTATAATTGCATATTTGAATTAATTTTCATATTAGTATATCTAACAGTTCCACTTCATTTATCTGCAAACTATCATGATAGTAAACGAACATATGACACATCTCTTTTCAGGTCTAGCCTGAACTGGGAACATGGCAGTAGTATAGAATTATTTCTTGCAAAATATACTTTTATTTTCTTGCATTTCAAAGGTATTTTGTCACTTGAAGAAAACTAGCACATTAACCACTGTACTGCTAACAATCAATGACACAGTTGTCATTCATGCAACTGCACTTGTGCAAGAGGAGTGCTGCTTCAATACATACACCAAGATGAAGCCCTATCAGCACATTCTTCAAGGTAACTGCTGCACCCATAATTAAGAATGGACATGCCCATATCATAAGGAGAAAGATCAGACTTTAGGGTTGTCTTCTTGAAGATCTTTTTTTGGCCAGAACATCAAAACACAGTCCTGTGGTAGGCCATATTGATGATCTGCTTGCCATCTGCAGCCATCACAATGGCAAAACTTGATAAAACTTGTTAAGTTCTATTACAGCATAATAAATGGGTTTGGTCCACTGCTTAATTTCTGATGCTCTAACCAGTGCTTGAGATAGCTGTTGTCCTGACCAATGTCATGACAGTTCTGGTACAGGGAATAGTGATAGGAAAATGTATTTGCCTCATGGTTTGTGTTTTTCAGCATTACAGCCATGCAGATGCTAGCTACCCCCATGGCAGCATATCCAAGCCCTCATCATGCTCTGCACTGTTGGGCTGACTGTCTTTGCATTCTGCACTGTCAAGACAATGATTTTTCAAAGAGGTCTGCACAGTTGCTTTCACTCTTGTTTCTTTTTCTTTTGAGCCCCCTTATCCAAGTTCTGCTTATGGTGGCTACACACACACATTTTATCAGTTAGAAAGGTTTAGGAACAGTCTAACTCAGGGGTGGGCAAACTATGCCCCGCCAAGGGCTTTCATGCAGCCTGCCAAGGGTCTTCATGCGGCCTAGGAACAAGTCATCATTCGCACTGACTCTGTTTATGTTACTCTGTTTATCAAATAAATGTGCTTCTTTTGAAGTTTAAGTTTAAGTTTTCAAATATTAACAACATATTAACAACTGAAAATTAATTATGAGGTTATTTAGAAAAACCTTTTGTTTTTGCTATTTCAAATATTAATTATTTTACTTAATGAACTATGCGGCCCGTGGCAAGTTGTAAATTTGTGTATGCGGCACTTGCACTGGAAAGTTTGCCCACCTCTGGTCTAACTCATGGACACACAATTAAAGGGAAAAGAGCTCTCAAATATATAAAAAAAATCCTTTCTCATTCAGAAATTCTCATTCCCTGAATCATTGTGGCCACCTATGCTAAACCAAATTTTAATTCTTCCCTATGACTTACAAATTTAAATACTTAGATTTTATCCCTGAAATTCCAAGGACAGGCATGTATCCAAGCTATCCACTTTAGAGGCAAACACAACAACTGATAGAAGCTTCCAGCAAATCTGCAAGCTCTTTGGCTTGAGCAAACAAGAGCAGTGAGAGTTGCAATCAACAAAAAATACCATTGGGCTCTCAATGCCATTGATGGTGTTAACACTGTCCTTACCATAAGCATCATGGGCATGGGAACCTATGGTGTAGGTCTACTCTCTGCAATTATTACCAACCTCATTATTGTATGACTTGAGGCAGCTGACCTAGCCTGAGGATTGGCTGCAATTGCCAGTAAGTGTATTAACTGGTTACCTCCTGGTAAAAGGGGAAGAAAAAAAAGCATATGATAAGATCCACATGCTAGCAGAGTCCAAACTGAATACTATCTCAGACAACACCTCCAGGATCCTAAAAGATAGACACATCTCAAATAAAGCTCAGTTCTGGCTCATCATATATGAGGTTAAAAACCACTATCAGATGAAAGCCAAATGCTCAGAAACCTCCAAAGCATACACTGCTGTGACCATTGATGATAAGGCCAAAAATACTCTTATTCATAAGGGGACTCATGACCATTGATAAAGCCAAAAATACTCTTATTCATAAGGGGACTCATGACCATTGATGATAAGGCCAAAAATACTCTTATTCATAAGGGGACTCATGACCATTGATAAAGCCAAAAATACTCTTATTCATAAGGGGACTCATGACCATTGATGATAAGGCCAAAAATACTCTTATTCATAAGGGGACTCATGACCATTGATAAAGCCAAAAATACTCTTATTCATAAGGGGACTCATGACCATTGATGATAAGGCCAAAAATACTCTTATTCATAAGGGGACTCGTGACCATTGATGATAAGGCCAAAAATACTCTTATTCATAAGGGGACTCGTGACCATTGATGATAAGGCCAGAAATGCTCTTATTCATAAGGGGACTCATATAAGTCCAAAAATACTCTTATTCATAAGAGGACTCTTGCTGCTATCATAAAACAAGAGTCCCTTGAAGGGCCAAAATGCTCAACCATCTGAAATAATTTCCAGGAATTAAAGATATGTGCATTTCTTCATTTTAACTGCTGAGTGTAGAAGATATCACCAATATTCATGAGCTATAAGATTTTTTTTTCGAATTAAGTACAGTAACAGTCATATTGAGAAAATAAGGACCTTTTATTTGCTTCTTAAGCCAGTTTTTGTTTTCATTTGGGCCTGTTTTCTGCTCCAGTAAAAAACATTCCAACACTGTAAACTGTAATTGTCATTCCCAACAACTTCTCTGGATTCCGTATCTGTCATAATTAGCTCAGCAATATCATTTATATAAATATCACATGACTTCCACAAGGTGAACAAAATCAAGGAAATGACATCATGTCTGGCTGGAGCTGTAATAGCTGATTTAAGCTAGCTGTCACTTGCTGTTAACCTGAGTCTCACTAAACTATCAGGCTGAGCTATATGCAGTATATTTAAGGCCGTTTTGGATAAGATGAACCACTGATTAAACTACTGACTGTTACAGTCCTTCTTCAATGTTTATTGTATCCATTTATGTACATATGCTGCTATATTAGCCACCCTAATGGTGATCCAGTTACATGATATTTGGCACATACTGTTTGCTTAGTGAATTAAAAATTAGCATTGTCCCTGGCAAGACGCATACTACTCAGGGTGGCAAAATTGATAAGTTGAAGAAATGCCATCTTAATGACTTTTGAGGCATTTATGGTGCATAAAAATCTTCCTGATGTCAATTACCATATTTGCTGGCCTATAAGTCAATGCGGAGTATAAGTCAAATCAGAAAATTTTGTAAATTTTCCATACTTCATCCATATATAAGTCAACGCTGTGTATCAGGAGGCCAGATCAATACCTCAGATTCATCTTTTTCATTTTTTTCCATACAAGACCGAGAATTTTATCTTATCTTTAACTATGTACAGTTTCAGGCCAGGATCATTAAATGTAACTAAAAGTACCTAATCTGTTTGAAATGAAGTATTTTAAACAAATTATGCACTTTTAGCTATGTTCAATCACAATGACCTGAAAATTTATTCAGTTACGGATAGGATAAAATTTGTGAGGAATGAAGCTTTAGTAACATCTGGTTCAATTAATATTAGTGGTATCAGGATACTCTACTCCATTCTAAAAGAAACCAATAGGTCCATCAAACCACCCAAAGTGAACAGCCTGGACCAAACAATTATCAATCGCATCGTAACCAGAAAAACAAAATTAGCAGGAAGTTTTGGCAAACATCTAGGACCCAATCCTACTAATATCAATTGCTATCACTGCAAAACCACTGAAGACCTGCCACATATATTCAATAGCTGCTCAAAATATCAGGAAGCTAGAATGGAATTTCAAAAAGCTCAAAACAAAATTGGATTCCCTACCACCTACCCAGATTTCCTTAAAAATAACAACCCCAACATAAATATGACCTACTAAAACATATTTAAATTCCTGGACACATCCAAGCAAAAAAACAAAATATAAAACTTTAAAATCATAAAATAAACAACCTGACCTCACTTAAAAATAAATTTCCACTAGGAGATGAGCACTTTTGACAGGTCCTGGGGGACCTGAGTACTCAGCAAGGGTGTCTCTCTAGCTTAAAAATAACAATCTGTAAAACATACATAACCTACCCAAATACTCTCTAAAACCAGATAAATATACATAGACAGACAGGTGCTTTTTATACATCCCTAGGGACCTCAGTACTCAGCAAAGGTTCCCGTGTTCTTAAATCCCAAATATATCCTTAAAAATTAAACAAAAATAATATTTTTTTTAAAAATCTTCTCTGCTCTCTTCCTAGCCCTAACATGAAAGACAGCCAAAGTAATACTGTGGCCTAATTCTGTGATACAGACCATTCTAACACTAAAGCAGCACAGTATTTTCCATCCAATGTAATCTAGCTCATCTTTAGAACAATTTCAGATGCAAGAACCAAAACTCAAAATTTGTGCAATTACATCCATTTAGACCAGTACCCTGGAATGAGCAGACTCCTGCCTGCAGATGGTTGCCTGCCTTCCTGGTCACTACCTCCTATGCCTCAGTCGGACACAAGCGTGCAGCGCACGCATGAAACACCTAACATAAATAAAAGCAAAAATAAATGAAAAGCAAGTGGCACTATGGTGTCGGAATCCTTACACAATTCTATCAAGAGGCCTACAAGAACTACCCAGTCCAGCAGCTAGTAGAAGCAGCTAACTACAATTTTACGCATCACAGCTACCATTTCCCCGAAATTACCTGAGAGGGAAAAGGACTGTGGAGAAATATAAAGAAGCAGAAAAAAATGGGGAACTTCTGCTAAAAAAGCCCTTCTAAGGGCTACCAATACTGCCTCTTATCCAGGGAACCATTTTGGCTTGGTATCCCATTTCGATAAAACTATTATATACACTAACTTGATCTGTCAATCCACCGGTTCAAAATTCAAACCATTTATGACCTAACAGAGACCAAACTTTTTATATGTTGCTCAGACATATTAGTTATTAAAAATTTGTAGGGCATTTACAACGTACACTATGTGCTAGAATTTTTACAATTGTTAGGACTTAGGAAAATTTTACAACTAGTTTTGATTTGACCCAATTGCACAGGTGGCTGACACATTATTGGCATTTTTTATTGTCCATTAGTACAACTAGACTAAATTTGACTAAGTACAGACTGACAAAATTGGGAATGCATGACATCCATGGCTGGCTTGCTGAGTTCCTTGTTCTCTTGGCTCTCTTGGACATCATATAACGGCAGAGCTGTGGAACAATTTCCACCCGCCTAAAGCTAGGTGTCACGATGTGACATCATCATTGTGACCAATCGCAACGGGCGTTACATACTGCTTGGATCGACACCTAGTACAGAAAATAGGGACTGAAATCAACTCATTGTTAACATGAGTGTGTGTTGGGCCCATTCCCACTCATGAAAGCCCTTCATTCAGGTCATTAGAGACATACAGTCCTACAACCTGACAGCTAAATTAGCAGTACTCCTTGAGCACATAAACACCTGGGGGGATGTGGCACTAATTCCTTCCCCCAGGAACATTTAGCATCCCATTGTGTGGGAATAAACCCATCGCACATGCACGCGACGTAAATCCAATCAATCAATCAATCACCGGATGCTATTTCAGGTTAACAGCAAAATGGAAATCACTGATGCTATTTCCACAATTGTGTGTGTGTGTGTGTGTGTGTGTGTGTGTGTAGAGAGAGAGAGGGAGATATGTATTCCATCATATTTTTCTTTTTGCACCTCATGATAAAAATAAAATATGATCTGAGATGAATGATTTCAGCCTTCCTCAACTTATTTTACTACCCCTGTCTGGCCAAAGCTTTTGCCAAAGAGAGAAAACAGTAATAAATAGTAAATATATATATTAAAATACATACCATATACCTTCCATTTCAAAGTTTAATATTCACAATATTTATATTCATAGACTCCTAATAGGTTAAATCCCAAAAATGACCATTTAACATGCTGTCTAATTATCTTTGCAAGTGGAATAGCCTGCCCATCCATTCTCAACAAATAAGATTATTCTCTTATCAGTAAGTTCATGTACTCTTAAAATAGGAAATAAGACGGACTATTAACCATAATACTGGCAAGTTGGATACAATGTAAAGCAACAGTAGACTAGATGGACTATTGACCATAATATTGGCAAGTTGGATACAATGTAAAGCAACAGCAGACTAGATGGACTATTGACCATAATATTGGCAAGTTGGATACAATGTAAAGCAACAGTAGACTAGATGGACTATTGACCAAAATATTGGCAAGTTGGATACAATGTAAAGCAACAGTAGACTAGATGGACTATTGACCATAATATTGGCAAGTTGGATACAATGTAAAGCAACAGTAGACTAGATGGACTATTGACCAAAATATTGGCAAGTTGGATACAATGTAAGGCAACAGTAGACTAGATGGACTATTGACCAAAATATTGGCAAGTTGGGTACAATGTAAGGCAATAGAAGACTAGATGGACTATTAACCATAATATTGGCAAGTTGGATACAATGTAAAGCAACAGTAGATTAGATGGACTATTGACCATAATATTGGCAAGTTGGATACAATGTAAAGCAACAGCAGACTAGATGGACTATTAACCATAATATTGGCAAGTTATATACAATGTAAGGCAACAGCAGACTAGATGGACTATTGACCATAATACAGGCAAGTTGGATACAATGTAAGCCAACAGTAGACTAGATGGACTATTGACCATAATATTTGTAAGCTGAATACAATGTAATGCAATAGAAGACTAGATGGGCTATTAACCATAGTATTAGCAAGTTGGAGATGGACTATTGACCATAATATTGGCAAGCTGTATACAATATAAAGCAACAGTAGACTAGATGGACTAGTAACCATAATATTGGCAAGCTGTTCTTATGTCACGTGTTTAGGCTCGAATAAACAGTAACACAAAAAATGATTGAAAACAACAAGCTTTGAAAAAATACAATAATTTATTTCCCTGGAAAAATTCTGTAAAAATAAAGAAAATATGAACTTATGGTTTTATAGAATCAAATCCAAAATAATCCAAGCATAATCCAAGAATAAAATTTTAGAAGTCCTAATAACAAAATGTTCTACTCATTTCAAGTTCGAATCCCGATGAAAAATCCAAGATGGAAGATGATGTTGTATGATGCAATCTGAAGTGTTGAAATCTTCAGTTCCTTGTAGAAACAAGAATTATCACTCTGGTTTTAGAAATCAAAATTAACTTCTTATAAGAACTGTCTTTGATTAAGAATCTCATATGAGCACATGTATTTTCCAGAAAAAATACAGAATTAATTCTTTTGAATCCAAGTAATTTGAAATAACTCCAAACAGCACAACATACAACTTCCAGTTTAACAGCCCAGCTTCTACTGAGAATAATTTTCCAAAATAGAGGTGATATGGTCTTAAAAAATGTAAACAAGTGGTCACATGATCATCTTCTCAAAGCTTATAGAAAATAAGTACTTGTTAAAGATCATGTCTACCTAGTGTGACCCTGGTGAAAACCAATCATTTTACTCTAAGAAATAAAAAAATAAAAAAAATTGTTTACATCTTAAAGACGAAGTCCCATCATAACATCGACAACAACCAATCATTTTAAAATAAAGATAGGACTTGTTTACGTGGTTGCCACAAATTTTGAACAAGGTCAGGATTTAGATCAACACTTGGTGTTTATGAACTAACATTCAAGGTCAAATTATTTTCTGAAAAAGTATCATCTCCAGAGAATAAATTTACATTACAATAGCCTGTAATAAAAAATAAATAAAAAATTAAAACTGACAAACAATTAAATTGAAATAAATATATACTAAATCAGATATAATTAAATCAAATATACAAAACACTGTATACAATGTAAAGCAACAGTAGGCTAGATAGACTATTGACCATAATAATGGCAAGTTGGATACAATGTGAAGCAACAGTAGGCTAGATGGACTATTAACCATAATACTGGCAAGTTGGATACAATGTAAGGCCAAAGTAGGCTAGATGGACTATTGACCATAATAATGGCAAGCTGTATACAATGTAAGGCAATAGAAGACTGGATGGACTATTGACCATAATAATGGCAAGCTGTATACAATGTAAGGCAATAGAAGACTAGATGGACTATTGACCATAATACTGGCAAGTTGGATACAACGTAAGGCAATAGAAAACTAGATTGGACTATTAACCATAATATTGGCAAGCTATATACAATGTAAGGCAACAGAAGACTAGATGGACTATTGACCATAATATTGGCAAGTTGGATACAATGTAAAGCAACATTAGGCTAGATGGACTATTGACCATAATATTGGCAAGTTGGATACAATGTAAGGCAATAGAAAACTAGACGGGCTACACTGGTCAACAGTGAAATCATTACTGACTTGAAAAGGCCCTAATCTGTAGTATTTTGGTGTGCCGAACACGAATATAACCGTGAAAAATTTGTATTGGCTCTCGTTTTGAAGATATTCATATACCTCATTTTCTATGTTTCACTGTGTAAATTTCTCCAGTAGGACTGCAGCAACATCCGGAATAATGATGTAACATTGCATAATACCATCATGCTCACATCATCCACAGTTGATTGCATCATTTTCTGATGCAATGCAATACTAATGCCATGCGGCTGCTGAAGTAAGTTGACGTCAGCAGTGTACTATACATGTGTAGGCCTATTATACTAATGCCAGGCGGCTGCTCAAGCTGACGTAAGCAGTGTACTATATAAAGCCCAATCAGATAGGTTCAGCATTTAAAATATTTTAGACGTTGTGCGAGACAGTTCAAGCTACTGTTACATAAAACTTATTATTTTATCCATTTACGTACAATAAAGAACAGTAATGCCTCGAAAGTGTGTTAATACCGCGGACAATTTTTGCTATATTTGTGGGGAAGTGACATTTGCCAACCAGAAGAAAAGTATCAATTCTCAAGTGAAGAAGGCATATCATCTTTACTTCGGATGCAAGGTTGGTGACCAAGACAAGCCTTGGGCTCCGCATATATGCTGTGCTACATGTACAACACAGCTTTCACAGTGGTTGAATTGCAAAAGGTCATCAATGCCGTTTGCAGTCCCAATGGTGTGGAGAGAGCCAAGCAACCACCTAAATGACTGTTACTTCTGCTTGGTTCCTCCTCTTTCCGGCGGAATAACGAAGCGAAAGAAGTCGAGAATAGTCTACCCAAACATTCCGTCTGCATTGAGACCAGTTCCACATGGTGAGGGACTTCCTATTCCAGAACCTCCAGCAGAATATTCTCTTGATTCATCTGACGAAGACAAAGGTGAGTCGACCTGTTCTTCTCCTGGTCCATCAGCATGCAGTGATCCAGATTTTCACTGTGGTGCATCATCAACCCCACACAGAATAACACAGGAAGAACTAAATGACCTGATTCGTGATTTGGACTTATCAAAGAACAAGGCAGAATTGCTAGGATCAAGACTCCAACAATGGAATCTTCTAGAAGAAGATGTCACAATTACTGCATATCGAAAGCGCCACCAGCAATTGGAGCCTTTCTTCAGAAAGGAAAGTAATCTGATATTCTGTTCCGATATTGAGGGCCTCATGAATGCTTTAAAAATCACTCATGACCCACAAGAATGGAGACTATTTGTGGACTCTTCGAAACTGAGTCTCAAGGCTGTGCTTTTGCACAATGGAAACATTCTTCCATCTATTCCAGTAGCGTATGCTGTCCACATGAAAGAGACATACGATAACTTAAGGCAGCTACTGAATTCCATAGAGTATAACAAGTACAGCTGGCACCTCTGTGGTGATTTGAAGGTAGTTGCCCTTTTAATGGGACTGCAGCAAGGATATACAAAATACATGTGTTTCTTATGCGAGTGGGATAGCCGAGCAAGGGAAATGCACTACATGAGGAAAGAATGGACTCACAGGCAGAATGTAGCCATTGGAGAGAAGAATATCCAACACCCAGCTCTGGTTGAGGCTCAGAAAATCTTGCTACCACCCCTTCACATCAAACTAGGTTTGATGAAGAACTTCGTGAAAGCCATTGACCGGACTTTGCCAGCATTCCGATACCTGCATGAAAAATTCCCTCGACTCAGCGAAGCAAAGATTAAAGAGGGAGTTTTTGTGGGTCCTCAGATTCGAGAGCTTTTCAAAGATGACCGGTTCAACAACTTGCTGGAAGGTGACGCGAAACAAGCATGGGATGCTTTTCGCCTAGTTTCTACAAACTTCCTCGGAAATGTTAGGGCAGAAAACTATAAGGAACTAGTAGAAGACATGTTGATGAAGTATAAGAAACTTGGCTGCAATATGTCTCTAAAGATTCACTTCCTTCATTCCCATTTGGATTTCTTTCCTAGCAACTGTGGTATTGTTAGTGATGAACACGGCGAACGTTTTCATCAAGATATCGCAACAATGGAACAAAGATACCAGGGAAAATGGTCCACTACAATGCTGGCTGACTACTGCTGGACACTCCTCAGAGATGCTCCGGAACAGCTGTACAAGAGACAGGCAAAGAAATCTAAGATGTAGTCAATGACTTGATTTTTTATAGGTAGGCTATTACAGTTGACCTTTTACTATTGGAATGCATTTCGTTATGTAAACATTAATTTCTTGCAGATTACAAAAAAACTAGAGCCAATTTTGCAATTTGACTGTCATATTCGTGTTCAGCACATAAAAATTGATAAGAATTGACTAATTTTATTTCAGTAACATGACTTTTGTAAAAATTTGTTGTCCAGTGCTATTAACCATAGTACTGGCAAGCTGTATACAATGTAAGGCAATAGAAGACTAGATGGACTATTAACCATAAAACTGGCAAGCTCAACAGTGCATGTAAGACAGCAGCTGACTTGATGGACATTATGAGGGCCAGCCAAAAACACTGCATGCTGTACTGATGTTTTCTAGATGGACTTCTAACAGTCCTAATTCCAAGCTGAATAATGTGCATGTAAAACAGCTGTTCATTAGATGAACAACTGAAGTACAACTTTGTATATGAGAAAGAGGTTTACTGATGGTGCAATGGCACTCTGAATTCAGTATCTGAGGAAGAGGTTTACTGATGGTGTGATAGCAATCTGAATACAGTATACAAGAAATAGGTTTACTGATGGTGCAATGGCAAGCTGAATACAGTATTCAAGGAAGAGGTTTACTGATGGTACGATGGCAAGCTGAATACAGTATTCAAGGAAGAGGTTTACTGATGGTACAATGGCAAGCTGAATACAGTATTCAAGGAAGAGGTTACTGATGGTGCAATGGCAAGCTGAATACAGTATTCAAGGAAGAGGTTTACTGATGGTACAATGGCAAGCTGAATACAGTATATGACAAGCAGTTGCCTGTGAGATTACTGATCATTCTGATGAAACATTGGGATATGATATACACAAGCAAGCTGTGTATTAGATGGGCTACTGACCATGGCATTTAAAGTTTGATTAAAGAAATTGCCTATTGATGATTATTGACCATTCTCATGGTAAGCTGGATATAATAATAAGCACACTATATTGAGAATGGACATAAATGTGTTACTATCCTGATGACCACCCAGGTACAGTGTACTGTAGGCAGCAGTTATGTGTATGTGTCATGGATTACTGACCATCCTGATCATGTCTGCCTCCTCCTCCTCTTCCTCCTCCTCTGGTAACTCTGGCATCACTACATGATATTCTGTTGTTGTCATATCTCCTACTACATCATCCTCTCCCATCAGGTCCCCTTGTGCAGTGGGCAAGTCTCCTGCTTGTGCAGCCCTATGAAAGACACACTAACTTGTACCACCAAACACTAACTTGTACCCGGACCAAACACTCACAGAAATGATTGATATGACCACAATCATGAAACCTATCAACCTGACACATATACTTCATCCTTCATCAAACTTTGAAACAACGAAAGTCCCTTAAAGGGACTGATGCTCTACTGGGCAAAAAGAAATTAAGGAATTCAAGATATGGCAATTTCTTCATTTGAACATGCAAGTTTGGAAACCATACCTGATATTCTACAATGATAACATGATTCTCAAAGTAATGAGTTGTAGACATACTGGATGTTAGAATGGCACCATTTTCATTTAAGAAACAGTAGACACCATTAGAAGTCTTTTGGTCAAAATCTCATGGCATAGTGATCATCCATTCAAGAGAAGTAGTGACAGTAAGATTTCACAACAGCTGTCATGGCAACCATACTGGATGTATGACTGGCACCATTTTCATTTAGGATCAACTAAGCATCATACATATATTGGTGAAAACCCCATGTTGATATAGCCATCCATATGGGTGTAGAGACAGCAATATTTTCAAGACAGCTACCATGGTAGCCATACTGAAGGCCAATCATTTTCATTCAGGACCATGTATACACCATAGGAACTCTACTGATGAAAACCCCATGTCAAAATAAAAAAAATTTCAAGATGGCCACATATCAGATATCATATCAGCACAAGTTTAATTTAAGATTAACAAAACCTCATAAAAAGTCTTTCAGTGAAAACCTCATGTTGATATGACTATGCATTCAGCAAAAACCACATGTTGATAGGACTCATAATGCATTCAGTGAAAACCCCATATTGATATAACTATGCATTCAGTGAAAACCCCAAGTTGATATGACCTTCCATTCGGTGAAAACCCCATATTGATATGACTATGCATTCAGTAAAAAACCCATGTTGATATGACTCATAATGCATTCAGTGAAAACCCCACATTGATATGACTATGCAGTCAGTGAAAACCCCATGTTGATACGACCGTCCATTCAGTGAAAACCCCATGTTGATATGACCTTCCATTCAGTGAAACCCCATGTTGATATGACCATGCATTCAGTGAAAACCTCATGTTGATATGACCTTCCATTCAGTGAAAACCCCATGTTGATATGACCTTCCATTCAGTGAAACCCCCATGTTGATATGACCTTCCATTCAGTGAAAACCCCCATGTTGATATGACCTTCCATTCAGTGAAAATGCCATGTTGATATGACCTTCCAGTCAGCGAAAAACCCCATGTTGATATGACCTTCCATTCAGTGAAACCCCCATGTTGATATGACCTTCCATTCAGTGAAAAAACCCATGTTGATATGACCTTCCATTCAGTGAAACCCCATGTTGATATGACCTTCCATTCAGTGAAAACCCCATGTTGATATGACCTTCCATTCAGTGAAAACATCATGTTGATATGACTATGCATTCAGCAAAAACCTCATGTTGATAGGACTCATAATGCATTCAGTGAAAACCCCATATTGATATGACTATGCATTCAGTGAAAACCCCATGTTGATATGACCTTCCATTCGGTGAAAACCCCATGCTGATATGACTATGCATTCAGTAAAAACCGCATGTTGATATTGACTCATAATGCATTCAATGAAAACCCCACATTGATATGTCTATGCATTCAGTGAAAACCCCATGTTGATATGGCCTTCCATTCAGTGAAAACCCCATGTTGATATGACCTTCCATTCAGTGAAAACCCCATGTTGATATGACCTTCCATTCAGTGAAAACCCCATGTTGATATGACCTTCCATTCAGTGAAACCCCCATGTTGATATGACCTTCCATTCAGTGAAACCCCATGTTGATATGACCTTCCATTCAGTGAAACCCCCATGTTGATATGACCTTCCATTCAGTGAAAACCCCATGTTGATATGACCTTCCATTCAGTGAAACCCCATGTTGATATGACCTTCCATTCAGTGAAAATGCCATGTTGATATGATCTTCCATTCAGTAAAACCCCCATGTTGATATGACCTTCCATTCAGTGAAAACCCCATGTTGATATGACTATGCATTCAGGAAGAATAGCAATAACAAGATTGCCAAGATTGGATGTACAAAACTGCACCATTTTTATCCAGGACCAACTAAACCATGGGATGAAAGAGTGTGTAAAGTTTCACAGCAATTCTCCAAACAGTTCAGGAGGAGTAATGATAACAAACTTGTGCTAATGGACAGACAGGCATCAGGTAATGAATGACAGACCAGACCATATAAAAAGCTATTTTGGTTTATGACCAGTAGAGCTAAAAAAGAATCAGGACAGCAAGATTGCTTGAAACATATCAAGGAATAGCATATATCCACGCCATATCAAGGAATAGCATATATTCACAACATATTAAGGAATATAATACATCCATGACATATCAATGAATAGTACATGTCCACAACATATTAAGGAATAGAATATATCCACAACACATCAAGGAATAGCATACATCCACAACATGCCAAGGAATAAAATATATCCACAACACATCAAGGAATAGCATACATCCACAACATATTAAGAAATATAATGCATCCACAACATATCAATGAATAGTACACATCCACAACATATTAAGGAATAGAATATATCCACAACACATCAAGGAATAGCATACATTCTCAACATGCCAAGGAATAGAATATATCCACAACACATCAAGGAATAGCATACATTCACAACATGCCAAGGAATAGAATATATTCACATCACATCAAGGAACAGCATATATCCACAACACATCAAGGAATAGCATACATCCACAAAATATCAAGGAATATCATATATCCAGAACACATCAAGAAATGGCATACATCCACAACACATC
This sequence comes from Sinohyriopsis cumingii, assembly GCA_028554795.2. NCBI lineage: Eukaryota > Metazoa > Mollusca > Bivalvia > Unionida > Unionidae > Sinohyriopsis > Sinohyriopsis cumingii. The sequence goes on from CM068828.1 coordinate 29,190,033, forward strand.
AAGGAATTGCATACATCCACAACATATCAAGGAATATCATATATCCAGAACACATCAAGAAATGGCACACATCCACAACACATCAAGGAATTGCATACATCCACAACACATCAAGGAATAGCATACATCCACAAAATATCAAGGAATAGCATATATCCACAACATATCAAGGAACAGCATATATCCACAACATATCAAGGAATCGCATACATCCACAACATATCAATGAATAGCATACATCCACAACATATCAAGGAATAGCATACATCCACAACATATCAAAGAATAGCATACATCCACAACATATCAAGGAATAGCATACATCCACAACATCTCAATGAATAGCATACATCCACAACATATCAATGAATAGCATACATCCACAACATATCAAGGAATAGCATACATTCACAACATGTCAATGAATAGCATACATCCACAACATATCAAGGAATAGCATACATCCACAACATATCAAGGAATAGCATACATTCACAACATGTCAATGAATAGCATACATCCACAACATGTCAATGAATAGCATACATCCACAACATATCAAGGAATAGCATACATCCACAATATATCAAGGAATAGCATACATCCACAACATCTCAATGAATAGCATACATCCACAACATATCAAGTGTGAACAGACAACAGTCAACTGACAAAGTGTAATGAATGAAGGATCATACCATAGGCCTGCTTGATCTTGGTTGCTTGGCAATGGCAATTTTAACACATCATTGGCTATACCATGCTGAGGAAATGTGAGCAAAATGTCTTTTCCAATGACACAATGATAGCTGACATTTGCTGACCAAGACAGGCTACAACTGTGAGACTAATTCTGCACACAAGAAATCCACACATACAAGTTTTAAAACACAGATACTATTCTGCAAAATTAACTTTAAGGCATTCAACAGAAATACATACACCACCAAAATTATAATCTGCAGCTGTACAGTGATGGAAATGACTATACCTGTATAGCAGTGGAAATGATTATACCTGTACATTGATGGAAATGATTATACCTGTACATTGATGGAAATGATTATACCTGTTCATCAATGGAAATGAGTACTGTATACCTGCACAGGGATATAAATAATTATACATGTACAGTGATGGAACTGATTCTACCTGTACAGTGATGGAAATTATTATACATGTGCAGCAATGGAAATGATTAAACATGTACAACAATGGAAATGATTATACCTGTGCAGCAATGGAAATGATTATATCTGTAAAGTGATGGATATGATTACATCTGTATAGTGATGGAAATGATATACCTGTATAGTCATGGAAATAATCATACCTGTACAATGATGGAAATGATGATATCTGTACAGTGATGGAAAGGATTACACATGTACAGTGATGGATATGTTTATACCTGTACAATAAAGGAAATGATTATATGTACCTGTACAATGATGGAAATGATTATACCTGCACAGCAATGGAATGATTACACCTGTAAAATTACAGAAATGATTTTACCTGTACAGTGATGGAAATTAATATACCTGTTCAGTAATAAAAATGATTATACCTGTACAAGTGATGATTATGATTGCCATTGAACATCTCAAAGTACTGCTTTGTGGTATACCACCAGACAGCAAATGTGCTGGTCACTATCATGACAAGGCCGGTCAATCCCACAATCACAATGCAGATCCACAACAGGCTGATGTTTGGCACCGGCATGGGCTCATTATACTGAAATATAGAGATATTCATTTTTCATCCATCAATTTCACTTGGAAAACGGTCATATTGCTGGCAAACATAATATACATGCAAATTTTCTGTCCAGGAACTTTTCGGACTCCACTGAATGGATGCTAAAGAAAGAAATTTCTCAAAGATTGTGTGCACAGACTTTTGTTCGAGACATAGATCTTTTTGCATCTTGATTAAACTGTCAGTTAAAGAAGTTCAGCTCATGGTTTCCAAAACCAGGAGCTTTTAAAATTGATGCCTTTTCTTTCTCCTGGCATGATTTACTCCCATACATTTTCCCCCCTTGTAATTTTGTTGGGAATTATTGAATAAAATTATTGCTGATAATGTTAGTAAAGCACTCTTAATTGTTCCACATCGGACATCACAATCCTGGTTTCCTTTCTTTTGTCATGTTTAATTTCTCTTCTTATTAGACTTCCAAGGGAAAAAAATATAATGACTCTTCTACACAATGGTCAAACTCATCCTCTTGGGAAGGCCCTATCTTTAATCACAGTGGCTGTATCAGGAGATTGCTCCAAAGCCAAGGACTTCCAACAACAGCTGTGGACATAATTAACAATTCATGGAGACCAGGAACAACAAAACAATATAATTTGGCATGAAAAAAAACGGAATTTTTGGTGTAAGATCAGGGAAATTAATCCCTTTTGTGTTTCTGAGGTACAGATATTTCATACTTAGATTCTTTGGTAGATGAAGGTAAGTCTTATAGTGTCATCAATACTCACAAGGCAATGTTACTTACTACTTTGACAATGTTTGATAATGTGTGATGCATCTCCTCTTTGTTGACTAATAGATACTTGAAGGGACTGTTTAACAAAAGTCCACCAAAACCAAGATTTGTGGACACTGGGGATATAAACCTAGTCTTAAAATACATGTGTACCCTTTTTCCTTTGGAAACTATATCTTTAAGGTCATTAAAAATGAAGATAGTTGCTCTTATTGCTTTATCTACAGCTCCAAGAGCACAAACTCTAAAATCTTTGAATTTACATAACATGACTTGTATGGCAGATAAAACAGTATTCAGTTTTTCGGATTTGTGAAAAACTTCAAGACAAGGTAAGATTTTCCGGTTGGATTTTCCGGTTGGAACTACTACATTATAAGGATGAGAAGCATTGTGCAATGCATACTTTGTTGGAATATCTTAACATGACTAAAACTCTTTGGAAATCTACTCAAGTTCTGGTATCTTACTGTTCCTATAGAGCTGTGACATCTAGTACTACTGCAAGGTGGTTACAAATGGTTTTAGAACAATCAGGAATTGATACATCTAAATTCAAATCTCATTCCTACAGAACTGCTGAATCTTCAGCTGCTTTCAGACAAGGCTGTTCCTTGCACAATATATTGAAAACAGCAGACTGGACATCAATAAAGACTTTTCACAAATTTTATCTAAAGGACATTTAGGCTAATAGTATGGGTTTTTCTGAAGCAGTTATTAATAGCATATAAATAATATTTTCTGTTTGATTATGATTTATAGGTTAAAATGTGTTCCACTTTTCCTACTGATGTTTTTAGCAGATGTTTTGATGTCAGTCTTTAAAGATTCTGTGTATACATGTGAGGCCAAAGGCTTTACGGAAAATAATGAACCCTTCATCCAAGCATTTGTGAAGGCTGATGGGCGTTATTGGAGTAAAGCCAGAGGCTGAGCATGCAAACACCCATCCATTCTTTGTTGCAAGTTGACATTTTACTACATTGGGGTTTTCCCTCCCTGTCTTATATAGACAACAAAACACTTCACTTTAAGCTACGAGATACCTTGTGCAGGTAGCTTATTTATATTGGATACTTCAGGTGACAATTCATGTAACTAATTAAAAAAAAGTTTCCTTTTCTTTCAAGAGCACCTGTTCCCGCCAATGACTGAGTAAAGTGCTATGTATACAGGCTCAGCTTTCAGCTTTACTCCTATAAATGTTTGGATGTGGAGTTCATTTCCTTCTGCTGACTTGAGTCCATATTTATCCCTGCTAGTATGAGGTGTGAGTTCATAATTATCCCTGCTAGTGTTAGGTTTAAGTTCATAATTGTCCGTGTTAGCATGAGATGTGAGTTCATAATTATCCATGCTAGTATTAGATTTGAGTTCATAATTATCCATGCTAGTATTAGATTTGAGTTCATAATTATCCATGCTAATATAAGATTTGTTGAGTTCATAATTATACATGCTAGCATTAGAGTTCATAACTATCATTGCTAGCATCAGATTTTTGAGTTTATAACTATTTCTGATAGCATTAGATCTGAGTTCATAATTATCCATGCTAGCATTTGATTTAAGTTTTTGATTATTCATGCTAGCATTAAATTATAATTAATAATTATCGATGCTAGCAGTAAATTTGAATTCATAATTATCTATGCTAGCATTAAATCTGAGCTCTTAATTATCCATTCTAGCATTAAATTATAATTATTAATTATCCACGTTAGCAGTAAATTTGAATTCATAATTATCCATGCTAGCATTAGATTTAAGTTCTTGATTATTCATGTTAGCATTAAATTATAATTCATAATTATCCATGTTAGCATTAAATTATAATTATTAATTATCCATGCTAGCAGTAAATTTGAATTCATAATTATCCATGCAAGCATTAAATCTGAGCTCTTAATTATCCATGCTAGCATTAAATTATAATTATTAATTATCCATGCTAGCAGTAAATTTGAATTCATAATTATCCATGCTAGCATTAAATTATAATTATTAATTATCCATGCTAGCAATAAATTTAATTCATAATTATCCATGCTAGCATTAGATTTAAGTTCTTGATTATTCATGCTAGCATTAAATCTGAGCTCTTAATTATCCATGCTAGCATTAAATTCAAGTTCATTATCCTTACAAAGTGATACTGGTTCAATATTACAATTCACAACCAGCAAAACCTAGAGACAATGAAACTGTGATTACAGTTCATTGTTACATTATCCATGCTAGCATTAGATTTAAGTTTTTGATTATCCCTTAGATTTAAGTTCTTGATTATTCATGTTAGCATTAAATTATAATTCATAATTATCCATGCTAGCATTAAATTCAATTTCATTATTATCCATGCTAGCATTACATTATAATTCATAATTATTCATGCTAGCATTAAATTATAATTCATAATTATCCATGCTAGCATTAAATTATAATTCATAATTATCCATGCTAGCATTAAATTTGAGTTCATAATTATCCATTCTAGCATTAAATTCAAGTTCATAATTATCCATGCTATCATTAAATTTGAGTTCATAATTATCCATTCTAGCATTAAATTCAAGTTCATTATCCTTGCAAAGTGATAAAGGTTCAATATTACAATTCACAACCAGCAAAACCTAGAGACAATGAAACTGTGATTACAGTTCATTTTACATCTCACAATGAACGACTGAAATCCTATGTACAAGACAAACATTCATCACTTAGATGCAGTGCTAGCATGTATAATATATACACTCAGGATGATACATAATTTTGTCAGGAGCTAAGAGTCTGATCAGAGTTTTCTGCAACCTAGTAGTACGCAGACAGAGGTGAGATGGCAGTGATCCGTAACAGTTAGTGCTTTAGACCACTCAGCCACTTGGGGCCCCGTAACCAAGTTTTGTCTCTAAGCTTTGATTGTGATTCATGACATAATAGTATGTGATAAATGAGATGTTATGTGATAATAGCATGTGATAAATGACAATTTGATGCTTTTCTAAACAGGAGACCTAATATTATTATGCAGCTTTCTGTTTCTGAACTAGAACTTTCTGATACATACAGTTCAATTAGCTGATGGTCTCAAGGGACACTATATTCAATGAGCTCCACTTGTAAAATAAAGAATTATTATTATTATTATTATTATTATTATTATTACCAAACAGAAACATAAGCAAACCAAAGTTCATCCTAAGATCTCATTCAGCTTTTAAGATATAAAGCAGAAATAAAAGTAACCAAAGTGTGTGTGTGTGTGTGTGTCTTTTTACCTTGGCCTTGAAGGTAGGAGCCAAAATGTGGAACATGACACATCTTCTAAAGACAATATACAAATCCACCAAATTTCATTAATTTATCTTAAATAGCTTGAAGTAATTCAGTAGACAAGCCAATGTTACAGAAACCTACAAAACTGGCCTCTGGTGACCTTGAAGAGAAGATCCCCATTCGTACATGACAAATATATTAATGTATACCTTAAATTCAAATGGTTGTAATGTGATAGAACATAAAGGAAAGTAAGCAAAGCAAAATATTGACCCATGACCTTGACCTTGAAGACAGGACCCCAACTGTGGTATGTGACACACCTGCTAATGAAAAATTGTGAGAATAGCAAGTTCAACCCCAAATAGAAAACTACTCTTAAATTATAATTATGAGACAAAAGGAAAGTGTCATTGAAAATAATGACCCATGACCATGACCTTGACATCTCTATAATTGAAGATCTCTAAAGTTATGCAGCAAAGCAGCAAAAAGAAAAGGCTGTTGGAAAACTTAAAATATTGACCCATGACATTACCCTAAATTTTCTAATGATGATATATTAAATATACAAAGTTTCCTCCCTTAATCTCTAACAGCTCTGACGTTAGAGATTGGAATAGAAAACTTAAAATATTAAGGCATAGTGTTGACCTTGAAGATATGATCCTTAATGTGGTAGACAACACACTTTCAAATGACACTATATGTCTGCATAGTTTCATCTTACGATCTCCAGCAGTTCTAATGTTAAAGAGCAGAATGGAAAGTGTGTTGGAATTAAACTTTAAAATACTGAGCTTTGCCACTGATCTTAAAGATAAGAACTCAGAGTTAAATAAAATATATATTCTAATGATGATGTACCAGTATACCAAATTGCATTCCTTAATCTCAAATGGTTACTGGTCTAGTAAATGAACTGAAATGGTGGTTCTTGTTGTGCGTTTAACACGAGTTTTCAGCACTTGGTAGGCTATTCATGGAAGACAGTATAACTGATGGAGGAAGAACCAAGGAAAATCAAGTGAAGAACCAACAACCCATGGGAAGCTACTGGCAAGCTTCTCACATACCTTTATTGCCCAAGCCTGAGGTTCCAACCCATCCAGACAGAGGTGAGGTGGTAGAAATCAGTAAAAGCAAGCACTTCAGACCTAACTCAGCCATCCAGAGCCCCAAATAAAATGGTCTTACACCTTGCTGAATTCATCCAAATATTTCTCAAATCTATTGTGTCTGTCTCAAATCCTCATTAACAACAAATTATTGTGATTTTAAAAAAGCATTAGCTGCCAGATGCCTCACCACTTGTAAGAGTAACCTCCCTTTGTCCTCACTTAATGCAGACACTACAGTATATGTCTCCTCTATGGTGGATGAAGTGATGTTCAGTAAAATCCTAAAGCTGTCTGCTTCCTGAAACTCCACTCTTCCCTGCAATCATAGAAAAAACTGAAATCACAATTAAATATAATATGTAGTTTATTTTGGGTGGGAAGGTGGTAAAACAAATTTTAATTATTTGAAAGTTTCCTGTTACTACTGCATTGAAGGTATTGTATAAAGAACAACATGATCCCAGACTGATACCTTAGTCAAGTTCTCACAATGTGAATATCTCATCCTTCTTTGACTGTGACTGAGACTTAAGGACATCAGAACAGGGAGGAAGGAGGGAAATGGGCAATATAATGGCAGGTAAGTAGAATATGATTACAATTAGTTTTACCCCCCACTCCTACCCCAGACAAAATACATTTTGATAGCCTATGATAAGCTGTCAAAGGGAACTTATCATTACTGTCAAAAGAGTGCTCTACTGCAGATTGAATAATGGTTAACAACTAGTTAGGCTGATAATATAACAACTAGTAGAGCTGATATGACAACTTTTTAGGCAGTTATGATGAACAGTTGGGCTGATATGACAACTAGTGGGCTGATACGACAACTAGTGGAGCTAAAATGACCATTAGTGGGGCTGATATGACAACTTGTTGTGCTGATACAACTGGGTTTTGTATTTCATTGCCCTCACTCTGGTGTGACATGAATCAAAGGGAAAGGCAGAATGAGATTGCCAGAACATGGCTTTCATAACATCCTCCAAAGAGAAACAATTTAGAAAGGTCTCTCATTGACAGATTGACAAACTCCTTTATTAAAATGTCCAAAACAATCCACATTGAGATGAGATGGTGGATGCAAAAATATAAATGGTACCTCAAGGGGCAGGGTTGTCCAACATAATATTTGAAGACTGGTTGTGAAAAATGTGGGCCAAGTTTATAAATGACCCTATGACTGAGAAAAAAAGTGATGTGGTCCCTCATATGGAGCAATATAAAAGGTCACTCAATGGTTGGATCCTGTTTGAGAGGTCCCAAACATGAAAAGATTGGACCCTGTTTGAGAGGTCCCTCACACAAAAAGGTTGGACCTTGTTTCTGGAGAAGACACTGATAAAGGAGTCTGTCCTCATCACCTCAAACACAGATACACTAAAGAAGTCTGTACATCTTCATCATGCCCAGCACAGACACACTACAGGTATCTGTCTTCATCATCCCATGCACAGATACACTAAATATGTCTGTCCTCATTAATACCCAACATAGATACACTAATGGAGTCTGACTTCGTCATCACATTCACAGATACACTAAAGGAGTCTGTCCTCATGATCTCCAGCACAGATACACTAAAGAAGTCTGTCCTCATCATCTCCAGCATAGATACACTAAAGGCATCTGTCTTCATCATCCTCAGCACATATACACTAAAGATGTCTGTCTTCATCATCCCCAGTACAGATACACTAAAAATGTCTGTCTTGATCATCCCCAGCACTGATACACTAAAGACTTCTGTCTTCATCATCCCCATTATGTATATACTAAAGAAGTCTGTTTTATCATGACCAGCACAAATACACTAAACTGTCCTCATTATCCCCAGCACAGATACACTAAAGGAGTCTGTCTTCATCATCCCCAGCACAGATACACAAAGGAGTCTATGTTAATATCATCCCCAGCACAGATACGCTAAAGGTGTCTGTCTTCATCATCACAGCACAGATGCAGTGACACTTGGAATTAGCAACTAAAGCTATCAAAGGCATCTCAATCTTGACAAGAAGAGAAAACAAATCCTCATTAACATAAAACCATCAACAACCCTTTTCCACTGACAAGTTATACATTTCACTCTTTCTCCTCACTGACACTACAGAAATGGAATACAGTTTTATGGGTAAGGTTCCCAAATAAGGCTTTCCTCAAAGATGTATGTGTGATTTAGATTTATAATGTAGCTTCAACAATTTTTCAGTCATATCGTTACCATATCTGCAGTGTGGCAGTTTATAGTGATGCTTGCACTGGGGCATCATGTCACAGACATGCAGCATGATGTCCCACCCAGTCACATTATCCTGACACCAGGCCGACCAGTTCTAACACAAACCTCTTAATGCTGAGCACCAAACAAGGCAGCTTTTAGTACCATTTTTTAAGTCTTTGGTTGACTCAGCTGGGGATCAAACCCACAACCTCCTGCATCCGAGGCGGATGCTCTAACCACTTGGCCACTGGAGCAGTTTCCTCAAAGATTCATAAGGAGGTTTAGATGATGACCAAAGAACAAATGAGAGGTTCCACCTCAGCAATAAAGAGCAAGAGACCAGTCTCTGAAGCTCAAAATACCTGACCTGATCTGACAGCTGTGGATCAAATCCTATCATTAAGCCCATGGTGAACTTAAGAGTATTACAGAGTGCTGTTCCATAGCTCTTAATTTTATAGATACTGAGCAATCATTTTCTTTGAATACAAAGAGAACATTTGCACCAATCATTAAAGGGAAATAGATTTAGGATCAATGTATTTCTTACTGAATGAATATTTGGAAAATTCATTACTTTTCCTAAAACCTTGGAAGTCATCTTACTTCTAGCTTGATGTGATACATATTTGCACAAAAACTGGACCTTGGTAAAGGATTGTTTGATATGACAGAGGCTTGAAGGAGAAGAATTTATGGACTCTTGTGCAAGAGGGACCACCTGTGCTGTGACAGCAGATCCCTCTTCAGTGGTAATTACCTGACATCATCAACCAATGGGTCCAGAAGCTCTATGAACCATAATCACTGGGGCCACAGGGGAGCTATCAGAATGAGCCAAGATTTTAAGGTTCTGACTCTGTGAAGAAGATGGAGAGATGTTTAAAAATAATCAACTCATTAACCCCTGACATTTGTGCATCAGGAAGTAGTATCCTACTTCCAAATTCAGTAGTGTCAAGGTCATTTAAGATACACTGAAATGGGTTGTTTTGCAGAGAAGTAGACGGACGTAGCTCTATAAGGATACCAAATAATCTGGACTTTCTAGTCACATTACAAAATACAGAGGGTAAAACATTTTTTGAGACCTGATATTTTTTTACACCAAAAGTTTGCCCATCATAGGAATTGGCTGGCTGGGATATTAGACTTTATGGCCTCAGTTCTAAGGCAGATTAGTCAGAACTGCACACAGAGAGAAAAACCTTTGCAAAAAGTAGGATAAGTTGGGCATTTCAAGTAAAAAGTGGCCAGGACACAAAATTGATGGGTCCAACAAGCAAAAAAACTTTTATCCTTCTGCACATGCATGAGCAAAATAGCCAAATGAAAAATGATGTTTTTAACACAAATAGGCATCAAGTCAAATGGAATTCCACTTGGATGCAGATTTTATCTGGATGTATTTAGAAGCAGCCCCCAAAATGTGTTTCCTTAATAACTCGTATTTCAGGCAAAAATAACAAAAATCTCCAGGGGTTAATGAGTTAGGACAGTAAGATGAAGAGAACAAGGGATAAACACTCTATATGACAAATGAAGATAAATAATAATAATATATACCTATTAATATATTTAAAAATTGTACATTGAATTCTGTACTATGGTGTAAAATAATGTGAATTGGGTCTATGCAGTTGAAAATAATTAAATTACAAACAAATATAACAAAGTGATAGAATTAAGCTCTGTTATGTAAAAATTAATGCACATAATAAGAATCCAGGTCCACAAGAGAATCAAGTGCAGAGAATTTGCCCATTAATTGTGCACAATGTATGTCTTGATTATCTAACTTGAATACAAGCACTCAGTAGCAGCCATACACCAGACAAAGTTAATGAGCCATTTTTGTGCTCACTAATGACCATATTGTTTTGGCAGTAATATGCATGGCAGGAGAGATAGATTTTCTTTCTGCAAGGATTGTTTGTTGGAGTAATAACATTTGAGGCAGATGAACCCAGCTGTGCCAGGGATCATGGCACACAGACAGTGGGGGCACTCTGTCAAAGTTGGGCCCATTGTCTGCATGTGAAAGTCAATACTGCCAGAGGCCATGTCATTACAACCACTGACAATTCTATACTGTATATCATTCACTTAGATTACATGTATGGATATGTGGATTTTTCTTGTGGCTGGCGGAATGAAAAGACATTTAAACTCCACCATTAAACACATTAAATATGATCATGAAGCCATACACAAATTATGCTTAGTCTGTCTGGTATCAGGTGATTATTTACTAGCTTTTTTCAAGGTCTGTCTTTGTGAATATAATTCATACACAAACTATTGGAGATTAAATTCACTGAGACGAAGATAATTGCTTAGAGTATCATTGAAGTCATTATATAAATTATGAGGAATATACAGGAAATACTATCTTGGTAGCAGCTAAAAATAAGATATTTCTGTCAATTTTAGGATACATAACCCTCTACAAAGCAATAACCATATTACCATAATTTAGACCTACTAATAATTTACTAAAATACATGTTTGCAATCAGAAACTGTAAATCACACTCATTTATTGCTTCAACAATTAAACTCATGTATATGGTGGTGTACCAAGCTGAAAATATATGAAAATAATAACACATAACAATAATAATTCATAACAATAATAATACATAATAATAACACATAACAATAACAACACATAACAATAATAATACATAACTGTAAAGTGCTGTTGAATTTTGAATTGTACTGAACCTTAAAGTTGAATGCATTGAGCACTAAAATTTTACTACATTTAAGACAGAAAAGTCTTTGTGAAGGGTCACTTTGACCTTTCTTCTTTTCTTCCCCCATGTCAGTGTGAAAACTTGAAAGGCTAGTATTTATGACTTAGTGAGATTCGACCAAGACATTGCTATGCTGTCCTGAGAAAGTAAACATTTGAGCTACCAACCATCACTGCTTGATAGGAACCCATGTCAATTATGATCATTTTCAAAGGGAAATTGATATACTCTGTATTTCACAGATTTTATGCTGTCTAAATCTGACAAAAGAAATGATCATCTTGGGATAATTTAGGAACCACTGCTTATGATTGGCCAGAGTCAATTAAGGCATGCACTTTGAAAGTAATGTGAATTTAAAGTGATGACCTTGGTCAAAATTCTTTAATCTTAAATATTCTGAGATAGGAGAAGTCTGACTTCGGGGAGGCCTAACTTTTCAGAGAGTCAGCTAAGCAAACAGTGGAGACACATGTGCAATTTCATACTTGGTTATGCATGCTTTTTGATGAATGGATTAAAATGACAGGTACCGTACTCACTTACAAAGGCATACATGAAGAGATCTTGAAAGAATATGTCCTCAGTACATATCAGAAAGACCTGATCGTATTTTAAGCAGAGTGTGATTTTGCAACCTTAGAAGATATGTGTGATGGCTGAGTGGTTTGAGAGTGCACACTCTCGTCCAATCACCTGGGGTGGCAGGGATTGACCCAGCATCACTGACTTTAGAGGAGCTAATGGTTTGGCACCTCATAGGCAGAGTGGTCAAAATGGTGGGAAGCTAAGGGCTGATAATCTAGCTGTGATCAGTTCCATGGCTGAGAAAAGACCCAAGGGGTAGATAAGGATACCCCTGGTAAGAAAGCTGAAGTTGTATGCTACAGCTGCAACAAACCCGGCCATATTCTCAAATACTGCAGGAAATATCGATCCACGATAAATGCAGTGACATCAGGCACTGGTAGAAGGTGTAAACCAGTAGAATGGTTGAATACAGCAACAGCTAGGGTAAATGGAGAGAAAGCTACCATGCTGTATGACACTGGCTGTAGTTATCCAGCCTTGGTGGATAGCAAATTTGTCAAATCTGCTGATTATATGGGTGAGACAGTGGATATCCAATTTGCTGATAGGACTAAAGATTATCTCCCGGTTATATACACTGACCTTGATTCACTGCATATGAAAGGATGAATTCAAGCAGCATGCTTGTCAGGATTGTCACACGATGTAATTTTAGGATGTAGGTATGTGTTGCTACAGCCTAATCCTATGATGTGTACACCTGTACACATGGGGTCCATAGAGATGAGGTCTATGAAGCAAAGGTCAGGGTTGAAGCCGATGAACCCCTTCACTTTGCCCATAGACAATTTGCTTCCTGGTGAATTAAGGAGACCTCAAGAAGATTCCACCCATAACACGATATGTGGGTATGCCAAGGAGGAGTCTGTGCGGAACTTGCCAGACGGCAAGGTAGAGTTCATGCTGAAAAGGGGTATCTATCGATATGCAAGAGGTATAAGCAAGTGATGGTACCTCAATCTAAGAAAGAAGAAGTGTTTAGGCTAGCACATGAGAGTCTACTTGGTAGTCACATGGGCGTGGCAAAGATGAGAGATAAGTTAGTGAGGGAATTCTGCTGACCAGGTGTGTATAGGGATGTAAGGAGGTTTTGTCTGTCATGTGACAAGTGTCAGCAGGTGGCACCTAAGACCTCAAATTGCCCAGTGCCACTAGGAACCACCCCTCTGATTGATTAACCATTCTCAAGGTGGTGATGGACTTGATAGTCCAATAAAGTCTGTGTCAGAAAGTAGTAATCGTTATGTGTTAAGGATTGTTGATCATGCTACCCGATAACTGGAGGCCATTGCATTGAGAAACATTGATTCAGTTACAGTGGCTGAGGCTTTGTTAGGAGTTTGGTCCAGAATTGGTGTTCCTGAAGAGATACTAACTGACCAAGGGATGCAGTTTGTTAGCCAGGTGATGGAAGAAGTGAACCAGATACTTTCCATCAGACACAAAACTACTACTCCACAACACCCGCAGTGCAATTGTCTAGCAGAGCATTTCATTGGGACTTTAAGGCAAGCCCTGAAGAAGCTGTGTGAAGGTTGACTGAGATCGATACAATGACTGGGATCGATACCTTCCTGTGATACTTCTCACGTACTGCAAAGTACCCCAAGCTAGTCTAGGATTTTCACCTTTTGAACTAGTTTATGGGATGACAATGGGGACTCATGGTTGTACTGAAACAGTTATGGACGAATGAAAAGGCATCTGAGAAAGTATGAACAATGTATCAGTATGTTGTTGATCTCTGGAACAAGCTGGAGGAAGTTTGCAACTTAGCCCATAAGAATCTCCATGATGCACAGGAACGTCAAGCCAAGCACTACGACAAGAGGGCGAGGTGAAGGGGTCACTTCAGGACATGTAAACAATAATTTGAAATGCAACTTCAAATTTTACTAATTGTTATTGAATAAATTTTATTATTGCATTATTTCTTCCTAATAGTTTGCCCAATTCTCTGTTGAAATTCTATTTTTCCACTCCCACTGGGCTATAATATCAAGGGAGGTCATCCTCTAGATAAAGTCAGCCAAATCCAATTAAGCACCCCTCTTATTAAGAGAACAATATTACAATAACAATAACAACACATAACAATAATAATACATAATAATAACACATAATAATAAACACATAATAATAATACATAGCAATAATAACACATAACAATAATAATACATAACAATAATAATACATAATAATAACACATAATAATAAACACATAATAATAATACATAGCAATAATAACACATAACAATAATAATACATAACAATAATAACACATAACAATAATAACACATAACAATAATAACACATAACAATAATAATACATAACAAAAATAACATGAGGCACCGAGTGGCTGAGTGGTCTAAAGTGCTCTCCATTACAGATCATTGCCATCTCACCTCTGTCTGCGTGGGTTCGAGTCTTGGATTCAGCCAATGTGGGTATGTGAGAAAGCTTGCCAGTAGCTTCTCGTGGGTCGGTGGTTCTTTCCAGGGTTTTCCCAGGTTCTTCCTCCACCATTAATACTGGCCGCCATGCATAGCCTATCATGTGCTGAAAAATGGCATTAAACCCTACAACAACAACAACAACCCCAATAATAACACATAACAATAAGCGCTAACTCCTGCTATTCCCTTTCTTCAGTGTATTGTGTAATTTTTTGTTCACTATTTTGGGGGTATTTGAATATTACCAAAAAATGAATCATGAATTTAGAAAGTCTGGACAACCATTAAATTCAAATCCAGAATTTTACCTATAAAATCTATTGAGAGATGACCATACTAAAGCAATCCCATTTTCATCTTTGACAACCACCCAATATAAATCAAATTCTAAAACTTAATATCCAAGTGTTTGGTTACTACCCAATATAAAACAAATTCTAACATCTTAATATTTATTTTATATTTTTTTGTGATGTGATCATAAATCCATGTATTAACTTTAAGGTCCCTAAAGCTTAATCTTAAAATTTACCAACTAAATGACAGGTTTTCCTGTGTTCTTGGCCGCCATACATAGCCATCTTGCACTCATACATGGCATTAAAAAGCCCTAAACAACAAGAAAATAAATGACGGGTTTTCCCCGGTTCTTGGCTGCCATATATTGCCATCTTGCACTCAGATGTGGCATTAAAAAGCCCTAAACAACAGTACAACAAAATAAATGCAAGTAAAATGGTTTTGAATAATGTTTTATGATTCTTTATGAAAGTCATGTTTTATTAACTTGTAAACTTTCAATCTACCCAACCAGTTTGCTTTACAACTGTACAACATCTATATCTGTACCACTGAACATGTTTGTACATTTTTTCCCTTGTACAACATATTGCATATCTTTGCTACTGTACAACATGACTGTATATCTTTACCACTATATAACACTTTTGTTAATTAATATTAGCACATTTGCAAAATAAATTCAGGGAACTCTTATAATCACATATAATCTGACTATGTGGACATGCTTCTCCACAACCCAAGACATAAAGCACATGTTCAATTCCGTGAAGCCAAAACCACAGGCATAAAACATGTTCAATTCCATGAAGCCAAAACGACAGGGATAAAACACATGTTTAATTCCATTAAGCCAAAACCAAAAGCATTTAGAGCTTTTAAACAGATTTTAATTTCTATCTAAACTGCTTCTAGAATATTTAACGTTTTACTTTTCACTGAAGTTTTGAAACCTATATCTTGAAGTAACCATATTTTTTCCATCAAAAGTTTTTTGCAAAATCTACAAATGTACAACTTCCCAAAAATCTACAAATGTACAACAAAAAAAACCTACAGATTTGATTTTCTGAGATAGTTCCACACGTGTGCAAAACAAATAAGTTGTTTGTAATGCAAAAACATCTCTCAATACTGTCTTGTTCATTACCGATCAAAATGCTTTGTTCAGACCATTTTTAACATATTACATGAGCTGATGGTGATAAACTGATACTAATCAAGTAATCTGGATTATCTTTCTACCCTTTTTTGCATAATGGAATTATTTAGGATGTGCATCTGTCTGTCTCTTGGGAAATATTAAGCTCCAAACATAGCACTCAACAAATGAGTCATAAGGTAAAATATCGCAGCCTTGACAAATTCAGCTGCCATGTCATTAGTACCAGCTGATTTACTTGACTTTAGGTAAATAAAAAAAATAACTGCTCTTAATTCATCCTCTTGAATTGGGTTGTACTGACATGGGGTTTTACTAAAAAGACTTATTATGGTGTCTAGTTGGTACAAAATAGAAATGGTACCGATCTGATATTGAATATAGCCACTCTATCATCTTGACAATCTTGTTATCATTGCATTTTCCAAAACAGACACTCATATCAACATGGAGTTTCCACCAGAAGAATTTTTATGATCCCTTGTAGATCCTAAATGAAAATGGTGCCAAGCTGGCATCCAACATGGTCACCACAGCAGCCACCTGTAATCTGAAAATCTTGTTATTGCTGTTGAATATCAAAGATTTCAACACTCAGCAGTTAAAAGGAAGAAATAGTCTTATCTTGAAATTCTTGGAAATTATTTTCAGCCAGTAAAGTATAAACCGCTTTGAGGGACTCTTGGTTTAGGAATTCTTACATTTGATATATTCATTATAATATGCTTGGGAACAGAATAATTTATAATTAAAAAAACATGTCAGAGCCCCAACTATCATTCTTTTTGTCCAGAGGTCCAATTTTGCTGAACATTGTACCAATTACCACATGATACTAAAGCTTTCTTCAATGCCAAATGCTATAAGGCCTGCACTAAAACTTGCAAAGCAATATTTAATTCACAACCATTATTTCTCTAAATCTTTCAAATGAAAAGTGAGAGATGACCTTGTTAAAACCTGTCCCTTGACAATCATCTTTTCAATTGATCTTTTTGGTTTATGCCCAATATACAGCAAATTCAAACAGCTTGATATTTAAAACACTCCAGAACCACTTGATATATGGAAGAATCTTGAGACCACAGACTGAGACACAGTAAATTTCCGAAACTGGGGTACATGAAGGAATTTCAACTGAATATCCAGATAAACCTGAATATCCAGATAAATGTATGATTATAGATAAACCAGAGTATGCAGATAAACCTGAGTTTCCAGATAAATCTATGATATCTAGATAAACCTCATTTCAATCTATGGTTAAAGGATATCTTGACTTGTACTGAAGATTAAGGTGCAGTACTGCATCAAGTGATCAGTGAAGACGATCATCAAGGCAACATAGTTTTATAAAACCAACTCATAAAAACTAATTATATAAATTATAACTTTGAAAAGCATTATGGGTATAAGCTTTTGGGATTGGGTTTCCAGTAATGTCGAGTTTTCCAAGGTCACAGACATGAAAATGTATTACTTAAAGTGATGCTTGGAATTCAAGTTTTCCAAGATCACATACATGAAAATGTATTACTTAAAGTGATGCTTGGAATTCAAGTTTTTCAAGATCACATACATGAAAATGTATTACTTAAAGTGATGCTTGGAATTCGAGTTTTCCAAGATCACATACATGAAAATGTATTGAAGTGAATCTACATAACTGAGTGACTGATGCTACTGATTCATGATGATCTGGTCAGCAGATCTTCATCACAGATATTACTGGACTCATGAAGATATATTTACATCTATAACTGAACAGGTGTTGATGCAAACGTTTGGGCAGGTGCATGTGCTTGTGTGTACATGCATGTAAGCTATACCTATAAACTATTATAAACTCTAGAAAATTCCCAGCAGTATATAATGTGGGTCTACTGAAGGAACAAAAATCTTCATATACTGTATTATTTTCAGAAAATGAAGAGTTTCTCTGTAAAGGAAATAAAACTGAAACAACAAGTACCAAACAATATTTATTGTTTAGAGGAAACCTGTAGGCTAGCTGGAGACTGGGTTGAATATTTACAAACACAATTCCTTTGAACAAAAGGCTCTCCAGGCAATGTGTGCATACCAAAATACTCCCAGCCCAAATGCTGTATGCGTACCGACATACTCCCAGCCCAAATGCTGTATGCATACCATCATACTCCCAGCCCAAATGCTGTATGCATACCAACATATTCCCAGCCCAAATGCTGTATGCATACCAAAATACTCCCAGCCCAAATGCTGAACGCATACCAACATACTCCCTGCCCAAATGCTGTACGCATACCAAAATACTCCCAACCCTAATGCTGTCTGCATACCAACATTCTCCCTTCCCAAATGCTGTATGCATACCAATATAGAATCAAGAAAAAATGTATTAACTACATCAATATATTTCCAATTGTGAGACAAGGGAAAAAACAATTTGAAATACAAAGGAATTTGTTGAGAGAAAGAAAAAAAAACACAGTAAAAGAAAAAAAGAAAAAGATCTTGGCTATGATATTGTTGTAATGATATGGGAATGAAAATGAGATAACCTGCTTATGATATTGTCATAATCATATGGGAAGGAAAATTACAGATGGGATTGGTAATATGATACTGTCATAATGATATGGGAAGGAAGATGACAGACTGGCTTGCTTATTATCTTGTCATAATGATATGGGAAGGAAAATGACAGATGGGTTTGATTTGATATTATCATAATGATATGAGAAGGAAAATGACAGATGAGCTTGGTTATGATAATGTCAATATTATTTTCAGAAGAAAAGTGACAGATGGGCTTGGTTATTATATTGTCAAAAATATATAACAAGGAAGTGACAGGGGAGCTTGGTTATGATATTGTCAAACTGATATGGGAAGGAACATTACAGATGGGCTTGGTTGTGATACTGTCAAACTGATATGAGAAGAAAAGTGACAAATGGGCTTGGTTATGATATTGACATAATGATATGGGAAGGAAAGTGACAGATGGGCTTGGTTATGATATTGTCAAAATGATATAGGAAAGAAAGTGACAGAGGGGCTTGGTTATGATACTGTCAAAGTGATATAGGAAGGAAAGTGACGGATTGGCTTGGTTATGTTATTGTCAAACTGATATGGGAAGGAAAGTAACAGATGCCCTTGGTTATGATATTGTCAAACTAATATGGGAAGGAAAATGACACATGGGCTTGGTTATGATATTGTCAAAATGATATGGGAAGGAAAATGACAGATGGGCTTGGTTTTGATATTGACATAATGATATGGGAAGGAAAGTGACAGATTGGCTTGGTTATGATATTGTCAAACTGATATGGGAAGGAAAATGACACAAGGGCGAGGTTATGATATTGTCAAAATGATATGGGAAGGAAAATGACAGATGGGCTTGGTTAAGATATTGACATAATGATATGGGAAGGAAAGTGACAGACAGGTTTGGCTGTGATATTGTCATAATCATATCATGGGTAAGACAATTGTATGTGGTAATGAAAGGATGTAGAATTGTGTTTCAGAGCAAGAAATGAACAGAAATATAAATTCATTAAAATATGCTACCCACATATAGTGAAAATGCAGCTTTCACCAAAACCTTTATTTGCAAAACATTTGGTCTAGTGCAAGGATACAACCTGCAAGACCAAACCAGATCTAATGGCCCAAGCACTAAAACATCTTTGCTTTCAGACCTCTATCAGTAAACTGGTTAGGATAATTAAGTAATAAATTTGCCAGATCAGAAACCAAGCAGATTCCATGATTTCTGTTGTAAAAACTGAGCTGAAATCACAGCGACAATTCTACCTGATCAGTGGATTCAAATATACCAGTACTATACACTGGTTTTCATTAAAGTGTCTCTACTATGATACCTAGAAATAGTGTACTTACACTGTAATTGGTACGAATCACTAGATCTAGTGGGGAGAGGGCATTAATTCCAGAGGGTAGTGAATCCAGCAGCACAAGGTGTGAGTACAGCAATGTATGGTCCCCGGCCTGCTCTGCTGCCCCCTTCTGACCAACACAGTGCTCCCAGCACAGCACCATCAGTACCAGCCATACTGACCACTGGACACTAGCCATCACCATCTTCATACCAACCTGTGAACAGAGTAAATAATTGTTTAATGATTCATACTGAGTAGAGAATACCCCTTCACAACAAACTACTCAAAACATTTCATATTTTCTCTTCAATTTGCTTCTTGCACTCACTATATACCTATTATGGCCATAATGTTCAACCTGTATGAGATTTGCTGTTCAACCTGTATGTGTATGAGATAAGCCATTCAATCTGTGTTTATATGAGATTTGCTGTTCAACTTGTATGTGTATGAGATTTGATGTTTAACCTGTATGTGTATGAGATAAATGTCATCAGATTACTAATGTTTATTCATTGTGAAATATTTAGCATTGTATTAAAAAAATGAGAATCTAAGGCAACTGAGAACAGTGATATATGCAATTGCTTGTGATATTACAACTGTAAAACTTCTCAATGACTTCACCTTGTCATTCTTTAATTATGTGAAAAGACAGAAGGAAACAAGGAAATGATTAAAATTTATGTTCAATATTAATTTATTTGATTAGCTTAAGTACATTTCATATAAGTAAAAATTAACAATAACACTGCTTGAGTTTGATGGCTAAAGTTGTTAAATGCATATACTTTCCAGCACTTTTTGCTAATTTCTTGATAAATTAGTTCAAAACTGGAGCAGGCATTTAGAATTTGGCTGATTGCAACTTGTGGTAATGGCATTTAAAAGGAAGTATGTGCGCTACATGGGGAGCAGTTCGCAAAAATTTCCATCATAAAAATACTTTGATGAGAGTGATACCATAAAAGGGAGAAATAGTTGGATAATGGCAGAAAACTCAGTCACACACAAAAGTATGTTTGGTAAATCATGCATATATGGTATTATTTGTAAAGGGTCAGTAAAAGCATTTATGGACTTGCCTGTATAAGGTCAGCTAAAGCCTTTATGGACTTGTCTGTATAGGGTCAGTGAAAATCTTAATGGACTTGTATGTATAAGGTCAGTAAAAGCATCTAAGGACTTGTATATATAAGGTCAATAAAAGCCCTTATGGACTTGTCTGTATAAGGTCAGTAAAAGCCCTTATGGACTTGTCTGTATAAGGTCAGTAAAAGCATTAAAGGACTAGTATTATAAGGTCAGTAAAAGCCTTCATGGACTTGTCTGTATAAGGTGAGTAAAAGTCTTTATGGACTTGTATGTATAAGGTCAGTAAAAGCCTTTATGGACTTGTATGTATAAGGTCAGTAAAAGCCTTTATGGACTTGTATGTATAAGGTGAGTAAAAGTCTTTATGGACTTGTTTGTATAAGGTGAGTAAAAGCCTTTATGGACTTGTCTGTATAAGGTCAGTAAAAACCTTTATTGACTTGTTTGTATATATGGTCAGTATAAGCCTTTAAGGACTTGTCTGCATAAGGTCAGTAAAAGCCTTTATGGACTTGTCTGCAATAAGGTCAGTTAAAGTCTTTATGGACTTGTCTGCATAAGATCCAAGTCTATTCATTTCTGATTGTCCAGTAATATGCATCTGAGTTGTCATCACAGAACTTCAGAATGAAAATTATTGATCACTTTGAACTTGTACACAACTTATACACATCGCCTGATGGACAATTTCAAATAAGACATCATATATATATATATATATATATATATATATATATATAAAATAAAGGCTACCATGAGAAGAAAGAATCAATTATCATTATTAATTTTAAATGCATTCTCACAACTTCACAGAGCCAGAAGCATGTGATATCTCCTAAGAATGTTGTTAAGTCCTAAAAGTACATATTACAAAGGAATGCTGGGAGTCCTAGAAGCACATAGTACAAAGGAATGCTTTAAGTCCAAGAAACAAATAATACAAAGGCATGCTGGGAGTCCTAGCAACACATATTACAAAGGAATGCTGGCAGTTCTAGAACCTCTTATTACAAAGGAATGCTACAAGTCCTAGAAACACATATTACAAAGGAATGCTGGCAATTCTAGAAATACATATTACAAAGGAATGCTGGGAGTCCTAGAAGCACACTTACAAAGGAATGCTAGCAGTTCTAGAAACACATATTATAAAGGAATGCTGGGAGTCCTAGAAGTACATATTACAAAGGAATGCTGGCAGTTCTAGAAATACATATTACAAAGGAATGCTGGCAGTTCTAGAAATACATATTACAAAGGAATGCTGGCAGTTCTATAAACACATATTACAAAGGAATGCTGGCAGTTCTAGAAATACATATTACAAAGGAATGCTGGCAGTTCTAGAAATACATATTACAAAGGAATGCTGGCAGTTCTATAAACACATATTACAAAGGAGTGCTGGCAGTTCTAGAAACACATATTACAAAGGAGTGCTGGCAGTTCTATAAACACATATTACAAAGGAATGCTGGCAGTTCTAGAAACACATATTACAAAGGAATGCTGGCAGTTCTAGAAATACATATTACAAAGGAATGCTGGCAGTTCTATAAACACATATTACAAAGGAATGCTGGCAGTTCTAGAAATACATATTACAAAGGAATGCTGGCAGTTCTATAAACACATATTACAAAGGAATGCTGGCAGTTCTAGAAACACGTATTACAAAGGAATGCTGGCAGTTCTATAAACACATATTACAAAGGAATGCTGGCAGTTCTATAAACACATATTACAAAGGAGTGCTGGCAGTTCTAGAAACACATATTACAAAGGAATGCTGGCAGTTCTAGAAATACATATTACAAAGGAATGCTGGCAGTCCTAGAAACACATATTACAAAGGAATGCTGGCAGTTCTAGAAACACATATTACAAAGGAATGCTGGCAGTTCTAGAAATACATATTACAAAGGAATGCTGGCAGTCCTAGAAACACATATTACAAAGGAATGCTGGCAGTTCTAGAAACACATATTACAAAGGAATGCTGGCAGTTCTAGAAATACATATTACAAAGGAATGCTGGCAGTCCTAGAAACACATATTACAAAGGAATGCTGGCAGTTCTAGAAACACATATTACAAAGGAATGCTGGCAGTTCTATAAACACATATTACAAAGGAATGCTGGGAGTCCTAGAAATACATATTACAAAGGAATGCTGGCAGTTCTAGAAATACATATTACAAAGGAATGCTGGCAGTCCTAGAAACACATATTACAAAGGAATGCTGGCAGTTCTAGAAATACATATTACAAAGGAATGCTGGCAGTTCTATAAACACATATTACAAAGGAATGCTGGCAGTTCTAGAAATACATATTACAAAGGAATGCTGGCAGTCCTAGAAACACATATTACAAAGGAATGCTGGCAGTTCTAGAAATACATATTACAAAGGAATGCTGGCAGTTCTAGAAATACATATTACAAAGGAATGTTGGCAGTTCTAGAAATACATATTACAAAGGAATGCTGGCAGTCCTAGAAACACATATTACAAAGGAATGCTGGCAGTTCTAGAAATACATATTACAAAGGAATGCTGGCAGTTCTATAAACACATATTACAAAGGAGTGCTGGCAGTTCTAGAAATACATATTACAAAGGAATGCTGGCAGTTCTAGAAACACATATTACAAAGGAATGCTGGCAGTTCTAGAAATACATATTACAAAGGAATGCTGGGAGTCCTAGAAACACATATTATAAAGGAATGCTGGCAGTTCTATAAACACATATTACAAAGGAATGCTGGGAGTCCTAGAAATACATATTACAAAGGAATGCTGGCAGTTCTAGAAATACATATTACAAAGGAATGCTGGCAGTCCTAGAAACACATATTACAAAGGAATGCTGGCAGTTCTAGAAATACATATTACAAAGGAATGCTGGCAGTTCTATAAACACATATTACAAAGGAGTGCTGGCAGTTCTAGAAATACATATTACAAAGGAATGCTGGCAGTCCTAGAAACACATATTACAAAGGAATGCTGGCAGTTCTAGAAATACATATTACAAAGGAATGCTGGCAGTTCTAGAAATACATATTACAAAGGAATGTTGGCAGTTCTAGAAATACACATTACAAAGGAATGCTGGCAGTCCTAGAAACACATATTACAAAGGAATGCTGGCAGTTCTAGAAATACATATTACAAAGGAATGCTGGCAGTTCTATAAACACATATTACAAAGGAGTGCTGGCAGTTCTAGAAATACATATTACAAAAGAATGCTGGCAGTTCTAGAAATACATATTACAAAGGAATGCTGGCAGTTCTAGAAATACATATTACAAAGGAATGTTGGCAGTTCTAGAAATACACATTACAAAGGAATGCTGGCAGTCCTAGAAACACATATTACAAAGGAATGCTGGCAGTTCTAGAAATACATATTACAAAGGAATGCTGGCAGTCCTATAAACACATATTACAAAGGAGTGCTGGCAGTTCTAGAAATACATATTACAAAGGAATGCTGGCAGTCTAGAAACACATATTACAAAGGAATGCTTCCAGTTCTATAAACACATATTACAAAGGAATGCTGGGAGGAATAGAAATAAATATTACAAAGGAATGCTGGGAGTCCTAGAAACACATATTACAAAGGAATGCTGACATTTCTAGAAGCACTTATTAAAAAGGAAAGCTGGGAGTGCTAGAAACACTCATTACAAAGGAATGCTGGGAGTCCTAGAAACACATCTTACAAAGGAATGCTGGGAGTCCTAGAAACACTTATTACAAAGGAATGCTTGGAGCCATATATTACAAAGTGGATTCCTAGAAGCCTATATCACAGAGGAATAAAGGAGTTATGTATATCATCCCACTCATGTAAGAAAAAACAATCCGTAAATAAAAATTAGTTGGACAAGCTGCAAATAGTAACTGAATGTGAAGAACAACCAATGAAAAAGCAAAGAAATGCAAGACAAGCAGATGATAGAAAATGAATGAAGTAAAAGTTGGAGGTACAGTAAACATTCTAAATATTGTTTATGGATTAACTAAAGTAATTTTGACAATTTTTTTATATCTTTGCTTCTATTCAGTTGTCTTATGATGAACTTACATGAGATTATTGATATTCTATTCATTTTTCACAGTATCATTTTTATAATCTTTTCATTTAAATGTCTCACATAAGGCTTTATTCAATATGCACTAGGCATAATGATCATGCACATTACAGATTAAAGCAACTGAATTCTACTCATATGATACTGTAATATGCCAGTAACAGACATCAGCTTCTAAAGCTTTGAACACTGTTACACAGTACTGAGAGGATACACTGCAGTCCATTCTATGGACCAAGCCATATGAAACTGTCAGAGAATGGGGCATATGAAAAGAAATATGTGTAAATGGTATAAAATGTACTGTTCTACATACGATATGAACCTATATTTAGAAAAATAAGAAAACGAAGCAAGTCTAAAATAAAAATTGCACTTTTTTATCGTTAGTTTTGGCTGATACCTGATTCCCATTATAAGCAGAGCACTGTTGCAGAAGCTGATTGGCACATCATCATGAACTATTTTACTTAATAAATGTGACTGATGTTTTAAATATGCACCAGAAAAGTTAAAATATGTCAATTTAAATTAAATTTAAATTAGATTTATACAGCTAACCTTAAAAAGCACAAAATATTGTACAGTGGTGCAAGCAGAGTTTAACTGTTACCAATATGGCATTGACCCACCGCCACTGGACAAGGTTTTTCCATTATGTTTGTATAAAAAATAAACATTTTAATGGTACAGTGAACCTGACCATAGTGTCTTACTTGTGCCAGTGGTTACATGTCTCACACAGTTACACGTCACAGTTACATGTCCCACATACTTACATGTCTCACATAGTTACATGTCCCACATACTTACATGTCTCACATAGTTACATGTCCCACATAGTTACATGTCTCATATAGTTACATGTCCCACACAAAAATTGTTCATTCTTATTTACAGTTCATGCAATGAAAACTGTATCTATCTTCATATTTGGTTAATTTCCTACTTTGTGTGACCCAAACCCCCTGTATACTGGTATGTTGTGCAAAATGTATTCAAACCTCCTCCTCCCTTACCATGTTAAGTCTCATGATAGCTGGTGTTCCTCACTAGTTATTTGTAATGGTCAAGATACTCTAGCTGAGGGTTGCATGAGGGCATTTTCGATGGCCCAAGGGCAGCACCAATCAATTTTGCAGGCCACAGGATACGGCTTGACGGACCAGATGCGGCCCATGGGCCATGTGTTTGAGACCCCCTGCTTTATCTAATATACTTCTTCAAAACTATATTTTGAGGATGAAATAGTCACTTTATGATGAAATGGTCACTTTAATGCCTGTGTACTGCATCACATTTTGGGCATCATTATGTAGTGGTTACTTTTGGTACCTGTACACTAAATTTCACTTGGAAATCTGAATATCTAGAATATTTTCACTTCATTTACTTGCTGCATAATCTTTTATGAAATTAAGGTACACTATTTTTGGGGGGTGGAGCTTCACCTGGTATTGGGATCAAGGCAAAGAGTTGCATTATCTCAGATACTCCAGCTTCAACTTCCACAGCAAAATTATTTTGTACTTATGCAATGAGACGTAGTACATGTAGCACTTAAGTCTTCAACATTCATATCAACACTAGTGTTCACAGATGAAGAACTTACATAAAATGAAGTTTTCTATTACAGTACATGCTTTTACATTGTTTTTTCACACTGAAAAGTATTGCATTTTTGTTATAAAGCAAGATTTGTGCCAGAACCATTGGTGTTCTGAGTGTGTTATTATCTTTCCTAACAATTGGATAAATACCTACAACATTTAAAGCTGGCACGTAGCATTTGCCAGTCTTTTGTAGGTGTGTACACTCGTACAAATTTGAACCAGCAAATATTGCATTTTGTCTCAAAGATCAGTATGAGCTACCAAACTTCATTGCCCATGGATCAAAAGCCATAGGAAGCAGTCTCACAGTGACAGCTGTATGAAATGCCGTTGGTTGGTCAAATTTCATATCTAAAATCTGTCAGCTTTACATTCTGTTTGTTTTTTAAAATTAATTTATAGATTTATTTTAAATTTGAGACTTTTATGTTAATTTCTATAACAATTAAATTTTTCACTTTTTCCGTTTCAACCCAATTTTGACACAGAATTCATTAGTCATATTTTTCCTGGGCACTTTGAAAACTTGTAGTTAAGGGACATGTTGCCAAGTTAAGTTTTTGGGATCTTGAAAGTGTCTGGTTCCAAAACAACACATTACTGAACACCAACACTATACAATTTCTAACAGATGTAAAACTCATAATCTGACATGAAAATTAAATCTGATATGCTGAAAATATATGGAAAATGTGAAATGTGTATGAGTTTTAAAAAGAACTGGCACCAAATTAGTCTGAAAAGTGTTACGTGTTTAGGCTGGAATAAACAGTGACACAGAAAGAGTGAAAACAACAAGCTTTTAAAAATTTAACAAATAATTTATTTTCCTGGAAAATTCTGTAAAAGATGAAAAAAAGAGAAGAACTTATGGTTTCAAGAATCAAATCCAAAAATAATCTAAGAATAATCCACGAATTAAATTGCAAAAGTCATAGTAATAAATGTTCTAATAATTTCAAATTCAAATCCTGATGTAAAATTCAAGATGGATGATGATGATGTATGCTGTAGTCAGTACTGTGCTTATCTACAGTTCCTTGTAGAAATACAAATAATGGCACTCCGGTGTTGGAAATCCAAATTAAATTTGTAAGCAATTTCTTTCCAAAATTTCTGTGTTAGCACTCCTCAAAATGTTTCCAGAGAATAAAGAATTAATCCTTTTGAAATTCAAATGATCTGAAGAAAATTTTAGCAAAAGATCTGGCTACAACATATACTTGACATCAGTGTGAAAAGCCCAAAAACTGAGAAATCTCTCTCAAAACAAAGATTATATTGTATCATAAGATGCAGTTTCGAAATTCCCCCAAGTTGCAAAATCAGAAGGGGGGTCACATGATCATGTTTATATCACATACACAGAATATGGCCTTGATTAGACCAGCGATTTTATTCCCAGAATAAAAAGAAAACAAGTGTTTACTTCTTAACCCACACAGTCCCATCATGACCTTGACAACAACCAATCATTTTAAAATAAAATAGAACTTTGTTTACTAATTCTGAATCCAGGTCAGAATTTAGATCAACACCTGTTGTTTATAAACTAACAGTCAAGGTCAAACAATTTTCTGAAAAAGTATCACCTCTAGTGAATAAATTTACATTACAATAGCATGTAAGAAAAATAAAAATACAAACTGACAAACAAACAATTAAATTAAAATATATATATATATGTGTATATATATATATATATATATATATATATATATATATATATATATATATATATATATATATATATATATATATATATATATATATATATTAAATCAGATATATGTAACACCTTCCCCCATAAAAAAGAAAGATTTATATGATAAAGCTTTCTTTTTACCATAGACTAATACATAAGTTTTAAGAAAAACAGAAGTACTTTTATGAATTATAAACAGTGTACATGAAATAATACATTTCTATTCACAAGAAATTCAGAGATAGCCTCGACCGTAACATCTATAGGTTTAACATGTCCATGTCCCACAATATGTCCTAGAAAAGATACACTAGAACAGCAGAACTCACTTTTAGATTAATTAATTGTCAAACATGCATCTGTGAGTCTGTCAAAGAATTTCCAAATTGTTACTAAATGTTCTTTCCAGGTGTCGTTGTAGATGATGACATCATCGATGTAATCATCACAATTGTCTAGACCAGAGGTAATCATATTCATGAGGCACTGAAATGTACTCGGCGACCCTTTCATCCCAAACGGCATTACTTTATATTGGTAAAGTCCATCTGGAGTCACAAATGCCGAAACTTCCTTTGCTCTTTCTGTTAGCGGAATCTGCCAAAATCCCTTCAGAAGGTCAAATTTGGTGACATACTTGGCATTCCCAATCTTATCAATACAGTCATCGATTCTTGGTAATGGGAATTAATCTATTTTTGTCACACTATTCACCTTCCCATAATCAGTATACATACGGAAAGTTTTATCTGGTTTTGGAACAAGCATGCATGGTGAACTCCAATCACTTTTACTGGGCTCTATAAAATCATTCTCCAGCAAATACTGAATTTCCTTTTTCATGTATTCCTGTTTGAGAGGGTTCGTCCTTTACAGGTGTTGTTTGACAGGTTTGGAATTTACAATTTCAACGTCATGGAAAATTTTGTTTGTCCTTGTAGGAACATCTGGAAATAAGTGTTCATATTCAAATAATAACTGTTTAAGTTCATTTCTTTCATGCTCTTGCAAATGTGAAAGTTTCTGGTCCAGACCATTCCTAATTTCTGACTTCTGAAGATTTGTCACTCCAATGTCAGTAGAATCTGACGATATTCCTTCACTTAAATCTTCACTGAGTGGGACAGGTACAACTAAATTAATTGCATGTTTAACCTGGCTATCTCTTTCAATATACTGGTAGCCCTATAATTTATTTAAATCCCAGGAGCACTAATATTATTTAAATCATTCATTTTCTTCTTAAATTTGTAAGGGCCATAATATCTAAACCGAAGAAAAATTTGAAGAATGAGCAAGAGAGACAGAACTCCATTTTCACAAAACTCAAAAGTTCTCTCTGCTATAGTTCTGTCAAGCCATAATTTCACTTCTGACTTGAATTACTGAATACCAGTTTCAAGCATACTAGGCTGGAAAGTTCCAGACCTAAAATTTGACCCTTGACCCAATTGGAAAGAGTTGGGAAGGCCAAATTAAGCAAAAGACTTTATCAAAGCTTTTACTATTATTTTAGATTTTATAATCCTCAAGCGAATTGCCTCTGGAAACCTTGTTGACGCACACATAATGGTCAACAGGTATTGGTTACCTGACTTGGTCTTAGGTAAGGGACTAACACAATCTACCATAATTCTCCTGAATGGTTTGTCAAAGGCAGGAATAGGTTGTAGATGAGCCTTTGGAATTTTCTAATATGGTTTTTTTACCATTTGACAGGTATGACAAGATCTACAGTGTTTACCAACATCACTTTTGAGTTTTGGTCAAAAAAAGTGAGTTAAGATCTTGTGATAAGTTTTATTGATCCCTAAATGACCAACCATTGGAGTTTCATGGGCCAGACTAAGTATTTCCTGTCTGTAAGGTTTTGGAACTACAATCTGATAGTTCACTGAGCATTCGTCATCAGCAGGTATTTCGGGAGGTCTCCATTTTCTCATAAGAATTCCATTTTAATGAAATAACAGACAGGAACTTCCGTACCTTCAGTTTCACTAATGGCCTTCTGAAACAAACAGGAGATCTCAGGATCTTTTTCCTGTTCGACGACAAGTGATTGTCATTTATCACCCTGATTAGAATAAAGAGAATGAGTCGTTAAAAGAGGATCATTGTGATCAATACCTTCTGATTGATCCAAACAAGGAGTGAAAGTGACCTCATCAAAGGCCTGACCAATACATGTGTCCGCTAAAGGAATACTGCCCTTATCAACATCATTCTCAAGAGCTTTCTTTGCCATAGCCCTGGTAACTGCACAAGCTGTAAATACATCAGGGAATTCTTTTTCAATTGGATCGACTTTCTGATCTAAGCAAGGCTTGTCAGTTACAAGAGGATTAACCACAACCTTGTCTCCAGCTAGGTCATTGCCTAGTAATAAATGAATGCCCTCAACGGGTAAAACAGAGACCATTCCGACTGTCACGGGTCCTGAAACTAAGTCTGATGACAAATATTTACACAATGGAGAGGAACATTAACAAAGCCGCACTCTACTCCCTGAATAAGAACACTCTCATTAGAAGAAGACTTCTCAGAAAAAGGCAAAATACCCGACAATAAAAGACTCTGCGAAGCTCCTGTGTCCCTTAAAATTTTAATTGGGATAGGATTGTCCGAATCATCCAAGAACGGTATAGAACCCTTCGATATGAATGGTTCATAATTCTCCATAATCAAATCAGACCCAACCAATGTATTGCTTTCAGTACATGACCGTGACCTTGACCTCTTAGAAATAAAAGCATTTGGAATAGGTCTGTTTTGATTCTGGTGCCTATTTTTCAGTTTGTAGCAATCAGAAATAGCGTGTCCTTTTATCTTGCAATAGGTACACGTAGGAAGAGACAAGGATCTTGAATCAAGCTTCTCCGAAGTTTGATTTTTAGAAGTTGTTCCAGTTTGAGTTTTAGAAGGGCTTGTATTATTAGGACAGAAATTTTTAGTACAAGTAACAAGATTGAAAATTCCTCTAAATTGTACTAAGAGTAAGTTTTTATTAAATTGTATTAGAAGTAAATTGATAAATTATATTGGAAGCAATTTTCTACTAAAATATATAGAGATTGAATCCATTTATTTGTGTTACAATTATATACTACTATTCAACAATGATTACGCTATTATGATCAAGTACGAACCGTCTTATACAAAACATTATTTGAATCTCAGACTCAGCACAAAAAGGAGTACATTCATTAGGTTACGTAAATAGTGAACTAGACAGATTCCAAAGATTCCTATGGATGGCAAATGTGCTGATCTTGCAGAAGTACTTACGTAATAATGTACATAGACCTATATAATAATCTGTAAAAGACTACGAAGCCTCACTTTGAGATTCTGGCCTTCGCAAGGAGCTAGGAGCGCGCCATATTTGGCGTTGTCTTAAGAAACGGGTATAAAAAGCCCCAGCCACGGGCTGACATCAGTTTTGCTGGCCAGAAGCTCAAACAGGCTTTGTCTTTGCAGGTAAGATAACCGTCTATGTACAATTTTTCATAGTATAAGACTTTTTAGTGTTATAAGAATTTTTAGTGTTAAGATGCTAACCTAACATCAGTATGTTTAAACATTAGATTATTTTAATATTTCTTTGATATTCTTTAATATAATGTAACGGAAAGTTTAATTGTTTGAATAACTTATATTTACTTATAACTATATTATTGATTATAGTAAAAGCAACGTTCGTTACCAACTTCATACTCAGTAATAGTTAATTTAGAAATAAAATACTCTTGAATAATAGAGTTTATTATATTGACTTTTTAGAATAAATTCAGTAAAATATATTTCAATTACGGTATTAGTCTGAAATATTGAATTTTAGATTCTTTTGCTATCGTGAATTTATTCGATATTTAATTATCTGTATTACATTCTTATGGGCAGATATTATACAAGTATGATGTTGGTAAGTGAAAGAATATCGTAGTTTTATATGTATTTCTTATATCCGAAAATTGAGCTTGTTGTAGTTTGATATTGAAATGTAAGTTTATATGTTGAGTATTTCAATAAAGTTTTGCTGGCCAGAAGCTCAAACAGGCTTTGTCTTTGCAGCTCGATCCCGAGTACCTTCAATTCCCCAAGAATGTAGTCACGTCTTAACCATCGAGTGACACTTACATCAAATGACTTGAACTTCCTTTCTTCTCTCTCTCTCTCTCTGAATTGAGAACGGATTGACTTAGAGTTTACGAAGCAAAACACTTCGTAAAAGTATTAGTCTGAAATACTTTTGTGCCAGAAGACTGTTGAGTAGAAGTCTTATTTACAAAAGAAACTTTATGAGTTAAAGAATACTCATCAGCAACACAAGCAGCATTTTCCAAAGTTTAAATCTGATGCTCGTCAAGATAAGACTTAATGTCACTATGGACACAGTTTTTGAAATCTTCAAGTAATACAAGTTGTTTGAGACTTTCATAAACTCGCTCAACTTTCTTGGCTAAGCACCATCTATCAAATAATTGCTCTTTTTCTCTAGCAAATTCGACATGAGTTTGTCCAGCTTCTTTTCTATAGTTTCTGAATTTTTGCCGATAAGCTTCAGGGACTAACTCATGACCCATTAGGATGTATTCTTTAACCACATCATAGTCACCACTTTGGTGAACTGACAGTGAATTATAAATATCACTAGCCTTACCAGTGAGTACGCTTTGTAATAACTGAGTCCAATGCTCCCTTGGCTATTTCAAATTTTCATCAACTTTTTCAAAACGAATACAATATTTGTCTACTTCTCTATCTCTGAAAGGGGGCACTAACCTAATGTTCTTTGCAAGATCAAAACTTAAATTTAAATTTGAAGTATGAATGTGTTTTTCACTTGCCAGTTCCATTTATTTCATTTTACATTGATATTCCCTCTCTTTCTTCCTTATCTAATTGCATTTGTTTTTCTTGTAACTGCATTTGCTTTCTTGTCACTGCATTTGTCTTTCTTTCTCTTTTTCTTCTGCTTGCAAATGCATTTGTTTTTCTTTCTCTTTCCTGTCTCTCTCTCTCTCCTCTTTTTCATATTGTAACTGCAATTGTTTTTCTTGCATTTCTTTTTCCTTTTCTTCTGCTTGTAATTTCATTTGTTCGTTTTCTTTCTCTAATTTCAGTTGTTCTTTCTCTTTCCCCAAGTGGAAGTGCACAGCCTGAATAAGTGGGTAATGTGGTCACAACCCATGTTTTCAAAACCCAGAAACTGAACCCTTGACCTCAGTAACTTTCAATCTGCTGTTGTGACGTAAATATGCTGGACAAGTGCAGTCAGTTCTTGGTTTGTTTAATGGTCCATGACGTCACTGCCACCCCTAATGTAATTGCAACAATGTTCTGAGGTCAGTTTGGAGAAATATAGGTATATAATACATTAACAAGTTAATGGTGGTCCGACACCATATCCTAACATGTATATTTATATGTATAGTCCATTTGATGTCAACCTGCATTGCATGTAGACATTTTAAAACGTCTTACGTAACATTATTCTTTGAGCGATTAAATTCACAAGATTTCTATCTGGGCAATTTGGCAATAACTTTGTGTGTTTAAATTCACGAGATCTGTATCTGGACAATTTGGCAATAACTTGTTGTGATTAAATTCACAGGATCTGTCAGACCCAGCCCTGGGGCAAGACGAACTAGGCAACCGCCTTAGACCCCGCGCTTTCAGGCAGTGCAGGAATGGAATCCAACCCGGAACCTTAATAGACTCAAGGGGTGGTAGTACAATCCGAAATTCCAAGCAAGGTTGATAGAAATCAGGCCCACTGTCAGCCCGGGCAAAGGGAAGAGAGTACATCAACTGAGCTTTAGATTGGGATAAGCAGACTTGATGAACAAAACAGAGAGTAACCCTGACTAAATTTATATTATCTGCATTATTGTTTTCATACAAGGAAACTACAACACTGGTGGGATGGACAGGGGAAACCCACACCAAAACATATTTTTAGAAAAACAGGGTGTCACTTCTAAGTTCTAACCAGCAAGACATGCTGGGATGGAGCTAAGGAGTGTCAACAATTGGGATCTGTGTCTGTGCAATTTGGTAATAACTTTGTGTGATTAAATTCATGGGATCTGTATCTGGGTAAGTTGGCAACAACTTTAAATAGCGAAGCCTTAGGCATGTAATAAATAACACTGAGACGTCCATTTTTCACTACAGTAGGAATTTTAGGTCACTGCCTCTTTCCATGGTCAGCTTTTAAGTACACATTCAAAATCAAAATCCATACCTGTCAAGTCTCACGCACACGCACGTTTTACAGAAACCATGCTCATACGCACATCGTGATTCTTATTAAAATTCAATATTGTATTTTTAATCTAATGATTTTATAGTTTCCTCTCTCAGCTAAATGTCCACGTTTGTGCTGCAGGCCCCCCCCCCCCATATCATATTCATCTTCCAATTAAGTGCATAACTTCTGACACATAAGAACCCTTGACAGTTCCACAAAATCCCGCACCTGCTCAACAATTATAAAATAGTCCTGCCTTAATATTATTATTTACCTGCTTAAACGACTCACTGACACCTAATTTCTTTTTAGCAATTTTCTTTCTTTCAGTATAAACTAATAAATGAAATAAGTTTGGCGACGTCCTTAAGCTTCTTAGGAAGTTAATGTTTATGTGTCTTTTTTTTTTTCTAGCCTTATTCCATTACTCCAACAAAAACAATATAGTAATATTAACCATTTCAACTCTTAAAGTCCAATTTCAGTGATCAAGCTTGTCGTCCCGTACCCTCCAGCTGGCTTGCGTATTCAAACAGCGCCGTATAAAATGTACCGTGATTAATACAACCATAGATTGTTCATGGTAAATCTCAGCCAACATGCCTATTTATCAGTTGTCCGTAAGCTTTTTTCACGCAGTTGAGTTCTCTTTTCTTCCAAATCAACAATATCCGCCAAAATGTGAACCAAACAAGGCAACTATCCTGACCCAGACTAAGATTTTACTCCCAACCCAGTAGTTAATGGAAAAAAGACACACACACACACACGGAAATGTACACGGACAAATACCCGTCAAAATGTGAACCAAACAAGGCAAATATCTTTACCCAGGCTAAGGTTTTACTCCCAACCCAGTAGTTAATGGAAAAACGACACACACACACACAGATGGAAATGTACATGGGCAATTATATATATATATATATATATATATATATATATATATATATATATATATATATATATATATATATATATCAGTTTTTGTATTTATTTTTGTACCACAAAGTGTTCATGTAATGAAACGAAACCTTGAAAACTTGCGTGTCACTTTCATAACGCACGTGTCCCGTTACATTGTACTTACTTGCTAGGATGATTGAACATGACACTGGATGTTTCCACTCGTCCTCAATCTCAAACGTATATCCCATATGTTGGAAGTTCTTGTCTACATTGAAACAGACGCAACTCTCAAGAACTTGTCAATCCCACTCTGACACAGTAGTCCTGTGATATGAAGAAGAAAATTTTTTTTTCAGCGGTTCTGCTCTGTCAGTTACAACCAACCTGTGCCTCTTTTCTCTTGTTTACTCGAATAAAAAGATAGTTGTAAAGATATATCAGGTCTCATCTCTCGCTCCGTCTCTAGCTCTTTAGGTTGGTCAGGGATCTGAAAAGATCTGTCTGTTTTTGCAGGGTGTTCAGCTGATATGCGATATTGACCCAGTATTTACACGCATCGTAAGCGTTGTCCTTACCTGCTATACAGATCCGTTTATACCAGGCCTACATGCATAAGATAGTGTTTGACAGTTTAATTTATTATTTAGCGGATAGACTTGTGCTTGTGTCGTTGGAGTGTGATTGTATGTAGCGGACGTGTGTTGAATTTTAATTATTCTGAAGTCGAGGGAGTGAATCTTCTCTGGTTTTACAATTGATCGCTGCCGCACGTGGCGTGTGCCGCTGGTGAAATTATTACATTGGCGTAACTGTGACGAAAACTTCTGTACAGTTTAGAAGTATGTATATGGCAATATATCTTTCCTATTTTATCGCCTGCTGTTGATATAACAGAACGGGCAGCGACTCAGGTATAATGTAACAAAAGTGACAAGAGCTGCTCTCTGGCGACGGTATGGGTTTATTCACTTATTTTTTCTCTGGGCCAGTACTTCTCCATGTGTCTATTTTGATGGTAGTTTTGTCTACTTTTTCCATTCAATATACCATCGGAATCGGACAGAAAAAGAGCGAAACAGTAAACAAAGAATTGGACGATGAAGGGAGAATGTCTACGTCTGAATTTATATACCTCGCGCACATAGCATCAAGGATTTCCATTGAGATTATACAGAATCCCAAGGTAGGTAGTTTTGTCATTTAGGCAACACCTGTCCATATTGTCTTTCATTTTCTGTTCGCCTTAACAACCCAAACTCTACATACATACATACATATACATACGTACATACAGACAGACAGACAGACAGACATGCATGCATGCATGCATACGAAGGTATGGATGCCCCCTAAGCCAAACCTTGCACTTAATTGCACGTATTATACATCAGACTTTGTAAATTCACTTACGTATCGAGACAAGACTTGATATGAGTGGATGTCGAGAGTAGACTTGATATGAGTGGATGTCGAGGCTAGACTTGATATGAGTGGATGTCGAGGCTAGACTTGATATGAATGGTTGTCGAGGCTAGACATGATATGAGTGGATGTCGAGGTTAGACTTGATATGAGTGGATGTCGAGACTAGACTTGATATGAGTGGATGTCGAGGCTAGACTTGATATGAGTGGATGTCGAGGATAGACTTGATATGAGTGGATGTCGAGGCTGGAGTTGATATAAGTGGATGTCGAGGCTAGACTTGATATGAGTGGACATTTCGTGGTTCATTAAGTCATGTGGATATTTTAAATTAAGAGTTGTAATTATATATTTAAGATTTGTTGTTAGAGCTTTTAAAATTCACATTTTACGACAGGTGATTGCTTCACAAAAAGATGACCTTAAAGGCAGGTTCACCAAAATGTATCAACATAGTGATTATTCTTATCTTTCGGCATGTATGTATGTTAATGACAATGGTAATCCTTTCACTTGAAAAAAATAAATATATGTAGTCTGTTAGATTACATTTATGTATTATCTTGAAAAAATATATATGTAGTCTGTTGGATTCCATTAATTTATTATCTTGAAAAAGATATATATGTAGTCTGTTGGATTACATTTATATATTATCTTGAGAAAAAAAAATGTAGTCTGTTGGGTTACATTTATTTATTATCTGGATATATATATATATATATATATATATATATATATATATATATATATATATATATATATATATATATATATAGACTGTTGGATTCCATTAATTTATTATCTTTAAAAAAAATTTAGTCTCTTGGATTACATTTATTTATTATCTTGAAAAAAAAATATATGTAGTCTGTTGGATTCAATTTATTTTTTATCTCAATCGGTGTCATTTATTTTTAAGCAATGCTATTTTGAATGTGTCCTCCACAATGAAGTAAGTAGTTTTATTCACTCAGACATCAGTAGGAAAGAGCAACCCTTTAAACAACTTTCGGGGTACTCGGTGTGACTTTATTAGTTTACGTTATCAAACATTACATATGATACGGCTGAATTAATCGAAGGCAGATTTTGCATGGGTAGGATAATGAGAAGCTAAGGGAAGACGAAATTCTTAATAATCCTTACACACGTTGTCGACAGAAAGATTGTATATAGATGGTCAGGTTACCTGGATGTGTTTGAAGTACTACCTTGCCCTTACAGCAGGCATGTGCAGCTGCCTCTAGGGCGCTGGCCAGGTAAACGATGTTTAAAACTACACCCTGTGATGCAAATAAAGTAAAGAAAAAAATAGAAGAAAAAAAAAAACAGGTCACGGCTGCACATTCCTACTCTTCAGCTACATGTTCATTAATGAAATTCCATTTTCCCGTGATTCATTGATTCTGAAAGAATGGCACACTTCATTGCACTCTCATCTTAATTTGATACTTGTTTCTAATCACATAACACAGGGGCAACAAAAGACATATTAAACAATCTGCCCACAAGTTTCTTTTCCCATCGTTCATGACACCCCCACCCCCCGACATAATTTACTAATTTTAACCTTTGGTTGGATGCTGTTTTGATTACTATTTGTTCTATATTATTTTATGTTCATCCACAACGTTTTAAACACAACAGTTACGTAAAAATCATAATCAGCACCAAAAGCAAAGAATGAACAGAAATGTAAGTTACACATTGTAACTACTGCCTGTTTTTTCTTTATTGATGTTATTCTTCTCGAGATTCATTCTTTCCTCAAGTTTTGGACCAACATATAGAAACAAAATCTATTTTCAATGCGAACAGTCGGTGAGAATTACATCCATCAACTACAAGCGAGCTGTTAATGAGATTTCAAGTATTTCGCTTAATTGTTGCATCGCTCCGGTGGCCGAAATGGTTAGAGCATCCGCCTCTGATGAGGGAGGTTGCGGGTTCAAACCACGGACGAGTCATGCCAAAGACTTATGAAAATGGTACTTAAAGCTGCCTCGCTTTGCGCTCAGCGTTAAGAGGTTTGTGTTAGGACTGGAGGCCTGGTGTCAGGATAATGTGACTAGGTGGGACATGATGCTACATGTCTGCGGCATGATGCCCCAGTGCTAGACATCACTATAAACTGCCACACTGCAGACATGGTAGTGATATGACTGCAAAATTGTTAAAGCTACGTTAAATAATACAAATCTTAATTGTTGACTCCAAGCAGTTTAATATTCGTTATCCCGTGGTCATGTAGCTATAATGAACTATTTCTAATTGCGGTCGTGCGACGGGTGTGTGTCTGATCACTTTTCAGTAATAAGTAAAGAAACTCCATTCATTCATAATACATTGTGTAAGGTAAGTGATTAGGAACAGGTTTCTTTTCCCGTTGTAAAACTACATGTAGGTGAACAGACCTTTTTTCATGTTGTAAGCTAAACGCAGGTAATGAGCGTTTAGTTATAATTCATTCTGATTCAAGGCTATTGACAACATTCGTGTAGGGCAAGCATGTTTACTTTACCTGATTTAATAATATACAATATAAAATTTAGAAAATTAAATATTGCACATATATCGATGATGTGGGTGTATATATCGGACTAAATCTAGTGAAAAGCTTCTGTGGTAGGGTTGACCTATTTTTGTTCTCAATATGGAAACCTGAGTTTATTTTCTGTAAAACAAAAGGGGGAGGGGGATATCCCATGCACAAGAACAAATGTAACTTTTTTTTATGAATGATAAAACTGAACATATGTATTGCGGAATGTTGTAAAAAGCTATTGAAAGTTTCACACACACACACACACACACACACACACACACACATGAATGCCTGTGTGGAGCGAGTGTAAATTGTTATAAAACGAGATGATTAGCTGTATTCGTATATAACACTGGGGACTGTTTTAAGAGTGTGTTGCAGCATTTATAGTTGATCAGAAGACACGAATTCAAACGACGAGTAAACTGTAGTAAATTGTAATTCATGGATTGATACTATAACAAAATAACAAACACAATACCATATTTGTCTTAGAGATAATGACTTTACCAGACCAGATTTAAAATAAATTACACGCAAAAAGTGTCGTTGCAGTTGGTTAAAGCTTCGTGTTCGAAGTGTCATAACGAAAGAGCAGCAAAAGGGGTGTGTGGCCGTGTCTCTTAGATTTCTTCTTTAAGAAGAAAATGGCTCCTCGAAAGCCTTTCAAGTTTTATGTATCACTTTGACAAAATGCGAAATATCTTGGCTTCAGACCAGATTAAATGGGATCAGGTGAAATGCATAACAGTCAGGAAACGGAATAATTATTTTTTTCTTGGCACTCTAAAAATATGTACATGCCATTACTCAGGGTATTTACAGAAACCGATATCGTAATAAACTCGTGTCTCTTTACAGCGTTTTGTGTTTTGTCCATGTTGCTTATGCGCCAAACTGCCTGCACGCACAATTAAGTTTAAGCCGTTAAAGTGATGTCTTTTTTATACAGAAGTTCATATCTATTTTATAACTTGTTTAGGGCTGACCTAACATTAAATAACATTCAGTCGAATGGTGTAGGGAACAAAGAAGGATTTAATATGTATTGTATGCATTAAATTTGTTAACACGTTTATCAGACCAATCAGCGGCGCGATTGTTTTGAAAGAATCCCGCAGCGACCCAGGTTAAACTAATAACAAAACGGTATGTAGTTGCAGACACCTGAGTATCGACAGGTTTTGTTTGTAAAATACAGCCGAGCTTTTGAGTCAGATTTGCACCTTTTCTTATCTGATTGAAGAACAAAGGTGTGCGATAGCGGTTTAGACAAACATATTACGGTGCACAATCATCCCAGACCATGTTTGGTTGCAAAAAGGCAAAGCCAATAATAGCATATTATCAGCTTGAACGGTTGTATTCTACACCCAGTTTGAATCTGAAAAAGGTAAAACACCATGAAAAGCAATCAAGAGAAAATGTTTGACTTCAAACTGCATCAGGAGATAACAGGCGGGCTTTGTCCCTGAACCACTGACTTGAATATTTTTATTTTTATTTTTTTATTTATGTAGTCCCGTTAGCTAATTAGTGACACAAGAGCGTGCGTCAAAGGTATGCAACAAACACTGCTTGCTACAGACCTGTAAAACATACAGACACGTTATGTAGATAATTCGGATAAATATATCATTGCTCGTACGGCGAATGCTAGGTCACATGACATTTGAAATCGGCTTATAGTCAGGATGTTACCTCTGTATCAGACGATTCAATGCCATGTATATGAGATTGTTACTGTTTAAACTTTGAACCAATCAAGCATTTTTTCGTAACATACGTGATGTCCGCTAGAAACCATGTCTCCTCTGAAGCGATTCGCCCCCTGTACAGAGTGATAGGCCTTTCTGTTATATCGTCTATAAGATGTTTTTGTACCAAGCATTACACACAAAGTTGATCGGATAATTTTTGAGGCACTGTTCTTTATACTTTACGATGGAAAAACTATTAAAAGTATTCAGCAGGAACAGACAGAAACGCAAATCTTTATGCGAATATTTTTTATTACATATATTCATACGTTGAAAATAAATGTCTAAATGTTTTATCAAGTATTACGACTCTATATCTTAAACTATGTAACAGAACGAAGCTAAACTGACAAATTTAGCAAATTAACAAATAATTTATTATTATAAGTAACAAAGTAAAAATGTGAGAGAAACGTGCGGTTTTATGAATTAAATCCCAAATAATCTTTAATGTTCACGATTATAGACTGTTCTGACTGAATTCCAATATTCTTCAATGTTCTGATGTACCAAGTCTTGAACGTACAGATGTACCAATACTCTTGAATGTCCTGATGTACCACAGTGGTGTAATCCAGAAAGTCTTTAAATGGGTTCACAAGAATTCCAAAATAATGTGTTAGTCCAGAAGTCAATGATCATGTTGCAATTCCAATGAATAATGTTAATAAATAATTCCTCTAACAGGAATTAACAAGTTTGTTTACTAAACACCTCATTATACATATTTCACTTTACCTACGACGGGTGCCCCGAGTGGCCGAGTGGTCTAAAGCGCTGAAAGATTATTTGGGATTTAATTCATAAAACCGCACGTTTCTCTCACATTTTTACTTTGTTACTTATAATAATAAATTATTTGGTAATTTGCTAATTTTGTCAGTTTAGCTTCGTTCTGTTACATAGTTTAAAATATAGAGTCGTAATACTTGATGAAACATTTAGACATTTATTTTCAACGTATGAATATATGTATAAAAAAAAATTGCATAAAGATTGGCGTTTGTCTGTTCGGGTTCAGCCAATGTGGGTATGTAAGAGTAGCTTCTCGTGGGTCGGTGATTCTTTCTGGTGTTTTTCCGGGTTCTTCCTCCACCTTGATGCTGGCCGCCATGTGATGAAAAAAAAAAACACTACAACAACAACAACAACATACGATGCAAATAGTATAATCTAGACAACTAATGGAAAATTCCACTAACTAGTAAACACGGTTAGGCTTTGAACTGAAATATTAGTAAATATCTTGTTTATCACTTACAATCATGACAAAAGTCAGGTATGCAAAAACTATATCCACAATCTTCAAGCGTGGGCAAAAGTCAAGAACAATATAAATCAGATATAAATGAACATTTAACATCTTGAAACATTCCAGGTTTTTCGTATATTCTTGAAGAGTAATTTGTACCAGCTATGGAACTTTGACATAAAGATTTACATAGAAAAAAAATCATCTTCCCACGCCCCGTTTGTCTCTCTCTCTCTCTCTCTTAAAAGTTATGCCATTCTAGAAATAATGTCAGCTGGGCCGTAGTCAGATATTTACCGAATAGCCAAGAGC
This sequence comes from Sinohyriopsis cumingii, assembly GCA_028554795.2. Taxonomy (NCBI): domain Eukaryota; kingdom Metazoa; phylum Mollusca; class Bivalvia; order Unionida; family Unionidae; genus Sinohyriopsis; species Sinohyriopsis cumingii. The sequence continues at coordinate 29,233,319 of CM068828.1, forward strand.
AATTGTTAAATAATTATGAGACTATAGCTTGCTTTTTATTAAAAGCCATCCTTTCCTAATGTAAATAAAAACAAGACGTTGGAAAGACAAGAAAAAAAAAACAAAAAAAAAAACAACAAACAACAACAAAACAAATCCTGATGATTACTCCCGTTATTGGATGAATCACTAATCAGTACGTGTGTACTGGGGTGAGTGTGCAGGGATATGAGATATATAAGACTACACTTGGTAGCTCTGTTATACCTGAATTTAATATTCACCTACATCACTCCAACGTGTGTGCGCTGGGGGACGAAGGATGCACGCACAGGTGAGATTTGTCCGAGTACTTTAATGTTGGTATTCTATATTTACCAACATCACTCCAGTCGACGCTCTCATGAATGGCAAATTACAAGTTATTACCACCGGATAGATTTGAGTGTTTGACTTCCAATATTTGCTTGCTTTATCAATATTTGTTTTCCCCTCTTTTCCCAAGTTAACCATATCGACAGATCTCGATACGCTTCTACATGCCTGCAAAGTAAACGCACATGTAGTTACATGCTTAATTTTAAAAGATGTGCTTCTATCGCACTCTTAAATAACTTGTGGCCTGGCCCTTGCTGCAGGGTATGACCAGTTGCCGGCATCGATTATAACTACTCACGCTTTCATCTGCAATAATATATTCTATCCTCATATGTTGTCGAACTCTTGTTTGCTATGAGTGCCTGTTCCACAACACGGCTTTCATGGCAGACAGCTTGACAAAGAGTTTCTGTCAGTGAAAATAGGCCAGGTTAAGGCATCTTCGCTAGACAATGTTCTGTTATGATAAGCTATCTACAGATAGGTTAAGATATCGGAACCTTGGCTAGCGAAGATGAGGTTAAGGGCGCTAATTAAAATTCTTAGGAGCACAATAAGATTGAAAATTAAATATCTTTCAATGCTTAAAATTAAATATTTTTCAATGCTTAAAATCTCAAGACCAAACACGTCCAGCAAGATATGACCATCCTTTATGTATACTTCTCTATATAATAATAATAATAATAATAATAATAATAATAATAATAAACACCGAGACAATGCTTTTTTGTTTTAAAGATTCACAAGCTTGAACATTTACCACCCATTTCACACCTGTTGGGAATTCATGGATGCTTTCATCACTGGGGTTCCTAAGCCAAGCCAAACAGACAGTGCATTAGTTGAACCCTTTCCACGTCTCGTTTAAGTTAAGATGATCAGTTTGGGAAAAGGCGGTTTCTCTTTATTTCATTATCAACCAATTTTGGCCTCGCAAAAGCTCGTATTAATTTATGTTTGTGTTTGCTGGACCCAGCCTAAATCTGCAAGCCAATATCGTAAGCCGGTAACTAGTCATGTCGTGGTGTGCATAGTAGGAAACCAGCCTAATGAACGCGATGCTTCATCATGAAACATATAATAAATCTTTTTTTCACGATTAGTTAGTGACGTAATTCGCACAACAGTGACGCTATTTCCATAACAGCTTTTGAACCGCGGTGATTATAATTAGACTTCGGCTTAACAAAATTAGTATTACATTTTAAAACAACAATTTATTTTTAAGTTAAGATGAGTAATGTGCATAAATGACTTGTATGACTGTTACTATGGTGGCGCTCTAGATTTTCGTATTTTGCATAGGGATTTTAAAGAAAAAGAATTTCCCCAGTTTTCCTCACTGGTTATACTGGCTTTATAAAAGAGAGCCTTGTATATCTTAGGTATTGTTCAAAGAACTTTCAGTTCCCTTTGTTTTGATGCAAGGTTGATGTGTGGAAAATGGTTTATAGAGGATACAGCTTAGCTTTAATTCAGGTGTGCATCTTTTAAAAATGCTAGCTCCACTTGGTCATTTTCACTTCCTAGACTTCAGAGGTGAATTGTAAAGAAAAAGAGTCGATATATTTTTTTTTTCTCCATATTATATTTGGTAATTCATTCATCGCACATTCAGAAGCTGGTATTGTCTATTTTGGCCAATTTTCCCCCTATTCTAATAACTGCAGTAGATAACGTTCTTTAGACAAATTCAGCCTGATTCTGGACCAAACGGGAGCAGTAATTTTAGTTAGCACTGTGCTTTGATCATACGCAGTTTCCACAAGTACAATATTCAAAGAAATTTCAGCCACAGTACACGAAAGTAACATTGAGGTAAACCAACATTCTCTCCATTGCGCATGTTGCAAATGTAAACAACTTAACTTTACACACGCCACTCTCAAAAGTTCATAATTTCTGTAGAGCGCCCCATAACAATCATACGCTGCATTTCGTGAAAATATGGAATCAGCCGTTCTGTTTTTCCAAAGGCAAAAACTATCCACTAAAGTATAAGTGATACAGACTATACATGCGTTCAACACCGACTATTTAAGTAGCGGGTGTCATTTTCATTTTTTTAATTTTTTTTATTATAATTTCATTCTGCATACTTTTAAATGGCAGTTATTTACTTTATTTGGATTCTCACACATCCATATTCCTTTAGAAGGTCATTATTTACACGCCTTGAGAAGTAGATGCGGCAAAATCAATGTTAAAGTACGTGGACAATGTTGGACGAGATTGACCTAAAGGTCTGATACAGTACGATCCGGACTGAATGTTGCGCTCTGCGATAAAAGAATGAAAGCTACGCATGTTGGTAAACAATTTGTACTACCCTATCTTGTGACGATTAGACTCGATGTGCTCTTTTCTTGACCCAGTTTTAGTAGCTGGTCACAATTATAAAAGTCCATCGTGATCAATAACTTTTGTCTGAAGTTTCTTAATGTCAGCTAAGGTGCAGATCATTCAGTAATCAGAATTAAATAGAATTTGGTTAAACAAAATTGGTATTAAATTTTAATACAACCATTTATATTTAATTTAAGATGAGTAAACGCGCATGACCTGAATTACTTTTATTATAGAATATGTTTCGCCTACTACACTGGTATGCAGTTGTCGTAGTCAGAGCAGCATGTCGGTATTTTATGTTGTAATCACATCGTCTGCCTTCTAATTTAAGCTGTTTAAGAAGAAAGATTAAACTTTGTAAATATTTTTACTTGAAGTGTGTTGCTTTCTACATTTGGAGTTATGTCCTCGTTGTCAAGATCGTATGCCAATCTATTAAATATATTTTATTTCATGTCTTTATACAACAATTTGTTTTGTGACACAATGATGAACCATGTTACACTTACAATTTTGAAATGTATGGAATCTCATGTATCGCAATCAAGGTTTACCTTCAAGGTCAAGGTCGCTGATAATTTTAACCCATTGTCTGCACGTTTCATTTAATGCCTAAGGGTATTCAATTAAACGTGCAGAAAACTGGTAAAAGTCTTATCAGTGACCTTGACTGGAAGATAAAATCTTGACTGTGATACATGAGCTGCCTTGCATGTAATTAATTAATACTTCCAAAGTCTCCTCAGTTCCTTTGCAGCTCTTTCTGTCTTAAAAAAAGCAAAGTGTGATTTCTTTATTGTGAAATATTGTAATCCTCCTAATATATGCACAGAACACAGTTCCATTTTTAACTTGAAATATAACTTAGAAAAAACCCACTCTCTCTTTTTTATATTTTCACCCATCTGATTGTTCTATTGGTTTTGTGAGCTTTAGTGGCACTTTGAACACATTATTTGGTGTGTCGTGCTGAGGAAATGGGAGCTAAGTGCCTTTCACAAGGACACACTGAGACAGCTGATAAAGTCTGTCCTGGGTGGGTATCGAAGCTACGACTCTTTCATTACGAGTCCGACCCTCTTCCAGTTGAACTACATCAATTAATTGTGTCTAATCTTACGCGCATTATTTTTGTCGAGCTCGTAATGCACTTTGGTAAAGCATTGTCTAATATACCTTATCAAAGTGGGAAAAACATTAGGTTTTTCATATCTCAAGGGTTATGTCTGCACTTGTTATAATTCTTATTCTAACGAAGAGAAACATCAATTATTTTAAACACCCAACCAAAGCTATAGCATGGTTTTGTGTGATGACTAAACTATAAACATTCTAAGTCTAAAATAAAGAACTTAACAAATAATCGTACAGAAAGCAAAAATGCGATTAACCTGCAATGTTTGCGTTATTTTTCTGCATGTTAATATACGAGAACAACCACACTGCACATTCCTGTTCCACAAATGATTTTCTAAACGCTAATTTCTACTTGATAACATGGATACTCTCCTGTTTTTGATAAATGACACATAACATGGATACTCTGTTACAACCATATCCTGTTTTTGATAAATGACACATAACATGGATACTCTGTTACAACCATATCCTGTTTTTGATAAATGACACATAACATGGATACTCTGTTACAACCATATCCTGTTTTTGATAAATGACACATAACATGGATACTCTGTTACAACCATATCCTGTTTTTGATAAATGACAAATAACATGGGTATTCTGTTACAGCCATATCCTGTTTTTGATAAATGACACATAACATGATACATCAAATGATAAATTTCAATAAGGATATTTGTAAACCAACAACTTAGTGACGAGTGATGTTGCTAATTTGCGCCTCAAGCAAAATTTTCATCACGCGATTATACACTATGGCCAGTATAACTGGTGGAGGAAGAAATCGGGAAAACCGCAGGAGGAACGACGGACCCACGGGGAGCTACTTACAAGCTTTCTCTCATACCCACAGCCCGAGACTCGAATCCACACTGACAGATTTGAGATGGCAGTGAGCGGTAAAGACGAGCGCTTTATACCACTCGGCCGCCCGGGGCTCCAAGTGATGAATGAAAACAACACATTGTTTGTTCGGTACAAAAGGGATAGATCTTGCTTGGGACTGCTGAAACTGTTGCCTTCAAAGAGTTTCTGAAAACATTTGCTGTACAAACATTCCCATATTTTTGATTAGCTTTCAGACCGTTGCATGTCTCGGTGTAGTGCTAGTCGTCGTCAAGTTTCTATCATGCTTTAAACAAAAAAGTTAATGTGTATTGTAGAAGCCATTCGTTACATCATGCTGTGAGTTTTGTATACCTTGTATTGGATGGTGTCACGCAAACAGTACTAAGTTTAGCGTCAATTCATACTCTTTTCAAACTTAACCGGAAGCTGCTATCTAATGCGGGGGTGAAAGTACAAGACACAACTGTTTTTTTGGTGCTGTGAGAAAACGATTCTTATGTTCGCATTGTTGAAGATATGTTGTGATTTATTCATGTATGTCCGATTATTTGTCCACGCGTCCGTCTGTCACACATTATGCATCTTAAAATGAACTCTATCTACACAAGTTGAAAAGTGATTATATTTTTATGATGTTTCACGAGGATAAGCAAAGGTAAATGACGATTTTGGATCCTTGATGTAACCAACGTGGGAGGAGGAACAGATAGTGGTAGAAGGTCACGTTCCAAGTAATATGAACTCTTCCTTGTGCCCAGAACTCCAACTGCGCCGACTAAGAAAATCGTGTTTCGCACAAGAGTTCGTGTGGGTAAGAAGGAGTCAACGAATATATCAGAATTTGGATGCAGCCATTGAATGATGAGAAAGGCAAGAGTAACATTTGCAATAGTAGTACAAGGTCTTCATTGCAAGCTGAAAACCATCTACACCGACTGAGGGAGGGTGGCCATGTTTGGTATGATATTTTACGATGACAGGTAGATGACGACCAAGGTTTTGGATCGTGGATGCTGTTCTCGGGTAGGAGTGATAGGGAATCTCTCTTTTAAACTAAACTCCATGTACACAAATTGCGGGAGGCTGATCATGATTAGTATAGTATTTCATGAAGACAAGGAGATGACAAATGAAGATTCGAATCCTAAATGCAACCCTGTGTATGGGAGGTGGAACAGGGGATGGCGTTCAAAAAAAAAAATAATAAAAAAAAAAACGCGGAGATATTTGTGGTGCCTTCAATCTCTAGTTTTTGCGTACAATTGAATACAGTGTAAATTGCTAAATATCGTTGCTATAAAAAAAAATGCGATGCACACTTCGTCATATTCGAACGGTACATTCATTCAAGTAAATCAATCGAAAGAAGTTAAAATAATAGTGGACGCTTGATGCAAATGTGGCATCGGAAGGTCCGATTTTCAACATTATGTTGAATGGTAGTATTTGGAAACAGTGGGTACATATTATAAATTTTAGCTACATAGTAAAGTACACGACTTCAGTATTCAATGATTTGTGAATAAAACTCGCAAAACTATGCTTAACGTGATTTTCGAAAGAGGACATTGCCAAACAGTGATTGTAATTGCTCTCCATGTTCTGTAAGTAATTATGTATCATCTGCCGAGTCCATGTGTATATAGTTGGTGAGCTTATGGCGAAAAGAAAGTAATTTATGTATATTAAATAACACATGTCCAGATTTCATGATGTTGACCCATCCCATTTTGTTTCTGAAAAAAAATATAAAAAGAATAAATTTAAAGGAAGTTTCGTGCGTGTGGTTTCGAATAATATAGAACTCATGATAACGTGGGACATGGGTTTGTTGTGGTTGATTATGTTACCCGGTTGGTGGATATGTTGTAGTTAATTGTCTTCCTTATTAAGAAGATACCGTACACTGATATATTCATCAGGCACTCCCACTACCTGTGATATGTAAACAGAATATTGCTTATTGTTGAAAAGAGACACCCGATACTGTGCAAATATATACAGGTATAAAGAAAACCATGCCAGGTAAATGCAGTCGATATTTTCTTTCCCAGTCAAATTTGTCTTCCCAGATATCATTTCGATTGATATTTAATTGAAAAGGATGATTATATAAACCAGAAACCCTAAATTAAAAATCTCATGAATACAAATAGGGGTATATTTTGAGCATCTTTCATCCACACCTACCCCCAAACAATTTGCGTCTTGCCCAGCATATGCGTTTCCACCACTGTAGATAGAAAGTACTTGACCTGAAAGCTCTCGGCTTTGTCTCTCTGCATGGGCGCAATGCATCCGACTTGTTCCTTCTTACTCAAGATTACTTCAGCTCTTCTTATTTCATTTGCATTTACCAGGTCGCCCTCTCCCCTCCCACTCGTTCTAGATTAAGCAGGCATGTTTTCTCTTACTCATCCAAGTCAACCTCTAGCTCACCCTATGTTATCTGGCTGGGGGCCTGGGTGATCTATAAAACCAAACCAAACCGAACTTACGTAATCTCCAACTCACTCTATGATCTCTTCAGATCGTTATCTCCAGCTCTCATTATGTAGCGGTGCCACTGGTGGCTGGGTGGTGTTGGCTGGCGGATTGTACCTTCTTACAAGGTGTCCGCTTTATTTGGTTCTCGTTATCTAGGAGATGATCGCCCTTGGTATTATTGCCCGGATCGAGTAAATATTAATGTAAAGTGTGAAACTTATAGGTGGAATAAATAGAGATCTGAGCAGATATATAGAACAGAATGACACGAGCCCCCGTATATGGAAAAAATGTAATCAGTTACATAAACAACTGGGATATTACATTACATTAGGAAGATACACTTCTTTTTTAAATAAATATTTCACCGAATTTCAAACACAACTGTATTTATATAAATAGCCGATCTGTTTTAAATGATAGAATTGGTTCCTCATAGAATCGAGTGAACAATCGAAGTCATTGCCTTGTACAACTTCATAACCTGCTTATTTCCGGTTCACTCCAACTTCACTGTGGTTGTTCTTCTAGGTCCTTTCGCTTTTTTCCTTCTCCGACCTCATTACTGTTTCGCCTCTTTTTGGCCCTCAGACTTTCTGTGGGTAGGTGGATACGGAAGTACGTAGATACTTGGATCAGTAGGTACGTGGATACATCAGTAGATACTTCAGTGGATACGTCAGTGGAGCTGTTTCCCTTTGTGCTTTCAAACTTTGTTCGCTTCTACCGCCGAATTGTGTCCGTCGACTTTCTCGACATCCGGTCCCTTTGACAAATGTTTTACGATAGAATTTCTTCTAAATTCAGAGTCCCTTGTATTTTCACTCTTGCAGGAAAGCGTAGACTGATTAGATTTTTCTATGGGGGCAATTTAAAACCAAGCAATTTCGTGTGGGAACCACGCCCTTTATTTAGTGTAACGAATCAGGATTAAATATATCTACCGCCTTTTATAACAAAGCGCCAAAACTGCGCTCAGCTTGACTTCTGGAAAAACTCAACTCTGACAGTTCCAATATAAAATCGAAGTCATCCTCTTACTTCAAGTTTGTCTCATGGTTAAATAAACGAAGGATTTATTAAGAATCACTTCCTGTCCCGACAACAGACCTTAGAAAGTATTGCAGTATAGCGATTTAACAAGTACCTGTCACCATAAATCTAATTAAATATTCTCAGGTCCAAGTTAATGTGCTCTTCATAGATCGACATAAATTTGCATCCTTACACATTATAATCTATCTAGCTTGCGCTATGACAGCTACAGTTTGCCATAATGCTTCTCTTGCTTGCCCTGCGAATTCGGCAGCAATGTGATCTCACCAGCTCGTCCAATAATCTCACCAGCATCTCTTGAGATCTCGTCAGTTCGCACTTCGATATATCGCTTTCTATTACTGGTACTTTCGCTCGATCTCACTTACTTTTTGTCATAAATGTTTCGTTCCAATGTGCCGAGGGGATTTTTAATGTCATTCCTATGTGCAGGAAGAAACATACCATGTGCAGGTAAAATATCCATTTCTTTATACTGGAAAATAAAGAGTTATTGCCTGTCACCACCACAGGGGTTGTCCCCTCATCTCGGTGTGTGCATAAGCCTGCATGTAGTACTCGATATACAGACGGTGTGGCAGTAATTATTTTCTGGTTTATTGTTTCAACAATAAAGAAATTATATTTATGCTTATTAACTCATCAACACAATCAGGCATGGTCGTCCGCATGCATTTTCCCTGGAATAGGTGGGTGAGGAAGCCAGAATCAAAGGGACATGTTTCCCACCCCACCCCCGCTTCCCATGGCCTCTACCCCCCAGCGGACACCCATACAAACAGGTTATTGAGTAAAGAGGCAGTTAAGAGGCGAGTGCCTTGTCCTAGAGTACACCACGGTGGCCGACCCAGCTGAACTAATGGTAGGATTAAAACTCGTTCCCCTTCCGTCACTTGGGCCACTGAGCCACCGCGGGTCCTGCAATAATTGGTATAGTATAGTATAGACCATACTAAACTTAATAGAGATGTAAACCACGCAAAACCTAGTACAGATGTAAACCATTCTAATCTTAATATAGATGTAAACCATGCAGAACCTAGTATAGATGTAAACCATGCCAAACTTAATATAGATTTAAACTATGCAAAACCTAGTATAGATGTAAACCATGCTAAACCTAGTATAGATTTAAACCATGCAGAACCTAGTATAGATGTAAACCATGCTAAACCTAATATAGATGTAAACCATGCAGAACCTAGTATAGATGTAAACCATGCTAAACCTAATGTAGATTTAAACCATGCTAAACTTAATATAGATGTAAACCATGCAAAACCTAGTATAGATTTAAACCATGTTAAACCTGATATAGATGTAAACCATGCAAAACCTAGTACAGATGTAAACCATGCTAAACTTAATATAGATTTAAACTATGCAAAACCTAGTATAGATGTAAACCATGCTAAATCTAATATAGATTTAAACCATGCAGAACCTGATATAGATGTAAACCATGTAAAACCTAGTATAGATTTAAACCATGCAAAACTTAATATAGATGTAAACCATGTAAAACCTAGTATAGATGTAAACTATGCACAACTTAGTATAGATTTAAATCATGCAAAACCTAATATAGATGTAAACCATGCTAAACCTAATATTGATGTAAACCATGCAAAACCTAGTATAGATCTGAACCGTGCATAACCTAGTCGCTGCCGTATTTGGACTTAACCATAAATATAATCTCTTTGTTGTTCAGTTCATAACACTTGGCTGTTGCAATATGGAAATGATGGGGGTTTATGCAAGAGCTGTGTATCAAGAAGTAATATTTAAAACTCTGGGTTATCTCACGTGAGTTTATATTAGCCTCTAAATTAATACTTCCAAATAACAGATTTATATTTTCTGTACAGCAAGGAATATAATCGTTACATGCAGAATGATTAAAGCACGACTTCCGAAAACAAAAATCATCGGATTTGAGTGGTTGCATTTTTTACGACACAATTGGTACATCATCTTACGAACGATCGTTTGAATGAACGTCATTAGAACATTAAAACAGTCACTATCTTTCGATACACCATTCAAACTGAGCATGCATGTTGTTGTAACTACGGAAATGATAAAAATCGCATATTTAAATGTGAATGAACACCCATTCCACCCACCCCCAATAAATGTAAAAAGTTAAAATACTTTTACAATTGAAGGCAAAACTATAAATACTTCAAAAAGTCAACCCTCAAACCTACCTTACACGCGCAACACGTGGCTGTCAGATAAGTTTTGTAATTATCTTCCGTTATAAATGCTATAATAAAATGTGACTTTCTTTACCAATTAAAAATAATAATTCCTCGTGTATATATATATATATATATATATATATATATATATATATATATATATATATATATATATATATATAGTGCTTGTTGTCGTTTTTTGCGTAGTTTAAATTTGTTCAAATGTGGATGATGTCACAGTATGAGCTTTGAGACACCTACATTACCTTTTTATAGGGTGAAAACAGTATAGCGGTAAGATATCAGTACATTTTGGCAACACTGTAGACTTCTAGAAAGGCGGTACAGATACCTACCGATTTTAACATAAAGCCAACACTTTCAGTATAAAGATAAAACGTTTATCAGTTTACATGTGTTTACAAGTGTGGATGACATAACAGAGGTCAAAACATGTTCGTTTACAGAATAACAAACAAGAGAATATCCCTTTTAATTTGTCGCTTTCTAACAATAAATAACATATCCTGCAATGTTTTAGAAAATATAAAGATTTGCAGATTTGATTGTATAATGATAACAGAGATAAGTATCATCAATCCACGTACGGTGAGGAAAGAAAGAAAGAAGGAAAGAACAAATTAGGTATTTAATGTTAATAAATATCAAATAGTGTATTCGGATAAATTTACAGTCCAGTTCTAATATCTTGTAGACTTTATAAGGTCAATCTACAATAATTCCACAAAAACGAGATGGAATTAATCGGAAAACAAAATTCGATTACTAATAGCGCACGGTTTCTCAATGGATGAACGGACTGCTTTTTAATGTAGCATATATGAATGGCCAAACCTTGCATAGATCTGTAATCATTTACGTGTTTAAAAGAATAAAGAAAGGTTGCAAATTATTGTAAAAAAGTTTCCGTTGTCGATGAACATTCGGTTGAATTCTTGATAACGGCTAAAGACAATTTGTGAAGCGTAACATATTCTCAAGATGTTTCTGTACCATTTTAAATTGCTGACGTCAGCGACGATATAGCCTCCTTCAGGGAGTTGAGTTTTATCGGAGGCAGATCACCAAAGAACATGACAAAGAACAATATTTAAGGCATCTTTACGACGAACATGAAAATTATAGTTGCTTACACAACTAGCTGACCCTGTTGTTTTCAAACTGATGGGTGAAGGCAGAAGATATCGAATAAAAGTTTTGCGAACAAGAACTGCCTCTATACGATAAACAAGATGATATACACAGAGCTAAAAAATGATTTTGAAGACTTATTATCTGAAGAAAAGTAAAACGTATTTATTCTGTGCTTCTGAGACTTCAAGGATATGACGAATCGTTTGACAACTGGGAGCCAGCAGAAAACAATAGTCCATTAAAATAAATGAGGTGTCAATAACACACGTTGTATACAGAAAGACACGTCCTCCATCAACGATACATTTTTCTTGGACAACACTTTCACGATGGACAAATATTTTAATTCATCCATTAAACCTTTAGTCTAAAAGAATTACCACAAAATTAAGCAAAGTCATTTGAATGGGAAGACTTTGCACCATCTGGATAAAGTAAACACCAGTCCACATTTTAGAATGTGTATATATCTATATGCAGATTTTGAATACACAGTTTTCACGGAACGTTCTTTTGATAACTGTTGATGCACATTTGGAAGAAACAACAGCAGTCTCAAAATGTGACAAATGCAACTGAGATAAACTGACAGGAAATGCAGAAAGGAAGTGTTATATACCAATATACAAAGATCGTCTAAGTGAAATTAGATTAATAGGGTATTCTTTCTGTTGGCATATTTAAGTCTGCGTCAGTAGCCGTTGGTGGTGACGTTTTAGTGTTTGTTGCATCTCTTCTGGTGGCTAAATAGTCCTGTCCTGTAACGAAAGGGCCTGTCGCAAGTAGGAAAAAACGGTGTTCTGTGATGGGTGCACTAATTGGCGCACTGCTATCTGCGTTGGTGCTTGGTGTGTAGTTGGTCCAGCCATTGTTGGTCATGGTGTTCCACTCCAACCCGTAGCATACAGCGCCAGTAATGTCTGCTGCTTGCAACTGGCTCCCATTCGTCCATATTGAAATCTTTTATATCATGAGTTCAAGGTGTCCTGCTGGCCTCATGGAATTGGCAACTTCGTTGAAGAGTATGTCCTTCAGATGCGTCCATCGTACAGCCTGTGCACATGTCAGATCCAGCGTAGACGTCTCTGTTTAAAGAGTGCAGTAGTGCATGGGTAAGGACGTTAGCGTTGGTGACCTTGTCCTTCCAGGTGTTACAAAGGATGCGACGCATCAAGCTGGGTGGGGTGGGGGGTAGAAAATGTGCAGTTCCTTCCTTAGTGACTGACTTGTAGGTAGTCCGTACTTCACTGCCATACAGCAGGGTATTGAATATACATGCCTGACAGATCAGCATCAGTCTGATATTACGATAGAGAAAATGAACCAACTGGAGAAAAATCAAAACAATGTGAATGTTGGAAAACAGTAAAGAGAGACAGTGTAATTGATGAAGGCAAATTTTTCAAATACCAAGTAAAGATGAACATTGTTCAGCACGCTAATCGTTTGTATAGGAAACCTAAACGAAACAACCTTTTTACTAACATCTTTAGACTTTCATCTAACGGTAACTGTTTCCGTCGCTTTTGAATTGAATTTTCCAGTATTTTCTGTAATTAGTTGTCCATCGGTATTTGGTGTACAACTACTTCCTTTTTTCTTTCAACACTTTCCAACTCTTCTTCTGATATTTCTCATTTCATAGCATCTGATTTTTGTTGGGATCCGTGTTAGTTAAGCTGATAGAGTGTCGGATTCGTAATCCAAGGGACTCGAGTTCGGTACTCTCCCAGGCAAGCACAGGTCGGCTGCCTCAGTGTTTCATTGGGAAGGGCAATAACTTCCACTTCCTTTGCATCATATATAGTCAATAATGTGTTTTAAAAGTGCCATTGAAGCCAGACAAGCTAGTACTATTACCACTACTACTGCTGCTGCTACTGCTACTACTACTACTACTACTACTACTACAAGCTGTTGTTTTCCATATTTTTTAAAATTAATTTGCGTAGCTTCTGTATTCGAATTAACAATTTATACAAAACTTCTTCCTTCTTTCATCGTACAGTGACTATTCTTTTACTTTATAGTGAATAATACTTTTCATTGCTGGTGACCGTTCTCTGCTTTGACATTTCTGTCGTAATAATCTGTTATAATGTCTAGCTTTAACCACCTGGTCGTCAAATATTTCGTTTGTGCTTATTGTTAGAATCTAGATGTTCTCTGGTGCTTTCATTGTTTGCCATTATACATTAGCAGGTTCAAGAAAGTTTTATCTTTCATGGATTCTCTTTGTCACATTCTTGATCAGCGTCTGCCATTATATTTGAATTTGGTGTCTTGTAATGTGCAAAACATTTGATATGCAGTGTTAACAAATCACTGTTGTTATACCTACATTAAAAATCTTTGGCTAATTCTTTTAGAAAATTAGAAATTCCTACACTTTTTAATAGTGAGTTGTTTTTTAAAAGCAGCCTCCTTCCACTTCCACTAGTAATACTTTGATTTACAGATCCTAACCAGTGCTGGAGTTAGGCTTAAGCTAAACAGGTTACTGCTTAGGCCCTCTCAGGCCAATAAATCAGACCCTCACCCGTGATAATATTGACCACATATCGTTCATCAGTATCAACACATATTCAGTGGTTGATTTATCGACCAATGGGCCTTACAGTCTGAAGGGGCCTCTGAAAACTTCAGATATTTTTAAATTTGTTACAGTTTTATTATAATTTATATTTAAGTAATAATTTAACGTGTGATTATTTGCATAATAAGATAAGACAAGAATTCTCTTTATTTCAGACTACATAGTCCATTCATAAATATAGATATAAAGTAGAAACATTGTAAACATAAAAGAACATATATATCATACATACAATTATACAAATACATCTACACAATTAACCGCTCCATGCATAGCTGCGAATGAAATTAAGTGGCACATTTAAAGAGTAATTTGTTCCGTCTGCTAATAATATGAGAATTTAAATGAATGTCGTAGTTCCAAATAGATTTCAGTATAAAATTCTTACTATAAGATATGTTCATTATTGGCCATAATATGTTCAACGTTATTTTCTATGCAATATATTTGATATAAATTACATCATTTACATCGTAAGAATTCGAAAAAAGTTGCCAATTTTAGTGGTTACACAGCCTTATTCTCTGTTAATATTTACCAAATAAGGCCTCTACAGCTTCCCATGCATGTAAACAGCCTCTACTTCGCAATTCTGGGTTTTCCGAAATTGCGCAGTAGTTAGTTTTAATATTTTTCGGTTTGGGTTTTTACTTTACACTGGAAAGTGTCTGTTTTTGACCAGTTTGGGAATTACATTTTAATTTTTATTAAAATGATTTGGATTCTAAAGAATATTTAATTTTCCTGGAAATATGTGAGTACTCATACAGAAATTCTGGACAAAGGCATTTATTAAAATTTTATTCGGAATTCAAACACCGGAATATTATTTTATGTGGTTCACAAAGTACTGTAAACATCAGCACTATACTGACTACAGTATATGTCATTGCCTTCCATTTTGGATTTTTTATTGGGACTCAACATGAATTCATTAGAATATTTCATTAATAGGACTTCTAAAATTTAAATCGTAGATTATTCTTGGATAAATTTTGGATTTGATTCTTAAAACCATAAGTTCTTATTTTTTTAATTTTAAAGTGTTTTTCCAGGGAATCAAATTGTTTGTTAACTTTTTTAAATCTTGTTGTTTTCAAACTTTCTTTTGTTACTGTTTATTCGAGCTTAACATGTAACATAAGACTTGTCAAGGTGAACATGCTCAATAGCAGGATAAAAACTAGGTATATAAACAGAGAACCTAAAATGGTTACTACTTACTAGTCATTTACAAAAACAGAAGGATATAAGTATAGTTCAACTTCAAAAACAACTTGGTCGGCGTTCACCTGGATCTGAAAGGCTGAATCTGAATGTTTGAAAACTCAATGCCAACTTTTAGTGTGCATCATCACAAGAAGATGCAATCACAATGTGAAAGAAACCAATGTCACCCAGATTTATCTCTCAGAGCATTCGAGAGTCATTCTCATTAGGGCCAACATACTTAAGAATTGGACGAGATTCCAGATTGAAACTAAAGTGTAACTGTTGAGGTTGTGAATCAAAACTGTTCCATCTGTCTCTGTCAGGCTAGACTGGTCCCATGTTATACTTTGTTTTAGCTACATAAAGGGCCCATAACTATATTCTTAACTACTTTTATTCACATGGAACAATATAACGGCGGAACGAGACAAAATCACAATTAGAATATCATCAGCTTTTGCTGTCACAACATATATGGTGCACTCTGCCGGAGGCGAATCACATCAAACACATCAAATTGATGTGTATTCTTTTTTTATATACTTTTTGGAGGGTGCTCTCCCTGGTTGATCTTCGCAGACCATTTAGGGAGGCCCTCCTGCCCTACTTGTGGTTGTATGTGCTATATTTTTTCTTTATTTATAGTTTTCCATCTTTTTATGATTTTCAAATATGTTTGTATACATTTTTATATAGTATTGTTTAATTTTTTTTTTACATATTGTATTTTTTTTTTGTTGAACATAAGGTGAATATTCTATTAAATACATTCATCTTTCAGAAGGTAGGTTTGATTCAGTTTTGCCTCGTCTTCTCTCTTTTGTCTCTTAAATGCCCTCCTTCTGCAGCTGTCATTATATATTTCCTCTTCTAGCGATGTTGTTGGTTGAGGTTCTTTTGATGTTTCTTGGATTACTTCTACTGGTTTTCCTGTTAGTTGTTGTGCTTTCTGTTGTTGATGGTTTTTTTTTGTACTAATTGGTGTTGTTGTTTCTCTTGTTTTAAGCTCTTATTTTCTTGCTTTTCGTGCCAATTTGTCCGTTGTATCTCATGTTTTTCTTGCTGTTGTTGGAGTTTATTTTGTAAATTTTGTCCATTTTGTTGTCTTTATTGTTGCCGTTCCTGTTGTTGTATTTTCCCTTTTTGTTGTTTTGGATCTTGTTGTCGTGATTGTGATGTTATTTTTCCTTGTTCTATTTGATGCTGTCGTTCCTGATCACCTTGTTGTTGTTGTTGCTGCTGTGTTTTCCCTTGTTGTTGTTGTTTATTTCCTTTTTGCCTCATATTTGGGACGATTTCCAATGTAGATGTGTAGACTTGTTCTGTGTTCGTTAACTGGTTTTCTGGGTTTCTGGGGCATCTATGTGGAGTGTGTCCTGTCTCTTCACATCTGTTGCACTTTCTGTGGTATATACAACACTTATACCAAGCTTTTGTCAGAAAGCTATGTAGGTAGAAGGCCCTTTTGATCTCTCTTAGTTTTGTTTTTTCAACTTCTAATATTCTGGTACCGTTGTAAGCGCCACCATAAAGAAGGGGCCCCGAGTGGCCGAGTGGTCTAAAGCGCTCTTCGTTACGGATCACTGCCATCTCACCTCTGTCTGCGGCGGTTCGAGTCTAAGATTCAGCCAATGTGGGCATGTGAGAAAGCTTGCCAGTAGCTTCTCGTGGGTCGGTGGTTCTTTCCGGGGTTTTCCGGGTTCTTCCTCCACCATTAATACTGGCCGCCATGTATAGCCTATCGTGCTGAAAAATGGCGTTAAACCCCACAACAACAACAACAACAACCGTTGTATACATTGAAACCTGGAACTGTCGCCAGCCTTGATTTCTCAACTCTTATACCGAATTTTTTCTCGAATCGGTCAACCGTTTCTTCCAGGAGTATTTCCATCGGGATATCCGATAAATGTAGTTCTCCCATCTGTTTCTTGATCTTTTTTAAAATGGGTGCTGGTTCTTTAACTATTACAGTTTCTTCAGAAATACTTATTTCTCCAAACTGTAAAGCCTGTAATTTCCCTCTTGGGCGTATTATGTATCCCTTGTATCCTTTTCTGTTGATGGAGTTGATTTTTTCTAAAATGTCCGGGTTCATGATTTTGAGGGCTATTATTACTGTAGATGTATTCGGAACTCTTTCCCTCGGTATGTCTCATGTCTAATTCCTGAGTACCTTCCTGATATTTGCATTCAGTAAAAGACCCTTCTTCAGTCTGAATTCTTCTTGTTTTGAAGACCAGTTCTAGTTTCCTTAATGCATTGTGAGCCTCCGCCATGTTTTCTCGTTTTTTTCCTTGTGCGTGAATAGTGTTCACTCTATATTTTCTCCTCTTGTATATCTGTGTAATTTCTTGTTTATGGTCCTATATTAACAAATATAAACCATCGATTCTGTATTCTTGAAAATTATAGTTTTAACATTCTTGCTTCCGAAGTTTGACGCTCCGTATTTCAATGCTCTTACGAGCTGTCTTGGTTGCCAACCTTCAAGCCTTGCTTCCACTTGTTGCTTAGGTGGCATTGTACTGTGCTGTGCTGTACTGTACTACTGATGTATATTCCTACAATTACTTCTAGGGGGGCCACAAGTGGCCGAGTGGTCTAAAGTGCTCACAGTTATGGATCACTGCAATCTCACCTCTGTCTGCGTGGGTTCGAGTCTCAGGTTCAGCCAATGTAGGTATGTGAGAAAGCTTGCCAGTGGCTTCTCGTGGGTCGGTGGTTCCTTCCGGGGTTTTCCCGGGTTCTTCCTCGACCATTAATAGTGGTTGCCATGTATAGCCTCTCTTGTGCTGAAAAAATGGCGTTAAACCCCACAACAACAACAACAACAATAACAACAATTCCTTCTGAGATTATTTTACAACCTGACGGGAATGGCCGAACAGTGTTCCGATTGATAATTTAGTCTCCTCTCATTATTTGAAATACCTCTTGTACATCTGTTTATTATTAAGGATTGATAATTTCAACATGACATCATCCGTGGCATTCCACCAATCAAACACCACTATCTGACTCGTTTGAGTAGGTGATTGACTGAGCTTGTATCCTTTTAGACCATTGTCTTTGCTAGCAACAAAATCCTTTTAGCCTGCTATTTTTTTTTAAAACAACATATTTATAACCAATAATATGTGGAAATGTATTCACAAGAATTTCCAATATTGATTTTGAAACATTCTTTGATGATGAAATTTGACATTTATAAGGCAATATGAAGGATAAGACCTGAGTAAACCACATGTTTTCCCCTACCGGAATTGGGTTTCAAGCCTGTTGTAGTGTGTATGATGAAATTATGAATATACAGCCATTTCTTTCCCTTGCTTCTTTCAACTATTTGGCTTTTAAAATAAAACACAGAAGGTAAATTCAGTCATTTGCTTTTCTAAGTCACTCTGTGACTGCTGTGGCCTAAGAGGTTAGAGCATCCACCTTGGATGGGGAAGGTCGCGGGTTCAAACCCCGGCCAAGAAACCAAAGACTTATAAAAATAGTAATATCAGCTACCTCACTTGGCGCTCAGCATTAAGAGGTTAGTGTTAAGACTGGTCGGCCTGGTATTAGGATTATGTGATAGGATGGGACATAATGCTACATGTCTGCGGCATGTTAGACATCACTATAAAGTGCCATACTGCAGATATCATAGCGATATGACTAAAATTGTTTAAGTTACGTAAAAAATTTAAACAGCACACACAAAATCCAATTCCCTCTCTCTCTCTTACACACACACGCACACAGTCACTGAGTCACATAACCAGAAGTGAATCAGGTAAGGTCTTGGATACTTATGCAACCGGGTTAGAGTTTTCAGTGGAAGCATAAGGAGCTGACCATTGATTTTTTGGAGATGGGGTTGAGGGGTGAGGGATATAATGGATTTGTTGTTGTTGCTGCAAATCGGGGCAAGATTAATTTTTCAAACAATATGAGGGCCAGAACTTTTTGGGTCCAAAATATCCCTGACACCACCATTGTTACCCCACTCCAACCCCCCCCCATCCCCCCATAAATGTCCGGTTCTTAAATAACTGCTATATACATATATCACCGTATTCTATATACACTACTTCTGTGTAAATCTTGTAAATTATACACCATAGAAAGTTTTAGAATGCACATTAGTTTTATTTATTTAATTTGTGCATGTGTGTGTGGTTTTTTTTTTTCTTTTTTCTTCTGCTTCAAGCACATGTGATCTGTGCAGTGTCCTATCTAAATTAGAAGTATAATGATTCATCAGTATATACTGGCATCACAATCTTGTCTGTAATGATATATTACATCAATGGTTGTACTGGAATATCCCAATGCATAATGAGAATACATTGAGGTAGTAATACTGTATGACAAAAATATTGTTCTTTTGAGCATGATCTATCGGCTTGATATTAATTAATCCCTTCAGAAATTTCAACTCGGTGGTGATTATTTAATTTAATATTTATTATTCACCCATGTCAAAAACTCTTTTTGGGTCTAAAGGAAGTATTTAGAAAACGTGTATGCTTTATATTTGGTTAGCATCTGTGCTAAACTCAGTATTGGGATGAAAGTCTGCATCGGAAACTGAAAGACATTACCCCAACACAACAGTATAGTGGCACAAAGACAAACCACCAAGACGGTGTTATAGTATGACATCACTCAGCTGTCTGTGACCAGTTTCAGTTAAGGAAGAATGTGTTATATTATGACATTACCCAGCTGTCTTTGACTAGTTTCAGTTGTTGTTGTTGTTGTGGGGTTTAACGCCATTTTTCAGCACACGATATGTTATGCATGGCGGCCAGTATAAGTGGTAGATGAAGAACCCGGAAAAAACCCTGGAAAGAACCACCGACCGACAAGAAGCTACTGGCAAGCTTTCTCACATACCCACACTGGGCGAATCCTAGATTCGAACCCACGTAGACATAGTTGAGATGGCAGTGATCCGTATCGGAGATCACTTAAGAACACTCGGCCACACGGGGACCATCTAGTTTCAGTTAAGGGAGAGTGTGTTATATTATGACATCACCCAGCTGTCTGTGACTAGTTTCAGTTAAGGAGGAGTGTGTTATATTATGACATTACCTAGCTGTCTGTGACTAGTTTCAGTTAAATAGGAGTGTACTATATTATGACATCACCCAGCTGTCTGTGACTAGTTTCAGTTAAGGAGGAGTGAGAGAATAACAATGGTTTCTGCACAATAACATTTGTTATATGTCATACAGCTGGACCAGAGTTTGTCAATGGCTTACACATGAGTAAGCCAGAATTGTATTGATTAATTTTAGGGTCAAAAGTCAAAGTCACTGTGACAAAAAGAGAAAAGTACAGAAAGTTCAGTTACGTGCATAGTGGACTATAGTATGTGCTCTTGGAATCCATCTTAAATATCATTTTTTATTCAACAAAATCTTGGTTATCTGACATTTTACAATTTTTTTTTTTTTTAAAGTAGCTGGGTGTAAAGTGAAAATAGCCATGTAAATTACCCAGCTGCTGATGCATAAGGAAAGCCCACGACAATCGGTCAAATATATGAGATACTGTGTCGCCCTGGACAATCGGTCAAATATATGAGATACTGTGTCACCCTGGACAATTGGTCAAATATATGAGATACTGTGTTGCCCTGGACAATCGGTCAAATATATGAGATGCTGTGTCATTATGTAACATATAAGAAGAATAAAGCTCCTTTTAAATAGTTCTAATTATTTTCACAACTGCATCTGTAGCCATTTAAGTTCTATGTAATATTTTAATCCATTTAAGATTTGTACATACTGCAGTTTTATATGGGAGCAAGGAAAATTGGTTCTAGTCTAATATACCTACTACCAAGCCTCAAACATGTGTACAGCCATCTAGAATCTTATATTCCTGATTTATATGGTGGCAAGAAAAATTGATGCCAGTCTTTATCGTCTAGATCATCTAAGTCAAAATTCCATTTCCTTTTTGAAAGTTGGTATCTTATTGATTCCAATCAGTTCTTCACAAAGACAGGCACTTAATAGTCTGCATGTCAATTATTTGACAAGAACCATAGATTTACATTCTCAACAAACGTTGTCAAATTGCCAGTTTAATTTCAAACAGAAAGACATAACATATGCAGTGATTTTTAGACTGTGATTAGATTCCATTATAAACAGTGTATAAGACATTCTTTTGTAAATGAAACTCACAGACCAGTCAAAGACTTTGTATATACAAGTCCCTGGACTAATTTTTAAGCTAGCATTATATAAGTCCAGTCTTCTGTTGTAAACATAAGTAGCATATGATACACATTTATTACTGTGCTAGTGATCACCAAAATCAGCAGATGGTATCAGCTATTTCACATTCACATTTATTTCAGTTTAAACAGCAAATTTTACAATAGAAAAATTCAGAGTTGCTCCTCTTGATGGCTCAGTTTGATTGCAAAGCCACAAGCTGCCGAATGATATCGAAGCTGGAGTGATGGCGTGATAGACCCGATTTTTGAATAAAGAAACTGTCACAAATAAATGAGTATTTAATTAGTGTGAAAAGAAAAAAATTCAGAGGAAGATGAACACTAATTGAAAGACTGGTGAATGACATGCGATGACCAAAGTTAAATTGGAATAGACTAGAGTTTCAATGAGGGCAAGATTTAAAAGGAGAAATTCCACAGTAATGCAATATTTTGGTAAACCAAATACATGTAATCAGATATGTCAATAATTTTAATGGGACTAATTCAAAAATTCAAGTACCAGCCTAGATATTGCCACACTAAGAAAATATCCCATATAGTAAACAGATACATGAAACAAAACTAGCATAATGATAAAAATGTATTAAAAAATGAACAAACTGATAGATTCAGCAAGAAGGGAACTTAGATGTTAACACATCATTTACAGTCATATCAGCTAAAACTATAAAACAATGTTTCATTTTGGAACAGATTTTATTTTATTATTAAGTGCATTAATTTTGCAATAATTTTGCAAGGGAACTTAACATGGTTTAAGGTTGACATTTACATTAGGGATTTTTTGGGGAGGGGGAACAATTAGGGGCAATTTCAGATCAGTTTTTAAAATTAAGCCTTATAAATTATATAGCTTTATATCCTGCAAAATAATAAAACTACATTTTAGTCAATACCATAAGTTCATCGATAAGCAGAATCAGTGAGAAATAAAATGGAACAGTATCCACTTTAAATATCTTTTGATATGTTCTCAACTCACCATTTCCATGGCAAATGACACATGAACACAAAACTTGTGTCAAAAATAAAAATTAACCGTATCATACATACAGTATATATCGTATTCTTTATACCTATGGGATATTATAATGCAACCAAGAACATATACAAATTTGGAAAATATTTATTAATCACATTCAAACATTAGTCTTATTCATTTTATTTTGGTAATGACAGTAAGACAGGTCCAAGTTATATCCCAAAGATTTCTAATGACTTTTTTGTTCATATTGCTGAAAAACATTAAAAAACTAAAATTCCCCTGATTATTTGGAGCTAAAATGTTTTTGTTCTGAAAAACTTCCTGGGGATATATAGTTTAAAATTCCTCAAAAGAAGTATTGAATTAGTCTATATTCAATAAATGGATGATTATAGAGCCGTAGAACTTGATATCACTGAACCAAGGTTACTAAAGGGGTACCTGCTGTAGGAGAGTTTATAGCTTTTATTTATGATCACAGTATTAGGTCTAATAAATTTTCAGTCTTGGAAAACAGCCAAGGTGACTCTGTTGCATAAATGTGAAACAAAAGACGATATAAGAGACGGATCTGTCCTTCCCGTCGTTCCAAATTACCAGAAAAACATGTACATTACTCTTTTATGAACTATTTGAACACTTACAATCTTATCCATGATAATCAACTGTGACAGAATCACTTGTATGAAACTGCATTTATATTCATGACTGATCAATGGCTGTAAGCATTAGATAAAGTGAAATGATTTGCACTATTATGGTTAAAGCTTTTAATCTTGTACATCATGTCACTTAGCTTGAAGGACTCAAATTCGAGCAATGTACTGATGACTCCCTTGACTGGTTTATGTCTTACTTAACTGTAACAGAGCAAAATATAGCTTTCAGTTAATACCATTCTGTGAGTAAAAGTATCAAATGTGTAGTAACTCAGGATCCTATCCATACATATTTATTAATGACTAACCCCTCAAGATAGGAAATTCAGTTTCTTCTTTTTACTCTACACAGATAACAGTATATACTATTCGATTCAAGTAAATTCAAAACTGAACTAAATAAAATTTGCAGGTTACTTGCGACAGGTTTGAAGAATGGCACAATGAAAATTGTATGATTATAAACACAAAAAGAATAAAATCTCTACTCGGCCACAACACAGGAAACTAAAAAATGGCAAGGCTAGATACCGACACACTCAAAGTCCTCTTTTACAATGGTAACCTTACTATGAGCTCTCATATCTTGGTGTAATTGTAGATAACAATTTAACTTGGTCTATTCACATTAACTATGCCACAAAATTTTAATTCTTTGGTTATTTAGGAAAATAAAAAAAACATTAATTCCTTTTCAGCAGTGCATAATCTCTTTTATGTAAGTTATACGCAGCCATATTTGGACTGTTGTAATGTAATTTGGGGTAATACCTATAATTTAAGCATAATTTGGAGTAATACCTATAATTTAAGCATAATCTGGGGGTAATACCTATAATTTAAGCATAATTTGGGGGTAATACCTTTAATTTAAGCATAAGAGCACCTTTCAGACTCCAAAAATGGACATGTCATTTAATTCTAGATCAGCTTGTAAATTATTTTCAGGACATGATGAATTATGTCAAAATTTTACCAAATAAATGAGAAATACACCTTAGAATCCCCTAATTTTTTTTTTATAACATGTCCAAAAAAGTAATCCCTGTTTACTGAAACAATCATCATCATCATCATCAGTCCCGTAGTCTGAAAGACCGTTGGGGCACTGCACAAGACCTAACAACCAGCTTCCTCCATTCCTCTTGATTTTCCATCTTTCTCAGTGAGTCGCTCAGTGTCAAGCCTGTCCACTCTTGAATGTTATCTTCCCACCTCTTTCTTTGCCTGCTTCTCTTTCTTCTTCCTTGTACAGTGCCTTGTAGGATTGTCTTGGCAAGTCCTGATGATCGTGAGACATGCCCATACCACTGCAGTTTCCGTTTTGTTCACTATGATCAGGAGGTCATCATGAGGCCCAATGGCTTGACTTATCCTTTGCCATATTTCTTCATTGGTGATATGGTCTTTGTGTGTGACTCCGGGGATCTTTTGGAAACATTTCATCTCTGTAGCCTGTATCCTGTTCTCCAAGTCCGCTGTTATGGTCCATCATTCGCAGGCATAGAGAAATATAGAGATCACCAACTAATTCTTGCTCATTTCCTGCTAGTCCATCAATGTCATCAGCAAAACGTAAGTTGGTGATTGTTCTGCCTCTGATGCCGACTGTCCCTGTATGCTTATCAAGCGCATCTGCCATGATTCTCTTTAGAAAGATGTTGAATAGTGTGGGAGAGAGCAGACAGCCTTGTCTGACTCCGACTTTCATTCTGAACCAGTCCCCTATGTTGCCATTGAAGTTTACTGCACTGGTGGCCTTGTTGTAGAGGTGCTCTATTACTGTGATGAGGTTGGCATTGATGTTGTACAGTCTCATGGTCGCCCACAAGGCTGCTTGCCCTACCCTGTCAAATGTCTTCTTGAAATCCACAAGACGTGGTACAGATCTTGCTGGTGTTGGAGGTACTTCTCACACAATATCCTGAGGTTGAAGATCTGCTCTGTTGTGCTGCACCCTGCTCTGAACCCCACCTGCTCCTTGGCAATGATCTTTTCAGCCTGTTGTTTTAGTCTGTTTAGCAATATCCTTAACATGACTTTGCTTGGATGGCTTATAAGACTGATTGTACGGTGGTTTTGACACTGTTGCAAGTTGCCTTTCTTGGGGAGGATGATGATCAGTGATTGGGTCCATGGTGATGGTCATACTCCTGTTTGCCAGATCTTGTTGCAGATGTTTGTGAGGGCACTAATCATTGCTTCTCCCCCGCTTGGATTAGTTCTGCTGGGATGTTGTCCACTCCTGTTGACTTATACTTTTTCAGTGATCTCACTGCGGCTTCTACTTCTTCATGTATGATAGGTTGGTTGTCATTGTTAGTTGCTGGAGGGACGTTCAGTACCTCTGGATCTATTGTGGCTCAGTGGTTGTAGAGTTCTGTGTAGTACTCTGTACATCTTTTCAGAAAAAATTTTTTCTTCTGTGAGGCAGTTTCTGGCTTTGTCCTGTAAGCAGGTAACCCGCTGTTGTTTTGTGCTTGTCAACACATAGACCAGTTGGTATGCTTTCTTGCTGTTGTTCCATTTCAAGTTTCCCTCAATGTCTTTGGACATTTCTTCTATCCAGTTCTCTTTTGCTTTTTTCAAAATTTTCTGGACTTCCTGGTTGACTGCCTTGTACTGGTCTGCCCCTTTTGTATTGTTCTTTTTCTTCAGTTCCCTCCTCTTGTCACACAGGTTCAGAACCTCAGCTGTGACCCAGGGTTTCTTGACTGGGTGATGTCTACCGAGGATATCACTGGCTGTTTCAGTCATTGCTGTATTGAAGGTGGTGATCAATGTGTCCATGTCAGCATTGTCAGCATCAAGGATAGTGAGAGGTTCAAATTTCCCATCAATCATTGCCTGGAAGGCTTTTGCTACTTCGGGATCCTTCAATTTCTCGAGATCAAATTTTATTCTTGTGTGGCTCTTTTTCTTGACCTTCTTTAGATGTAGCCTGAAGGTCATCATCACCAGATTATGGTCACTTCCTATGTCCGCTCTGGAGAAGCTTAAAGTTTTGGCGATGTTTTTCATTTGATGTGTCTAGGGCAGCTGTTGCCTGGCAGAGCCAACCCTCTCCTGGCTTGACCACAGCCAATTTCCTCCAACTTGGTGGCTCACCTTGGTCACGAACATGTAGCCATTGAGCTATTTGGCAGCCTTTCCGCTTGGCTGTTGATTTCGTCTTGGAAGTTCTTCTGCCCAGTGATGCTGTGTTAACATCATACTATTTATCCATAGCTGGAAGCCTTGTGGAGGGCGGGAGTGTCTACCTTTTTGTGCAAGTCTAGATGACTTGCCCATTGCCCATACAATACTGAAACAATAGCCTCAGTTAAATAGCATCTCATGATAACTCTGAATATATGGTCTATGCATGGTTCTCAATATATTTCCCTACAAAGATTTTTTTAAATAAAAGTCGCAAACACTTTTAGTTTCCTTCACAAGATCCCTGTCTGGTGACCACTGATGACAATTGTAATTATAAGTTGCTCTCAAAAGTTTTCTGGTCCTGATTTCTCCTTGAATCACCTAGTTTTGCAAAAATGGAGAATGTCTTCTCTATATTATATGAATGTGGCAGTGACTAAATCCTGCACTGCTCAACCTGCAAGAAAGTTCCGACTTCAGTTTTTGTGTGGCTGGGTCTTTCCATGGCTCCTCCAATCTAAGTTAATTGACTTAGACATTACATGTAATCGGTATTAGCCACTTTTAGAATTGGGAGAAAGCTTGTTTTGTCATTTTCACATGAACTGAACTAAAACATATATCGACTGGCATAAATATTCCTCTAAAAACATATTGAACAATGCAGCAACAATTAAACAATGCAAAATAAATCAAAATACTCAAATGTTTCTGCTGAAATCATTTTATGGTCAATCTCTCCCTCTTATCTCGCCTCTGCCAAAGGTCAGCTGATTTGCGTGCAAAGAATTGAAAGCCATTACCATATCTGAATCTATTTATTACTTATAACACATCTCAAATTTGGCCTCAAACACTAATGGTTACAAAAGTAAGTTAATCGGTTAGTGGCTTGTGGTGTAAAAGTTAGCCTTCATTATCCTATTGTTCAGACAGTTGTCTATAATTGCACCAGTATAAGATTTCTTGTCCTCAGTAAACTGGTTTTTGTAAATGTATGGATAAAACACACAAATATACTGATTTTGGTCTTAAAATAATAATATTAATAATAATAATAATGATAATCTTTTTTTTTCAAAAGTGGTAGGGAAGATTTCAGTTATCAACAGTATGTGTGGTAGATGATTGTTGAAATGGTATTTTTGTCCTACCATTAGGAAAATCACATGAATGTTGATGGATAACCAGACAAACAGATACTGGATCAAAATATAATCCAGTCACATCATAACTGCTTCCACCTTCCTCTAACTTATCATAAACATAGACAATCACAAAACATTCTAACCTTGATTCAGTTATGCCCATCTAATATGTGTAACATCAGTGACCTTTTACCTCACCTCAGTTCATATTGATTTTGCATAGGTGTGATATTATTGGCTAGTAAGGTGTAAAAATTAGTCTTGCAAATGAGGATTTGTTACAGACTGTACATGCTTGGCAGGAAATTACATCAGAGGTGAATTTAGGATAATTAGGACTGTTTCTCCAGCCCAAATCATAGTACATGTACATCATAAAAATGTACAGGCTGGAATTTCCATGCATCAGAAATGGTTCAGAATTAAAGTCCAATTATCAAAACCTCAGGGAATACATCTACTGAAAATCATGTTATTGTACATCAAAATTACATTATACCAACGTCAAAAACTGAATTGTTTAAAAAGAGCTTTCACTATACTGGTGCTGGTATGGAAGCTCATTACAGTGACATAAGGCATGCTTCTTTTTATAATCATTGTCTCAAATGGTTGAAATCTTAAGACAGTCAAACAGTTGTAAAATAATATAACTCCTGCTTTTCATTAATTTTGATTATAGTATGATATTTTGTATGTTTATCTGCTGATTGATGCACATGTTGTGGGCTTGAAAGTGTGCATGATTGTAAAAAAAAAACGTGTTTTAGTGTAAAGCGAAATTTATTAAATTGTGCTGTGTGTGTTGGTGTGTGTGTATGTATATATATATATATATATATATATATATATATATATATATATATATATATATATATATATATATATATATACTTACATACATACATATATATAGTGTACAATGTACTTTCATTAATGAGGCCCCGAGTGGCTGAGTGGTCTAAAGTGCTCTCCGTTACGGATCACTGCCATCTCACCTCTTTCTGCATGGGTTCGAGTCTCGGATTCAGCCAATGTGGTTATGTGAGAAAGCTTGCCAGCAGCTTCTCGTGGGTCGGTGGTTCTTTCCGGGGTTTTCCCGGGTTCTTCCTCCACCATTAATACCATTTAGAGATAATTCAATGTGAATTTCAAGCATCAGCGTGTGTCTCATATTCTCTTATTGAAGATCAAATAACTATAACTTTTTATGTCGTTTCATGTGTGGTCTGCAATTTTAGAAGTCCTTCATTAAACTTTACTAAAGTGTACATCATGGCAAATAATAAAACTGCAAGGTCAAGGTAATCACATTGAAACATATCACAATACAAAGGTCAAGGTAATCACATTGAAACATACCACAAGACAAAGGTCAAGGTAAATACATTGAAACATATCACAAGACAATCATATTGTGTACCATTTGCAGTATTTTTGTTTTTGGCTTGAAGATATTTCATACTCTCCCTCCATGTTTATGGCAGTATTCATTATCTTGTGCCAAAATATAGTTTGTTTTACTAATAATAGTAATAAACATTATGGTCTTACTAAAATTAGTAACAAGGTATACCGCCACAGGCCTTTAAGATTGGTTTTATGCTTCAGGTGTGGCAGATCAAATTAATGTAAATTATTAAGCTAATAGTAGTTATCTCCCTTGATGCTGTTCTCTGGATGTTAATACTGGAAATAATAGTAGAAAATGCTATTAAAAACCAAATCGTCATATAAATTCCTGAAATAAATTCTTCAGAAATTTTTGTAGAAAATCATGATAAAGATTATTTAAAGCATACATTAGTAAGAAGGAATACAAATAAACACAAATGAAGGTATGTTCTTACATCTGATCATGTGTATATTTGTATCAGATCAGTCCTCTCAGTCGTCAGTATTCCCAATACTTTGATTCTTTGTTTTTTCTGCTGGTTTGCATCCACTGACTTGGTTTGTTTCTTCTTTGTTTATAGACCAAGCTTGAAGTGGAAGTTAGAACTGATGCACACCCAGTCATAGGCTACAAACTCCACCCTCAGAATGATGATGAAGGCAGTAAGTCTTATGATGAAGTATCCTACAATGTGATTCATGCTGAAAATGAGACTTTGGTTCAATTCCTTGTTGTAAGTATTGCCATTCTTCTGCTTTCTTCAGTTTATCACCATTTTTCAAAGTCACACAGGGATATTGTAATATGATGTCTGTGCATACATGGATGTTGGGACATTGCAGTGTTTTCAGTGAAACTTGGGTGGTTGGTATTGCTATGGATATAGATTGTGTCGACTTTACAGTTCACCATCAAGTTAGCTTATCATATGGCCTTTTATCTGTCATGACTTGATGACATCCACTGAAATCTCCTTGAAGTTAAAAATGTTGGTTTTATCTTTGAAAAGGACATGGGTCTGTTGATAAATTCCGTACATTTTGAAAACAAAAACCTCTTTGAACTTAATGAGAGAATACAAAATTTTAAAACAAAATGAAATATATAATTTTTTTAATTGAGAATTTTTTTATTTATGTATTGTCCAGAAATGAATAAATAAATAACATGAGATAATATTTGGCTTCTAGAATGTCCTCAATTGCTGCCAATCAGATGCAAGATCACCTGGATAATCTCAGGGGGATGTTACTCCTAATCAAACTCTCTCAAGACCATGACAATATAAGATTCCAACCAATCAAATGCAAGATCTTGTCATTAATATGCATCTCATCAGAAATATAGCCTCTAGAATGTTCACCAACCCAAGCTGATGAGATGCAAGTTCACCTCACTGTTAGAAGCTCTAAGCACTTTAAAATATTACATTTACAATGACAAGATTACAAAATCAAACACCATGAAATTATCAAAACAAAAATATGCTCACAATAATTAAGGAAGTAAATATTATTAAATCTTTAAGAGTGTTCTTATAGCCAGAATATGTGAGTTTTAAGCGCACTCTTGAATGAGACCACAGTGTCCTTGTTGTTGAGATCAATGGG
The DNA here is from genome assembly GCA_028554795.2 of Sinohyriopsis cumingii. Lineage (NCBI taxonomy): Eukaryota > Metazoa > Mollusca > Bivalvia > Unionida > Unionidae > Sinohyriopsis > Sinohyriopsis cumingii. The sequence goes on from CM068828.1 coordinate 29,263,928, forward strand.
AAATTGATTGTACATAGCTCAATGAGACCACAGTGTCCTTGTTTTTGAGATCAATGGGAAATTGATTGTACATAGCTGAATGAGACCACAGTGTCCTTGTTGTTGAGATCAATGGGAAATTGATTGTACATAGCTCAATGAGACCACAGTGTCCTTGTTGTTGAGATCAATGGGAAATTGATTGTACATAGCTCAATGAGACCACAGTGTCCTTGTTTTTTAGATCAATGGGAAATTGATTGTACATAGTTCAATGAGACCACAGTGTCCTTGTTGTTGAGATCAATGGGAAATTGATTGTACATAGTTCAATGAGACCACAGTGTCCTTGTTGTTGAGATCAATGGGAAATTGATTGTACATAGTTCAATGAGACCACAGTGTCCTTGTTGTTGAGATCAATGGGAAATTGATTGTACATAGCTCAATGAGACCACAGTGTCCTTGTTGTTGAGATCGATGGGAAAATTGATTGTACATAGCTCAATGAGACCACAGTGTCCTTGTTTTTGAGATCAATGGGAAATTGATTGTACATAGCTCAATGAGACCACAGTGTCCTTGTTGTTGAGATCAATGGGAAATTGATTGTACATAGTTCATTGAGACCACAGTGTCCTTGTTGAGATCAGTGGGAAATTGATTGTACATAGCTCAATGAGACCACAGTGTCCTTGTTTTTGAGATCAATGGGAAATTGATTGTACATAGCTCAATGAGACCACAGTGTCCTTGTTGTTGAGATCAATGGGAAATTGATTGTACATAGTTCAATGAGACCACAGTGTCCTTGTTGAGATCAATGGGAAATTGATTGTACATAGTTCAATGAAACCACAGTGTCCTTGTTGTTGAGATCAATGGGAAATTGATTGTACATAGTTCAATGAGACCACAGTGTCCTTGTTGTTGAGATCAATGGGAAATTGATTGTACATAGCTCAGCCCTAGTATGCAAAGGAACATTTTAACAGTGGGAACAATGAGAATACGAGTGTTGGAAGAGGAATGCAAGTTTCTAGATGGGATGTACACATGCTTGAGGTTTGATAGATATATTGGACTGGAGCCAGTCAATGCAATGTAACATTTGCTGTGTTTGGGTAGCCATTGAAGGTTACAGAGTAGGAGAAAGGAGTGCTCAGTTCTTCTTACATTAAAGATGATCTGAGCAGCTGTGTATTGAATTTTTTTTTCAGTTTCTGTAGTAGATACTGAGATGAACTAGACAGAAGTGAATTACAGTAGTCATGACTTCGAAAGGATTAAGAAACACAATAGTGTTTTAGTGGCATCAGTTTAGAGAAAACTGTGAATGGATCTGATGCAGCTCCAGAAATTCCACTTTGCATATGTTCATGACATGTTGGTGTGATGAGAGAGTACTATCAAGAGTGACACCTAGGTTTTGTACTGACTTTGTGAATTTAATGCTGGTATTGCTGATGCTTATTGTTGAAGTAAAGGATGTGAATGAGAAAGTCTTTCATGGTAATCAGGATGGCTTCAGTTTTATCATCATTCATCTATAGCTTGTTACATGTCATCCATGACCTCACATCGGAAATGCACCTCTCTATGACTTGGATGGTAGTCTACACTTCAGTTGGGCAGCTAGATTTGTATATTTGAGTGTCATCAATGTACAGTTGCTGAGACACTGGATATCATTCTGTGATGCTTATGTGTGATATGTGACTTGGATTTTTAATGTAGCTTTAACAATTTTTCAGTCATATTGCTATGATGTCTGCAGTGTGGCAGTTTATAGTGATGTATAGCACTGGGGCATCATACTGCAGACATGTAGCACCCAGTCACATTATCCTGTCACCTGAGGTTGACCAGTCCTAACACTTCTTAATGTTGTGCGCCAAGCAAGGCAGCTGTTAGTACCATTTTTTGTAAGTCTTTGGTATGATCGAACCCATGACCTCCTGCATCTGAGGTGGATGCTCTAACCACCAGGATACTGGAGCGGTCTGTGATGCTTAAGGGTGACTGAGTGTAAAGAATGAAGAGAATAGGGCTGAATACAGAGCAGTTTTGAGAATGATGGGAATTATGTGGATGAGAGATAAGCATTGATATCATTGGTTAGTGAAGGCAATGTTGAATGTTAGTTCGTAAACAGCAGTGTTGTCAATATCAGATCAAGTTCACATGACTTTGGATTTCTTTTTCATCGCAATTGTATGTTCTTAATCTTGAAGAGCAATGTGCAGCTGGAACTTTCAGCGTAAATCTCACTCTATCTTCTCATCATTCTATCTATCTTTCAATGTGGCAGCAGAGCAAAGACATTCTATGCATTAGACTTGACTGAGTTTTCAAGCCATCCTCTAGTCTGCAGTAGAGCTCCATAATGATAGTATGTTCACTCTGACATGTGGTCATAGAGACATCAGCCTCCATTCAGGCTGGAAATGTCAGCAATGTATTACTGTGATTAAAGTGGGGTTGGAGGCTTATCTGTCATTATCACCAAACTTGTTCGTCCTATTATGATATTTTTTCAGTCTCTGTCCAAGACAAAAGGGTGATATTCCAAATGATGGAAGTGAATAGGGTATTAGACTGGGGCCATGTTTATTTTGTTCTATGCTTCTAATTATTAATTGGAGAAGGGTATCCAAGATACTACGTTTTAGGCCTTTATGCAGTGTCCAGTGTACTAAGATTTAGGTCTTTATGCAGTGTCCAATGTTCTAAGTTTTAGGCCTTTTTGCAGTGTCCAGTGTACTATGATTTAGGTCTTTATGCAGTGTCCAATGTATTAAGTTTTAATCCTTTATGTAGTGTCCAATGTATTAAGTTTTATGTAGTGTCCAATCTATTAAGTTTTAAGCCTTTATGTAGTGTCCAATGTATTAAGTTTTAGGCCTTTATGTAGTGTCCAATATATTAAGTTTTAGGCCTTTATGTAGTGTCCAATCTATTAAGTTTTAAGCCTTTATGTAGTGTCCAATGTATTAAGTTTTTGGCTTTTATGTAGTGTCCAATGTACTAAGTTTTAGGCCTTTATGTAGTCAGAGGTCTCAGAAATGTTTAATCACACGTATTTGGCTGCCAATTTTGTTATTGGGGATGCAGAAAATCAATTAGGCAGGAGACCTCCATACACATGTAATAGGTGGGTAGTAAAATGCAAAGGCTTGCCAGTCATGCCTGAGCCACATGCTGTTTAGGAAAAGTGTTGATCAATTAGCTGTGCTGATATTTACAATGTCAGATTTTAGTGGCTGAAAGCCCCCACCCCCCTGTACATCTTGCCATTACAAGAGTACATTTACATCAAAAGAACATGCTTCAGTCACTGGGCAGCAAGATCAAAGGCTTTAACTGGCAGGTGGCTGGGAAAATGTACCGATATTTACCATGCTTGAATTCAGAGGCAGAAAGACCCAGAGATGAACATGTGGTCATTGATAACAGTACATCAAATAAACAACTTTAGCTTTCATTATTGTATTCATTTCTGAGTGTAGCAGAATAAGCAGTGCACGTGACCTTGGAATCGTGACATGTTGAGACTTGAATGAGTTTTTTGGTGTTCAGTGGCAAACTGACGAAGATTGTAATGAGATTCAAGAGAGTGCTAAAGTTGTTAGAACTGATAGTTTGGATGGGACAGTAGCCAAGTGTAAGAAAGTGTGTGATGCCTAGCTTAGTGCTTTGAATAAGACCCTCCTTGGATTGACAAACTTCAGACTCACTCTGATGGACAAACAAGAGCTATGTCAGTGTTATAAAGAATGTAGAAATTAAACTCAGTGTCATCCAATGGTTCTTATAATTTGCATAGTTTTCTGGGAGGGGACTTTTGCTGGTGGGACTCCTATTTTTACAAAAATGGGAGTCCAGGACTCCTAGTTTTAAAATCTTAGCAAGACCTCTGGTAGTGTCCAATGTATTAAGTTTTAGAACTCTTGCAGTGTCAAATGTATAATGTTTTAGGTCTTTATGCAGTGTCCAATGTTCTAAGTTTTAGGCCTTTATGCAGTGTCCAATGTACTAAGTTTTAGGTCGTTATGTAGTGTCCAATGTATAAAGTTTAAGGCCTTTCCTGATGCAGTGTCCAATATACTAAGTTTTAGGCCTTTATGCAGTGTCCAATATACTAAGTTTTAGGCCTTTCTTTATGCAGTTTCTAACGTACTAAGCTTTAGGTCTTTCTTTATGCTGTTTCTAATGTACTAATTTATCATACTGAAGATTGAAAGGAAAGCTTGTCTACGGTGATTTTCAACTTATATCTTGTTTTCCTAATATTTAACTCCATTTTGTTGATTACAATCCCCTTTGCAGTTATTTAATAGTCTTAATTTAATAAACCATGGTTAAGTTTGCTTTTATACATGCTTAGTGGAGAAACCTTTTGTTTCTAATCATGTGAACTCCAGAGAAAGGTCATTTGGGTACAGATGTATTAACTTACCTAATTAAATTACTTGTGTAAATAAGCTACTGGAAGATGCTAAATTATTACACTTAACTGTTATCATCTGTCAACATTGTCAGTTATGTTTCAGACAGTGAATTTTTTAAAAACAATTTGTTATATATATTTAATTTGTATTGTGTTTTGGCTTTTGTAAACAACATTTTGCATAGCTAGTTTTTGCTATGATTGTAGATTATATTTTTTAAAGAATTATTTCTTGTAGGTAAACATATGTACTTGGATCTGAGTTTAGGACACTGGTTTTTCCCTCAGAAATTTATGGTATGCCTGGTATTTGCCGTGTTCTTCACTAAAAGTTTAGTAAAAGACCTGACCTTGAACTTAAAATGTTCTGGAAGTGACTGTCATCCTGCTCCTTTTATTGAATCTTAGGGGTTTTTATGCATCACAATTATTTATTTTTATCTTAACATTTGTAGTGGAATCAGTCTTTCAGTTCTGTTTCAGTTAGTATTTGAGAGGATTTATTTATTTAAATTATTCATTGGAATTACAAAGTGCCCATCAGTACTTTCAGACTGAATCACTATTTTGGCAATCCTGTTCAGACATCAACACTATTCTAGGATATTGATACATGAGCACATTCAAGATTGGAATCCATTTGGAATACTCTGTACTTTTAGGATTTATAATAGAACTTTTAGGACTTTTTGGGATTTTATTCATAATACTGTAAGTTCTTTTTCAATTTTAACTTTGTATCCCTGGAAAATAAATTATTTGTTGAATTTTACTAAACTTGTTGGCTTTTGCTCTTTTCTTTTACTTTGTTCAAGACCATAGAGTCATAACAATATTTTATGATCTAGTTGAATTGAATTTTTATTCATGTGTTTGTGTTGGCTTCCCTTTTTTTTTACATTTAAAATCTTTTTATTTGCAGGGTCCCCAAGTGACAGCTGAAGATGGTTATATCTCAAAAAGCCTGTGTCTGTCACTGTTGCTCCTCCTGACATTGGGACTCCTTTTAGGAGTCCTTCTGTTTAGGCAGAGGACCCTTTCCAACAAAGCAGCTAACCAAAAAGGTCTGTCTAGCATTTCTTTATGATATTATACAGACATTTTTTCAACTCCAGGAAATGGAATCTATTTTTCAGATTAGAGATCTATTTTCTAATGATATTGGGTGGGTTGGTCATTAGCTGATAATGTGATCTGCAGATTGTATATTTAGTGCATAATCAACATTAATCATATGGACCAGTGACGTTACTCTTAAAATCATGGTTACATGCTTACTGCACATTAATTGGTTCCTTTACAAATATAATCAGCTGGAAACTTCAGTTTATGTTATACAGCTGGCTAGACTTGCAGAAAATTAATTTTATTTTTCTCTCCTAAATTTAGTTTCAAAACAGGAATTAATATTTTAAGAGATTATAGATAATTAATCTACCAGGCATCTTTAATGTAGACAAAAATATGTTTGTAATTTAGGTATCTCTGGTCCAGTTTCTAGTGCTTGTTTCATAGAGTGGTTTGAACTTACACTCTGATCTATTATCTGGTCTAATTTCTAATGCTTGTTTCATACAATTTCATGTACAACTTTAAAATGGCCTATGGTGTGAGTGAAGTGCAATTGTACATTGCAGACAATTTCATGTACAACTTTAAACTGGCCTTTATTGGGAATGAAGTGCCAGCATAAATTTCAGATAATTCCATGTACAACTTTAGAATGACCAGTAGGGTCAGTGAAGTGCAACCATACATTTCAGACAGTTCCATGTACAACAGGAGTACTGTTGTCACCATTTGTGTGTGTGTGTGTGTGTGTGTGTGTGTGTGTAATGTCTTCATGAGCAGCAATATGGCATGAGTAGTTGTTCATAACTTCTTATTAATTCATAGATCTGTAACTGGGGCAAAAGGCAAAAATGATGAAGCATTTTTTTTCTGCTTTGATTGCAATGAACTAGGAGCCTGTGGTTCTGAAGTACTGATTATGAGTGAGGTGTGATTATCATGCCTTTGTTACCTGGTGTCTTTGTTGTGCTTTTGTTATTTACTGATTATGAGTGACATGTGATTATCATGCTTTTCTCACCTGAGGCCTTTGCTGTTACACCTTTATTATTTAAATGACCACTATAATTTATCTTGCTTGTGTATATCAGGTGATAAAGATGTTACAACTGAGCCAATTTTCTTAGGTGTACCACAGAAATCAAACACTATGACCAATGAAATGTTGTAGCAAAGGAATATGTAATACTTGGGAATTTGTCTGAGGAAACTAAAGTCAAATGTAACAGGACATATCGAAGGATGTATTAATCAATCTTTACTTTATATATATATATATATATATATATATATATATACACAATACTATCATACAGGTTAGAGATTTTAATTCATACTCTATGGAGATTCTAACCCAGGTCCATGGGTAAACGGCACCTATTGCCTTGCCTGCACACACGAGCTCATATTTCCTCACGACTAAGCACACATCACCAATAAATGATGTTACTCAATCAGTGTTACATGCACTCGTGTGTAGCAGACACACTCGCATGATGACCTAGTAATTAATTCTCGTGTATCTACGCAGTCATTCTGGATTCCTATGAAAGAAATCAAGGTATATAGAATTAATTATAGAGAATTATAAATATTCACCAGACAGAAGGGAAAGTGCTATCCCTGGATTCCTAAAGAAGAATCCTTGATAATAATAGGCAGAATTCACATTTTAATACAAATAATACTATCATACAGGTTAGATAATTTTAATTCATACTCTACAGAGATTCAAACCCAGGTCCACGGATAAACAGCACCCATCACCTTGCCTGCACACACAAGCCCATATTCCCTCACGACTAAGCACACATCACCAATAAATGATGTTACTCAATCGGTGTTACATGCACTCATGTGTAGCAGACACACTCACATGATGACTGGGTAATTCATTCTCATGTATTTATACAGTCGTTCCGGATTCCTTTTAAAGAAATCAAGGTACAGTGTATATAGAATTAATTAAAGAGAATTATAAATATACACCAGACAGAACAGAAAGTGCTATACCTGGGTTCCTTTAGAAGAATGCTTGATAATAATAGGCAGAATTAACATTTTAATACAGATAATACTATCATACAGGTTAGAGAATTTTAATTTGTACTCTATGGAGATTCTATAGGAATCCAGGGATAGCACTTTCTGTTCTGTCTGGTGTATATTTACAATTCTGTAATTGGAATGGTAATCTTGCATTTGATTGGCAGAGTTTGTTAACACTTTGGAATTGATGTTTGATCCAATTTTGGTCAAGCTTGAAGTAGGAGTTAATAACATCAAGATTTTGGAAGGTTTCATTAATGAGCAAGATCCATTCAGATTAATGAAGTAACCTTACATTTGATTGGCTAACCATGTTACCACTCAGGAGGACACCTTTTTAAATCTGATTGTGATCAAATGTGGAATATGTACTTATATCAGCAAGCTCTCACACAAGTTCAGTAATGAGTGACATCAATGCATATTAATGAGGTGTTCTTATATCTGACTGGTACAGTGTTTTCTCACTCTGATGTGATTGTTATTGCTTTTAGAACATATGCTTATGTAGTCATGATTTTGAACAAGTCCAGGAAAGAGTGAGATGCATGCATACTAATTTGGTGGTCATGCATTTGATTGGACGAGCTTATCAAAACTTAGTGAACCATTCTTCTAATTTTTTATTGAACTAGAAATATGGGTTCATGTTATCAAGCTCTTGGATGCACAAAATTATGAGCAATATTCATGGATATGAATGTGGTGATTTTGTGTGATTGGCCATGCTTGTCAGTACTTTATTAACTCTGTTTCTGATTACACTGGACAACAAATTTTTACAAAAGTCATGTTACTGAAATAAAATTAGTCAATTCTTATCAATTTTTATGTGCTGAACACGAATATGACAGTCAAATTGCAAAATTGGCTCTAGTTTTTTTGTAATCTGCAAGAAATTAATGTTTACATAACGAAATGCATTCCAATAGTAAAAGGTCAACTGTAATAGCCTACCTATAAAAAATCAAGTCATTGACTACATCTTAGATTTCTTCGCCTGTCTCTTGTACAGCTGTTCGGGAGCATCTCTGAGGAGTGTCCAGCAGTAGTCAGCCAGCATTGTAGTGGACCATTTTCCCTGGTATCTTTGTTCCATTGTTGCGATATCTTGATGAAAACGTTCGCCGTGTTCATCACTAACAATACCACAGTTGCTAGGAAAGAAATCCAAATGGGTATGAAGGAAGTGAATCTTTAGAGACATATTGCAGCCAAGTTTCTTATACTTCATCAACATGTCTTCTACTAGTTCCTTATAGTTTTCTGCCCTAACATTTCCGAGGAAGTTTGTAGAAACTAGGCGAAAAGCATTCCATGCTTGTTTCGCGTCACCTTCCAGCAAGTTGTTGAACCGGTCATCTTTGAAAAGCTCTCGAATCTGAGGACCCACAAAAACTCCCTCTTTAATCTTTGCTTCGCTGAGTCGAGGGAATTTTTCATGCAGGTATCGGAATGCTGGCAAAGTCCGGTCAATGGCTTTCACGAAGTTCTTCATCAAACCTAGTTTGATGTGAAGGGGTGGTAGCAAGATTTTCTGAGCCTCAACCAGAGCTGGGTGTTGGATATTCTTCTCTCCAATGGCTACATTCTGCCTGTGAGTCCATTCCTTCCTCATGTAGTGCATTTCCCTTGCTCGGCTATCCCACTCGCATAAGAAACACATGTATTTTGTATATCCTTGCTGCAGTCCCATTAAAAGGGCAACTACCTTCAAATCACCACAGAGGTGCCAGCTGTACTTGTTATACTCAATGGAATTCAGTAGCTGCCTTAAGTTATCGTATGTCTCTTTCATGTGGACAGCATACGCTACTGGAATAGATGGAAGAATGTTTCCATTGTGCAAAAGCACAGCCTTGAGACTCAGTTTCGAAGAGTCCACAAATAGTCTCCATTCTTGTGGGTCATGAGTGATTTTTAAAGCATTCATGAGGCCCTCAATATCGGAACAGAATATCAGATTACTTTCCTTTCTGAAGAAAGGCTCCAATTGCTGGTGGCGCTTTCGATATGCAGTAATTGTGACATCTTCTTCTAGAAGATTCCATTGTTGGAGTCTTGATCCTAGCAATTCTGCCTTGTTCTTTGATAAGTCCAAATCACGAATCAGGTCATTTAGTTCTTCCTGTGTTATTCTGTGTGGGGTTGATGATGCACCACAGTGAAAATCTGGATCACTGCATGCTGATGGACCAGGAGAAGAACAGGTCGACTCACCTTTGTCTTCGTCAGATGAATCAAGAGAATATTCTGCTGGAGGTTCTGGAATAGGAAGTCCCTCACCATGTGGAACTGGTCTCAATGCAGACGGAATGTTTGGGTAGACTATTCTCGACTTCTTTCGCTTCGTTATTCCGCCGGAAAGAGGAGGAACCAAGCAGAAGTAACAGTCATTTAGGTGGTTGCTTGGCTCTCTCCACACCACTGGGACTGCAAACGGCATTGATGACCTTTTGCAATTCAACCACTGTGAAAGCTGTGTTGTACATGTAGCACAGCATATATGCAGAGCCCAAGGCTTGTCTTGGTCACCGACCTTGCATCCGAAGTAAAGATGATATGCCTTCTTCACTTGAGAATTGATACTTTTCTTCTGGTTGGCAAATGTCACTTCCCCACAAATATAGCAAAAATTGTCCGCGGTATTAACACACTTTCGAGGCATTACTGTTCTTTATTGTACGTAAATGGATAAAATAATAAGTTTTATGTAACAGTAGCTTGAACTGTCTCGCACAACGTCTAAAATATTTTAAATGCTGAACCTATCTGATTGGGCTTTATATAGTACACTGCTTACGTCAGCTTCAGCAGCCGCCTGGCATTAGTATAATAGGCCTACACATGTATAGTACACTGCTGACGTCAACTTACTTCAGCAGCCACATGGCATTAGTATTGCATTGCATCAGAAAATGATGCAATCAACTGTGGATGATGTGAGCATGATGGTATTATGCAATGTTACATCATTATTCCGGATGTTGCTGCAGTCCTACTGGAGAAATTTACACAGTGAAACATAGAAAATGAGGTATATGAATATCTTCAAAACGAGAGCCAATACAAATTTTTCACGGTTATATTCGTGTTCGGCACACCAAAATACTACAGATTAGGGCCTTTTCAAGTCAGTAATGATTTCACTGTTGACCAGTGTTATATCTAATTCAAACGTGATAAATAATCTTGTATATTCAAGATATAAAACATATTTTATTAAGAGCAAGATCTATTATTGGAGTGAGGTGAACTTGTGTGTGATTGGTTGAGCTTCTGTCACTTGAGAGACTGAATTTATGACCTTATTTTATTCAGAATGTGTAAAATGATTAATCTTGTCAAGATATTGGTGGACTTATTCTGAATGAGACATATGCATATATATGAGATAATTTCCATCTGGTTGGTGGGGTGGGGGTATTACCATACTAGAGATTTTATTTTTTCATCATTTTGATCAAACTTGGTAAATAGGCCTATATAATCAAGGCCATTGTTGAGTAAGAGTGAAATTCATGCATGTTAATTATGTGACCTTGTATCTGATTGGCTGAGCAACTATATGTGACCTCTAATCAAACTAGTCTGGAAATCAAGTTCCATTTGATAATGTTTCTAATCAGAGTTTGGTAAAACCTGGAATCTATCTATCTATCTGTCTGTCTGTCTGTTTGTCTATCCATCTCTGTCCATCTGTCTGCCTGTCTGCTGATGCAGTAACACTTGACTATTAAGCAATGGGCCATGCTTGGTCAAGAATACAGGGAGGAAGATAGCTGTAGAACAGATAGAAGAGTAATAATAGAGAAGGTAGAAGTAAGTGAAAGAGTGTCAGTCTTTGTTTTCATCCCTTCATGCTCAGACCAATCTGGCAACTGTGGCAGCAACAAGAAATGTAAAACTCAACCAGGACATCCCTGAGAATCACTAGGATTACTTGTAGCTGACTATTGCATTAGAATGAGATGTTGTGAGGAGCGAGTCAAGAGCTTTAGAAGGAATATATGATCAGGGTCTCAAAAGGGGTTGATAATAAGCAAGATTCATACATTAACTCATTAATCCTTAGTGACACATTTATATATCATGAAGTTGTACCCTACTTCCCACCATGTGGCATCAAGGTCATATCAGATACGCTAAAGTGGGTGGTATTCCAGTTTTTATAGAGTTTGAAAAAAGTTACTTTAAAGTACCTGTTATCTCTCTCTCTGACACACACACACACACGCACGCACGCACGCACACACACACACACACACACACACACACACACAGCGAATGTAAGGGATATAACCTCTGATATTGTCTTTGAGAATCACATGCTTGGGGTTACAGAGTTCTTCCCCATGAAAATGTAAATTTTAGAAGGCAATTATTGATGCAATGATTTGTAAAAGATAGAAAAATTGTACACATTAGTGATAAAAATGAATAATATATAATATTTTAAGTGAAGAAAAAGCATAATATATAAATATTGTACAGGAAAAAATAAAATCACGCACATATTCATTCCACAGTGGCCAGTTTGAAAATGTTGTCATTGCTATTTCTCTTGGATGATCATATCAATTTGGGATTTTTACTAATTAACTCCTGTGATGTCTAGTTGGTCCAAAATGAAAATAATGCTGATTTCATATACACATACCCATAGCAGCCATTTTGGAAATATTTGTATCACTACTTCATGTAAATGGAAGTCAAGTTGACATGGTGTTTTCACCAGAAAACTTGTAATGAATAGATGGTTATGAATGAAGTTGGTGCTGATCTGATATCTAATATGGTGGCCATTTTGGAAATATTGTTATAATTACTCCATGTAAATGGAAAGACATATGGAAGTGGGGGTTTTCACCAGTACACTTTTTTTTAAATATCTAGTTAAGCCTGATTGAAAATGGTTCCAGTCAGAGCTCAAGACTGGCTGTCATGCTAGCCATCTTGAAAATCTTATTGTTACACCTTCTAGATGTATGCAGGGTTTTTGTTTTGAGGAGCACAATCTCTCTCGCATACCATTATGCTCCTTAAATTGCTTCCAAGGGAGCAATCCATTGCTCACCCCAATCTTATTGTTCAAGACAAATATGTCCAGATTTTTCATGAGTGAATTTTTGTCCCTGATTTCATGGCAGTTGCCTTTCACAAATACTGATATATTTACAGGTTCCACCATTTTGATATATGATGTTATGCACCATAAATGATGATGTGTCATGAATGATGATGTCATAGATATTTGATGAGAGTGAATACCGATAACTCTGAAGCCCTCCTGCATTTTACAAAATCCTGATACATTGTCATATTAACATGAGATTTTTACCAAAGGACATAATATGATGTCTAATTGGTCATTACTGATGTGGCAGCCATCTTGAACATTTTGCTGTTGTTGCTTCTCCTAAATGAAAAGTCACATCGACTTGGGCTTTTAAAAACCAGTTATGATATCTGCTTTGTCCTTAATGAAAATGGTGCCAAACTTATATCAAATATACTGCAATGAAAGTCATCAATAGAATCTTGTCATTGCTCCTGCATGGATGGTCATATTGACATGGGGTTTTCACCAAAAGACTTCTAAATGTATCTGGTTTGCACCACCTGAAAATTGTGCTGATTGGATGTTCAATATGACTACTGCACTCAAGAATATCAGAGACAGCTTCAACACTCAGCAGCAGTTAAAAAGAAGAAATGGTCTTTGCTTGTATTCCTTGATATTCTATTTGGACAGTAGATCATTAGTCCTTTCAATGGACTTGTGTTTGGTCATATTGATTTCAACAGTTTTGTAAAACAAATTGTTTGAAGTTTTTGCTCATTTCACTAACATTATTCATATTTGATGATCATTACTGAAATGGCAGCCATCACTCTGGCACCTTTGGTGTACAGGTGTGAACGATCTCTATGCCAGGATGCTTCCATTAACATTTCATCAAATTCTCTTTTACTGAATTGAAGTTTTTTTGATACTTTTGTTTATGGTAACTCTGTTTGATGACAGATCAGCACAAGCTGTGCAAAACTGAATGCCCTCCTGACAGATCAGCACAAGCTGTGCAAAACTGAATGCCCTCCAAGTCACAGTATTTACTGCTCTCAAGTTTTGTTAAAGGTTCAGTTCAGAGGTTTTCAAGGTTCATATCAACATCTTTGTCAAAATCTGAAGGTGTTCTTACCAGGATGCTTTTTGTTAGGTTTAGTCAAATCCTGTTAATTAACTTTGGAGAAGTCATTTATTGGTTTTCTTATTTTTATTAATTGGTGAACATTTGATGGCAAGTTGGCATCTTTTATACATATTTAAAGAGTCTTCATGCCTGGATGCTTTCTGTCCTGTTTTGTCAAATTCTATTCAACAGTTTTGAATAAAGTCTTTTAAAGTTTTTTTATATTTATAATAACAATTTCCATATTTGATGGTGGGATTGACACCTTTTGGATAAATTTTAAATTGCTAAACTGAATTGGACTATATTTAAAATTGGGCATCCAAGCTTTCATATTTGTATAAAGCAAAATGTTGCAACCATTACTGAAAATAAGTAAAACTTTTGAGAAATTCCTCTGAAAAATATCTGAGCAGAATTTAAGCAAATTTGACAGGAAGCATCCTTGCAAAGAACACTTTCAGAGTTTTAGAACTGGTGCTGATTCACTGTTAAACATATCTACATCGAAAATAGAAAAAGCTTGAAACAATTTCTTGTCCAAAACAGTTAAATAGAATTTGACCAAACTTGACAGACACCAACCTGGCACAAAGTTCTTTCAAGTCATTACAGATGATTCTGGTCAACAGACAAATATGGCTGATATTACTAGTGTTATGTATATCTATAATGTGTCTTTAACTTTTGGTCCTTGACTGTAGAGTGCAGTGAGCTATAAATAGGTTGTTTATTTGCATTTATGTTCTATATAATGAACCCATTATGGGTAATTGCCTACTGGATAATTGAGTCAGTTGGGTTGGGTTGTGACATAAATCAGGTGACTTATGTTGCAGTATAAGTCATGAAGGGATTAATTGCGACTTAGAGTCATAATAATCATGGAAATGAGTATATAAGGACAGACTTAACAATTATTCTGATTCCTGGTTCTTATTTCCATGTATTGTTTTTGTTATAATATCAGTCTGCAGATGTATTTAACATTGTGTTTAGATTTAGTTGGAGAGGATTCATTTACTTAAATTATTCATTGGAATTACATAGTGCTCTTATGATGGTCTGGACTAAAGCAGCATTTTGGGATTATTGTGAATTCATTCAAAGGAGTTTTGGATAATGCCATTATGATACATCAAGGCTGTTTCCATTGTAGCATATTCAAGGATATTGGTACATCAGCAAATTAGAGACCTGGAATTCATTTAGAACACTATTCTTTTGAACATGTGATAGAGCTTTTTAGATTATTTCCAAATTAGTTCACAATGCTGTTGGTTCCTTTTACATTTAATTTATAACTTAGATAATTAAATTATTTGTTACCTTTTACAAAACTTGTTGATTTTGCTTCTTTCTGTTACTTAGTTTAAGACCCAGAGTCATAACACTAAAAAATATTATTTAAAAATCTTGTTACAGCTTCTTTAAAAGCACTGTGTAGAATTTGACCAAATTTGACAAGAAGCCAGCTGGCATTGAAGTCTTTCAGTTTTACATAAATGATGCCAGCCTACCATTATATATAGCCCCTGTTGCTAAAAATAGAGAAACATTTTTTTATAGCTCTTTGGTTTTAAAGTAAGCAATACAAAAGAACAAACACCAACAAGTTTTGTAAAATTCAACAAACAATTTATTTCCCTAGAATATAAAGTAAAAATTTAAAAGAACTTAGAGTTTTGTGAATTAAATCTTAAATAGTCCTTAAAGTTCTGTCACAAGTCCAAACATATGAAATTCCAATTGAATTCCAGTGGTATTCCAAATAAATTGAAATATCAAATGTGTTGCTATGCCTATAGTCTCAGATATGCTAATGTGCCAATGACCTGGAATGTAGTGATGTGTTAAGAGTCTTCTGATATATCACAATAATATAATCCAAAATGTCCTTGTCTGAATTCACTATAATTTCAAATTAATGTTTGAGTCCAAAATTATTATTGAGCACTTTGTAATTCCAGTGAATAATAATTTGAATAAATAAATCCAACAAAATTAAAAACTGAAGCAAAAAAGTAAGACTGATACTGCTTTTGTATGTTAAGGCAAGAATGAAGACATTTTCAAGTAAACAACATTATATAAAAAGCTAAGACTCAAAGCCGTGATATAGGTCAGTATACTAAGTAAAACACGCAAAGTTATCAACAAGTTTAGTAATTTCCATGTGAAAAACTAATATCTTACGTTCAGAGAGAACTAAACATGTTTACTTCCATTGAAAATGGCCAAGTACACAATACAAATATACATAACATATAATCACTGAAAAGCCAACAAACAACACAAATATACATAACAGTTTATAATGACTTTTGAAAAACAGCTAATCAGAATTTTACCAAATTTGACAGGAAACATCCTGGTATCAAAAACTTTTGGATTTGTTCAAATGATGCCAATCCACCACTAAAAGTAGAGACATTCACACAGTTATAAGAATTCTGATGTGAAGAATTTGACTCACTTTGACACAAGGCATCCTGACATTGGGGCCTTTCATTACTGGGCAGATGATGCTAATGTGACATCAGATATGGATGAAGATACAGAAATGAGAGAAATTTTAAAACAGATGTTTTCATTACATATGTAATGAACAGTGCTGGAAATTATTTTAACAGAGTGTCCTACTTAGAATTTTTTCTTGCATTTTGCTGTTGGGCAGATGACAACAAGGTGAGCAGTGTCACGCTCACTTGTCACATACATAAAGGCCACACAATTTAAATAATACAGCATCTGAGTAAGGCAATAAACATTGTAGTCTATTATTTTTTGGCATGTGTAATGATACAAATTGAAAAACATGGTACCAGTGTGTAACAAGAAACAAAAGTTGTTCACAGTAACTCCCAGAAGTAAATGAGTGCCAAAATTTATTCCAACTGAACTACAGTTGCAATTATGTTTTTGACTTAAAAATAAGAGTAGGAATAGATGAGCCAAAACTGCATATGGTTTTGAAGCCAGTTGCCATGTAACAATGATAAAAGATATTTGTGTTTTCTGTTTCTATTCACTGGCAGTGTAATGCTTAGTGTTTCCTGCCAAGTGTAACGTATCATGTCTCTTAGCAATTGTTCAACTGTCAGAATAAATAGTGAGGATAATTTATTGCTACATCTAAGTCGGACTTTAACTGTCTCTGTGTGGTGAATTCAGAATGCAGAATTGAATAACGTTCTGTGTGTTAGACCACTCCTTGTATGTTAGAACACTCCTTGTTTGTTGGAACACTTGTATGTTAGAATACTCCTTATATGTTGGAACACTTCTTGCCCATTAGAAGACTCATTTTATATTAGAAGACTTCTTTTATATTAGAAGACTTCTTTTATGTTAGAACACTTCTTGTATGTTAGAACACCCCATCTATGTTGGAAAAGTCTCATCGTTATGACACTGTATTAAGAATTTCCCTCATAATATTATTCTAATTGTGAAGGGTTGTGCACAACTCATATAGTTTCTGACTACTTTTTGAAGTATTTACTGACATTGAATATACATGGCTCGGTAGAAGCAGTATATAGAATTCCTTGTGTTTATTTATCTGTTTGTCATCTAACTCTAGCAGTTATTTATGGATTTCTGTGAAGCTTGGTATGGTCATCATATGATGAAACTTGTGTTTTTGTGACGCTAAAAGCTCGATAAGGCCAGCTGAGTTTATGGTATGTCCCACCAATAGCTGTGTGTTGCCAGCAGTTGCTTCTTACCTGTCTGATGGCCATGTTTCTGATCCAGTTGGAATACAGATTTATGTCCAGACTGTGGATGAGTTTGATTATGAACATTTTATTTATGTCTTATTAAAAATAATTTTGCTGAGGACTATGGCAAAATAGGTGTATGATATAATGTTTGGAAGATAGTTTACATAGGGTTACATTCTTAAAACAGTATCCATTGGGAGATAGTTTACATAGGGTTATCGTTGTTGTTGTTGTTGTTGTTGTAGGGTTTAATACCATTTTTCAGCACAAGGTAGGCTTAACATGGTTGCCCATATAACTGGTGGAGGAAGAACCCTGGAAAAAACCCAGAAAGAACCGACGACCCACCAGAAGCTACTGGTAGGCTTTCTCATGTACCCACATTAACCAAGCCTGAGACTCGAACCCATGCAGACAGAGGTGAGATGGCAGTGATCTGGAACGGTGAAAACTTCAGACCACAAGGCCACTCGAGGCCCCACATATGGTTATATTCTTAAAACAGTATCCATTGGGAGATAATTTACATATGGTTATATTCTTAGAACAATATCCATTGGGAGATAGTAGAACAGTATCCATTGGGAGATAGTAGAACAGTATCCATTGGGAGATAGTTTACTTAGGGTTTTATTCTTAGAACAGTATCCATTGGGAGATGGTTTACATAGGATTATATTCTTAGAACGGTATCCATTGGGAGATAGTAGAACAGTATCCATTGGGAGATTGTTTACATAGGGTATATTCTTATAACAGTATCCATTGGGAGATAGTAGAACAGTATCCATTGGGAGATAGTTTACATAGGGTTACATTCTTAGAACAGTATCCATTGAGAGATGGTTTACATAGGGTTATATTCATAAAACAGTATCCATTGGGAGATGGTTTACATAGGGTTATATTCATAAAACAGTATCCATTGGGAGATGGTTTACGTAGGGTTATTTTCATAAAACAGGATCCTTTGGGAGCTGGTTTACATAGGGTTATATTCTTAGAACAGCATCCATTGGGAGATGGTTTACATAGGGTTATATTCATAAAACAGTATCCATTGGGAGATGGTTTACATAGGGTTATATTCTTAGAACAGTATCCATTGGGAGACAGTTTACATAGGGTTATATTTTTAGAACAGTATCCAGCTTAGTATAAGATGGTCAGATGTTATATTATATAAAAATGGCTAAGCAGTATCACCCTCTTTTGCTCTTTTTGATTTGCTGCTGGAAGCAAATTGTCCCATGGCAGTACTATATAGCTCATTTCCATCATGGTGCTAGGGTTGGATGCAGGGTAATGTGAGCAATTTTTCTTACCATTTCTCTGGTTAATAATCAGGGTTTGACATCTTTTGTTACAAGCAAAGGTGGGCTTTATCAGTTAGCTACGTTCTGAGTTATTTCTCTTTGTAAATATTCTGTGCAGTTTGCATTTCATGACCTGTTTTGATATTTGTCACTTAATCATCATTAAATGTACCAGAAGATTGTGTGTTGCCTGCAAATGGTACGTAAACTTCAATGTACATTTTTGGGGAGGGGGTATTCCACACATCTGAAAGCTGCAGTAACTCAGTGGTTACCATATTGGACTTGTGACCAAAAGGGTGCTGGTTGACATCCTACCATTGAAACGGCCTGGGTCAGCTACTTTGGTGTGTCGTTGGCAAGGCACTTTAATCCGATTGCCTCAACACGAAATACTGGTAACGTACTTGTGTTGCTGTGCTGTTGTTGCTGTAGGGTTTAATGCCATTTTTCAGCACACGATAGGCTATACATGGCGGCCAGTATTAATGGTGGAGGAAGAACCCAGGAAAACCCCGGAAAGAACCACCGACCCACGAGAAGGTTGCTGTGCTGTAAAGCCCAAACTAAATTCCACATATGTAGTGTTTAAGGTTGCCTCCAACTTGAGCATGTTATGTTGTAAGGTGGTTATTCTCATTTCTCTTCAGGCAACCTTTCACTAAATGTAGTTCGAAATTAAAAATTATTAATAGCAAACACAGCTCAAGTAGCAGCAAGCACTAATGATAATGCATATGTCAATGTATAGATTTTCCATACAGTATGTTTGAAAATGTATCATCAGCAGGAAGTTTGTGATTAAATTGGAAGTGAATTGAGCATAAGAGAAAAAGTAAGATCTCCAATCAATGAGACATGTTTTTATCACCGTTCTGTTACCAAACCAATATTGTATATGTAGTAACAGTTCAGTGAAATAGTATAAACAAATCAAGATATTCATGCAGTTTAAGACTGTTCACATGCCATATTGTAATACATCTCTTTGGTGCTATGTATGAATTCAGTCAGATTAGAGATGATGTTACTGAAAGTGAGGCTTTCCAACTTGTAGGCTTTACTCATTCCATTAGACCAACAAGTTGCTCTCTTTTTCTGACGTTACTGGTGGTTAAGAACACTGTCTATAGCTGGAGCATCCGCTATTTTAATCAGGTGGATTATCAGGCAGATTATCCGGCCCCTCACTGCTAATCAATGAAATTAGTACATTTTTTGCAATTTCCTACATCATTTTTTTTAATTTTTAAATTTGTATGGGGGGGGGGTAAATCAGCTGGTTAGGGTGGGTAGGTGGAAACTGTATCTTGCATTTGATTTGTTGAATACGTTTCCAGTTTGGAACAAATATTTCTGAACTGACTTTGATCCAACTTGGAATATGGGCTTACATCATCAAGATCTCAGATGACTTGGATCATGAGAACGATCTGTGCATATTAATGACATGATCGTCTGAGCTTCTGATCTAATGTTGTTCAAATTGGAAAACAGGCTTGTATCACATTGTGCATTGACAGTTTCATAACAATGAGATCCACCCATATGATTAAAGTGATCTTTTCATGTACTTGGCTGAGGCTGTTACTTCTCTAGAGAATTCGATTTTCCTGATATAAATCAAACTTGGTATATATATATATATATATATATATATATATATATATATATATATATATATATATATATATATATATACACACTTATATATATATATTTATCATCAAGATATTTGGATGAGTTACATCAGGACTGAAAGGTATGCTTATTACTTAATTAATACCTTTTTCTTTTGGAATCAATTTTTTTCAGACATCAGTTATATAGGTAAAATTTACATGATACATGTATCAAACTGCAGATAGTTTACCTAGGGTTTATGATGTTCTTACAATACTACCGAAGCCTGTGTGGATGACTTTATATTGTTAGATGAGTTGGATCAGGCCAGCATGTGCCTCTTGATACCTCTACTTGTTGGAGACCAGAAGAGCTTACATGATGGGCCTTTGTTATCTGTTAGCAGTTGTTTATTATAGAGAAAAGTTATGCAGCTTGGTTAAAAATTTTATCAAGAGGTCTGTTTGGTCCTAAAAAAATAGTGCTGATCTGACATTCAGCATGGCTACCATGGTGACCATCATGAAAATCTTATTATTTGTCCTGAATGGATGGTCACATGTAATTGGGTTGTTACAAAGAGACTTCTTATGAAATATAGATGACTATAAATAAAAATGATGCCAGTAATTTAATTTTCAGAAGTTATGCTTTTAATTTGCATCTTTTGGGCATTTTGCACTCACATGCTGTTAAAACTCCTGTACATACATGCATACATGCGTACGTACAAAGATACATAGATATATACATACATACATACATGCATACATACATATGGTCCTACAATAATAGACGTCTTATGGCATGTAAATGGTAACAGATGATAAAGGCACTGATCTGAGCCAACATGACTGCTAGGGTGGTCACCTTGGCAGATTGTCATAAATTAAAATGGCACCAGTCACAGCTTGGCCATCATGGAAATCTGGTTATTGGTAATTCTTCCTATGTGGATGACCATATTTACATGGTATTTTCACTGAAAGTCATTTCCTGACACATACATGGTCAGAAATGGAAGTGGTGCTTCTCTGATTGTCATAGCAAAATTCTTGAAAAGTCTTTTACTTGCTGCATGATTTTTGAATGGATGGTCATGTGTACATGGGATTTTTACTAGAAGACTATATAGCTGGGTTAGAATGAAAATGGTGCAGATATGGCCACCAATAATGTCAAACTTGGAAGATACAATGGTAGTTTAGCACATATTTTTAGTTCACTGGTTGAAATTGAGTAGTGTTCATGTAATGGCCCTTCATCTGTTGTCTGGTGTCATGTAATGGCCCTTCATCTGTAGTCTGGTGTCATGTAATGGCCCTTCATCTGTTGTCTGGTGTCGTGTAATGGCCCTTCCTCTGTTGTCTGGTGTCATGTAATGGCCCTTCATCTGTTGTCTGGTGTCATGTAATGGCCCTTCATCTGTAGTCTGGTGTTATGTAATGGCCCTTCATCTGTTGTCTGGTGTCATGTAATGGCCCTTCATCTGTTGTCTGGTGTCATGTAATGGCCCTTCCTCTGTTGTCTGGTGTCATGTAATGGCCCTTCATCTGTTGTCTGGTGTCATGTAATGGCCCTTCATCTGTAGTCTGGTGTCATGTAATGGCCCTTCTTCTGTTGTCTGGTGTCATGTAATGGCCCTTCTTCTGTTGTCTGGTGTCATGTAATGGCCCTTCATCTGTTGTCTGGTGTCATGTAATGGCCCTTCCTCTGTTGTCTGGTGTCATGTAATGGCCCTTCATCTGTAGTCTGGTGTCATGTAATGGCCCTTCATCCATAGTCTGGTTTCATATAATGGCCCTTCATCCATAGTCTGGTGTCATATAATGGCCCTTCATCCATAGTCTGGCATCCATTGTCATGTAATGGCTCTTCATCTATAGTCTGGCATCCACTGTCATGTAATGGCCCTTCATCCATAGTCTGGCATCCATTGTCATGTAATGGCCCTTAATCTGTAGTCTGGCATCTGTTGCCATGTACTAACCCTTCATCTGTAGTCTGGCATCTGTTGTCTTGTCATGGCCCTTCATATTTAGTCTGGCATCTGTTGTCATGTAATGGTCCTTCATATGAAGTCTGGCATCTGTTGTTTTGTCATGGCCCTTCATCCATAGTCTGGCATCCATTGTCATGCAGTGGCCTTTAATCCAGTCTGGCATTTGTTGTCATGTGATGGCCCTTCATCTGTTGTCAAGTGATAGCTCTTCATGTAACTAATACACAGTCACAACAAAATGACTTTCACATTCACACCTTTTACCTCAAACAATAAATATCAGCAATGCCAACATTAAATTCACACAATCAGTATGAAACCTAGGTGTTACTCTGGACAGTACTCTCACATTGCACCAACATGTCATGAACATATGCAAGGCTGCATATCTTGAGCTGAGACGCAGACAGCTCAATTCGCAATATCTTTCAGTTGATGCCACTAAAACACTTGTGTTTTTATTAGTACTTTCAAATCTGGACTATTGTAACTCAATTCTGTCTGGTTCATCTCAATATCTACTCCAGAAACTTCAAAAAGTTCAAAACACAGCTGCTCGGATCATACTTAGAGTACCACGATCAGAGCACACCTCCCCGCTGCTCTGTACCCTACACTGGCTATCCATTCAATCCAGAATCAAACACGAAATTTGTTCTCTGTGCTATGTTTCATTGTCGGTCTCTAGTCCAACATACCTATCCGATCTCACCCATGTGTACACACCAGCAAGATACTTACGCTCCTCTTCTGACAATCGTATACTCATTATTCCTACTATGAAAACAAAGTCATATGGACAGCGTTCTTTTGCATACCAGGGCTCAGCAATGTGGAATGAATTGCCCACTGAACTTAGACACAAAGACACAGTGATCACATTCAAGAGGGCTCTCAAAACTCACTTATTTTGACTGCAAGAACAAACTTAAAGAACTAATAATGTTTCCTACCTGAAATATTCTCAGCATGTTTTTTATTTTTTAATGTTTTTCTAATTTCATGGTATTTGTTTTTGTAATAATATCATTATATGTTTTTTTTATATATCTTATAGGTGTTGTATAATGTAAAGCGCTTAGAGCTTCTAAAGATTAGGCGCTATACAAAGTCCTCATTATTACTATTATTATTATTATCTGTAGTCTGGCATCCATTGTTGTTGGTATTTTTGTTTTATCACTATTTCTCATCATCTACTTAGGAGAAATCAAGAAACTCTGTACAGTTTCATTCTGAGATCTGGGTGGTCCTTAGTGAACTTGGTACACAGTTTCATTCTGAGATCTGGGTGGTCCTTAGTGAACTTGGTACACAGTTTCATTCTGAGATCTGGGTGGTCCTTAGTGAACTTGGTACACAGTTTCATTCTGAGATCTGGGTGGTCCTTAGTGAACTTGGTACACAGTTTCATTCTGAGATCTGGGTGGTCCTTAGTGAACTTGGTACACAGTTTCATTCTGAGATCTGGGTGGTCCTTAGTAAAATTGTTACTTCATCATAGTCATCATAGTGGCCATTTTTGGTGTTTTACAAGAATAGTTCAGGTAAATTCTTATATTAGAAATCATAATGATTCCAGGTAGCAAAGAAAAAAATTTAATATGACTTCTTTCCAATTTTTCTTGGCCAGTAGAGTGTCAGTCCCGTAGAGGAACTCTGTTAACAAATTGGATCATAAAAGTAGGTTTCCTTCAATGCTCACCCTCTTCAAAATCAGACTCATTGGCTTCCTCCCCAAAATTGCTGATGCCAGCTACTTGGAAGGGGCAATACCTCTTACCATTTGGAAACATGGACTGTTAATTAATCCACATAACTAATGCACGATTACATATGTGATACATTGATGTGGAAGCAAAGCCTGGTAATTAATCCATGTAACTAATACACAGTCACATATTTGATACATTGATGTGGAAGCAAAGCCTGGTAATTAATCCATGTAACTAATACACAGTCACATATTTGATACATTGATGTGGAAGCAAAGCCTGGTAATTAATCCATGTACCTAATACACAGTCACATATATGATACATTGGTGTGGAAGCAAAGCCTGGTAATAAATCCACATAACTATTGCACAGTCACATGTGTGATACATTGATGTGGAAGCAAAGCCTGGTAATTAATCCATGTAACTAATACACAGTCACATATGTGATACATTGATGTGGAAGCAAAGCCTGGTAATTAATCCATGTAACTAATACACAGTCACATATGTGATACATTGGTGTGGAAGCAAAGCCTGGTAATTAATCCACATAACTAATGCAGAGTCATATATGTGATACAGTGATGTGGAAGCAAAGCCTGGTAATTAATTCACATAATCTTGATTTCTCCTAAATTAATGCAGAGTCATATATGTGATACAGTGATGTGGAAGCAAAGCCTGGTAATAAATCCACATAACAAATGCACAGTCACATATGTGATACATTGATTGAATGCAAAGCCTGGTAATAAATCCACATAACTAATGCACAGTCACATATTTGATACATTGATTGAATGCAAAGCCTGGTAATTAATCAACATAACTAATGCACAGTCACATATGTGATACATTGATGTGGAAGCAAAGCCTGGTAATAAATCCACATAACTAATGCAGTCACATATTTGATACATTGATGTGGAAGCAAAGCTTGGTAATTAATCAACATAATTAATGCACAGTCACATATGTGATACATTAATTGAATGCAAAGCCTGGTAATTAATCAACATAATTAATGCACAGTCACATATGTGATACATTGATGTGGAAGCAAAGCCTGGTAATTAATTCACAAAACTAATGCACAGTCACAAATGTGATGCATTGATTGGATGCAAAGACTGTTAATTAATCCACATAACTAATGCACAGTCACATTGCTGAATGCAATAATGACATTTCTTATCATTGCCCTGCATGTAATAAGTCATCAGCATTAGTATGTAATCTTTAGGAAATGAGACGATTTGAAGAGGCTCTAATGAAGCTAATTGTGCAGTATCATTAGATATTGCACTCCAGGTAAAGAGGAATACAGATTAATCAAATATTTTATCAAGACTCTATCACATCTAATGCTGAGTAATCACAGAAATTCTGCTTGATCGTGGAACCACAAATTAATTGTGATGATCATTTGGTCTTATCTTCGGTTCATCTGGTCTTCAGGATTAGAGTGAGCATACAGTACTATAGTAAGCTTTGGTACTGTTTCCATTATGCATCACATGATATTCATTGTTCATTTGCCAGCTATTGCTTGTACACCATTAAAGAGGTTGTATATTTAGACAGAACAGGATCAGACTTGGTATGTATCCAGGTATCAAGAGCTTGTAGTAGACTATCATTGGCTTCTACATATATTATTGAGTCAGCCTGAAGTCTACTTGGCTGAGCTTCTTACATCATCAGAATATATTTTTTAACAGAAATTGATCAAATTTAGAGCATTGGCTTTTAGAACCAACATTTCCACACAGTCAGGATCACTTGACTGGAAAATATTCTTTCTTGTTCTATTTCCTTTTGACTATTTTGGTCAAATTAAATAAGAAAAGTGAGTATAGTGTCATCAAGGTCTTTAATTAATGTTGATGATGTTGCTGAGTCTTTAATTAATGTTGATGATGTTGCTGAGTCTTTAATTAATGTTGATGATGTTGCTGAGTCTTTAATTAATGTTGATGATGTTGCTGAGTCTTTAATTAATGTTGATGATGTTACTGAGTCTTTAATTAATGTTGATGATGTTACTGAGTCTTTAATTAATGTTGATGATGTTACTGTGTCTTTAATTAATGTTGATGATGTTGCTGAGTCTTTAATTAATGTTGATGATGTTGCTGAGTCTTTAATTAATGTTGATGATGTTACTGAGTCTTTAATTAATGTTGATGATGTTGCTGTGTCTTTAATTAATGTTGATGATGTTGCTGAGTCTTTAATTAATGTTGATGATGTTACTGTGTCTTTAATTAATGTTGATGATGTTACTGAGTCTTTAATTAATGTTGATGATGTTACTGAGTCTTTAATTAATGTTGATGATGTTACTGTGTCTTTAATTAATGTTGATGATGTTGCTGAGTCTTTAATTAATGTTGATGATGTTACTGAGTCTTTAATTAATGTTGATGATGTTACTGTGTCTTTAATTAATGTTGATGATGTTACTGTGTCTTTAATTAATGTTGATGATGTTGCTGAGTCTTTAATTAATGTTGATGATGTTGCTGAGTCTTTAATTAATGTTGATGATGTTGCTGAGTCTTTAATTAATGTTGATGATGTTGCTGAGTCTTTAATTAATGTTGATGATGTTACTGAGTCTTTAATTAATGTTGATGATGTTACTGAGTCTTTAATTAATGATGGTGATGTTGCTGTGTCTTTAATTAATGTTGATGATGTTGCTGAGTCTTTTATTAATGTTGATGATGTTACTGAGTCTTTAATTAATGTTGATGATGTTGCTGAGTCTTTAATTAATGTTGATGATGTTGCTGAGTCTTTAATTAATGTTGATGATGTTGCTGAGTCTTTAATTAATGTTGATGATGTTACTGTGTCTTTAATTAATGTTGGTGATGTTGCTGAGTCTTTAATTAATGTTGATGATGTTGCTGAGTCTTTAATTAATGTTGATGATGTTGCTGAGTCTTTAATTAATGTTGATGATGTTGCTGAGTCTTTAATTAATGTTGATGATGTTACTGAGTCTTTAATTGATGTTGGTGATGTTGCTGAGTCTTTAATTAATGTTGATGATGTTGCTGAGTCTTTAATTAATGTTGATGATGTTGCTGATCCACCATCAAGCCACTACTGTTTTCACTCACCTGAGTACAAACTTCAAATGAGTTCTCATGAATTGCCCAACTAGTTGCAGCCAAATTTGACAGAGAGCATCCTCATCCTGATACGAAAGTCTTTGAAATTTATATAAATGATAACATTATGACATCAAATATGGTCAGTCTTACCCAAAAGGAGAATAGCACAACTGTGAATTTTAGTAACTTCTTAACTAATTTATTTAATTTTGACCAGATTTTACACAGATGCCATGGCAAAGCTAGCTGAGTAGACTTTGGGCCTACTTAGGCCTCCTGTTTGAAGGCAGTAGAACTTCTACCCATCCACTGTGTATATGGATGGAAAATCAACATACTGAATAAAATAAATATCACCACAGTAATTGGATTATAAAATTTTAAACATCTTCTGCTCCCAGGACTTGTTTTAAATCTCTTGTGTACTTTTCCTGTCCAAATTGAAAGAGAATGTGTCACTCTGGAAAATCTCTGAAACCCATACCACCCAAAGCCAAAAAAATGTAGCCATTCAGTGACAGGAATATATATTCTAGATAGGTGAATGTGGACTAATAAAATCCAAGTGTTTTATAAGACCACACCCTATACAGGTTTGCAAGATAGATTGTAGATTATATTGATTTAGTGATTTTTTTTACAAGCCAATTAGTGTAGAATTTTATGAGGCAGGTTATAAAATGTTGATGTTACGATGTTCCATGAATAAACTATTTCATTTTATGACTAAAAAGGTAATATTTCTCTCTTTCTTAATTATTTTTTTATTCAGAATTTGTTTTGATACTTCTTGTTACATCATCTAGTGCGTTTCCCTTGCATAAAAAATGTGCATTATATATTACACTCCAGAAAGGGCACCTTAAATATAGATTGTAATTACACTCCAGAAAAGGCACTTTAAATGTACATTGTAATTACACTGCCTAAAGGGCATTTTAAATGTACATTGTAATTACACTCCAGAAAGGGCACTTTAAATGTGCATTTTAATTACCCTGCAGATAGTGCACTTTAAATGTACATTGCAATTACACTTCAAAAAGGGCACTTGATATTATATTGTAATTAGACTCCAGAAAGGGCACTTTAAATGTAAACTGTAATTATACTCCAGAAAGGGTACTTTAAATGTACACTGTAATTATACTCCAGAAAGAGCACTTTAAATGTGCATTGTAATTTCACTGCAGAAAGGGCCCTTTAAATGTACATTGTAATTACACTGCAGATAGGGCACTTTAAATATGCATCTATTGATCAAAAGGGTACCTTATTTTATTGCAAACATTTATTCGTTGTTGTTTTTATTATTATTATTATTATTATTATTATTATTATTATTATCATTTTGTTCTTGTTGTTGGAAAATCTATGAGGGGAGTTGCCAACTTATAAAGTTCAGTCCAAAAATCACAAGCAAACAGCTTCAGACATTTATTCTCTGTGTTAATTTTACGTTTTTTCTTTCTCTTTCAAATTGTACATTATCAGTAATGCTTGGAAGGAAATCAAAAGTTGAGATCTCACTAATAATGATCTTTTTTGTCTTCATCACAATCATCATCAGTTTTTGTGGTTGTAAGTAACATATGAGAAGTTACCTAATTGTATGTGTCTGCCAGTTTATGCAATTTCGACTTATGCAAATTCCGTGTTACACGTAATTCAGTTTCAGACATTTTTAAAATTTATTTTCCTTTCATAAAGACTAATAAACAATGAAGTTATTTGTCATAAACAAATGAATTAGGATTCTTAAACAGTTAAAATGAATGGTGTTGAAGTTAATTGAATTACATATTTTTGAGCGAAATGTAAAAAATTTTGAGCCATGTAACCTGTCTAGGGAATGCAACTGTTTTGCAAGGCAGGGGTTAGCTTCCAATAAGTCATTACTTCTTCATACATCCTTTGAATTCCTTGTATGTTCTATAACTCATTTTATTGAGTAGAAGTATTTATGTTTTGACTAGTTTACCGAATATGCCTTTATCAAGAACGCAGTAACCAGTCAGTACCACTTTCATCCTTTGATTATTTTTTTTCCCTATTGAGAATAGAATTATATTACTGTACTGAAGTGGCAGTTTTCCTTCAAGAGATCTTCAGTTCAAGTGTCATCTTTGATTTAGATTAATTTATTATATGACAGTCATTGAATTATATGCCATTGGTCAAAACCTGTAAAATAAACTAGTGTATTTTTCAAAACACATTTTCTGACAGTCCAAGATTCAACACAGTGTTGGATGATCATATCAGTGGTACATGTATCATCTTGGACATTTGCCAAAGTATCATATATTTTGGTTTGCTTTGGTTTGGCATTTTACAGCTACACATGAGGATAAAATCATGTCAAAGTAAGTAAAATTGACAGTAAAGTGCCTGTAGTGTCAGTGGAACTTGTGCCCTTCTGAACTTTTCATTAGACATATTTCATGGTAAAATGTTAAATAGCAGGCTATGGTGACCCATTTATTCTATTATTAGAGTGATGAAAGTGTAATAATTAATGGGATTCAAGCAGATGTAAACACTTGCAAGGTATTGAAAAGGGAACTTGGTGCTGAGGAACACAATTCTAGATAGCTTTAAAATTAAGGTACTCAACCTTCACAACAGTTTCATCTATTATCTAAATGGTGCTAATATTTGGCTACATGAATAATACAAAATTGATTTTCATCCTGCTGTGCTAGTTACTAAAATAGTCTCCTAATTACTCACATACCTTTTGGTCAATTACACTCAAGGCACAACAGTGGCAAATGGTTCTGAAACTAAAGTTAATTTTCTCCGCTAGATGCTAATGATGAAACTTAAAAGCATCTTCAGAAATGAAGACAATGAAATGGAGGATCTCCTAAAATGTGTAATTTCTCACCCTCTCCTCAAGAGTTTCTTTTTACATGAAACAAATTATGAATACGCATTATTTGTACAAGTATCAGTACAAAGATTCCTTCAGTATGTGAAGGCATTAAATAATAATAATAATAATAATAATATGCAAAGATTTAAAATATTTCCTTGAAGATGATAAAAAAAATTGTATTTATTAATATTTCACATTTCAGTTTGTTTAGCCTGCAGTTCTATAGGCTTCCTATTGGTCTGTGGTTCTTATCAGAGTTTTTTAAGGTTTCTCCTCTACCAGTTATATTGCCATGTATAGCCTATCGTGTGCTGAAAAATGGCACTAAACCCAAAACAACAAAATGTCTGTTAATGAATTTTAAATATTCTTCAGATATAGTAGACGTTTAAATTTAAAAAGTTATTTTCATCGGTAAGATCGGGGAGAAAATTTTCTGTAAAGTTTGTGGAATAGGCCGTTAGACTTTATGCAAATATGTTTGTCCATTTATCTCACATTTTCTGATGAAAATGAAAGTGGTCATCAGATGTGAAGACTTTTTTGCATCCAAGGATATCACACACTGTTGGGTATAAGCTGGTGAGGTCTGTAAGGGACCAACCATTAATTTTTCAGATGTGGGGGAGGGGCTGGGATATATTTTGTTTTAATTTCAGGCTCTCAGTTTCATAAAATATTCATTTCTCTGATTTCTAGTCCCTCAAAAGCCAATTACATCCATTTTATATTTGTAACAAAAACAATTATCTTGAGGGAAAATAAAATAAAATATACAGACTCGAAAGAAAAATGTCAGTCCCCCCCCCAAAAAAAATGAAAGGCTTAATCTCTAAAGTCATTTTGACAACTGTGGTCCAATATTAATTTCAGATACAGTCATTTTGACAATTGTGTTCCAATGTTAATTTCAGATACAGTCATTTTGACAATTGTGGTCCAATATTAATTTCAGATACAGTCATTTTGACAATTGTGGTCCAATATTAATTTCAGATGCAGTCATTTTGACAATTGTGGTCCAATATTAATTTCAGATACATTCATTTTGACAATTGTGGTCCAATATTAATTTCAGATACAGTCATTTTGACAACTGTGGTCCAGTATTAATTTCAGATACTGTCATTTTCATCTTTTACCTCTACTGAAGTATTTTCACAAGAAGCAGAAATTTTATGTATTTTATAAGTTGAAATAAATAATAAATGGAAAGTTGTTTTCTTAATAGTAAATTCACTATGACTTACGGTGCTAATGGACAAAATATACATTTGTTTCAACCGTTCATCATCATTATCTCAGTGTCTCAACATATCTTACTGTCATTCATATTGTACATAAAAATTCAGGTTATTAAAATAGTATACAATCTAATATTCTGTTGGCAATGACAT
Organism: Sinohyriopsis cumingii; assembly: GCA_028554795.2. NCBI lineage: Eukaryota > Metazoa > Mollusca > Bivalvia > Unionida > Unionidae > Sinohyriopsis > Sinohyriopsis cumingii. The sequence continues at coordinate 29,295,463 of CM068828.1, forward strand.
TGAATCAAGTATTTACTTCTAGATGTAAGACATGCTCACCTGTATTCACCTGATACTACTTGAATATTACTACTGGCCCCTCCTATCACGCTGTCCCTGTGGTGTGTCTGTAGAGTTCAGAACAATGCTTCACCATATAACACAGGTTTACATGTGGTTGTTGTTTAACTGTTTTCTGGTATATTGTGTCCATAGACAGGTGGCTTTTAATGCTGCCAAGTATGCTGCCAATCAGTCAGAATTCCCATTATTGTTTGTGTCCATGCAGCAGCTTGTTTCCACTTCACCCAGCCTATTTAGTAGTCCTGTTATTCAATGTCAAAGGTATAGATATTTTGGATCTTGCCAGAATGATTTTTTAAATTCTAGGTTGGCTACAGTTAGACACATCTAGGTTGATATTTCCCATTTTTGATGAATCTGTTTCTTACTGTATGCAGGACAACCTTGCAGCAATCTACCAATTCTGCAGGTAATGTAAAAAAAAACAATTATATTTCTGTCTGACTTTGGATCTTGTTCCTAAATAACAACAGTTATCTGATTTTTCCCATGTGTTCAGACTGTTGCAGAATGTTTCATTTCACAATACGCCGTACTTACTTTCCTGACTGTGCACACTATTATCACATTTTGTTATTTTATGTGATGCTGTGGTTTATGTTTCTCAGTACTAATGCAGAGTTCATAATATTAGTTGCTTAGCAGCTATTGTAATTATCATCCATGCAGATAATAGCTAAAATTGACAAAAACAGTGATCAGAGGTACTGAATTTCTTGCCTGAAACTTGTCTATTCCTGGTCTTTCATATAATTACCAGCTTGCACAACACTGAAAAGGTTTGAAGTTGACTAGGTAAGTGAGCTCACAGCTTCAATGCATGCCTTGTGTCACTGAAATAGCAGATACCAGGAATATAGAAGCTAGAACTCTACAGGCAACTTCACAGCTAGGAAAATCACCAATCAATACCAACTAGGCCAAGCCTACAGGCCTGTGGTGTACTCTACATAGAAGAGACCTCCTCTCAAATACCCCAGCTACCTCTGTAGCTGCGCATTTGAGTCTTTTTTTTCTCAGAATGTGGAAGTTTTACCTCTTTAGGTGAGGTTACAGATTCCTGTCATTTTGATTGTGGGGGCAAGCTCAACAGTGCTCTGTTGCGTTGGAATTCTTTATTATCAGAAAAGAAGAGTGATCTCTTACATGTGAGCTTCCAAACATTAGAAGCGACTCTTGTGATGAAACTAATGACACCTTTCTTAAACTGAAATGGATACACATGTGTAATTTCCAATTGGATAGAATTTGGCCTGGTCTTAAAGGAGCCAATTAAATTAAAATAATCTTTGAACATAATTTGACAACATTTGACAAAACACATTGAAATGTATTCATCCTAAAAGTTGGCATATATTTGTCCTCAAAATTAAAACATTTTTTAGATTATTTGGAGTGATCATTGCTAACATCTGAAGTGTGTATTGAATACACTTATTGGACTATTGGCTGCCTTTGGAAGTGAAAATATAACCATACCTGGAGAAAGGAGACATGAATATTTAAAAACTTGAAGGTAAGTAGATATGCAATAACATACAGGGATTCCAGATCTTGGATGGCATTTTTAGCATGTTACTGTATTTAAAGACAGACTTGAATTTGTGTAGTAGTACTTTTATTATCCATTGCTCCTTCCCATCTAATTGCTTGTGAACAGTTTAATGTCAATTTTTTTTATAGATATTGTTATAATAAAAAACAAAATATAGGAATACTAGTTTTGTGTATTCAGTCACAGGGTAAGATATTGTGGTAGGTAGTAAGATAACATGTTTATTAATATATATATATATATATATATATATATATATATATATATATATATATATATATATATATATATATATATATATATATATATATATATACATAAAATATAACATGGTTTTAAAGTCTTGCTATAAAGATATTTAATATATCATTATTGTTGTTATTTTCATTTGCCCATGGCACATGAATATGCATATATAAACATGATTTTTAAAGTATGTTATTTCTTTTATACTCATTTATTAATCATAATCGACATTAGAAAATAAAAGGAACAAATATTGATACTTCTTGTTTGCTAAATGAACTAAATAAATATGGTTCATAGTTTAATCAAAAATCCTCTCTGCTTTCCCATTTATCTTAATTTCTCCCTCCCTCATGCATAAAGGACAAAAATATGTGGAAATGTGTGGAGTGAGAGAAAAAGAATTTGAGCTGGATGAAACCCTTGAACCTGAACTAACACCAATTAACCTATTAGAACATGGGACTTTGTAATGCTATGTGTACAGTTTCCGATGGGATTTATCTACAGCGTTCACATTACCAATGATACAAAGTTGCAGTATCCTGTTGTGATTGTACAGAATATTTCTTGGTCTAAGGAACCGCATACTGTAATCTATTCAGTGCTTTAGGGGAGGTTTTATTTCTTCTAAACTATATTAGAGTTTGAAAAACTGGCTATTTTTAAATATTAAAATGCCTAAAGGCCACTTGCTTTCTCTCATTCTCTCTCACTACTGTGTCGGCTGGTCAGGCAGCACATTAATCAACAGAGAAACACGAACCAAATAAATAACATTATGGTAATTACCCTCCTCTATCTCTTGACCATCATCACAAGCTTTGGGCAAATATATGTGAAAAACAATCATAGCAGATTTTTACCTGTCATGTGACAATGTCTTTTGGACCTATGAATGTTGGTAAAATTTACAAGACCAATCAATGGAAGTGGAAAAAAAAGAGATGGAAGATAAAAACATTGGTAGCCATGTTAATGAAAGCATAATAATGATATAGATCAACTGTCAATAAATTTAAATGTTTGAATTACTGCTTGCTGCTTCATCATTTAGCTTAGTCTATATGCCACACTGATTTCAGTATACTCAACTAAATGGTTGTCACAGAATTCCAATCAGTGTTTGGACATTTACACTGAGTACTATTAAACATTATGCCATTCAGTGTATATTTGTTGTAAAGATTGGTAGTCATTTACACAGAGGACATATAAACACTATACCATTCATGGTATATTTGTTGTAAAGATTGGTAGTCATTTACACAGAGGACTATTAAACACTATACCATTCATGATATACTTGTTTTAAAGGTTGGTGGTCATTTACACAGGGGAATATTAAACACTATACCATTCATGGTATATTTGTTGTAAAGATTGGTAGTCATTTATACAGAGGACTACTAAACACTATACCATTCATGATATACTTGTTTTAAAGGTTGGTGGTCATTTACACAGGGGAATATTAAACACTATACCATTCATGGTATATTTGTTGTAAAGATTGGTAGTCATTTACACAGAGGACTATTAAACACTATACCATTCATGGTATATTTGTTTTAAAGGTTGGTGGTCATTTACACAGAGGACTATTAAACACTATACCATTCATGGCATATTTGTTTTAAAGGTTGGTGGTCATTTACACAGAGGACTATTAAACACCAAACCATTCATGGTATATTTGTTTTAAAGATTGGTAGTCATTTACACAGAGGAATATTGAACACTATACCATTCATGGTATATTTGTTTTAAAGATTGGTAGTCATTTACACAGAGGAATATTGAACACTATACCATTCATGGTATATTTGTCGTAAAGATTGGTAGTCATTTACACAGAGGAATATTGAACACTACCATTCATGGTATTTTTGTTGTAAAGATTGGTAGTCATTTACACAGAGGACTATTAAACACTATACCATTCATGGTATTTTTGATTTAAAGGTTGGTGGTCATTTAGAAGTAAGAATACTGACTTCCTGCCAGTTCTTGTCTTGTGTAAAAATATTATTTCAGTTTTCAAAAATCGACTCTGATTTAATATTGAAGTTTATTTATGTATTTATCTTAAAGAAACTACTGCCTGTACATCGTTATATTGCTATTATAAACTTGTCCCTTCAGCCTTTTTTAAAATAGCCTGATTAGAATAGTTGTTGTTGTAGAATTTAACACCATTTTTCAGCACAAGATAGGCTATACATGGCAGCCAGTATAAATGGTGGAGGAAGAACCAGGGAAAACCCCAGGAAGAACCATTGACCCACGAGAAGCTACTGGCAAGCTTTCTCACATACCCACATTAGCCGAGCCTGAGACTCAAACCCACGCAGACAGATGTGAGATGACAATGATCCGTAACGGTGAGTGCTTTAGACCACTCGACCACTTGGAGCCCCCTGAGTAGAATTGAAATTCTCATACTGCTGAACTCATCATCCACCGTGATAGAGCTTTCATACATTGATTTAAGTGATTTGTTTTATGTCAGTACATTTCCTTTTCAAATACTTCTGTGGAACATCTTCATTGTGAAAATCATTGGAGAGAAATCATTGATGAAGTGACATCACAGCTGGTTTCAATGGCTGTCCATGATGTCTCAAACAGGTAGTTCCCAAAATAACATTAAGTCATGATTATCTTGGAAATAAATACCATGATTAATCGATCCTTTATTTTATTCTTAAATGTATATATTTATTTATTCATCGATATGTATGTAAAAAAAATGGTATCCAGTATAGTATGCATGAAGTGAGTGCTTGCTCATTGTAAACAAGATGGATTACAGTTCTGGTTGTGAATAAATACATTTACAATTCAGTATCGATTGTTGATGTTTGAACTTATTTTAAGAGCAATTAAAAGCTAAGAGAAGGCAAACATAATTCAGATTAATGCATTAAATTGTTTATTTATCCAGATGGCTGATTATCCAGATTATTGAGGTGTATAGACCACTACTGTTTCTCCCTACATTTTTAATTAGTACAGTGTCCATGTATCTGTAAATTAATATTTACATATCTGTGATATTATTTTGATTATGATGATGTCAACATAAAATAGACTGCTGAAAATCAGAAACAAAGACAGTAAAATCTCATACAGTTATTGTTATAAAGTAAAACTTAATCTCATACAGTTATAATTACAATCACAGTAAAAAAATAATCTCATAGTATAATTACATATGCAGTTAAATCTAATCTCATATGGTTATAGTTATAAAGTAAAATCTAATCTCATACAGTTATAGTTATAAAGTAAAATCTAATCTCATACAGTTATAGTTACAAAGTAAACTCTAATCTCATACAGTTATTGTTATAAAGTAAAATCTAATCTCATACAGTTATAGTTATAAAGTAAAATCTAATCAAATACAGTTATAGTTACAATCACAGTAACAAATAATCTCATAGTATAAGTATAAACACAGTAAAATCTATTCTCATGCAGTTATGGTTTCAGTGGTATTATGAATAACTAAATTCATTTTAAATTCGACATAAATCTAATGAGGGAGAAAGTGAGATGCAAAGAGTTTATTTTTTATACACAGTAAGCGTGATATGATACTAACTGTGTGATATGATACCATGTAATTTGTGACACAGAATTACCAAGCTAATGAGGCATGAGACATAACTGTCCCATCAAAGTCATTATGTACTCTATTCAGACATGATTGAATTTCAAGCAGCTGTGTTAATCCTTGTCTGACAAATTAACCTTGACCAAAGCCCTTGGACACTGTATTCACAAGCCTACATATGAAATGACCATCCATCATACTCATGTTATTTATTCCAGCATGGATAGTTTGAATTGATCTCTTGATAAGGCTGAATATTTTAATATATCATAATTTTTTTATTGTAAAGAATATTACATTTTCTGGTCTTTAAGACGTATGAAATGCCTAAAAAGAACCATTAACTTTTTCCTCATTGCTGATACATATACAGTCAAATGTATCATTATTGGACTAATTTATTCAAGATGCTTCCATTAAATTGTATGTTATAGCCAATACTGGATCATCTGGATAACAGGCTGTCTGAACAAAATCTGTGTTGCCCAATTTGTCTGGATAATTGATGTTTTGCTGTATATACTTTTAGAGAATAATGATAAGAACTTTCCAGTATATTATCTGCATTAGTTCACACTCTGTGTGTGTGTGTGTGTGTGTGATTTCCCACTTGTATAAATCACTGTAAAGCCCCTGTAGTACTAGACAAGATGTTTCAAAGGTTATCTCCATGACTTATCAAAACCTTTTAATGGAATGATTGCCCCAGGGTCAGTACTATAAACATCACTGGTCCCTCACATTAGGTGTGTTTTAACTCTGATGTCTGGCGATATGTCACCACATGCAAGACCATTAGACCAAAATGTGTCTATCCTAAGCCTTAATTAAAAACAAACAAGAGACTAGAAACAATAACAACAACTGGTTTTCATTGTCATCCTCCAACACTTATTTGAGAACCTGATCAAATTTACAATCAGACTTGACCCAAAATGCTATTGTTATGTATTTTCAAGGTAGTATGTCTGCTTGTCAGTTAATAATTAATTTAAAAACAGCAGAAATACTGTATCATATAATTTACATATGCAAATTAGTTTAATGGGGTTTCCCACAACAGTGATCAAAGGACTTGCAACACAGATGACCCTTGTTATGGTCACATCTTCTAAATATTCTGTGGAATACTGATTGTTTTTCTGTAATTCCCTCTTTGATGGTTAAGTGTGCAGTGTACTGGTCATAGTATTCGGTAGGCATTTAGAGTGAGGCAGTGTGAATCATAACTGTTTGTAGTTTAAAGAAGCCTACATCCCAATGTTAAAAGGGTGTCTCTCTTTTTGTTTTCTTCAGAAGATTTATTAGAAATCATGTTCTTTTGAGACATGGTAGATGGCATACTATCATCAGAAAAATCATGTTTTTCATGAGACATGGTAGGTATACTATCATCAGAAAAATTGTTTTTCATGAGACATGGTATACTATCATCATAAAATCACTTTTTTTCATGAGACATGGTAGGTATACTATCATCAGAAAAATTGTTTTTCATGAGACAGTGTAGGTATACTATCATCAGAAAATCAATTTTATCATGAGACATGGTTTACTGTCAACAAAAAATTATGTTTTTCATGAGACATCGGAAAATGAAGGTTATGGTTCTGTATAAGTGAATTTGCGGCCAGGCAATGTGGGGAGAGATGGTTTAGAGAACTCCAGAAGTTGAGTGATTGGCTTGAGGTTAAATCAGATATGGTATGTATTGTTGACATTTATGTGAGATATCTCAATATATACACTATTAAAAATAAACATATGCTAGTTTAAAGAGATACCCCAACCCCTGAGGCTATACAGTATTCCTTGTGTCCATATATCCTTACATCTGGTACAATCCAGTCTTGTTGTCGCATCTAGTCCCATTGTTTTTGATAGATTGCAATGAAACTGGTTATTATTGTGGTTACACCTGATGATGCACATATCAACAAATTTTAATAATAATAATAATAATAATGCTTTATTTATAGAGGGTGACTCATTAGTCAAGGACTATTCTCCCTTGATGCCCTCGGAGAGTATAACAATGCACATAGTATGAACATAGCAATAATTACTGTTTATTTTAACATGTTTAGTATTAAAATACTGAATTCCATTATCTATTAGAAGCACATACATGCTCATGATATCTCTTCTTAAATACTCTAATATTTTCAGCAGATTTTACATGTAGTGGAAGTTTGTTCCACATAATTATACCAGAATAGTGGAAGCTCTTTATAAATTGTTCTGTTCTTGATTTTGGTGGTAAAAGGTTTCCATGTGATATTAATCTCAACTGGTATTGTGTTGAAAAAGACCTGAATAAGTCCTGAAGATACTCTGGTGCATTTCCATGTATACATTTATATAAAAGAACTGCCTTGTGAAAATCTATCCTGTCATATATTGTGAACCATTTGAGTTCTGCAAATAATGCTTTTAAGGGATGATCAACAGATGCATCTAAAATTACATGTGCTGCTCGTTTCTGAAGTTTATAAATCCTGTCAAGCTCAGATTTAGCACAGTTTCCCTATACATTAGAACAATAATCCATTGTTGGAAGAATATATGACTTGTAATATAGAGTTCAAGTTTCCATATTTAAATATTTCTTGATTCTGCTGAGTAGGGCAATTTTGGATGACAGTTGTTTTTTACAAAGCTAATCAATATGGTGGTTCCATAATAAATTATTATGACATTGCTTTGCTTCTGAAATATTCATAACAGTTATTACCCTGTTTGCCTTGCAGCATGAGACAATCTTGTTGGCACAACTAGTCCTGCAGTGTTTGATGAACTATTAAAATTATGCTTTTTATATTGTTATGCCACCACTTCTGAATTATCTCAGCCAGTAAGACCTGCCATCCTTCTGTCCAGTACAATCTTGTTAGTGCAACTAGACCCCCATCCTTTTTTGATAGCTTGCCATAGAACTTGGTAAAACTTTATTAATGTTATGCTTTTTTCATTTTGTGCAGTTTTTGATGTAGATGAAGATGCACATTTCAACAAATCACTTTACTTCTGCAAAATTGTGGGAGTTATTCCCCTTTTTCATCCAGTAGCATAATATTATAGGACAATCTCCTTAGCACCAGAAATCATGCAGTTTGCAATGGCTTGCCTTGAAACTTGGTAAAGATTATGGCAATAAAAAATATGCATGCTGACCAGTCATTTACTCACACTATTTTCACAAATAATTCCATTGATATCTCACCTAGCCATATTGGCCAGGGGAGTTGCTGGTATGGTCCATCCTGTGTCATCCATTGTGTGTCATACATCCCAGCAATAAGTTGTTACTGCTCTGTAGTCCATATTTTTAATCTGCTTTCAGTCAGACTTAGAATATGGTTTTATATCATCCTAAATGTCAGAGCAAAGATCCTTGCATATTAATGAGGCCATCTTGTACCTGATAGGTTGAACTAGTTACACTCTGAAGGCCATAGTTCTAATTTTGAACACACATGGAATATATGATTATATCATTAAGAGCTCAGACGAGTTCAGTAATGATCAAAATCTATATATAATAATCAGGTGATGTTACATCAGATTGGCTGAGCTTCCTACCACTCTTATGTCCATATTTTGGACCATATTTTGATGAGATTTAGAATACATGCCTATATTATTAAGATCTCAAACAAGTTTGATCAGGAGTGAGATCTAAACAGACTGGTATAATGATTTACTTCCAGTTGCCTGACCGTTTCTTGCCACTCTGGAAGCCATATTTCAGATCTGATTTCAATCAAACTTCCAATTTGGATTGATATTATATAGATCTTGGACGGATCCAATAATGAGCAACATCTAGACATATTAGTGGGTTAATTTGGCATCATCCAGTTGTCTGAGCCTGAGCTTGTCCCTCTGAAGGCAAAATCTCTGATCCAGTTTTGATCAAGCTTGAAATATAAGCATGCATCATCAAGATCTTGGAAGGATCCTGGCAAGATCCACAAATATTAATGATGTAATCTTGTCTGTGACTAGCTAAGCTTGTTACTGCTGTGGAAGCCATATTTGCACTTTTATTTTGATTAAATTTGGAATATATGCTTTTATCATCAAGATCATGGACTCTTTCAGTAGTGAGTGAGATGGATGCATTTTGATGAGGTGAGATCTTTCATTTGATAGACAGAGCTTCCTGTAACCACTCATATTGCCATAGTTCTGATATTTTGGGTTGATTATCAACAAGATCTTGGATGACTTTCAATTAGGAGCAAGAGACTGCGCATATTAAGTATGCAATCAGGATGGAGTAAAATCAGTGTTTGAAAGGTAGTTTACATAGGGTGTGTTTTTACAATATTAGGTAAGACTGCTTAGTGCAACAGTCAACTGTTAGGTATGCCAGGTGAGTGATATCAGGACTTTAGACTCATCTCCATCATGGAGTATGGGATGGGTGTGCGAGATACAGTGTAAATTTATGTGAACTGATTGCTCACCATTTCTCTTGTGGCTCTTTTATTTGCTTAAACTACAGCATGGTCACCCTGGAACTGTGATGGGATATGGTACTTAAATGTACCAAGGATGCTGGGGAAAACATTTTTCTCATGGAAAATCCTCATGTCATAATTACATGTCTAGCAGGTAAAGGTTGATGTTTAAGCATTGTTTCCATGTTTTTTTATACCAGGGTGAGTGTGTGTAGAGATAGTCATGTACTTTTAGAGAAGATCAATAACTTTCAGGGAGGGGATTATTGTCTGCAATAACTGCAGTGTGTTGATGTAATAGCAAACATAAAATGTATGAATGATGATGGAATTATTACAAGATTGTCCAACAATCAAAGTAGATTTCTTATATTTCATGACATTTTTATTTTCATTGAGTAATGATGAATTTAAATAAAATACCAATTCAGATCTTGTTTTTATACATATGTGTTTATAAAGTGTAAATTTGTCATGATTCCGACATAATGGCACCAAAATATTTGTATAGTTTTGCATACCACTCTGATGTTCCTACAGTCTACATTTTTCACATTGTCTTGAATATTCAGCTTTTGAACAATAAATACAATATTATTTTGTAGAATCCTTTTAAAGTAACTGTCCCTGGGTGAAATAGGAAGAAAAAAGTAGTGAGTTCTGGATAAAATACATTATTGTATTCACAGGTAATGGTTTATGAAGCTATTTTGATCCAATGTGAGCTTGCAAACAAGAATGAAACTAAATATTCCAGTTAATTGAGACTTGTGCATGTTTGATGAAATCAATAAAAACTGCATACAGAAATAATTTAGTCAGAGGATGGATTGATGTTTTACTTTTTATTCATGCTTGCAGACAATGACAGAACTAAATAATCCATTGAAATGAGAGGGACCGAGAGAAATAGAAACAGAACTCATGGACATCAGATTGAAAGTGTAACTTAAAACTATGCTGACACATTGTACAAATGCATGTGGTAAATGTAGGTTTGCCATAGTTTTACACTTGATTCTCAAGCAAAATGACACTTTATAAATGTTTGAAATAAGAAAAAGATCTAAACTGCTATTTTATTTTATTATTACTTCATGAAAATGAAGATATAGTGAAATATAAGAGGAGATTAACCTTTGCTAGGTGTGAAAAATCATATCCTGTCACAGTATAATGTGGAGTGTGAAAAATCATATCCTCTCACAGTATAATGTGGAGTGTGAAAAATCATATCCTCTCACATTATAATGTGGAGTGTGAAAAATCATATCCTGTCACAGTATAATGTGGAGTGTGAAAAATCATATCCTCTTACAGTATAATGTGGAGTGTAAAAATTCATATCCTGTCACAGTACCATATAATGTGGAGTGTAAAAAATCATATCCTGTCAAAGTACCATATAATGTGGAGTGTGAAAAATTGTATCCTGTCACTGTATGATGGGGAGTGTGAAAAAATCATAACCTATCACTGTATAATTTGGTAAGTGAAAATCCATATCCTGTTAGAGTATAATGTGGTGTGAAAAATCATCCTTTCACTGTATAATGTGGAGTGTGAAACATCATATCCTGTCACTATAATTTGGTGTGTGAAAAATTGTATCCTTTCACAGTATGTGGAGTGTGAAAAATCATATCCTGTCACTGTATAATTTGATGTGTGAAAAATCATATACTGTCACTGTATAATTTGGTGTGTGATAAATCATATCCTGTCACAGTATAATGTGGAGTGTGAAAAATAATATCCTGTTACTGTATAATGTGGAGGCTTCATTTCTGATCAGATTTCGATCAGACTGGGTATGTAAATAACCCAGATTTCCAATGAGTTTGATTATGAGTGACATCCATGCATAGGAGGTCACGTTTTTAAATAGATTTTGATCATGTTTGATATGTACTCCTATATCGTTAAGACTTCAGATGAATAAATTTATTCATGAGCAATAGCCATGCATATTAATGAGGTGGCATTGCATCTGATTCAGCTGAGTGCTTGTGAACACAACCGGGACATAATTCTGATCAGATTTTGATTAGATCCATAATGCAAGCTTAGATCATCAGTACCTTGGATTAATTCAGTTATGAACAACATCCATGCATATTAATTAGGTGCTCTTGCATCTGATTGGCTGAGCTTATGAACACTATATAGAGGCCTGTTTCTTGTCAGGTTTGAAATTTGAAATTGTATTTATCAAGATCTTGGGTAAGTTTGATTATGTGTGGCATCTACATGCAGTAATGTTGTGATTTTGTATCAGATTAGGTGAGCATATTTAAACATATTTGTTTCCAGAGTTTGATCAGATTTGGTATGTATGATTATATTGACATCAATACATATCATATTAATTGTAAACACTCTAAAGGTTATCTGTCTGCTGAGATTTTGATCATATTTGGTATGCATCATCAGATTTTGATCATATTTGGTATATATCATCAGATTTGATCATATTTGGTATGCATCATCAGATTTTGATCATATTTGGTATACATCATCAGATTTGATCATATTTGGTATGTATCATCAGATTTGATCATATTTGGTATGCATCATCAGATTTGATCATGTTTGGTATGTATCATCAGATTTTGATCATATTTGGTATGTATCATCAGATTTGATCATATTTGGTATACATCATCAAATTTTGATCATATTTGGAATGCATCATCAAGATTGTGATCATATTTGGTATGCATCATCAGATTTGATCATATTTGGTATGTATCATCAGATTTTAATCATATTTGGTATGTGTCATCAGATTTTGATCATATTTGGTACGTATCATCAGATTTTGATCATATTTGGTATGCATCATCAGATTTTGATCATATTTGGTATATATCATCAGATTTGATCATATTTGGTATGCATCATCAGATTTTGATCATATTTGGTATACATCATCAGATTTGATCATATTTGGTATGTATCATCAGATTTGATCATATTTGGTATGCATCATCAGATTTGATCATGTTTGGTATGTATCATCAGATTTTGATCATATTTGGTATGTATCATCAGATTTGATCATATTTGGTATACATCATCAAATTTTGATCATATTTGGAATGCATCATCAAGATTGTGATCATATTTGGTATGCATCATCAGATTTGATCATATTTGGTATGTGTCATCAGATTTTGATCATATTTGGTACGTATCATCAGATTTTGATCATATTTGGGATGCATCATCAGATTTGATCATGTTTGGTATACATCATCAGATTTGATCATATTTGGTATGTATCACCAGATTTGATCATGTTTGGTATGTATCATCAGATTTTAATCATATTTGGTATGTATCATCAGATTTGATCATATTTGGTATACATCATCAAATTTTGATCATATTTGGTATGCATCATCAGATTTTGATCATATTTGGTATGCATCATCAGATTTGATCATATTTGGTATGTATCATCAGATTTTAATCATATTTGGTATGTATCATCAAGAATTTGTTTATATTTGGTATGTATCATCAAATTTGATCATATTTAGTATACATCATCAGATTTTTATCATATTTGGTATGTATCATCAGATTTTAATCATATTTGGTATGTATCATCAGATTTTGATCATATTTGGTATGTATCATTAAATTTTGATCATATTTGGGATGCATCATCAGATTTGATCATATTTGGTATGCATCATCAGATTTGATCATATTTGGTATGTATCATCAGATTTGACCATATTTGGTATGCATCATCAGATTTGATCATATTTGGTATGCATTATCAGATTTTGATCATATTTGGTATGCATCATCAGATTTTGATCATATTTGGTATCAGATTTGATAATATTTGGTATGCATCATAAGATTTTGATCATATTTGGTATGCATCATCAGATTTGATCATATTTGGTATGTATCATCAGATTTGACCATATTTGGTATGCATCATCAGATTTGATCATATTTGGTATGCATTATCAGATTTTGATCATATTTGGTATGCATCATCAGATTTTGATCATATTTGGTATCAGATTTGATAATATTTGGTATGTATCATAAGATTTTGATCATATTTGGTATGCATCATCAGATTTGATCATATTTGGTATGTATCATCAGATTTGACCATATTTGGTATGCATCATCAGATTTTGATCATATTTGGTATGTATCATCAGATTTTGATCATATTTGGGATGCATCATCAGATTTGATCATATTTGGTATACATCGTCAGATTTGATCATATTTGGTATGTATCACCAGATTTGATCATATTTGGTATGTATCATCAGATTTGATCATATTTGGTATACATCATCAAATTTTGATCATGTTTGGTATGCATCATCAGATTTTGATCATATTTGGTATGCTTCATCAGATTTTGATCATATTTGGTATGCATCATCAGATTTGATCATGTTTGGTATGTATCATCAGATTTGATCATATTTGGTATGCATCATCAGATTTGATCATATTTGGTATGAATCAACAGATTTTGATCATATTTGGTATTCGTCATCAGATCATCAGATATGGTATGTGAGTTTATATCAGTTAAGTTCTTAGATGAGTTTGATGGAATTTGAGTGACATCCATGCATATTAATTAGGTGATTTTGCATTTGATGACTTTGTGAACACTCTAGCTTGTAATAAGCTTATGATTAAGACACCAGCTGAGTTGGATTTTGAATGACATCCACAGATATTAATAAGGTATACTTGATTGGTTAAGTTTGTGAACACTCTAGAGGTTTTTTTTTTTTTTTAAACAGATTTTGATGAGATGCAGTATGTAAGCTGATATCATCAGACCTAGGAATCTGTGATGACTCCACAGATTAACTCCCCATATGACGCCATTTTGGTCTATATACTTGAAGGGTGTTGCTATAAATAGATCCTAAGGTATAAATTAAGGCCAGTCTTGGTGAAATCAAGTGGGGGGGGGCAGTGTTGGTTCTATTAATAAATTATACTTTTATGCAGAGAAAGTGACCCTATAAAATTATCTTCAAAAGAAGATAAATCTCACCAATATTAATATACAATGTAGTAACTATGTGTTCCAAGCTTTCTTTCGCCTCTACAGTCTCAATGTGAATGTTAACTAAACAGGCGAGTAATTGATATCAGGCTTATTTTGGTCTCTTGTTATCACACATTGTGAGCACAAAAAGTTATTTTCATTTGAAATGACCTTTCATGTAATGGTTGATTGTCTCATTCTAGAATGGCATTATCCATCGGCAAGTCAAGGGAGGTAATGTAGTCAGTAATTTAGGAGAATTTGACTCGGCTGATTTTAATACTAAATTTTGGAAAGTACATTGCACCAGAAAAGCATATTTTTAAATTAGACATATTGTTCTACGTAAAGCAAACAATAGATAAAAGTAGTTGCTAATACACAATAAGTTTATGTACAAGTGTAATAAAAGATCATTTAGGCTGACCTGATTATTGACAGCACACTACTAATGATCTTTCCTCTGCATAATGACTGATAGGGTATACTTCACATGCTCACCTATTGAAAGCTTGACACTAGTGTCCTTCCTTCAGCACACTGACAGGGTATACTTAACCTGACTGTTGACAGCTTGACACTAGTGTTCATCCCTTCAAGGCTCACCTGCCTATTGACAACTTGACAACTTTCCTCAGCATACTGACAGTGTGTGAGTCACAGGCTTGCCTGACTACTGACAGCTTACAGCTAGTGTTCTTCCCTCAGCACACTGTCTGACATGGTGCATGTCAGACTAATTTAGGTTCTCCTGACTATTGACATGTTACCATTACAAGTAGTGTTTTTCCCACAGCATACCGTCTGACAGAGCATACTTCATCAGGCTCACTAGACCATTGACAGCTCGCCACTAGTGTTAATTGCTAATCATACTGTCTGATAGGGTATATTTCACAGGCTAACCTGAATATTGACAGCTTACCACTAGTGTTCTTCCCTCCACATACTTTCAATTAGGGTGTTCTTCACACTTTTGTTGCTCATTAACAGAGTCATTTGTCTGACTTTGTAAATCTGTCTGCCCATTTGTAAATCTGTCTGCCCATTTGTGTGAAGTCTGCTTTTGTATGCCATAACAGTTTTAGCATATATTATTGGGCAAGATTTTTAAAAATTGATTCAGAACTTTTTGTGTAATATAGTTTGATGATCAAAGAATTGAACCAAATGTTGATTTTTATAATTTTTAATTAGAATTATTTTTAAGAGTTTATGCTACCATGCAAGGAAGAAAACACTACACTTATTTCATTATAAGACACAGAATTAGCCATTGTACTGATTTTTTTATAGTTTGGTACTCAGTCTGCAAGCAAAATACTCAATTCTTGAAGAAAGTTTCTATATCAGATATCTGATACTGTGTTTATGATACTACAGACTAATACTGTATTTATGGTACTTCAGACTGATACTGTATTTATGGTACTTCAGACTGATAATGTATGTTTGGTACTTCAGACTGATACTGTATTTATGGTACTTCAGACTGATACTGTATGTGTGGTACTTCAGACTGATACTGTATGTATGGTACTTCAGACTGATACTGTATGTATGGTACTTCAGACTGATAATGTATGTATGGTACTACAGACTGATCCTGTATTTATGGTACTTCAGACTGATACTGTATTTATGGTACTACAGACTGATACTGTATTTATGGCACTATAGACTGATACTGTATGTATGGTACTTCAGACTGATACTGTATGTATGGTACTTCAGACTGATACTGTATTTATGGTACTACAGACTGATACTGTATTTATGGCACTTCAGACTGATGCTTTATGTATGGTACTACAGACTGATCCTGTATTTATGGTGCTACAAACTGATACTGTATGTTTGGTACTTCAGACTGATACTGTATTTATGGTACTTCATACTGATACTGTATTTATGGTACTTCAGACTGATACACATTTATGGTGCTACAGACTGATACTGTATTTATGGTGCTACAGACTGATACTGTATTTATGGTGCTACAGACTGATGCTGTATGTATGGTACTACAGACTGATACTGTATGTATGGTACTACAGACTGATACTGTATGTATGGTGCTACAGACTGATACTGTATTTATGGTGCTACAGACTGATACTGTATGTATGGTACTACAGACTGATACTGTATTTATGGTACTACAGACTGATACTGTATTTATGGCACTACAGACTGATACTATATTTATGGTACTACCTTCAACATTTAAGATAGAGTTTGTGGGGTTCGACACATTATCTAATTGTTGAAGCACTGTTCTCATGAAATATTCAGAATTAGATTCAATATTAATGTTTTATGAGAATTTTTTAAGGAGATGAATGAAAATGGTTCCAATAATCAGGAGTCTGAATAATTTACTAGTAATCTGTATTTATATATTTGAAGAAGAAAAAAGGTACTAGTAGCTGCTAGTAAATCTTTGGTACGACTCAGCCAGGGTTCAAACCCATGACCTCCTACATCTGAGATGGATGCTCTGACCACTTAGGCCACCAGAGCAGTCAAGAGCGAGAGAGGTAGTGATTTTATTACAGTGCACCCAGTGACTAAATAGTTATTGAAACTGAAACACTGGAGACTAGTGAGAGAGAGAGGGGTGGTGGTGATTTATTGAAACTGAAACACTGGAGACTAGTGAGAGAGAGAGAGAGGGGTGGTGGTGATTTATTACAGTGCACTAAGTGACTAACTAGTTATTAAAACTGAAACACTGGAGGTCAGAGAAAGAGGTAGTGATTTTAGATTTTAATAATGAGGTACAAAAAAATTGGCTTTAAGGCATTATTCATATTAAAAATTATGATGGTGAATACATTTATAATGGTCTGTACAGTTCAGGTATTTTCATGAACACTGGCTCTTGTACACTTTATTGATTGATATACAGTAATAGTACAGTTATCTGGAGCAGCCTTTATTATGCTTCCAAGTCAGTGCTTCTAGAATGAATTTTCCAACTATTTACGTAACTACAGATATGAAACATGATGACTGAATTCATTGTGATGGGTACTACCCTCCACTATCTGAAGTTGATCTTATTGCTTTACTTTTCATTTCAGAGTAATTATTTTAACCATTTAGCTCTGTTTATTGAACATCAATGCATGTAAATTTATGGAGGTTCCAGATTGCATTTCACCTTAGGGTCATGATAATCTGGGATTTTTAGGGTCATGACAATCTGTTTTTTTTTAGCATTTAGCAACAGTTTTCATTTGACTTTACTTTTAGTATTCAATTCTTATTGTTTGATAAAATATACTTTTTAAAAATATTCGTGTTTTTTGTCAGATTTCTGTTCAGTTTTAACTCTCAAGCATGCTCGTAACAGGCCACACAGTTGCCAGGTTTTAGACAGTCATTTGACAGGTTTTATGTCACATATTGAAAAACAGATGTCTGCCCTATTCATGCCTAATCAGTCAGTTATTTGTGTTGTAGGTCTTTAACAGTGATGATGTATGCATTTTTAACTGCTGTAGTGCAAAGATAGAGAATTTTTTATGTTAGGACAGACAGCTCCATTCACTGATATCTTTAAAACCTTTCCTATCATCCATGAGTATATTTATTTACTGCTGTGTGTCTGTCTCTAAATATGCAGAACTCTTAGCATAGCAAAATAATTCCTGCCACTGGTATCTTGATGTGCATTTGCCCCTATGCAGTAGGTATATGCATGTAGCTTCTTATTTTTACAAATTGCATCTCATTTCCTATGCTATAAACAGCCAAACAATGCCAATATTATATCCTTACCATGGGCATAAAACTAGTTGTACCCTTACCCTGGGCATAAAACTGGTTACACACTTACCCTAGGCATAAAATTAGTTACACACTTACCATGGGCATAAAACTAGTTACACACTTACCATGGGCATAAAACTGGTTGCACACTTACCCTGGGCATAAAACTGGTTGCACACTTACCCTGGGCATAAAACTAGTTACACACTTACCATGGGCATAAAACTAGTTACACACTTACCCTGGGCATAAAACTGGTTGCACACTTACCCTGGGCATAAAACTAGTTACACACTTACCATGGGCATAAAACTGATTACACACTTACCATGGGCATAAAACTAGTTACACACTTACCATGGACATAAAACTGGTTATACGCTTACCATGGTCATAAAACTGGCTGCACACTTACCATGGGCATAAAACTGGTTGCACACTTACCATGGGCATAAAACTGGTTACACACTTACCATGGACATAAAACTAGTTACACACTTACCATGGGCATAAAGCTGCTTGCACACTTACCTTAGGCATAAAACTGGTTGCACACTTACCATGGGCATAAAACTAGTTACACACTTACCACGGGCATAAAACTGGTTACACACTTACCATGGGCATAAAACTGGTTACACACTTACCATGGGCATAAAACTGGTTACACACTTACCATGGGCATAAAACTAGTTACACACTTACCATGGGCATAAAACTAGTTACACACTTACCATGGGCATTAAACTGGTTACACACTTACCATGGGCATAAAACTGGTTGCACACTTACCATGGGCATAAAACTGGTTGCACACTTACCATGGGTATAAAACTAGTTACACACTTACCATGGGCATAAAACTGGTTGCACACTTACCATGTGCATCAAACTGGTTACACACTTACCATGTGCATAAAACTGGCTACACACTTACCCTGGACATAAAACTGGTTGCACACTTCCCCTGGGCATAAAACTAGTTACACACTTACCATGGACATAAAACTGGTTATACACTTACCATGGGCATAAAACTAGTTACACACTAACCATGGGCATAAAACTGGTTACACACTTACCCTGGGTATAAAACTGGTTACATACTTACCTTGGGCATCTTTGTATGACTGGGGCTTCAAATTCATTGCAAATGATGCAGATCTGACATGAAATTTGGCCACTGACCTCTTCTCAAATATCACTCCACATAAAGCAGAATTTGACCAAATTAGAGGAAAAGCTTCCTGGCAGGAAAGAGGTTAAAGTACATACAGATAATGTCAGTCTGCAATTATGGCCTCTGTTGCTAAAGTTAGAAACTCTACTGCTACTAAACATATACAAATCTTTAAAATGGTTTTTAATCAAAATCACTAAATATAACTTGATCATGAGAGAGAGCATGCAGGCATGAAGGTAACTGAAGTTTATACAAATGATGCTGATTTAACCTCAAATATGGCCACTGTTAAAAAATACAGAAAGACATTTAAATGACTTCTCAAAAATTGCTCAACCAAATTTAACCGAATTTGATTTAAAGCATCCTTTTAAAGTATGTAACCTATGCTGATCTGCCATTAAATATGGCTACCTTTACTCAAATAAAAACATGGAAATTACATTTTCTTAAAATCTTGCATGGAATTTACCTAGCTTGACAGAATATGGCTGTTGTTAATTAAGCTTTTTAGAAAAACAAGCTATCAATAAATTCTCAAATGCAACTTAATATCATTTGGTTAAATTTGACGGAAAGCATCTTACCGTAGCAGGTTTTACATTTATTGTAAATAATGCTAACTTTAACTTTTATACAAATGATGCTGATTCACTGTCAAATATAGAAGGATCTTCAAACAACTTCTCAAAATCTGTTGAACAGACTTTGACCAAATTTAACAGGAAGCTTCTTGGCATAAAGGGCTTTCAGATTTATACAACTGATGTCTTTGCAGCATGCATTATGGCTGTTTTCATAAAATAAATTAATTGACTTCACTTAAAATGCTTAACAGAATTTGATCATATCTAGCAGAAAGCATCCAAGCTTGAAGATCTTTAACACAAATGATGTGACATCGAATACTTAAAGTAGAATAAAAAACTTCAAATAACTTTTCCCAGACTAGTGAATAGAAGTTTACCAAGCTGGAGACAAGCATCCCTTTCAAACCTATTCAGAAGATGCTGATCTAGCATCAAATATGGCCACTGTTATTAAAAATAGAAAAACCCTTTAAATGGCTTCATCTCAAAAAGCAATCAACAACATTTTATCAAATTTGACTGAAAGGATCCTGGCATTTTATAACTGATGCTGATCTTCCTTCAGTCACCATTGCTAAATTTAAATGACTCTTTAAAAAATTTTAATAGATTTTGACAAAAGTTTACAGAAAGCATCTTGATATGTAATATGGCTGCCACAGTGGCCAGCTTAAAAACCTTGTTATCACTACTCCTGAATGCATGCTCATATCAGCATGAGGTTTTCACTAATAGATCTTGTAAGGTTTTCTTGATCCTAAATTAAAATGGGGCTGATCTAATATCCAATATGTGGCCATCTTGAAAATCTTGTTTTTTCTACCACTCTTAAATGGAAAGTCATTTTGACATAGTGTTTTCATCAGAAGAGTTCTAAAACTGTTTAATTGGTCATTAATGAAAATGACTAACCCACAATATGGCCACCGTAATGGCATATCTTGAAAATATCATTATATCTACCCCTTCCAAACAGATGGCTTTATCAGCATGGCATTTTCACCAGTATACCTCTTATAATACCTAGTTGGCCTAAATGAAAATGGGGCCAGTCTTACATACAATATGGCAGCTGTGATGGCTGTCATGACAAATCTTGTTACTACTCCCCATGAATGGACGATCATTGTGACATGGAGTTTGATCAAAAGATTTGTGATCATATCTACTTTTTTCTGAAATGGTGCCAGTTGAACATCGAGTATGTCCACCAAAGTAGCTAATTTGAAAATTTGTTGTCATTGAATAATACCAGGGATGGTTGCAGCACTCAGCAATTAAAAGGAAGAAATAAATGGTCTTGTCTTGAATTCCTGGACATTTTTTTACCCCGTTGAGTGTAAATTCCTTTAAGGGATTTTTGTTAACAGTTCTTGCATTGTGAGTGCAGACTTGTTATGGTGGGTTTAAACTGACTCTCTAATACATGGAAAACTAGTTGTATGGTATAACACTTGTGTCTAAAACATTAATTCTAAAGTTTTTCAGTAACATTTCAACCCTCAATTGTTTCATTTATAATTTGTGTAGTACTGCTTCATAATCACATGCTTTACGATGTCAGCTTTTAGAAGTGATTACAGTGGGGATGGTCATCATAGAAGAATGTTAAAATCCCTGATATTTACGTAGTGCGAAGTATATATAAACATATCCATTATGTTTACATTTTGCAGCATGTCATTAGGTACACACATTTTGGAGTGTCACTTACACTGAGCGAGCATCATGAGGAAATATTGTAAACAAAATAGTCATGATGGATCAATGGTTACCTTGCCATACTAGAAAGTTGCAGGTTTGAATCCTGCCCAAACCAGTCCAGGTCAACCACTATGGTGTAATGGTTAGCAAGGCACTTTGCTACAGTTACATGTTAATTTGCCATTAAACAGGTCTGATCGCCCTGTCAGTGACAAGCAGAGTTTTGAATGTGCATTGATGATGCCAATGAAAAGTTACTAAGAAGAAGTGTTAGGGATTTTATTTATCTTTTAAGACTTTGGCAGTTTTACATTTAGAAAATCTGCATCTTTAATTTTCATAATTTTACATTTGTGTTGATCATCTTCTTAGAATTTGTGTGACCCATGACATCCTGATAAAAAGTATTCTTATTTTAAATGTTTCAAAATCCTACTCAGCCATGATGACACGGGTGAGACATGTAGTATTACCCTTATCTCTTTGTCTGTACCTGCACAACACCGTTCTTTTGGTTTTGCCTTTAGTTCAGTTTTCAGGCACTGTGGTGGGGCAGCCATCTTCCATGACTACATTTTTTTTTAATTCCATGTTTGATTTTGTTAAACAGCATTGCTCAGGAAGTGCTGAGTGTTTTTAAATGCCTTTGTTTTTATAATGGAAAATTAGATACTGAGTTGTTGTTTGATTGTTCACAATGGTCTCCTGTATTTTTCAGTGATATTTCAGTCAGCTTCTTTAAAAGACAGAGCACTCAGTATGTAATGTTTGTACAATCATATGGCTGCTGAATGTTTGTATGTTCTTTACAATAAATATTCCAGTTTACATTGATATCCAATTCAGCAATATATTACGATCAATGCAAACCTGTCATACAGACAGCTAATTCAGTTCTTGTTGACCGTAATGTCAATATTGGGCCAGATTACTATACATTTGTGTTACGGTTGGATAATCACACTTGTGATTTATGAATAATCCATTTAGGAGGAAGTTTTTATGACAGTAAAAATTATATGATGCCCACCTCATTTTTGAAACAAATTCCTACTTTAAAAATCAAAGAGATCTCCTCATTTGCATCCATTACCACCTGTGCAGCAACAGCAGTAAAATAAAAATGGTTTTAGGTTCAAGCCTTCTTATGCGTACCATTTAGCTATATGAGTACAGTTTACCCAAATCTGTACAGTTTATCCATATGAGTACAGTTTTCTCATATGCGGGCTTCTGTGAAAAATGATATGATTTCGTCAGGTAATTTTTTCTTTGAGTCAGCAACCTTCATTCTTTTGAATACTGTATTTAATATAAGACCCACACATAGGCTAGCTCTGTAGCTCAAAGTAATTAGTTGCCTGTGATCACAGAGGTCACCCTTATCGAACAATCATATTTTGCCTAAAAAGTCACATTCTTAGGGTTCACATGGACAAAGTTTAGAAGAAATTAATAAGTTTTGGTGTTGTTGTTGTGGTTTCAAGCTGTCTTTCAGCACATGATAAGCTATGCATTGCAACCAGTATAACTGATGTAGGAAGGAACCAGGAAAACTCCAGTAAGAGCCACCAACCCATGTGAAGATATTGATAAGCTTGCTCATATACCTACAATAGCTTAGCCAATTGTCAATAGTAAAAAAGTACTAGTACTGCCACAGATGATATAGCCAGTGATAAATGTGTTGAAAGTACAAGATAAATATATATATATATATATATATATATATATATATATATATATATATATATATATATATATATATATATATATATATATATATATATATATATATATATATAATGGATACAGTTAGTCTCTAGAAAATCAGGGCAAGAGTATTGTTTTCAAGCTATTGGGGGACTGTATTTTTATTTTTTAATTCCAGTCCACTTCCCATCACCTCAAATTAAAAGATATGTCCCTAAATGCTGTTCAGATTGGATTTGTCTGAATTGGCCACCTCCCTCTACTACATTCCATTTTCCAGACCCCACATTGTGTGCAAACTGTCTGGGTCTCTATGCAGCAGTCACTGATAAGGTTCCATTTAGCAAGGATGAAAAGTTCTCAGAATGACATAGGAAATTTGAGTATGAGAAAATTTCATATTTTGTAACTAAGTTCTGTAATAAATGACTAAAATCATGAAAACTATAAATTACTTTACAAAGTCAAAGTACTGACTGCTGATGCTGGTCTAGCTCAGTGATTCATCCATCCTATATAATCCAGTAGCGCATACGGGAATAAAAAATGTGTTGCAAATATAGCAGTCACCAGAGGTTTTTGATCTAAATGATGAACTCTAATTGCACTTGTACAAATATGGAGAATTGAAGACAGTGATTCATTTTTAATATAGTCCATGTATAATGTCCTAGGATAGTTATTATTAATAGATAAAATTTGTACAGTGTATATGGCAGTTATAATTCAGAATGTATGGTGTTATGATGTTGTCCATCAGTCAGTTTGTCTGTTGACAGTTTTTTTGTACACAAGAACTTGAGTTGTTCATCGGATAAAAAATTGTCAATCTTTGTGGATGGCTTGCATCTGAGGCAAGGAAAAAGCCAATGGATTTTGGGGGGGCCCAAAGGTAACAGGTCAAGGTCACTGAAAATGGTTTCTACACAGTAACAGCCATATATGTGGACCCAAGTGGCTTGCACTTAAGATAATAAGTATGTCTATCATGGGATCAGAACCGAAGGTTATTGTGACTGAAAGGAAAAAAATGATTTCTACAAAAATGTTTAAAGTTCTTGACCATGTGCTTCAAGAAATTTTATGGATGTCTTACATATTGGGGTAAGAAATAAGCCTATTACTTTTAATGTCAAAATGTCAGGTCACTTTGATTTGAAGAACGTACAGAAGAAAAATGGTATTTGTACAATAATTTTGTTCTAGAACATGTGCCATGCTAGTCCAAGACCACATACCTTGGCTAAAGGTCCTTGTCTTGAGACCCTTTGGTCAGTGACCTCCAGATCCAGCTGCTGCCATCTGGTGTCTGCATAGAGTCTTTCAAACATGGGGCAGGCATATGATGAGTCATCCACTATACATGTCGCCCTATTTGTTTAATGACTTTTATGTCGAAACTGTAGCTTAGTACAAATTATCCTCTAATCTTGTGTATAATTGTTGCCATTATTAGGATTTTTCCACTGGTAGGGTCACATCATCATTATGATCAACATGACATTGCCTGATGCAGATTGAATTATCTCAACTCAGTAGAGGTCAGATCAGGTGGCAAAATAATCTTTGCTCAAACAACAAAAAGCATAACAATCATGAAATAAAAGTATGGCCTATTAATTATTATACTTTGATTTACCATTAAATAGTTATTCAACGCATACAAAAGTGTATGACTAATGTTATTGTTATGTCCCTTGTCATGCTTACTCATCAGTGTTGGGAGTGGAAAATGTCTGCATGCAAGCAAAGTCTTGTTATATGTAGATGTTTACTGATTCCTCATTTTATGCTAACATGACAGGACTTGGAGCTTACTGTCAAATCTGGGCCATGCAAGAACAAGTGGTTTGGTTTGGTTTTTGTAGGTATAACACCATTTTTCAGCACATAATATGATACACATGGCAACCTGTATGTTTGGTGGAGGCAGAACCTGGAAGGACCCTGGGAAAAACCACCAATGCAAGGAAGCTGCTGGCAAGCTTTGACACATACCAACAATGGCCAAGCTGAGCCTCAAACAGACAGAGAGAGAGATGAGATGTCTGTGATTGGTAGTGTCTTAGCCCAGTAGGCCACCAAAAATAAGTGCATATAAATAGGAATGAAAGAAAAGCAAAGAATAATGTAAAATTTGCTACTTAAATGATGTTTCTTTTCCTTTTTCAATAATTAACAGTACTATTTAAGTATTAACCATGTTCTCATTCTGCTTTTTCTTCCTATCCTTTTTATGAAGTACTGATAGATATTTTTAGTACTTCAAAGGGATGAACATTCATATTAAAAACAATGTCTGTATGACTTTGACAAGTTCACATGCATGCATATGACTACTATTGACAAGCACAAATGTATGCATATGACTACTATTGACATGCATGAATGTATGCATATGACTACTATTGACAAGCATGAATGTATGTATATGACTACTATTGACAAGCACACATCTATGTATATGACTACTATTGACAAGCACACGTGTATTTATATGACTATTGTTGATATGCACACATGTATGTATATGACTACTATTGACAAGCACAAATGTATGCATATGACTATTATTGACAAGCACGAATGTATGCATATGACTACTATTGACAAGTTCACATGTATGTATATGACTACTATTGACAAGCACACATGTATGTATATGACACTATTGACAAGCACACATGTATGTATGTGACTACTATTGACAAGCACAAATGTATGCATATGACTACTATTGACAAGAACACAGATGTATATGCCAATATGACTCTTGACAAGCACACATTTATGTATATGACTGTTGATAAGCAGACCTGAAATATAGACTCATACAATACGTATTAATGTACAAAATAACCATATGTATGCATATTTTTCACATTTACATTCGGATACCCTCAAAAATGCTAATCTCTTCATCATCATCATCACTATTGTCATCATCCTGATTGTTACTGGGCTGGACTAGAAACATGATATATTGACAGTAACAATTCAGATCACCAGTTTCTATGTTTGGAGGCTGTTTATGTTACTGATGATATATGTAGCAGTCAGAATCCATCTTGTTACTGTTTCCCATTTACCGCACCACTAAAAGGTTTCAGTCGGTACAGTACAGACTATGCATGCGATATTCTCATTAGACCTCTGTAATAATGTGGTGCCCAAGGGAACACAGGAACATAAAAAAACTTCATAATGAAAGCAAAATTAGCACAAAAGGTTCTCTCACTGAAAAAGTGTGTAATTTGAAGAAATAGACCATTATTGCAAATTTCAAGAATTGGAATACAATAGAGGCCAGTAATTTCCAATGAAAAGTAGAATATGTACATTAGAAATATATGAAGATACATGCATATTTTGTACTGAAACATGGAGATAAAATAACAATCATACATAACATGCAAACCAACACGCTATGAATTATGGTCTAGAATCCTTTTATAGAGTACTTGTCAAATTTCCTTGTGAAAAAAGTAGAATGCACAATTTAATAAAATCATTTCTTTAAGCCTGTATAAACGTTAATTAGTATATCATGCAGGGATCTCATCAGCTAAAATCTGTAGCTGACAGAGAAAGATTGCTTAAATATCAGTAGGAAAATTATATTTACTTATAGAAAATTAAGTGCTGTATGATGACACATTACAAATGGAAAATTACCTGTTGTACCATGGCACCTTACACATGGAAAATTACATGTTGTACCATGGCACCTTACATGTGGAAAGTGACCTGTTGTACCATGGCACCTTACACATGGAAAATTATTTGTTGTACCATGGCACCTTACACATGGAAAGTGACCTGTTGTACCATGGCACCTTACACATGGAAAGTGACCTGTTGTACCATGGCATCTTACACATGAAAAATGACAAGATCACCTTACACATGGAAGATGACCTGTTGTACCATGTCACCTTACACATGGAAGATGACATGTTGCACCATGTCACCTTTCACATGGAAGATGACCTGCTGTACCATGTCACCTTACACATGGAAGATGACCTGTTGTACCATGTCACCTTACACATGGAAAGTGACCTGTTGTACCATGTCACCTTACACATGAAAGTGATATGTTGTACCATGGCACCTTACACATGGAAAGTGACCTGTTGTACCATGGCACCTTACACATGAAAAATGACAAGATCACCTTACACATGGAAGATGACCTGTTGTACCATGTTGCCTTACACATAGAAGATGACATGTTGCACCATGTCACCTTTCACATGGAAGATGACCTGCTGTACCATGTCACCTTACACATGGAAGATGACCTGTTGTACCATGTCACCTTACACATGGAAAATAACCTGTTGTACCATGTCACCTTACACAGGAAAAATGACCTGTTGTACCATGTCACTGTATACATGGAAAATGACTTGTTGTACCATGTCACCATGCACATGGAAAATTACCTTTTGTATCAAATCACCTTATGCATGGAAAATGACAAGTTGTACCTTGTCACCTTACACATGGAAAATGACATGTCAACTTAAACATGGAAAATTACCTGTTGTACCATGTCACATTGCACATGGAAGATGACCTGTTGTACCATGCCACCTTACCAGGGCCGGCGCTACCATATAGGCAAACTAGGCAGCTGCCTTGGGTGCTGATTTCAGGGGGCACATTTTAAAATTTTTTTTATTGTTTATAAATTTTGAAATTGATATTTTCGGGGGCGGGGGGGGGGGCACCAGAATCTAACCTTGCCTAGGGCGCCAGATAGTCTGGCTGGGTCTGGCGCCGGCCCTGCAAATTACACATGGAATATTACCTATTGTACCACATAACCTTAAGTCATTTCATCCCTTACTCTTTTTCAATCCAAGTTGCCATAACTTCTACTGAGATTCATCTAAGTTCTTTTGTTTCTGATTTTCTTTTACTACACCTTTCATTGTAACCCTCAATCTGCATGTCTGTCTACACCTTTCATTGTATCCCTCAGTCCACATGTCTGTCTACACTTTTCATTGTAACCCTCAATCTGCATGTCTTGTCTACACCTTTCATTGTAACCCTCAATCTTCATGTCTGTCTACACCTTTCATTGTATCCCTCAGTCCACATGTCTGTCTACACTTTTCATTGTATCCCTCAAACTGCATGCCTATCTACACCTTTCATTATATCCCACAGTCCACATATGTCTGTCTACACCTTTCATTGTAACCCTCAATCTGCATGTCTGTCTACACCTTTCATTGTAACCCTCAATCTGCATGTCTGTCTACACCTTTCATTGTAACCCTCAATCTGCATGTCTGTCTACATCTTTCATTGTAACCCTCAATCTGCATGTCTGTCTACGCCTTTCTTTGTAACCCTCAACCTGTATGTCTATCTACACCTTTCACTGCATCCCTCAACCTGCATGTCTATCTACACCTTTCATTGTATTCCTCAACCTGCATGTCTGTTTACACCTTTCATTGTAACCCTCAATCTGCATGTCTGTGTATGCCTTTCTTTGTAACTCTCAATCTGCATGTCTATCTACACCTTTCATTTTATCCCTCAGTCCACATTTCTGTCTACAACCTTCATTGTATCCCTCAACCTGCATGTATATCTACACCTATCATTGTATCCATCAACCTGCGTGTATATCTACACCTTTCATTTTATCCCTCAATCTGCATGTCTATGTACACCTGTCATTGTGTCTCTCAACCTGCATGTCTATCTACACCTTTCATTATATCCTTCAGTCCACATGTCTGTGGCCCCAAGTGGCCAAGTGGTCAAAACTGCTCACCATTAAGGATCATTCCCATCTTACCTCTGTCTTTGTGGGTTCGAGTCTTGGGTTTGGCCTATGTGGGTATGTGAGAACACTTGCCAGCAGCTTCTTGTCAGTCGGTGGTTCTTTCCAGGGTTTTTCCTGGGTTCTTCCTCCATCATTAATACTGGCCACCATGTATAGCCTATCTTGTGCTGAAAATGGCTTTAAACCCCACAACAACAACAATCCACATGTCTGTCTACACCTTTCATTGTATCCCTCAATCCACATGTCTGTCTACACCTTCCATTGTAACTCTCAATCTGCATGTGTGTATGCACCTTGTAGCTAGCATAGCTTTATAATGCTTTTCAGATTTTAATGCCATCTCTCTTATAGGATTTCTTTACTTTTGCTTCATTTTTATATGCATCCCATAAAGTGGAGCACTCTGTGTTATATTAGTCCATCTGTTACCAATTTAATTTTTCCACTATATATTGAATTGTCCACCATCTACATTTAGCAAACTTTGTGGGTGGCTTGCACTTGGTACAAGGAAAGAAAGAGTTACCTATCTGTGGGGGAGGGGCAAAAACTTAAAGGTTGTTGTTGTTGTTGTTGTGGAGTTTAACGCCATATTTCAGCACACGATAGGCTATACATGGCGGCCAGTATTAATGGTGGAGGAAGAACCCGGAAAAACCTCGGAAAGAACCACCGACCCACGAGAAGCTACTGGCAAGCTTTCTCACATACCCACATTGGCTGAATCTGAGACTCGAACCCACGCAGACAGAGAAACTTAAAGGTAATTGTCCCAGTGACTGTCTAAAAACACCTCATCTTGTAAAAATTATATATCATAAATATGTGCACATGTAATTGAAGAAGGCCTTTTGGAAGTTGTCCAAATGAGCTCCCTTAAATATTATTATTATTATTATTATTATTATTATTATTATTATTATTATTATTATTATTAAAATCTTGAGATTGGAGTCAAGGTGGCATGGTGACCAGAAGGATGCAAATTTATCACCATTGGATCAGTATGTATGTCCTTGGTAAGTCCAAAGGCAAGGCACATTACTTAAATGGTATATCCTTCATGTGTTTAATGCCAGATCAAGTAAATGTACCACCTTGCAAGGCCTTCAACAAGCTTTTCATGGCCTCCAGTAAGCCAAACCATTGTACCACCTGCATATAACCTACAACAAGCTAAAGTAGCTATACCAATACATGGTCAATGATAAAGCAAACAACTGCACCACCTGCATATCTTAAACAATCTAAACAACTGCACCACCTGCATATCTTAAACAATCTAAACAACTGCACCACCTGCATGGCTTTAACATAAACCCAAAACAGCACCACATACATATAGCCTACAACAAGCCAAACAAATGTACCACCTAAATAGCCTACAGCAAACCACAAAACTGTATAGGCATGGCCTACAGCTAACCAGAACAACTATACCACTAATGCATGGCCTACAATAAATAAAACAACTATACCAATGCATGGCCCACAGCTTACCAAACAACTAAACCACCTGCATAACCTACAACAAAACCAAACAACTAGACCAATGCATGGCCCACAGCTTACCAAACAACTATACCACCTGCATGGCCTACAACTAACCAAACAACTATACAAATGCATGGCCCACAGCTTACCAAACAACTATAACACCTGCATAGCCTACAACAAACCAAACAACTAGACCAATGCATGGCCCACAGCTTACCAAACAACTATACCACCTGCATGGCCTACAACTAACCAAACAACTATAACACCTGCATAGCCTACAACAAACCAAACAACTAGACCAATGCATGGCCCACAGCTTACCAAACAACTATACCACCTGCATGGCCTACAACTAACCAAACAACTATACAACATGCATGGCCTAAAACTAACCAAACAACTATACAACCTGCATGGCCTACAACAAACTGAATGGCCAAGCAGTTTTATTCTGTTCTTGCACAGAGGCAAAGTAGACTTTTAAGCATGACTGTTGGATGGAAGGGATAACAAGAAAATATATTTTCACTTTTAATCTCATGTCTGACAGTGATTGAGAATAAACTGCCAACAAGAGATATGTGTAGAGCATTTACAGTGGCAAAATGGATCATCCATAACCATAAATAATGAATAATTTTGAGTTGGACACTTTTTGCCACAATGCAACTGCTGTTAAACTTGTATAATGCAGGAAACAAATGAAAAATGTTAGTGAAGGCTTCCAGCTTTTATTTTCATTGACTTGTAACAACAGAAGAAAAAACTTGATAGAGCCTTACCATGAGTGGTATTTCATAAGATTAAGAATCCTGCTCTGTCGTGACTTGCATCTATTTCTTATGGCTTGTTTAAAATCAAAGTGGCTCACAAAGCCAAGGCTTAGAACTGACAATCAATAGAACTGAAACTGTGAAACAAAAGGGCAATTATTTTGAATTCTCTATGGTGACATATTTTTATTTGTAACTGTAGATTGATAGATGTCTGCCTAACTGGTGTAAGTGAATTATACAAGCACATTTGGATAATGACCTATAACATCTCTGATATTCCCAAAACACAAAAATTTCTGGACTCTGTTTACTTGATTGATGAAAGTTTTTCTGTATTAGTCCTTTAATTGTATAAAAGAGTAAAGGCAATGCTTATTCAAAACTACATAATGGCATTTGGGCTCAACCTCCAAAGCTTTTTATTCCTATAAAGTTCCCTCTGGTTTCTTTTTTTCTCAGTGACTACTTCATCCAATGTCCCATTTTGTTAGGAACCCCTCAGGACAAGTTATGCCAGACTTCATCCTGTGTCCCATTTTGTTAGGACTCCTCAGGACAAGCTATGCCAGATGTCATCCTGTGTCCCATTTTGTTAGGAACCCCTCAGGACAAGTTATGCCAGACTTCATCCTGTGTCCCATTTTGTTAGGACTCCTCAGGACAAGTTATGCCAGACTTGATCCCATGTCTCATTTTGCTAGGATCCCTCAGGACAAGCTATGCCAGACTTCAACCTGTGTCCTATTTTGTTAGGACCCCTCAGGACAAGCTATGCCAGACTTCATCATATGTCCCATTTTGTTAGGACCCTCAAGACAAATTATGCCAGACTTGATCCTATTTCTCATTTTGTTAAGACCCCTCAGGACAAGTTATGCCAGTCTTCATCCTATGTCCCATTTTGTTAGGACCCCTCAGGACAAGTTATTGCAGACCTTTTTATCAGGACTTCATTTTGTTTTCTTTAAAGTATATGGCAATATCTTCAGTGTGATTCAGATGTAATGATACAGTGATACAAATCAGGAATATCAATATTGTCATGATGATACAGCTGTTGTATTGACTTTTCTATATGTAATACACAACCAGAGAACTTTAATAGATAATTATCTAATTTGAAATTGAAGGAAAGTAAGGCTTTATTTTGAATTTTTATATATAACATATAGCTGGTATAATAAAATACACTTAAGAGTTTTTTATAAAAAGTAATACTAGAGTGATAATGAATTATTATGGCTAAGTGGAGCTCATCATAATATTATGTTTTTTATGTGAAAATAAGCTCATGATAATATCACATCACAACCTACATATCATGCAAATCATTACAACCTACATATCATACAAATCATCACAACCTACATGTCATGCAAATCATTACAACCTACATATCGTACAAATCATCACAACCTACATATCATACAAATCATTACAACCTACATATCATACAAATCATTACAACCTACATATACAAATCATCACAACCTACATATCATACAAATCATTACAACCTACATATACAAATCATCACAGCCTACATGTCATGCAAATCATCACAACCTACATATCATACAAATCATTACAACCTACATATACAAATCATCACAAATTACATGTCATGCAAATCATTACAACTTATATATCATGCAAATCATTACAACCTATATATTAAGCAAATCATTACAACCTATATATCCTGCAAATCATTACAACCTATATATTAAGCAAATCATTACAACCTATATATCCTGCAAATCATTACAACCTATATATCATGCAAATCATTACAACCTATATATCAAGCCAGTCATTACAACCTGTATATCAAGCAAATTATCACAACCTATATATACAAATCATCACAACCTACATATACAAATCATTACAACCTATATGTCATACACATCATGGCTAATCATCAGAACCTACATATCGTGCAAATCATTACACCCTATATATCACACAAATCATCACAACCCACATATCATGCAAATAATTATGACCTGCATATCATGCAGATCATCACAACCTGCGTTTATTATATGCTCATTTTTTCTCCATTAACTTTTCATTATCAAAATCGTGCAGTATTTTATGATATTGCACTCACAAGCACTTCATATTGCACTCATGTGTACCCAATAGTGTATTAGGAACTACTTTGTAAACAAATCATGTACACTCACATAGTAGATGCTTTAAGTTTTGGTTAATTAAATTTGTTTCTGAATGAACTAAAGCAGATGTTTTGTGGACTGCCACATACCAGCTGCTTTGCCACATTCCGCATTACCTTTTTGATACAATGTTTCAGATTTAGATTAGCGATAGATGCCAGACAGGTCATAAAATTGCTGGGTTCCTACAAATCACATGCAAGTGACAATGCATAATCTGTCTTCTTTAGTCGGTAATAAGAATGGCAAAGTATATACTTATAGTTTTTCATCCTAAAACGTCCTCAGAATGTACTTTCTGTATTCTGCAAATCCAAATTATATGAGCCATGAACACATTTCGAAATTGTAGTGAAATTTTGAATATATTCCAAGTGCAATTACATCCTCCTTACTGCACTCAAAATCAAATAAACATTATATTCCATAGCATCATTTTGATAGTTGCAATTGAAAGACTTCATTGTTTTCCCCACATTATGATATCAAACATTCAATGACAGAACAGAAACACACTTGCAGATGTCAACCCACTGCTCCCTCACTGCTGAAATCAGATATACTTCATGTAGAAATGACACATATAAATCCAGTCATTATCACGACATTTAGCAAAATCGACAATAATACCAAAATTGATTCATTCCAAACTAAATGGAAAAGTTGTTGCAATTTGCATTTATTCACAAAATGACTCTAAATTTTGATTTTAAGTAGACCAAAATGCCACTTTCTTTTGAAAGTTATGTCTAGTGCATGACTTAAAAGATCAGATTTTTCTGGGCAAAGTTATGTGTGCATTAATAATGTTGTGTACTGATGAATTTGTTTTTTTATAGTGTATTTTTGTTAGGTAGAATAAGAAAATGAGCATATAATAAAAAGGTTACTGCATTTGTATGGGAAAATATGAACTTGTTTTGTCAGATGGATAAACTGCACTCCCAAGGTCGTGCAGTATATCCATCTGAAAAACATACAAATCATCACAACCTATATATCATGCAAATTATCACAACCTTTCTATCATATAGATCATCACAACCTGTATATTGTACAAATCATTACAACCTACATATCATACAAATCATCACAACCTACATATCATGCAAATCATTGCAACCTACATAGCAATACAAGTAATCACAACCGTCATATACAATGCCCAATAATATGGAGACTACAGACTTAGATCAGATTTTGGCCAGAATAGAGAGGTAACTGGAAATATCCTTGAAGCTGCAAATGAATTTTATTAGATTATTGCTTGATGAAGTTAGATGATCCCAGAAGTAATACTTTTGCCAATCAATTGTGCACAACTATGCAAAAATCTCTTGGGCAGGACAAATAACATTTTCTACTAATAAGCATAAAAAGCCCATTTGAGCTCTGTGCATGTGTGTGTGTATATATAAATTGCCTAGATCTCAATACAGCAGTAATTAATTTTAATAATTTTTAAGCAAAATCATTGTAATTAAAATCTACTTAAAAAGACAAATTAAATTTTGATGTGAATGTTTGTATGAAATTGTAGATGGCAGTTCTTCTGATCTTTTTAAATTTGTGATACTTATGGAGGTAGATTCCATTTGGTCTGCAGTGGAGGGCATGCATGTTACAAAACAAATCTAGTATTTGTTAACACTGCAATGGAGGGCATCCATGTTTTACAAAACAAATCTAGCTATTCACTAACACTGCAGTGGAGAACACCCATGTTTTACAAAGCAAATCTAGTTATTTGTTAAAACTGCAAGGCAGGACATCCATGTTTTACAAAACAAATTTGGTTATTTACTAACACTGCAGTGGAGGGCATGCATTTCACAAAACAATTTAGTTATTTGCTAACACTGCAATCTATATATAGCTTGGAAAGGCATGCATTTCAAAATCCTATGACAAGGTTAATTTTTTCTGGTCTTTTTTTATCTGTATGAATTGGTTGACTGATGTCAAGGGTCTGTCAATTCTATTCTTTCAGTTATTGTATGCAGTGTACATGCTAACTATACCAGTGACATAATCTTGTTAGTTAAGGGTTATCATTATACAGTGTACATACCAGTACTAACCATACCAGTGACAAAATCTAGTTAAGGGTATCATATACAGTGTGCATACTGACCTTACCAGTGACATAATCTTGTCTAGTTAAAGGTTATCATATACAGTGTACATGGTAACCATGCCAATGACATAATCTTGTCTAGTTAAGTGTTATCATATACAGTGTACATGCTAACCATGCCAGTGACATAATCTTGTCTAGTCAAGGGTTATCATTTACAGTGTACATGGTAACCATACAAATGACATAATCTTGGCTACTTAAGGGTATCATATACAGTGTACATGCTAACCATACCAGAGACAAAATCTAGTTAAGGTATCATATCCAGTGTACATGCTAACCATACCAATGACATAATCTTGTCTAGTTAAATGTATCTTATACATCATGCATTTTAAACATGCACATTGGATAGAATGTTGGCATACCTCTATACTATTTTGATGTAATGTTGATGATATTTCTTTGGATATTGTACTTATTGGAATTGTACATGATATAAGCACACTGCTAACTAAAATGACTGCTCCCTTGTGCTAAAAAATCAGCCTGAATTAGTCTGAAGTACACTGTCTTTAGCACCTGTTGAAATAGGGAAAATTAATTTTGCCAAAAAACTAGACAATACCAGCTTCTGAAAGTGCAATGAATGAATTACCAAATATATAAAATGTGCAAAAGTTATTGGCTCTTTTTTTTTATACAATTTACCTCTGAAGTCCAGGAAGTGAAAACGATCAAGTGGAGCTAGCAGTTTATGGAAAGGTGCGCATCAAGGATAAGGCCAAGCTGTATACTCTATCACCCATATTACACCCATCAATCATACACCAAAATAAAGGGAATTATAGGTTTTTTGAATTACACCCATCAATCATACACCAAAATAAAGGGAATTATAGGTTTTTTGAATAATACCTAAGATATACAAGATCTTTTCTAAATAGCCAGTATAACCAGTGAAGAAACCTGGGGAAATTCTTTTTCTTTAAAATTCTATGCAAAATATGGAACTATAGAGTGCCACCATACACATGTACTGTACATTGTATCACTGTACCCACATCCAATGGACCTTTTCTGTGGGCTTATGGGCTTCTACATGTACACTTACTACAGTAATACACACTAAATTGCACTTAACAGCATCAATTATACAACAATAAATTACTGCTAATCAGACACCATTTGATATCATCAAATCCACAGCTTCCAGAATTAGTGAACACATTTCTAACATAACACAGAGTTCCAATAAATTTACTCTAGTAAAACTATTGAAAAACATAGTTCTGCCACCAAAAAGGATACATATCTGTTCTGTGGACATGCAAACACCAAGAGTGGATCCTACAAATTTACGAAAAACTGAAAAATAAAAATACAATCCAGAGTTGGCTGCTAAACCAATTATTTACTGCTCTATAAAACTCTATCATTCTTTTAAAAAGGGCAGATGATAAGGAATTTAATTAATTTAACACGTGTGCTCTATCCAAGTGAGTTGGCTTAACTAGACCTTGGAAAATAAAGAGAAATATGCATATTGACAGTCTCTGCTATTAATGTCCAGAAAGCTGACTTTACTACTCTGCATAAATGTCACTACAAACAGATATAACTCATCATGCACAGAGAGTAAAATTAGACTGTTAAGTTAACTTC
This sequence comes from Sinohyriopsis cumingii, assembly GCA_028554795.2. Classification (NCBI taxonomy): domain Eukaryota; kingdom Metazoa; phylum Mollusca; class Bivalvia; order Unionida; family Unionidae; genus Sinohyriopsis; species Sinohyriopsis cumingii. The sequence continues at coordinate 29,333,454 of CM068828.1, forward strand.
TCTGGCACTTGGCAAAATAATAAAACTTTGATGATGGATGCAGCTAGGTGATTACTACTGCCTTACAAAAAGAGTAGGTGACTTACCTTTACATCATGCCTAACTGTGTTATGTATCATGTTTCATGTGCTGAAAATTGGTCTTAAACTCACAAAACCATAAATGTGCCAGAATGGCTGGTTACGTTTAATTAATTTTCCAAACATCAACTCAAGCATGGTCATGAAAAAGGGACTGCATTTTGAGAATAACAAATGAACTTCTAATCTCATCTATTAAATGTAGATAAAAAAAAATTAAAATTCAGTTCTCACTTTGTCGTACTTCTAATTTTGCACTTTTTTAAATATGTGTTCAATCTTAAATAAACAAATCCTAAAGCAACACTTAAAATGACTTGATGTCAAACAGATGCCTTAGAAGTAGATTTAATTTAATGATAGAATTACCATATCTGGAAATCATTCAGCATGATCTTTGTTTGAAAAAATAATCAGTGAGAGAAAATAAATATATTTAACTCACACAATGAAATATTTCTTTCTTTGTGATTTTATATTATACAGATTCCTTATAATCAGTTTTGTCATTAAGAAATGCATTTGTTATGCTTCATTATCTGTAATGTTAGTAAACTGACTTGCCAATATTTATTGATTATTTATGAATGGTGATCATAATAGACTCTGTTATCTCCCAATCCACTGCAGTCTGTATTCAACCAAATGATTCATGACTCAAGCTCAGCATCAGACATGTGCCATAGTATCTTGAAGCTTTGCAGTCTTTGACATATCAAAACAATAGCATTTAATCGATAAAGGTCAATACAACATTGGATTATACATCAATCATTCTGTATCATACATCAAAGAATTCATCATAGCTTATCAGTCTTGTACTAACTTGCTGTAAAAAGTTTTAGTTAACAGTAGTGTTTCATTTTCTACTTTGATTGTACAGGAACAACTACTCCAGATTTAGCCATCTTATGCCACACTGGATAATGTGACAATGGCTTTCCTATTATTATATTTATTATATTCTCCTTTATGTAATTTTATATAGATTATGTTCTGTTCATTACAGTGTTCATCAAGTTTTACTATTAAAAAAACACAAATTGGGCATAAATGTGATTTCACTTGACATTAAATCTAAACTTGTACTCCATGAATACACATATGCTTTCTTGCAGCAATTATTAAAAAAAATGCCACAGTGAACAAATTTGCTTTGTAGTGATTTACATTGTAGCAGTTTTTCAAAGCCAAAGTATTTTAACTGAATGTTGTATAGCAAAGTTATTAGTAATACTGTTGTGAAGCAAGGTGATTAATGATGTTATGTAGCAAGATGATTAATGATACTGTTATGCAGCAAGATGATTAATGATATTGTTATGTAACAAGGTGATTAATGATACTGTTGTGTAGCAAGGTGATTAATGATATTGCTGTACATCAAGGTCATTAATGATACTGTTGTGTAGCAAGGTGATTAATGATATTGTTGTATATCATGGTGACTAATGATACTGTTGTATATCAGGGTGACTAATGATACTGTTGTATATCAAGGTGATTAATAATGTTGTATAACAAGTTGTTTAGTAATATTGTTTGTTGATCAATGTGATTAATGATGTTATGCAGCAAGGTGATTAATGATACTGTTGTGTAGCAAGGTGATGAATGATACTGTTATGCAGCAAGGTGATTAATGATATTGTTATGTAACAAGGTGATTAAAGATACTGTTGTGTAGCAAGGTGATTAATGATAATGTTGTATATCATGTTGACTAATGATACTGTTGTATATCAGGGTGACTAATGATACTGTTGTATATCAAGGTGATTAATAATGTTGTATAACAAGTTGTTTAGTAATATTGTTTGTGGATCAATGTGATTAATGATGTTATGCAGCAAGGTGATTAATGATACTGTTGTGTAGCAAGGTGATGAATGATACTGTTGTGTAGCAAGGTGATTAATGATAATGTTGTATATCAAGGTAATTAATGATGATGTGTAGCAAGATTAGTGATACTGTTATGCAGCAAGGTGATTAATGATATTGTTATGTAACAAGGTGATTAATGATAATGTAGTGTAGCAATGTGATTAATGATACTGTTGTGTAGCAAGGTGATGAATGATACTGTTGTGTAGCAAGATTAGTGATACTGTTATGCAGCAAGGTGATTAATGATATTGTTATGTAACAAGGTGATTAACGATAATGTAGTGTTGCAAAGTGATTAATGATACTGTTGTGTAGCAAGGTGATGAATGATACTGTTGTGTAGCAAGGTGATTAATGATAATGTTGTATATCAAGGTAATTAATGATGATGTGTAGCAAGATTAGTGATACTGTTATGCAGCAAGGTGATTAATGATATTGTTATGTAGCAAGGTGATTAACGATAATGTAGTGTAGCAATGTGATTAATGATACTGTTGTATAGCACGGTGATTAATGATGTTGTGTAACAAGGTGATTAATGGTAATGTTTTATAGCAAGGTGATCAGTAATAACATTGTGTAGCAAGATGACTAGTAATGCTTTTATATCATTGTGAGTAATGATACTTTTGTATATCAAGGTGATTAATGATACTGTTGTATAGCGATGTGATTAGTAATAATGATGTTTTACAAGGTGATTAGTAATACTGTTATTTTGCAAGGTGATTAGTAATATTGTTGTGTAGCAAGGTGCTTAATGATACTGTTGTGTAGCAAGGTGATTAATGATAATGTTGTGTAGCAAGGTGCTTAATGATACTGTTGTATAGCAAGGTGATTAATGATACTGCATCCATTCATATATCAACTGGCATGCATGTGTTCATTATTAATCTAATGGTGGATTCAGATAATACTGCATAGTAAAGACAATAACTTGTGAATAATATAATCCCTAACAATGATACCAAATTGAGGACCTGTTAAACTCTGTTTCTTTGCAAATAGTATATACATGCTGTTTATTTTATCATCTTGTTTTTTGGGTTAACATCATGAAATGATTAAAGCTGTCTGTATAAAGCTTGTTTTTAATTTTTTAGAAAGAAATAATTATATAGTATTTCACAAAGATAGTTACAAATTTCATGCATGAATTGTCCTAGAACATTATAAAATATGTAAAGTGTCATCTGGTTTGGAGCAGTATGGCACAGAAACACAGGTTATTTGGTGCCAAGGCTATTGGAGTTAAGTGCCTTGATGTACAATATGTCCTACCTTTATTTTAGATGATATCATAAAAATGAAAATTAGATCTGGAATCTCTTGTCAAAAAATCTGGAATTTTCTTGAAGTCTGCCATATTGGTCTTGCAAATTTGTTGCAGCTGTAATTTTATTGCTTTCTGTTAGCAAATACAGTTAAGTCTTTTCCATATTTCAAATATCTAATTGATGGGCATTTGGAAATTGGTTGAAGTTATTTGAATATGCCAAAATCATACAAATTGTTAAAGTATTGTTTGCTGGTATTTTCCCATTTAAAAAATTCATGTCATATATCACTATAGGTTTAGAAAATTGACCTTAGCAAAATAGTTTTTATTGGGAGAGAGTTCTTTAAATTAAATTTTGAGAATATTTTCGTGTGCTCTAGCTTGCTTCTTTTGCTTAATTTTCAGTTACAAAGCTTTTTGACAACAATTTGTTTGTTAAGGACATTACATTTATGGGACCATTTCAAATTAGTTTTGAAATGTTTAGGACCTTGTCTTTGTTAATGAAACTTTACAAACTAACAAGAAATGAAATAAATTGGTTGTTGTTATGGAAGTTTATGAAATAGTTTTACAATAATATTATCTTTGCATTCCTATCAGTTACAGTTAATTATATAACATAGTTTCTGCTTTGCTCATATTTGGTCATATGACTCAAATACATAGTGTAATGCCCAAAATGAGAATATAAACTAGAGAGAGATGCATGTCTTACCAGTGGATGAAACCCTTTGTCTCAACACACTTTCCATACAGGTTTGGAATTTGTATGTGGCATCTCAATGCTGTATTATTTTGTCTCATTTCTTTCTCAACTGATTTATTTGTGCTTGAACTCATTGTGTTATGCACACTGATTCACTGCTTGTAAGGTTAGTTATTTTTCATGAAGATATTATTACAGTAGAAGCTTTGAAGTAGTACTTGTAGTAAAGAAAATGCTTTATTGCTGGAACCAAGCAGCTAACACAGAGTACACTGAAACTTTTGAAAACTGGCCACTCATAGGAATAATGGAAAATTCATAGGTTTGGTTTAAGAAGTACGAAAAAAGGAGAGTTATTTCAGTGCAAATTTTAATCCATGCCTTACACAGTAAGGGCATGTTATCAAGAAGGAATTGAAATTGCTGAGATTTTATAATGTTATTTATTACAAAGTTGGCATATTATATCCCCCAAAACCACAAGGCATATGGAATTAAAACAGATACTTATATAAATTAAGAGTATAATGTATTTAGATAATCTGTGTGTCTGTATCATAGTAAATATAAAAACACCACCAACTCAAAATGCAGATTAGTACTGTATGTACGACTAAATATTTATGAAAGCATTCACACAAGTCACTGTCTTGAGAAATATTGATCAAGCATTTTCATTAGCAACACTGCTGAACTATGATATTTGTCATCATTGGCTCCAACTTTTGTGTACAAGAGATAATAATCATCTTTGTAAATTGCAAAGTTCTTAAGTTGCTAAAGGAGTCATAAAACTTCCTGGTGAGACATATGACTTCCTGTAAGATTTTCAGTAATCACACAGTGCCTTGAAATCAAGAATATCCAGCTGGGAAGCAAATTCAGATGACTTTCTCCCATATTATTTAACCCAAAATAGGAATTGTGATGGATTGTGCCTCCTGAAACTGGTTGTAAACAATTTCATTTAGTTTTTAAATTTACACAGTGTGCTGACCAAGAATTTTGTGCCATATTCAGACCATTCTTTTCATATTCTTTGATGTATTCTGATTTTTTTTTAGAGAGAGTTGGAGACTGTATATTCTTTGACACAGAAAGCTATACTGATTTCTGTTTGGGGAGGCATAAGAACTTCTTCCCACTGACGCATCATAGTCACTTTGTCAACACATCACACGCTTGACATGATTTCCAGTGAACACAAATAAAATTACAAACTCATTAAATAATATGATTGGACCATTCTTTACTTTTATACAAATACAAATACAAATGTACAAATGCTTGTGGGAGTTCTTTGCAAAAATTTTTAATAATTTTGAGCCTTTGAACAACTTTTCTTGTTGTATGTAACATATGTAACATGAAAGTAATTTAATTTAATATCACGTATGTAATTTCTTGTTGTATGTAACATATGTAACATGAAAGTAATTTAATTTAATATCACGTATTTAATTTCTTGTTTATGACACCTGTTGTGAAATTTGAGTTCATAAACAATCTGCTTTGACTTCATTTGACAGTCCTTCAAGTGCAGATACAGGTACCAAATTAAGACAATGCAGATTAACAGATTAATGCTTCTCACAGCATGTCATTTTTTCAGGCAGAAAGGTAAACACATCTGGTGTTTGGAGGTAGATTGCATTAAATTTGCTAGAATGGTTCCCAGAATGTCTTTGATATCTAAGTACAGAGGTTCCACATTGGTGAGGTTTTTACAAGAAAGAATTGGTCAGAAAAAGTCTATTCCAAATGAAAATATTCTGTTTGCAGATGATTCCAGATTGGAGAAGGTCCGGTTTTCAGAAGTTTCACTTTATCTGAGTGATTACTGTTATTAAAGATACTAAACATAAATACAAGTTGATCTTTAGTAAAGGTTAATACTATCATCATTATTTGCAAAGATGAATAATTTTTATGGTAACTTTATTTCAGCCTCATCTGATGATCCGCTTGATTCCAGTAATAAACCTTGTATCACTACTGCTGACAGTCAGAATTATATACCGGTAAGTTCCTTCTTGTTTATTCCACACTAATAAACCAGGGCAGTTCCCGTAAATTGCTTCTTTCATGACCTTCCTGTCTAACTGAGATCTTCATTGCCAGCTTGATATGTCTTCCATGACACCCACCACCAGCTGTGGACCTTTGTCACACTAGGGCTGATGTAACACCAGTCTGTGTGTTTTTCCTATCTGAAACAGTTCAAAATTCTGATTGGTGTTTTTTTTGCATGATTTAAATACTTCATACAGTACATAGTTAAATAAACTAGATTCTTTATTTTCCCCATTTTTAGTGGGGGGAAATATTAAATGATAGGAAAAATTATATAATATTTCAGCCAAATGATACAGTCACTTGTTCTTATCATGTTGCTCAAGTGGTATATTCACACAGTCTAATTATATTGCTAAAGTGGTCCAGTCACATGATCAAATATCAGGCCTTCCTTGATAACTTGCACAGAACAGGGCTCAAATACATTGACCGCACTGTAAGTGAGGATGCAGGTTACTGAGGGACCTAAGAAAAAGGTGATGCCATCCCTGCAGGACATTGTGAAAATCGAAGGGGACAACTGGCCTGTTTAAAGGCTGAATACTCATTTTATAATCACTATGTTGGGAGTAATTGTCAATGAAGCACTTTTTCTAACAAAGTTGTTCGCTTTTTTGTATAAATTACTTTTTTTTAAAGATGCCCAACCATTGAAAGGTTGTAAACATTATTCCAAATGTTTTCAACAGCCTTAATGTGTCCACGAAAACATTGTGTATTACATCACTGCTTTTTGTTGTTTCTGATTCACACTCAGATGAGATTCCTTTTTCAAATGCCAGGAACATTTATTTCATGAAGGAACCATTAACTTTTGTTGCTAAGTGCTTGTTTTCTTGTCTGAAAAGCATAGATACAGTACGGTTGCCCTGTAAGTTCAGGGGTAAAGGAACCGTATGTAATTTGTATCAAGCACACATTAAGCAAGATGTAATAATAACTTACTTAGCAGGGCCATCATTGTCATGGGTATGTCAACATTTTGGTTAAACTCTTTCTTTTGCATACATATTTTTGATATTTAGTTTTTGATAGATTTTCATTTAATATTAATGAAGCAATAATTAATTCTACAACTTGTTCACTTGCTAATTTTTTCATGGAATCAATATTGCAATCATAGAAAATTTGAATTCTATTTTTTTCATTTGCATATATTTTCTGAACACCTTGAGAGATTTTCTTCATACTTGAGATGAATCATTTTCTGTGATATGTTGGCTTATCCTTTGAGATCAATCATTTTCTGTGATATGTTGGCTTGTCCTTTGAGATCAGTCATTTTCTGTGATATGTTGGCTTATCCTCTGAGATGAATCATTTTCTGTGATATGTTGGCTTATCCTTTGAGATCAATCATTTTCTGTGATATGTTGGCTTATCCTTTGAGATCAATCATTTTCTGTGATATGTTGGCTTATCCTTTGCACCTTGGGTTCAAGATTATAGATATAGAAATTGTGCATTAGGGTTTGGTAAAATAAAACAGAAATTTTGTTTTCTTATATTTTTTAAACACCATGATGGATTTCCTTCATATTATAGCATGAATCTCTCTGAAGCTAAGACAATTCATTCTGCAACATGTTTGCTTGCCCTTTGACCTTAGGGTATGGTCACACTCATAGACAAGTTTTGCATTAACGTTTTTCATTTGCTTGTATTTCCTAAACTTCTTGATGGATTTTCTTCATCCTTTGGGTGAATCATTATGAGGCAAAAACAACTTATTCTGTGACATGCTCTCTCAATGATTCTACATGTACCTTGGAGTCAAGGTCACCCATCTTGTAGCAGAGCTTTGATTGTGGATTCAACATGCAAGCCATTTCAGTGTGTTTCTTCAGAACACACAAATGGAGCCCACAAATTGGTGTGAATAGAGAGGATTGCAATATGGAAAAAAAGATGTTACATTATGTTTTATGAAGAGAATTTGTTAGAGGATGAATCTATACTGTAAATAATGGCACAGTATATTAAATGAAGCTGGTTTTATCAATGAGACTCATGAATATTAAATGACTGTGAAAAATGGTAGAAAAGTGACATCTTTTTAAACTTTAAGACCAATCAGATCAGAAAAGGACCAATCATAATAGTGCCTTAGAAATTTTCTTAAAAAGATAATGTCTGATGTAATGCAGTAATAAAGTTTAAAATATCACCTAGCTAGATACAGGATTTGTGGAGTTGATTTGACAATCATGCAGGGAAAGTTAGAAATGCAGACTAGTTAAAGTGTGTTGTGTATAAATAATTTTGCAGTATGTTTTGTGTTTGTATTTTGGCACTAATCCACATGGGTTTTGCCCACTTGTAATAAGAACTTTAACCAGCTGCAGATCCAGGTTAATAAGAAAGCTAAATGTGCATTTTCATACAGTTTATCATAGTTATGGCATGTGGTATATAAATTACACTTTTTATGTTCAGATTACACAGTTTTGCCACTTTGGTTATGTTGATTTTTCAATAGGTGCTTTATGTTTCATTCGTAAGTATAAAATGATAAATAACAACATGCTTTACTTGTGCAGTACCTCAAGTAGTGACTTTTGTCTTACCCATAGTGTGTTATCAACTGATTCCACTTGTTGGGTTTGAAGTCAGCAATTGTTGTCTTTGTTATGTAAGCTGTTTGGACTTGTGTTCTTCTTTGTTGTCTTTGTTATGAAAGTTATTTGGGAATGTTGTGTTCCTCTTTGTTGTCTTTGCATGTAAGCTATTTGGACATGTGTTCTTCTATATTGTCTTTGTTATGAAAGTTATTTGGGAATGTTGTGTTCCCCTTTGTTTATTAAACAGTTTAAAATGATTACCGACAAGGTCTTAAGATATATTTAATCCTCAGAAATTGATCAGATAGTATAGATTCCATGCTTCTACTGCAAAGATAGCATCAGCAATTGGAGGAGTCTTCAGTGTTCTCTTATTGTTGTTTGGCAATTTAAAATTTGGTTGATAATAATAATCATAGAGACTTACAGAAAGCCATCTCAACATTACTTTCATTCACTTTAAACATGAGCAAACATAATATCTTCTTTTTTTCTGTCTTTCTTTTTATAACATAATTTCTTGAAAGAATTATGATAGTTGGACAAAAAAGGTTATATAGCCCTCTTAATGAAGTTAATGAGGTCATCTTAATAAAGTTAATGGGGACATCTCAATAAAGTTAGTGTGGCCATCTCAATGAAGTTAATGGGGTCATCTCAATGAAAGTTAATGGGACCAGCACAATGAAGTTAATGGGGCCCTCTCAATGAAGTTAGTGGAGCCCTCTCAATGAAGTTAATGAAGCCATCTCAATGAAGTTAATGGGGCTATCTCAATAAAGTTAGTGGGGCCATCTCAATAAAGTTAATGAGACCATCTCAATGAAGTTAAAGGGACCATCTCAATGAAGTTAATGGAGCAATCTCAGTAAAGTTAATGCATCCCTTTCAATGAAGTTAATGTAGCCATCTCAATGAAGGTATTGTGGCCTTCTAAATGAAGTTAATGCGGCCATCTCAATGAAGTTAATGGGGCCATCTCAATGAATTTGATGTGGCCATCTCAGTAAAATTGATGGGGACATCTCAAAGTTAATGGGGACATCATACAGTTAATGGGTTCATTTCAATGAAGTGAATGGGTCCCTCTCAATGAAGGTAATGGGACCATCTCAATGAAGTTAATGTGGCCATCTCAGTAAAGTTAATGGGTCACTCTCAATGTTGTTAATTAGGCCATCTCAATGAAGTTAGTGAGGCCTTCTCAATGAAGTTAATGGGGCCATCTCAATGAAGTTAATAGGCCCATCTCAATAAAGTTATTGGGGTCATCTCATAGTTATTGGGGCCATCTCAATGAAGTTAATGGGTCCCTCTCAATGAAGTTATTGGGGCCATCTCAGTAAAGTTAATGGGTTCCTCTCAATGAAGTTAATGGGACCATCTCAATGAAGTTAATGGGGCCATCTAAATAAAGTTAATGGGACCATCTCAATGAAGTTAATGGGGCCATCAAAATAAAGATAATGGGGCCATCTCAATAAAGTAAATGGGGCCATCTCAATGAAGTTAATGAGGCCATCTCAATGAAGTTAATGGGGCCATTTCACGTTAATGTGGCTCTCTCAATAAAGTTAATGGGGCCATCTTAATGAAGTTAATGAGGCCATCTCAATGAAGTTAATGGGACTCTCTCAGTGAAGTTAATGGGTTTCTCTCAATGAAGTTAATGGGTCTCTATCAATGAAGTTAGTGAGATTCTAAAAGTATAGTCATATCCATCTGTCTGTATATTCATCAGCAACTGGTTTGTACAAGTATCTTGACTGTGAATGGTTGAATTTTAAAACAATTTGATATGCATGTTCATACTAAAGAGACCTTGAATCAGTTTGATGTCTTGTGTTCCACAAAATCATTTACAAGAGTTATGACCCCTGATTTCCTACCATTATAATTTGGTTTCTTGCAGCAAAACTTTAATAAATTACTCTTAATTTTAAACCAAATTCAGCAGGCACCTTTTTATTGATGAGACCAAGAAAGAGTTTGTTTTATAGTATTGCATGACATCACCTGAAGGAGTTATGTCCCCTTATTTCCCAACCTTGGTAGTGTTCCATGGCATCAAAGGGATCCATGATTACCTAGCCTAGTAAGTTGGTATTCTTCCCTGGCATCAATGGACTCCATGATTACACATCCTCCAGACTTTGGTTCTGCAGCATTACTTTATGGAGGATTGATAGATTTCATCCAGATTTGATATGCAGCTTCATAATAATGAGTAAATTCGATTTGCAGCATTCCATGTCATTATTTTTAGAGGAGTTATGTAGTGTTCCTGACTATCTATTTTCTCCTGATTTTTTATTTCCCAATAGAAGTTCCTCAGTTTATGGGCCTGGAAAAGAAATTCTTGAAAGAGTGGCTCTTTGTGATGTACCCATTGCAAAATGTCTTGTTTTACAGTAGCTATTACTGTTAGTTTTTAAAACATAGCAACGTTTTTGAGGCCTAATATATAAAACAGCCAAGATATTTTCACTGATAAAAGCAATTAAATACTTTAGTTAAATATTTAGGATTTTTGTGTGTGTGTATGTGTGTATGTGTGTGTGATTTGAAATTTTAATTTAGCTTTAACAGTTTTTAAGTCATATCACTATGATGTCTGCAGTGTGGCAGTTTATAGTGACGTCTAGCACTGGGGCATCATGTCACAGACATGTAGCATCATGTCCCACCCTGTCACATTATCCTGACCAGGCATTCAGTCCTAACACTAACCTCCTAATGCTGAGTGCCAACCAAGGCTTCTGCAGGTACCATTTTTTATAAGTCTTTGGTATGACTCAGCTGGGGTTCAAACCTGCGACCTCCTGTATCCAAGGCAGATGCTCTAACCACTCAGGCCACCAGAGCTCTATATTTAGGATTTGTATCCCAACATATTAAAAATTGGCAATTTTTAAGATCAGATAATAGAATCTTATCTCCCTCAAAACAGAAAGATATTCTAGAATGCATACAGTATTGTTGTTCTATCTGGGGTAATAGTGACAAAGAAAATCGAGATTACTGACATTTCAAAAAGGATCAGCTAGAGTTATTCTTGATGTTGATTTAGATGCAGCATCACAAATCATTTTAAAACCCTAATGTGACTTCCATTTCGGCAGAGAACTTAATTTCAGCATTGTTTACTAGTCCATAAATCTTTACATGGATACAGTGGCTCCTGATTATCTTAAATCTAACTTTAAATTTGTTGAAAATGTACATATGTATGAATTAAGATCCATTTCAAACAAGTTATATTTACCTAAACCAAATTCAGAGTTTTATAAGAAGAGTTTATGGAACCAAACTATGGAATTCCATACCACCCAATATAAAGTCAGTTGACTCATGCCCAGCTTATAAAGAGCTTCGTAGTCAACATCTACAGAAACAATCATTTGTATCAGTACTACTGTTTAAAACATTGTTATATCATGTACTCATTTATAATGTTGTACACATTAAACTACGGTACTCTTTGTATGAATCCTGTATGTACTAGTCTTTCAAGCCATGTATTGTAGCAGTAGATCAGTTGTCTAGTTTTTAATAGCATTTGTTGTCTTAAGGCACCTCATGTTGTAAAAATTGTGCAATAGATATATATATATATATATATATATATATATATATATATATATATATATATATATATATGTATGAGATATTGGTCAGTTGACCAAATGACCTTCTTTAAATAAAGTCTTTATTATTATTATTATTATTATTTAAGTTACACATGATAGACATGATATGAGAACAAGCCTATATGCATAAAAGACATGATAAAAGAACAAGTCAAAAACCGTGATTTCATATTCAACACATATACATCTCTTGCTCTGACAAAATTTTAGAGAGAAAAGACAGTTATTAGTTTCTAGTATCATGTAATTTGCAGGCATGGTGTGAACAGTGGCATGTTGAAAAAGGCTCAGTCTTGGAGTCATGGATGTAAGATTAGTGAACCCTTGATATTTTCTTGAGGACCTAGATCAGATTTTGGTAGTCAGATATTTTGTATGGGTTGTTTGTTTTTTCTTTAATAGAAAATTATTAGTTTTGTTCTTGAGTAATATTACTATATGCAATTCATACATGCAGTGTTGAATGCAAGTAAGTCAACATTGAAGACTCTATCACTAACTGAGTTAAATCCTTGTGTGATATACCCTGCACTCCTTCCATATTCACTGAAAGAAACGTCCCACCATTTGCTAGTAAATCACACTAAATGAACTCATTGTTTATGATTCATTTCCTGTGAAAGAAGATAGTCAGGCTTAATTTAAAGTCAACAAGTTTCTCAAGTTTTTATACGAATTTAAATTTATGTAAAGTGCTTTGCTTGTGTGTCAGTCAGTAAGCTGAAATCATTACTTAATGCTGGTTTGGGGTTTTCCTAAAGGGCTTGAATGGTAACCTGAATCCATCATTGTATGAAAGAAACATCAATTGATCTGTAAATGAGAATAACTTACACTTACCTATCTATAGTTTGATCATTTTACAAAAACCACTGCTTTATTGTATTGCCTTAATCTCTGAAGAGTCAGAGATACAAAGTGACTCTGTCAAATAATGGAAGTGTCTTTAGGCAAATTCATTTGGCTTGTACCACTATGCTTTATTCATTTGCTCCATGAAAAACTTGACATGTTCATGAATCACCTCATGTGAAAAGGTATATTTCCATATGATGTGAGTGATTATCACTATGTTAAATATGAATTCCCTGGCATGAAGCAGCAACACCAGCCTACCTGCACAGATCGTGATGAAATACTAGATCATTCCTGGCCCATCTAATTCCTTCCCGTCTCATCAAAAAGTTTCAGAAAATGTTCTTATGAATTCCAAATGATTTTTCTTGATAAACACGATATGTTGTACAATAGACAATCAGGCTTTCACCCAAATCATTCATGTGAAACTGCCCTTGATAGTATGGTTGAAAAATGGCTTGAAGCATTATATAATGGAGAAATTAGTGGGAGTTGTGCTGGTTGATTTTTGGAAACTTTTGATCTAGCTGATCATAATATTTTACTTGAAAAATTAATACTTTACAAGATCAACAGCAACTCATTAAATTTGATTTAGTTAATCATATTTGAAAGGGTGAAGACAGAAAGTTAATATAAACAGTGTCATGTCAGACAAAAAATGGTGACATGTGGAGTACCTCAAGGTTCTATTTTAGGGCCACTATTATTTATTATGTTTATAAATTATCTGTATTTGCATACAGTAAATACTGAAACTGATCTCTGTGCTGATGCCATCACATCACCTTATACGATATTAGCTTATCCAAAGAAACTGACATAATACTCATGTAAAACTCCCCAAATCATGTAAGCATAATGGAATGGTCATTAACTAAGACAAAATCAAAGTCATGCTGATAATCACTCCACAAAGACGTAACAGAATTAAGATAATCTCTAAATCTATTTTAATGATGTGCAACTGAAACATTTTATGCAAGGTAAACTTTTAGAGATTCAAATTGATAACAATATGGTCAGAGCATAAAATGTTACCCCAAAAATTGATAGGAATACATGTATCATGTTATTTTCAGAATTAAAGAATCTCTAACCTTAGATCACAGTAAAATGTTTTACAAAGGTTTTATTCAACCTCAACTGTAACACTTCTACAATATCATATAGGGTAATGCTTCTAAAACAAATTTTTAAAAGTGAAAGACTTCAAAAGCAAGCCATCAGAATTATCCATGACAAAAAAGTTGAATATGTCCACAGATGTATGAAGGATCTGAAGATTATGACTAGCTGTGAAAGAATATATTTAAGAAAGGCTAAATTTATATATAAAGTTTCTAGTGGTTCTATGCCCAGCTATAGAAAGGAATATCAATCCAGTTTCTAGTCTATTGATGATAAACTCTTTAACGTGTAGTACACATATTACTGTAACAACTGATTTACTAGAGGATCATTACATTACATTACTGTAACTGCATTGATTCAGCAGAGGATTGGACCTTGCAGTGACACATAGTACACATATTACTGCAACTGCACTGATTCACTAGAGGATTAGACCTTGCAGTGACATATAGTACCCTTGTTACTGTAACTGTACTGGTTCACTTGAAGGATTAAATCTTGCAGTGACATGTAGCACACATATTACTGTAACTGCATTGATTCAGTAGAGGATTAGACCTTGCAGTGACATGTAGTACACATATTACTGTAACTGCACTGATTCACTTGAGGATTAGCTCTTGCAGTGAAATGGATTCAGGTACACACATTACTGTAACTGCATTGATTCAGTAGTGGATTGGACCTTGCAGTGACATATAATACACATATTGCTGTAACTGCACTGATTCACTTGAGGATTAGACCTTGCAGTGACATGGATTTAGGTACACATTTTAATGTAACTGCACTTATTCAGTTGATGATTAGACCTTGTAGTGACATGGATTCAGGTACACACATTGCTGTAACTGCATTGATTCAGTAGTGGATTGGATCTTGCAGTGACATGTAGTACACATATTACTGTAACTGAACTGTTTCACTAGAGGATTGGACCTTGCAGTGATACATAGTACAGATATTACTGTAACTGCACTGATTCACTAGAGGATTAGACCTTGCAGTGACTAGTAGTACACATAATACTGTAACTATACTGATTCACTTGAGGATTAGATCATGCAGTGACGTGTAGTCCACATATTACTGTAACTGCATCAATTCACTAGAAGATTAGATCTTGCATTGACATGTAGTACACATATTACTGTAACTGCACTGATTCACAAGAGAATTATCCCTTTCAGTGACATGGATTCAGGTACACACATTACTGTGACTGCATTGATTCAGTAGAGGATTAGACCTTGCAGTGACACACGGTACACATATTACTGTAACTGCACTGATTCAGTTGAGGATTAGACCTTGTAGTGACATTGACTCAGGTACACACATTACTGTAGAGGATTAGACCTAAGTGACATGTAGAACACATATTACTGTAACTGCACTCATTCACTAGAGGATCAGACCTTGCAGTGACATGTAGTACACATATTACTGTAGCTGCACTGATTCACTAGAGGATTAGACCTTGCAGTGACATGTAATACACATATTAATGAAAATACTGATTCACTAGAGGATTAGACCTTGCAGTGACTTGTACACATATTAATGTAACTGCATTGATTCAGTAGAGGATTGCACCTTGCAGTGACACATGGTACACATATTACTGTAACTGCACTGATTCACTAGAGGATTAGACTTTGCAATGGCATGTAGTACACATATTATTGTAACTGTACTAATTCACTAGAGGATTAGACCTTGCAGTGACTTGTACATATATTAATGTAACTGCATTGATTCATTAGAGGATTAGACCTTGCAGTGATGTGTAGTACACATATTACTGTAACTGCACTCATTCACTAGAGGATCAGACCTTGCAGTGACATGTAGTACACATATTACTGCAACTGCACTGATTCACTAGAGGATTGGACCTTGCAGTGACATGTAGTACACATATTACTATAGCTGCACTGATTCACTAGAGGATTAGACTTTGCAGTGACATGGATTCAGGTACACATATTACTGTAACTACACAGATTCAGTTATGGATTAGACCTTGTATTCAAACACAAAAATACCTATAACCTGCACTGATTCAACAGAGTATTAGTCATTGTAGAGACATGTATTCAGGTACCCTGTTACTCTAACTGCATTGATTGACAGATAAACAGGCATGTGCAACTTCCTCTTGGGCACAGGCCAGATCATGATTTGTCAAGCCACACTGTTGAATGTAAATATAACTATAAAACCATGTCCCCTTTTCCATATGCAACACATTGGCTGTGAGTTGCACATGTCTGCAGTAGGGGATTAGACCTTGTGATGTCATGTATTCAGGCACACACATTACTGTAGCTGCACATGTCTGCAGTCAGGGATTAGACCTTGTGGTGATATGTATTCAGGCACACACATTACTGTAGCTGCACAGATTCAATTGGGGATCAGACCTTGTGGTGATATGTATTCAGACACACATTTCTGTAGCTGCATAGATTCAGTAGGGGATTAGACCTTGTGGTGATACGTATTCAGGCACACACATTACTGCAGCTGCACAGATTCAGTAGGGTATTAGACCTTGTGGTGATATGTATTCAGGCACACACATTACTGTAGCTTTTAGACCTTGTGGTGATATGTATTCAGGTACACACATTACTGCAGCTGCACAGATTCAGTAGGGGATCAGACCTTGTGGTGATATGTATTCAGACACACATTACTGCAGCTGCACATATTAAGTGGGGGATTAGACCTTGTGGTGATATGTATTCAGGCACACACATTACTGTAGCTGCACATATTAAGCGGGGGATTAGACCTTGTGGTGATATGTATTCAGGCACACACATTACCTTAGCTGCACAGATTCAGTAAGGGATTAGATCTTGTGGTGATATGTATTCAGGCACACACATTACTGTAGCTGCACAGATTCAGTAGGGGATTAGACCTTGTGGTGATATGTATTCAGGCACACACATTACTGTAGCTGCACAGATTCAGTAGGGGATTAGATCTTGTGGTGATATGTATTCAGGCACACACATTACTGCAGCTGCACATATTAAGTGGGGGATTAGACCTTGTGGTGATATGTATTCAGGTACACACATTACTGTAGCTGCACAGATTCAGTAGGGGATTAGACCTTGTGGTGATATGTATTCAGGCACACACATTACTGCAGCTGCACATATTAAGTGGGGGATTAGACCTTGTGGTGATATGTATTCAGGTACACACATTACTGTAGCTGCACAGATTCAGTAGGGGATTAGACCTTGTGGTGATATGTATTCAGGCACACACATTACTGCAGCTGCACATATTAAGTGGGGGATTAGACCTTGTGGTGATATGTATTCAGGCACACACATTACTGTAGCTGCACAGATTCAGTAGGGGATTAGACCTTGTGGTGATATGTATTCAGGCAAACACATTACTGTAGCTTTTAGACCTTGTGGTTATATGTATTCAGGTACACACATTACTGTAGCTTTTAGACCTTGTGGTTATATGTATTCAGGCACACACATTACTGTAGCTTTTAGACCTTGTGGTGATATGTATTCAGGCACACACATTACTGTAGCTGCACAGATTCAGTAGGGGATTAGACCTTGTGGTGATATGTATTCAGGCAAACACATTACTGTAGCTTTTAGACCTTGTGGTTATATGTATTCAGGTACACACATTACTGTAGCTTTTAGACCTTGTGGTTATATGTATTCAGGCACACACATTACTGTAGCTTTTAGACCTTGTGGTTATATGTATTCAGGTACACACATTACTGTAGCTTTTAGACCTTGTGGTTATATGTATTCAGGTACACACATTACTGTAGCTTTTAGACCTTGTGGTTATATGTATTCAGGCACACACATTACTGTAGCTTTTAGACCTTGTGGTGATATGTATTCAGGCACACACATTACTGTAGCTGCACAGATTCAGTGTGGGATTAGACCTTGTGGTGGCATGTTTCCAGACAGAAAAAGGACTTTAAGTCTTTTTAAGTAATTTTTGAGTGGTGGAGGACAGGGACAAAATATGTCTCTAGAGTCACATATTTTTGGCCAACAATATTTTTTACAACCTAAGAATTTGACTACCTACAACAGAAACTGTGTTGCAAGTGTTACCCTTGACTCTCCATATATCTATACATAGTAAATGTGTTTATCATATCATCATATGTTTGGGTATTTAGGTTAGGTTTCAGGCACTGTGGTGAGTCATCAGTGTTCCATGAATACATTCTGATTCTAAAATTAATTCTATCACGATCAAGTTCTTTCATCCCATTCTCACAGTTCTCTTTGTGAGATTATGATTTCATTTTTCAAAGAAATTAATTTTTTTTCAGGTAAATGGAGATTTCCATTGTGTCACAGCTTGACTTGAACTGCATTTTGAACATATATCTAACTACCAGTTAAATGCGCATAAATTAGATTCTAAGAATTTCGTTAGGCTCCAGATGTAAGTGTGTATGAATTATAGTTTTATGGCACATCAGCACAATCCTGACTCTGCAGTGCCAAGTAAGTCTAGCTGCCCCAAAAAGGCAAAATAAACTGTAAAAGGGTAAAGTCCTTGAAATTAACCCTGATGTTTTCAAAAGTCTAAGACCTCAGTTATGAGTCCTGGGGCAGATAGGTTGCCTACACTATACAGTTTTACAACTTGTAGCAAGCCTATGAAGGTGAAGTTTGGATTTGTGATTAAGTTACCGTCTGAATATTCAGAAAGTCAGAAAAAGATTCATAATGTTTAGTGATGCAATGACAATTTGTGTCAGTCTCTGGGAAGACTGATGTGATGCTATCATTGATTTGCTTTATTGGTTGAACTTTTGCAGCTGATTGGACACGAGCCAATCATACCTATTGATTTTGGCTGCGTAGCCTAAGTCATTATTGACTTCTTGTTTCAAAAGACAATAATTTTCTATGGCAAAAGGTTACATTTCCCTCTCAATAATTGTAGTATAAATGTGGAGTTCTGTCCATATTTCTTCTGTGACAGAATTATTTGGGGATAATGTTGTAGAAAATTCAAGCAGTTGAACTAGTTCACCAGTGGAAACATGAGAATTGATTTGTTTTCTGCTTCAAATGAAGAGACAAGGAGAGTGATGCATGAAGTAAAGCCTAGACAGATCTCTTGCTAGGTTAATTAAGATGAATGTCAGGGGAATTGATAACAATCTACAGCAACAGAATAGTCCAAGCACTTTATTTTCTACAGTTCTATTGTAGTATCTAGACTGGGGATACAAGTAATGGACACTTGACTTTCTTTTGTTTATTTCAGAAGCCATACAGTTCATTACATTGATGGGTTCCTTTGCTTATCAGTAATTATATTAGGTATATACTAGAAGGTGCTTATAGTTCATTTTGTTAACAGATTTTCTCTGCCTGAGACTGCCTTCCTTTACTATTTGTATTATTAATAGGCCATTGGTAAACCATTGACAGTCCATGTACTTTGACTATTTGTATCCATGATCATCTGTGATTTGTGACTATGGATATCCATGGTCAACCAAAGATGTTATACCACGATTGGACCATGAGTGACCATGTTCATGCCATGTTTTGTCAAGTCACCTCAGTAGCCTTCATTCATAACCATGCAATCAGGAAATTAATAATTAAAAGACCATGGTTGCAGTCTATGGTCAGGCTATGGGATGTCTTTGGCCAGGTGTGACTGTATTTGGATTTATGACTGGCCAGATCAACGATTATGCCACAGCAAATAGATGTAGATCCTTGCTTGGTTTTCCACTGAAAATCCCCATGCCTATATTGTTTCCTTTCTTCTCTGCATGTGTGATTGAGGAGGTATTGAAACCCAAAATCTACTCTATATATTATGTGACCTCTGCAATGATTGTATATGTAAAGTTTAGTAAATTAAATATATTGGTAAATGTAACAGTAATTTCAATTAGTGTATTATGTTACTTTAGACATCCGTATCTATTTCCCACTCAGAGACAACAATGGATGGGGCAATATATATATATATATATCACATTGTTTCCTACATGGGGAATTTATATAGTAAGTTTGGTGAGTTTTCAGCCCAGTGGTATAGGAGAAGATAGTATTACAGAATAATTGTTGGACAGACAGATGAAGGGCATGATAATATTACTTACTAAAATATGAGGATAATAATACTGTTCGCTGATACTTCTTTATAAGTAATTGCCTGTTTGGAAGAAAAGAAAGAAGAGCCATGTAACAATATTTGATTCAATGTTATTTGTAATGAAATTTTCAAGACAATTTTAAGATGAATCTTCCTACTATGTGATGTTTTATAATACAAGGTAAGGAATGCCATTAAATACAGCCACATCTATGGTTGTAATGTTAAACATACATTTGTACAGATTTACTTGATAGTTCCTTATTTTGCCTCAGGTCCTTGATATGTTCTTAACCCTTCTGCAATAATGAACATAAAAAATGTACTGTAGCTACCAAAGATGCCTAATCAAATTATTTCATTTCTTTTTGCTAAAATATTTAATGTCTTAAAATGTTTTATATCTAAACATCACACTTAATATGGCTGACTAAAGAGTTCAGTTTGCTTCCAAAATTTTGAGACCAATCAGAAATGAGGTCAGTTTCTTCCTTTAGTTGGATGGAGTGAATCATGTTTGACATTGTTTTTTGTTATGGGAGAGATAATTGCATCATGGATATGTTGACTTGAATTAACTGTATTTCATGGTTGGGTGGATCTGTTTGACCATATTTCATGGTTGGGTGGTTCTGTGTTTGACCATGTTTCATGGTTGGATGGGTAGTGTTTGACCATGTTTCATGGTTGGGTGGGTCTATATTTGACTATGTTTCGTGAATGAATTTGTTTGTATTTGACCATGTTTTGAGCTATCTGTTTTCTTTGTAGAGTGAATTAGTCCGTGTTTAATCTTGGTACATGGTTGCATTTAGGTGTTTATTTGTCATTGATTTTCATGGATGGATTGGTTCATGTTTGTCTTTGATCTTCCATGTTTCAGTACCATGTTTCTTGTAGCTCACCTGCCTATGAGGTCATATGAGTATATGGTATGATTCTTTTTGAGCATGGAATATTTGCTGGTATTGATATGAGCATATGGTATGATTCTTTTTGAGCGTGGAATATAATTGCTGGTATTGATATAAGCATATGGTATGATTCTTTTTGAGCATGGAATATTTGCTGGTATTGATATGAGCATATGGTATGATTCTTTTTGAGCATGGAATATACTTGCTGGTATGGATATGAGCATATGATATGATTCTTTTTGAGCATGGAATATAATTGCTGCTATTGATATGAGCATGTGGTATGATTCTTTTTGAGCATGGAATATAATTGCTGGTATTGATATGAGCATATGGTATGATTCTTTTTGAGCATGAAATATAATTGCTGGTATTGATATGAGCATATGGTATGATTCTTTTTGAGCATGGAATATAATTGCTGGTATTGATAAGACCTTATGGTATGATTCTTTTTGAGTATGGAATATAATTGCCGCTATTGATATGAGCATATGGTATGATTCTTTTTGAGCATGGAATATAATTGCTGATATTGATATGATCATGTGGTATGATTCTTTTTGAGCATGGAATATAATTGCTGATATTGATATGAACTTATGGTATGATTCTTTTTGAGCATGGAATATAATTGCTGCTATTGATATGAGCATATGGTTTGATTCTTTTAGGGCATGGAATATAATTGCTGCTATTGATATGAGCATGTGGTATGATTCTTTTTGAGCATGGAATATAATTGCTGGTATTGATATGAGCATATGGTATGATTCTTTTTGAGCATGAAATATAATTGCTGGTATTGATATGAGCATATGGTATGATTCTTTTTTAGCACGGAATATAATTGCTGGTATTGATATGAGCATATGGTATGATTCTTTTTGAGCATGAAATATTTGCTGGTATTGATATGAGTATATGGTATAATCCCTTTTGAGTATGAAATATTTGCTGGTACTGACAACATCTCAGAAAAGTTCAGTATTGAGCAAGATCCAGACATATTAATGAGGTGATCATGCAGCTGATTGGTCTACCTTGTTAACATTCTGGAAACCATATTTCTGATTGGTCTACCTTGTTAACATTCTGGAAACCATATTTCTGATCCAATTTTGATCAAACTTGGCATGTATGTTATATCTTAAAGATCTTGGAAGAGTTTGACAATGAACAAGATCCATTTATTTTAATGAAGTGTATTTAATTGATGGAGCTTATACTATTCTGGAAGCCATATTTTTTCTCTAATTTTGATTTGACATTAAGCATGTATATATCGTTTGAAAGAATTTTTATCAGACAGCAGTGAAATAGTTCAAATCTGATCTGTATGCTATCAAACTTGGGAGATACTTTACGTAGGTTGTGTTGTCATGATACTACATGCGTACTCTTAGTGAAATGGTCAACTGTCAAGCTATTAATATATATGTGTGTATGCTGGAGAGAGATATCAAGCCCACTTGTTCATGGATAAACAAGATATCTGTCTGTAATTGGCCCATGTTTCCTCATCATAGACAAACACAATCCCATAGTAGCTAATCCATGGTTAAACATGATACAGCAATGAAACACAGAAAGAAGACCATGACACCGAGGTTAACTTTTGGTCCATGTGTATAATTTTCAGATCGGACTGGCTGTTGTCCAGAACGTTCTTTCTTAGCACCAATTAGTAGGGTTAGTAGCACTGAAATTGTATATTCTAGACAATTCCTCATAATATTTCAGTTTAACAATTGATGGCATTGTCTGTTATAATTTGGAACTGTTAAAAACCAAATAATTTACACTGTTTCCAAGTCATTTAAAACTGGAATCTCTTCACACTTTCTAGAACATTTAAATGCTGTTTTTCTTTCCAAAATGTGCCAACAAGTTTCTTTTTGCAAGTATATTAAACAGGGGCTTGGATTTATTACAAATTTTAGGAACTAAAAAAAAGCAAACATTAATTAGATTGTCCACTAATTATAAAAAGGTTCCAGTAGACTTTTGGTTAAGTACTTCCACGCTAAAAGCATTTTGAAATTAATTATCCAGTCCAACTTATCTGAAAATTGCTTCTTTCGTAGATTGTGCTCTGAGAGCCCAATCTAATTTAAAAATCAGATCTCATATGTGGAGTCTGATGGGCACCAATAAGAGATCATGTTCTGTCGACCTTGTAGTTTACCAATCAGATCATGACTTTAAAATAACATTATTCGGAACATATCATTACTACCCATAACATGAATACTCATACAGTGGTAATCTATTGATACATCATGAATACTCAGACAGGGATAATATATTGATACAACATGAATAATCATATAATGATAATCTATTGATACATCATGAATACTCATAAAGTGATAATATTTTTATACAGCATGAATAACCATACAATGATAATCTATCGTTAAAACATGAATACTCATACAGCTATAATCTATTGATACATCATGAATACTCATACAGAGATAATAATTATTAATACAAAATGAGTACTCATAAAATGATAATATATTGATACATCATGAATAATCATACAATGATAATCTATTGATAAAACATGAATACTCATACAGTGTAATCTATTGATAAAATATGAATACTCATATAGTGGTAATATATTGATACAACATGAATACTCATACAGTGATAATCTATTGATACAACTTTAATACTCATACAGTGGTAATCTATTGATACAACATGAATGCTCATACATTGATAATCTATTGATACAACATGAAGACTTGTACAGTGTAATCTATTAATACAACATGAATACTCATACAGTGATAATCTATTGATACAACATGAATACTCATACATTGATAATCTATTGATACAACATGAAGACTTGTACAATGTAATCTATTAATACAACATGAATACTCATACAGTGATAATCTATTGATACAACATGAATACTCATACATTGATAATCTATTGATACAACTTTAATACTCATACAGTGGTAATCTATTGATACAACATGAATGCTCATACATTGATAATCTATTGATACAACTTTAATACTCATACAGTGGTAATCTATTGATACAACATGAAGACTTGTACAGTGTAATCTATTAATACAACATGAATACTCATACAGTGATAATCTATTGATACAACATGAATACTCATACATTGATAATCTATTGATACAACATGAAGACTTGTACAATGTAATCTATTAATACAACATGAATACTCATACAGTGGTAATCTATTGATACAGCATGAATAATACAATGATAATCTATCGATAAAACGTGAATACTCATACAGTGTAATCTATTGATAAAATATGAATACTCAGTGTAATCTATTGATACAACATGAATACTCATACAGTGTAATATATTGATACAGCATGAATAATCATACAATGATATTCTATCGATAAAACATGAATACTCATACAGTGGTGATATATAAGTGAAAGCATTTTAAATTTAGTTGTAAGTTAACCTTATGCAAGTGCTAGCTTTAGCAAGATTTTGATTGGTCTTGAGTGCCAATCTAGGCTTTGAAATCAGCATGATTTTGATTGGTCTGCAGTGCCAATTTAGGCTTTGAAATCAGCAAGATTTTGATTGGTCTTGAGTGCCAGTCTAGGCTTTGAAATCAGCAAGATTTTGATTGGTCTGGAGTGCCAATTTAGGCTTTGAAATCAGCATGATTTTGATTGGTCTGCAGTGCCAATTTAGGCTTTGAAATCAGCAAGATTTTGATTGGTCTTGAGTGCCAATCTAGGCTTTGAAATCAGCATGATTTTGATTGGTCTGCAGTGCCAATTTAGGCTTTGAAATCAGCAAGATTTTGATTGGTCTTGAGTGCCAGTCTAGGCTTTGAAATCAGCAAGATTTTGATTGGTCTGGAGTGCCAGTCTAGGCTTTGAAATGAGATACATGAAGTATTGTCTATTAGCCAAAGCATCTTTTGAGAGCTGATGTTAAATATAAAAAATGGGACAGCTTGGGTGTGTAATTTATTGCTTTTTTAATTTTGAATATGTTAGTCTGATTCAAACTCCAAAAATTCAGCTCCATTTGTAATAATGTTGCTTAGAAGATAAGTTTGTTTGTGACAGTTATGTATTCCCACCTGCAGTGAAATACATATATTGGATATATTCATTTGGGGTTTTATGCTGACCATCCATCCATCCATCCACATCCATCCATCCATCCCTTCACATTTTCTTATGAAACTTGATAATTGGATGCATCTCTGTTAGTTCAACCAAAAACAGGTCACTGTGAGCTACATTTTACACATAACATGGGTTAAGTATTTAAGTTTGATCCCATAAAGTCATCTATGTGAGACCTATCTACATCCAAGACTACTCAGAAAGCCCTTGGGGGCCCTGAATGGCCGAGTGGTCTAAAGCACTCACCGTTACGTATCACTGCCACCTCACCTCTGTCTGCGTTGGTTCGAGTCTCGGATTCAGCTAATGTGGTTATGTGAGAAAGCTTGCCAGTAGCTTCTTGTGGGTCAGTGGTTCTTATTGGGGTTTTTCCGGGTTCTTCCTCCACATTAATACTGGCCGCCATGTATAGCCTATCTTGTGCTGAAAAATGGCGTTAAACCCTACAACAACAACTACAACAAAAAACAGAAGGCCCTTTCTGACCAATACAGTTGGAAGTAGAAATAAGTATGCATAATGTTGTCCTGTTCATGACTATACATTGACAAATGTTAGAAGTCATCTATGTATTGAATGAGTACATGAATTAAATGTGTAGATTACATGCTGCAGGAGATTAAAGCTGGTTCCGATCCCACCTGGTTGATCAAGATAATTATCGATGTATGAAATGTGCTTGTACTACTTGCTGTCACTCAGAGCTTACTCAAAGCTACTAGTGTAACGTTCACCCATCTGGATTCTGGGGATGGAAAATGGTAATAGCTTTCAAGTAGATTTTTAAAAACAATGAATTTTTAAAACATAATGAAAATAGAAATCTCTGGTTTGCATAAACTAATTATTGAACCACTACTTTGATATAGAAAAGAATGTTTTCCTTTTGCTTGTTTTATGTCTGCCCCAGTAGGTAGTTATGCAAGCAGATTGGTGGGAGGGTGGGTAGATACATGTAAGTAGTTGTGCAAACAAATTGGTGGGAGGGTGGGTAGGTACATGTAGGTTGTTATATGCAAGCAGATTGGTGGGAGGGTGGGTAGATACATGTAGGTAGTTGTGCAAGCAGATTGGTGGGTAGGTACATGAAGGTAGTTATGCAAACAGATTGGTGGGAGGGTGGGTAGATACATGTAGGTAGTTATATGCAAGCAGATTGGTGGGAGGGTGGGTAGATACATGTAGGTAGTTATATGCAAGCAGATTGGTGGGAGGGTTGGTAGATATAGGTAGTTAATGCAAGCAGATAGGTGGGAGGGTGGTAGATACATGTAGGTAGTAATGCAAGCAGATTGGTAGGAGGGTGGGTAGGTACATGTAGGTAGTTATATGCAAGCAGATTGGTGTGAGGGTAGATAGATACATGTAGGTAAGTTGGTGGTTTCATAGCATGTCGGCACAATACTTGCTCTATAGTGGTGATAAAAATGATTAAAGTTTAAATGTCATGATTACAAACTGCAAACTTTTTCACCTAAGATCACTTTTGTCTGACTTTATTTTCTACATTATTAGCTTGCAGTGGCTATTCCTAAAAGTGTAGATGAGCAATAGAATTATTCATTCTTTGGTGTCTTCAACATACACCCAAATAATTGTAATGCATCATTGAATTGCATGCATCAGACAGGAAATATTACAGGATATAATTCATTATCCAAATCAAGCTTGTGAAAATTGAAATTTACCCATACTGCCACGAAACCTCACAACTTGTACATAAATCAGATTTATAATATTTTTACCCATACTGCCATGAAACCTCACAACTTGTACATAAATACAGATTTATAATATTTTTATAAGCAATGTAAAGATAAAATAAAAACAGTATGGTTGATTTGTTTTCTCTTTATAAAAAACCTTTTTTCAGTCTTCTAAAAAGATCAGGATGTAGCATTTGAAAATCACCAAACATGTGTCTGCTGCAATTGTTGCTGTAGGGTTTAATGCCATTTTTGAGCACAAGATAGGCTATACATGGTGGCCAGTATAACTGGTGGAGGAAGAACCCTGGAAAACCCCAGGAAGAACCACTGACCCATGAGAATCTACTAGCAAGCTTTCTCACATACCATCATTAGCCGAGCCTGAAACTCGAACCCATGCAGACAGCGATGAGATGGCAGTGATCTGGAACAGTGAGCACTTTAGACCACTCGGCCACTTGGGGCCCATATGTATCTGCATTTTTCAAGATGACAGATGATGATGTCAGTGTGCAGTAACTGCCACCAAGTTGTAAACACATTGGTGATATCTATTATTATGACTCTGTGTTCATAAACTAAGTAACAGAAAGAAGCAAAGCGAACAAGTTTTGTAAAACTTAAATAATTTTAAGATCAAAGTTATACATGAAAATGTGACAGGAACTTACAGTATTATGAAATGAATCCAAATAATCCTGAAAAATTCTACTAAGTCCAAAAGAATGAAAAGTTCCATATAAATTTTAGAACCAGAAATGTACCAGCCTGCTGAGAATCATGACACTGTCAAAACAGCATTGTTCAGAACTCCTTTGAATAATTCACAACAAAATTCCAAAATTATTCTATAATTCAGTGAGCACTTTCCACCTCCATTGAACATTCCAAACAAATATTTTTCCTCTCAAATAATATCAAAGTACAACATAAGATACCTCTAAGTCTTCATGTTAAAACAGGAAACACAATTAGAAATGAGAATGACTCCAAAAGAGGAATGAATCTGATTGCTCAGTTCTCTCCTTGTATACACCTTCAAGAGTCTATTTCGACTATATGTTGCAATATACCCCACATGACAGATCTTACTACTCAATGTAATATTTCAAAATAGCCATTCATGTAATCTAAGTCATCCAGTGGGAATTAACTTAATTCTTCTAACAATCACCTAACTGATCCATCCAATGGGAAAGAGGCTGAATGTCCATTGGCTCAAATTTGTAATATTTGATCTGTTTGAAGGATTGCTGTCAAAGCTTGTACACACTTTCCTCCAGAGGTCTAGTTATTTCTATAAAAAAAATTGGTGCCACAACAGCAGCCATTTGAAAATCTTGTTATCACTCATAAGACTTAATGGATGATCATATCAACATTGGTTTTCATGAAATGACTTCTTATGTCAAGTTCCGTGTTAATGACCAAAACAATGTGGTTTCTACACAGGAATCTGAGTTCTAGTGACCATGTTTGATATTTTGTCCTAGAGTGTACAAGGAAACATTACTTTCTTAAGATCAAACATCAAGGTCACTTTTATTCCAACAAGGAAACAGTTTCTGTTTTAGTTTGTATTGCTACAGGTATGATAATGATTATTTTTAGTAATGGCTGCCATCTTAGACAATTTTGACAAATTTTTGTCTTAAAGAATTCTTGAATAAAGACCTTTCAGCTTGTAAAAATAATGCATTCCACCATCAAATATGGCAATTGTTATTTTAAATATAGAAAATATTTAAACAATTTCTTCTCAATGATAACTGAGAAGAATTTTACCAATTTGACCGAATCCATCTTGGTATGAAAACCATTTAAACTGTCAAATGATGTGGATCTGGCTTTAAATGTGGCCAGCATTGATAAAAATAAAAGGAAAAAAAGGGCTTGGAAAGATTTCTTCTGAAAAAACCCTCAAATTTGACATTATCCTGGCATGAATACTGTTTAAGTTGTTACATCTGATACAGATCTACCATTATTACTAAAATTATCAAAAGCATTTTCACTTCTTAAAAGCAACTTTTCAACAGAATTTGACCCATATTTGTCAGAAAATTTGCCATTGAGGCCTTCCAGGTTTGTACCAGTGTTGATGAACTGACATCCAATATATATATCTAATCTAATAACAACTCCTTCATCACGATCATTCCGCATCATTTGAACAAATTGCACAGAGAGCATCCATGCATGAAATTAGGCTTGTCAAAATTTGTGCAAATTAATCCAATCTGCCATTAAATATCACATCATTGCTATATAAATGAAAATCTGCAAATTATTTATTTTTGTTGTGAAAAAAAGGGTCAGCATAATTCAACCAAATTGGACGTGAAATGATGGATGTACAAATGATGCTGATTTTACATCAGATTTGACTGTCATTGCTGAAATTAAATATCTAGGTGGCTAGTTCCCCAAACTACTTTGAAGCAACTTAGCAAATTTGAAGTCCTGATAATTGACTGACTGCGGTCCCTTGCAGGATGCCACCAACCACGTTTGAACCACATGGCCTGGGTAAGCAATGTCAGACACACTTGTTGATGAATACTTTAGACAACTTGGCCTGCAATTCAGTTCTATTAAAAAATAACATGGCTTTAAATATTGTGTTTATATCTTCAAATTGACCAATTTAGCAGCATGATTAAACCCACAACATACCTACATAACTACCTTGATTGGAACGATGTGGTAGAGACAGATATTGCGATGGAATGTATGTTAAAGTAGCAAAATCACTAACCCCTTCTCCATTATAAATTTTTAGGCTGAGATCTTCACAGGCCTAGTGTCACTGTCAATTTTCAGCTGAAAGATAAAGTAACAGACATTTTAAATTTGCTCTGTAATCTCAGAGTATTTTCTAAGTCCTGTCAAGAAAAGTAACAAGATAGATATAAAAAAAAACTATTTAAGTTGTACTTTTGGTTCCTCCATCCAGATAATCCAGCCACTTAAGTTGCCTCAGAGTTTCAACCCAGCAAGCCCTAGATTTCATTATATCTTATTGTAATTTTGCCCAAAATTGTTCATGGGGTCATCAGGTGGGACAAATTTTTATTAATTTTTAAAACCAAATGACCTTGTAGTATGGTCTCCCACCTGGCATGTGTTGTCCATTATATGACAAAAATTTGATATTGCCAAATTTGACAGAGATCATCCTGACATAACGTTTTTTCAGGTTGGTACAAATATTGCCACTGTTAGTGAAAATAGAAAAGTTTTCAAATGACTTCTCATTAAACGCTAATCAGAATTTGACTCAGTTTAATGATCTCCTATAATTTTTGTACAAATGAATTTGACTCAGTTTGATGATCTCCTATAAGTTTTGTACAAATGATTCTGATTTGCCATCAAATACAATTGCAGTTACTAACAATAGATACACCTTGAACAGATTCCTATGTTCCTTCCTAATAAGTTCTACAGCAGTGACTGTCTTTTTTGGCAATTTATTAATAGGAAAGTGCTCAGCCTAGTGACTTAACTTCTCCCAATCATAAATTCTTAAATCATGCCCAACATCAGCATCCTATGAAATAAAGCGATATTAATTGTTCTATTTATGGATTATTTGTGATTGCATATGAAAACATTCAGTTGAATGATGAATCAAGCCTGTGGCTTGGACCATTTTTTATCCATGTGTCCCTTAATCAAGCCTGTGGCAAGGTTTACCG
The DNA here is from genome assembly GCA_028554795.2 of Sinohyriopsis cumingii. NCBI lineage: Eukaryota > Metazoa > Mollusca > Bivalvia > Unionida > Unionidae > Sinohyriopsis > Sinohyriopsis cumingii. Next base: position 29,364,348 of record CM068828.1, read on the forward strand.
GCATGAAATATCATTCACATTTTCAAGTGCTTGGACCATTACTTATCATTCTTTTGCTGGTAATCAAGATTTACTTAAAGAATCGTGCAAAGAGTTAGCAACTTTTTCTCTTACCACAACGAATACAAAGTGTACATTAAATTACAGAAATATTCAGTTGTATGTCTTATACTGAAATGTTATTGCTATGATAAAAGAAAGGTTGGTATAAATGCACAAGATTGATATAGGAGGGAATAAAAGTGACCAATATTATAGCATAAAATAAGATTTATTTAACATTGACATGATTTAAAACAACAATTTAACATATGCTCTAATGAGCTTTTTACCATCATTACATAAACAAATGAGTCATTACAATAAGCAGGATTTGAAAGACATACAAACAGTACATGGATACAATTGGACAAAATCACACAGCACATAGTCATTACAACAGGCAGGATTTGCAAGACACAAACACATCATAATACATAGATACAATTGGACAAAATCACACAGCTTATAGTCATTACAACAGGCAGGATTTGCAAGACATACAAACACATCATAATACATAGATACAATTGGACAAAATCACACAGCCTATAGTCATTACAACAGGCAGGATTTGCAAGACACAAACACATCATAATACATAGATACAATTGAACAAAATCACAGCCTATAGTCATTACAACAGGCAGGATTTGCAAGACATACAAACACATCATAATACATAGATACAATTGAACAAAATCACAGCCTATAGTCATTACAACAGGCAGGATTTGCAAGACACAAACACATCATAATACATAGATACAGTTGGACAAAATCACACAGCACATAACTTAAAACATGAGTAAGCTAAGCATTTTTAAAAGGCAAGTAATTAAAACTGTACTTAGTATCTGAATAAATTAAAACCACAATTTAGGATAATTTCAACAAAACAAAATAATGTTTGGTAATAAATTTAAATTAAATGAAGAAGCACCAAAAATTAGGAATAAAAAGTTTTCTATGCTGCAACTCATGCTTTACGTCAAGAGAAAGTAGCTAGCAATAGGGCACTTGACATTATATAAGACATGGACAGATAAACCACACAAACATTAGCTGTCATCATGGTGGTGGTGGTGGGTATTTATAGATATTACATTTACCATTCCAGGATGGAATGAAAGATCTAAATTGGTTAGAATTTAATTGCTCTCTAAATTGATTTGGTAGCTGGCACTTCCTAGCAATTCAACAATTTCTTAACAGTTTATGACTGTACTGCTTATGTTTAGTAAAGGCTTCATACTGAATGTCTACTGCTCCAGTGGCCTAGTGGTTAGATCTGCCTTGGATACAGAAGGTTGTGGGTTTGATCCCTGGCCGAGTCATACCAAAGACTTACAAAAATGGTACTAACAGCTGCCTCACTTGGTGCTCAGCATTGAGAGGTTAGTTTTAGGACTGGTCGGCCTGGTGTCAGGCTAATATAACTACAGCATGATGACCCAATGCTAGACATCACTATAACTGTCACACTGCAGACATTGTAGCGATATGACTGAAACATTGTTAAAGCTACGTGAAAAATCCAGATCACACACACACATACTGAATGTCTTTTTACCCACAGCTAGTGCTTGAAACTTTTCATGGTTGGCTTGCATTTTGGTTGCAGTGAACCATTCAATCAGAATGTAAAAGTCGGCTTCAAGTGTATTAATTAGAGTAGCAAAAAAGCATGAGGAAAAGGACAAAGTGTTATCATCTGCTTAGTTACACAAAGGGCCATGTGTAACAAAATAGAGGATATAATTGATAAAAACATTAAAGAGTATTGGTCCCAGGACCGATCCCTGAGAAACCACTTTTTGAATTTCAGTCCAGCTACTCAAGACACCCTGCATTGTATATAACTTGCTGCTTTCAATTCAACAGCCATGTAAGAATCCATCTTAGTCATCTGACATACCATAAGCCCTCTACTTGCAAATAAGAATACCATGAGGGAGATAATAGTCAAACACTGTGAATAAGTACATACAGATACACATGCCTTTTCATCAAAAGCTTTCCTCCAGTCTTCAAGAAAACATAACAGTATGATCTTTCATCCAAGACCTTCATGAAAAGCACTGAAATGTATGTTAAAAATGTTCTCAAAAATTGAGGCTAACTGGGTCTCAATTTATTTTTCAAACAATCTGGATATGATGGGTACAATGCAGTTTCTTGTTATTGGTGTTTATTGTTATTGGTGCTTATTGTTATTGCTGTTTCTTATTATTGCTGTTTCTTGTTATTGATATTTATTGTTATTGGTGTTTCTTGTTATTGGTGTTTATTGTTATTGGTGTTTATTGTTATTGCTGTTTCTTATTATTGCTGTTTCTTGTTATTGATATTTATTGTTATTGGTGTTTCTTGTTATTGGTGTTTATTGTTATTGGTGTTTCTTGTTATTACTGTTTTTTGTTATTGATGTTTATTGTTATTGGTGTTTCTTATTATTGCTGTTTCATGTTATTGGTGTTTATTGTTATTGGTGTTTATTGTTACTGCTGTTTCTTATTATTGCTGTTTATTGTTATTTGTGTTTATTGTTATTGCTGTTTTTTATTATTGCTGTTTCTTGTTATTGCTATTTCTAGTTATTGCTGTTTCTTGTTATTGGTGTTTTTTGTTATTGCTGTTTATTGTTATTGGTGTTTATTGTTATTGGTATTTATTGTTACTGGTGGTCATTGTTATTGCTGTTGTTGTTTTAGGGTTTAACTCCATTTTTCAGCACACGATAGGCTATACATGGCGGCCAGTATTAATGGCGGAGGAAGAACCCGGGAAAACCCCGGAAAGAACCACGACTTACGAGAAGCTACTGGCAAGCTTTCTCACATACCCACATTGGCTGAATCCAAGACTCGAACCGCCGCTGACAGAGGTGAGATAGCAGTGATCCGTAATGAAGAGCGCTTTAGACCACTCGGCCACTCGGGGCCCCCATTGTTATTGCAGTTTTTTTATTATTGCTGTTTATTGTTATTGGTGTTCATTGTTATTGCTGTTTAATGTTATTCATGGTTTTTTTATTGCTGTTTATTGTTATTGCTGTTTATTGTTATTGCTGTTTATTGTTATTGATGTTTCTTGTTATTGATGTTTATTGTTATTGGTGTTTATTGTTATTGCTTTTTATTGTTATTGCTGTTTATTGTTATTGCTGTTTCTTGTTATTGGTGTTTATTGTTATTGCTTTTTATTGTTATTGCTGTTTATTGTTATTGCTGTTTCTTGTTATTGGTGTTTATTGTTATTGCTTTTTCTTATTATTGCTGTTTATTGTTATTGGTGTTTATTGTTATTGGTGTTTATTGTTATTGCTGTTTATTGTTATTACTATTTATTGTTATTGCTGTTTCTTATTATTGCTGTTTATTGTTATTGGTTTATATTGTTATTGCTGTTTCTTATTATTGCTGTTTATTGTTATTAGTGTTTATTGTTCTTGCTGTTTCTTGTTATTGCTGTTTCTTGTTACTGCTTTTTCTTATTATTGCTGTTTATTGTTATTGGTTTTTATTGTTATTGATGTTTCTTGTTATTGCTGTTTATTGTTATTGCTGTTTATTCTTTTTGCTGTTTATTGTTATTGCTGTTTATTGTTATTGCTGTTTTTGTTATTGCTGTGTATTGTTATTGCTGTGTTATGTTATTGCTGTTTATTGTTATTGCTATTTTTTTTTATTGCTGTTTATTGTTATTGGTGCCTTATATGATGGCAAATCAGAGTTTGTATTGTTTGCATCTGGACTTGTAAGCAAGTATAGATGATACCAGTAATTAGCATATTTGACAAACTGTTTGCTACTTAGAATTGAATTGTCATATGCTTGGACACTTTATGAATCCATCACATTCTTGTAAGCCAGATAAGTCTGAAGGCTAAATACAATCATATGTAACACCAAGACTTTCTGTTTGATTCCAAAAAGTGTTTGTTTGTTTGTTTTATTTATTTATTTTTGTGCATTATATATAGTAAGAGAAATGATGGCTTGAAGCTCATTGAATTTAAGCAGAGTGACAAGTACAGGGGCTTCTATTCACCTGAGGCACCCCCAAGCATCAAGTCTGCAACACTATTGTTAAAATGTCTTGTCTCTCATCTCCCACTTTTGGTATTTGACCTGATTTGCCTTTACAAGGGTATTAATTAACTCAGACTATAAACATTAGCAATCTAGAATAAATGTTTCATGCAGTGATATGAGTTTTGTTTTTTAAGTATAAAGATTTTATACTTAATACCAAGCTTGAATATTAAACGACTATGGCGAGCAAATAGGAAAAGGTGAGAACAAAAAATTTGTAAGAATGGGCTGGTTTTTTTTACAGGAAATAAGGCTTAATTAGAGTGACGCACTGCAAAAAAATTAACAATAATGCAATATTATTATTTGTTCAGTTCAATTGACACTAAATTTGACCATCTTTGACCTGCAGTTCCTGTAGAGTTAGATCATTAATAAAGGTCCTTCATCATCAAAACCATACAGTCATTGTTAATTGGTTCAGATATGTACCAGAAACTAATCTCTGAGAAAAATACAACTTACCACAAAACTTCACATCAGCAACATCTAATGAATTTAGTATGTAGAATATTACCTCAGTCCTACAGTTGGAATTTAGAGTGAGTAGATTACCTCAATCCTACAGTTGGAATTTAGAGTGTTTAGATTACCTCAATCCTACAGTTGGAATTTAGAGTGTGTAGATTACCTCATTCCTGCAGTTGGAATTTAGAGTGTGTAGATTACCTCATTCCTACAGTTGGAATTTAGAGTGTGTAGATTACCTCATTCCTACAGTTTGAATCGCTGTGGGTACATTTATTGTCTCACAATTAAAATGAAATCACCTGATGCTGTTCACTTTGGAACAAGATTAAAATTTAATTAATTATGCAACCATCAGCTAAAACATTTTATCATCATCAACTTTCCAGAGAAATTCTGGAGTAATAATTGTAATTTCTCAAAGTTTTCAAACCTTCAGTGATGTCTTTTTCATGGGTCATGAACTGTCTTAAACATTAACCCCTGGAGGTTTTTGTCGTTTTCATCTGAAATTCAAGTAGGAAGCACATTTTGAAAGCTATTTCTGAATACATCCTAAAATATCAACTTCCAGGTGATCTTCCAAAAACATATTGCCTAGTTGTGTTAGAAACATAGTGTTTCATTGGCTATTTGGCTTGTGCATGAGCAGAAGGGTAAAAGTTGGAGTTTTCTTTTTTTTTGTTGCTTAACGGACCCATTATTTTCATATCGAGACCACTCTTTATTCCAAATGCCCATCTTATCCTACTTTTTGCAAAGGTTCATCTGTCTGTTTGCAGTTCATACTGGTCTGCCTTAGATGTGAGACCAAAAAGTCTGAAATCCAGACACAAAATTGGATTCCGACCATGAGCAAATTTTGGGTAGAAAAAAATCGGGTCCAGAAACAGAGGTTTTTCCCTCTGTATTTTGTAGTGCAACTAGACATTCCAGATGATTTGGTATCATTGTAGAGCTACATCTGTCTACCTTTCTATAATACCATTCACTTTAGTGTATCATACATGACCTTGGTGCTACAGAGCTTGGCAGTAGGCTACTACCTCCTGCCACATAAACTTGTCACCAGGGGTTAATGTGTTAAGAAATCCTTTACGTACCTGGAGTGGATGTAGCTAATGGGAGTGTGTGGCTCGAAATATGGTTTGCTCAGTTAGGATGATAAGCAGCTCTCATTTGGGTGTGTACAGTATAAATAGTAAGTTCAGCGGAACTATTTCACACCAATTTGGCAGGTAACAAGGCCTGTAATAGTTTCAACAGAGGTTGTGGATAAGGTAGGGTACCTCAGTTTCCTGTTGTAATTATTAGACACCCAAGTTGATGCTATTTTAGTACTCAAATACTTCTCCTGGTGTTGTAAAGATGAAGAAGTGAAGAGTATGTAATTAAATATAATTTAGAGCAGCTGTGAAGATTGTCATTACTTTAGCCTCTTTAAGAGCTGAAACAAATCACCAAATCTTTCAAATCATAATATTTTTTGCTAATATTCAAAGAGAAAATTGAGATTGAAATGTTTATTTGTTTGCTTCCATGAGTTTGGCAGCATTTTGTAGAAGAAAAAAGCAAGGTGAAGTGTAAACCATGCAACATTAAATTACCTTGCAAGGCAAGAACTTCAAATCACCTTAAATTCTAACTTTGACTCTCAAGGTAAACATAATGTCAGAATTCAAAAGTGTCACATTTATTACGACATTGACACATCTATTCATTGTGATTTAGGGACTTGGAAAAATAATAGTATATCTAACCAGAAATGCTGATAAAGAATTGGCATAGAATAAGAGTCATATCAAAATCAACGAAGCCTTTATGTATCAGACAACCTAAACTTTAACAAATTTGAAAACTGTTGTTGGACATTAGGAGTCATATCAAAATCAACGAAGCCTTTATGTATCAGTCAACCTAAACTTTGACAAATTTGCAAACTGTTGTTGGACACTAGTTTTTTAGGACTAGTTGCAGTTAAGCCTGCATACTATTGCCACCTCCATATACAGATCATCCTACCTCACAAGTTTATTATTGCCACCTCCATATGCAGATCATCCTACCTCACAAAGTTTACTATTGCCACCTCAATATGCAGATCATCCCACCTCACAAAGTTTACTATTGCCACCTCAATATGCAGATCATCCTACCTCACAAAGTTTACTATTGCCACCTCAATATGCAGATCATCCCACCTCACAAAGTTTACTATTGCCACCTCAATATGCAGATCATCCTACCTCACAAAGTTTACTATTGCCACCTCAATATGCAGATCATCCCACCTCACAAAGTTTACTATTGCCACCTCCATATGCAGATCATCGTACCTCACAAAGTTTACTATTGCCACCTCAATATGCAGATCATCCCACCTCACAAAGTTTACTATTGCCACCTCCATATGCAGATCATCCCACCTCACAAAGTTTACTATTGCCACCTCCATATGCAGATCATCCTACCTCACAAAGTTTACTATTGCCACCTCAATATGCAGATCATCCTACCTCACAAAGTTCACTATTGCCACCTCCATATGCAGATCATCCTACCTCACAAAGTTTACTATTGCCACCTCCACAAGGCCACCGGAGCGGTCCTTAAAATCTGAGACTATCTTCATACTTGCTGTATTATGGTCACATGAAAAACACAGCTTTTGACCACTAACCTGCAAGACATTGTAATATATTTATTAAAACACAATTTGCAATAGATCTTATGAAAAACATAGAGGCCTTTGATCATACTGTGGTATATGCTTGTAAACTGCATAAAGAGTAATGGTCATGATTTTCATTGCTTCGTGCTTACTGCTCATGGAATATTAGTCAACCCTGGGCAGTAAGCATGGTTTATCAGTTTTATACTATACAGCTCAGTCAGACAGGCAGTTGTTCGGAACTGGATATTTGTTAAATCAGTGGTGTATTAGTGTTGGAAGCTTTACTTCTAATTTGAAAGTGTGTGAAGTTCAGAGAATTTTATGATCTAAAAAAATGATCAATGCCCATGAAGAATGTCAGAAGTTAATACCATTCTATTAAATTTTACTTGCATGAGAATTGTAGGGCAAGTAGCAGACACTTACTGCAACAAATCAATAGATAGATGTTCCCTTACAACAATAACTTATTCTGATAAGTGACTTTATGCTTGACATGTAAGGGATTTGTAGGTAATTACTTCTACTTTCTATATGTAATGGAGTAAGTGACATTATGCTTGACATGTAAGGGATTTGTAGGTAATTACTTCTACTTTCCATATGTAATGGAGTAAGTGAAGGTCTATGTAAGTAGAGTGTAAGTGAAAGCAATACGAATCCATGCTTCACCTACATTTTGGTATAAGCCTTTATGAGTTGAGTACAAGTGAACTTACTGCAAAATAATGGTAAGTCAGAATAAGGTGCAATGCAACCATACATTTTCATAACTTCCCATGAGTTATCAGTATACAAATAAGCCATATCAAAATAAAAATAATGGTTTCATCCTGTTTTTTAAAAAAATTTTATATCCAAGCTAAAATAAGCAACATTGTACATCTGTGTGTGTAAACTGCAAAATGAGACAATAAAGTAGAACACACACCTACACATTGGGGACACAGCTTGAAGTCTGTGACTTTTTCAGAATCCAATAAATACTTTTTCTTAGTGAAATTTGAAAAGATAATTTAGTGCTAGTTTGTGGGGAAAGTGCCACTGACATTTTTATTTTTCTGGAAATTGCTAAGCTGAGATGCATCATGTGGGAGGCATATTTGTGTCTCATAATTAGCCAAGGTGGTCCTAAATACTGTTTTCCAGAATGTAAACCATGGTGGTTTGCAGATGGAATTACTGATATATTATGCCAACATGTTCCCTATGGTGGTATTGTTTTGTTCACTCCTTGTTCTTGCCAGTATCATGCAGTACACACACACAAATAGGCTAGGGTTCTCAAGCTGTCAATTTGTTTTTGAGACTGCATTCATTTAAGTTGAATGTGCATCACATTTTTCTTACCAAAAAAGTACACTGCTGCCAGTAAGTTCAAAGATGCATTCAGATTTAGGTGTAATAGGGTAGGCTGTAATAGGGTAGTCTGTAATAGGGTATGCTGTAATAGGGTAGGCTGCTTGATGATGAAGGATTCTGCCCATGATGTGTTTGAAAGAAAAATTATGTTTATTACATACTGGGGTGGATTGTTGGATAAATTAAGCTTATTTGTATCACCTTTTTTTGTTTTATTTCACTGATGTGTTATTAAACATGCTGTTTCAAATGTGGTGATTCAAGACAGCAAACAAAAAGTGATAGAACATAAGAAATTTATAGAAGATTATATTTTATTGATTGTCATTGATTTTCATTGATTGATGGTGATTTACATGTGTACAGCCTATCATACCAAAGAATTGTATTTCAGGACATCATTTCGAGACAAGCTTGCAGGGGTGGGGAAGATGTTTTTTTAAAAACCATTCATTAAATTTGGTGGAAATTTGCTTATGTCATTTAGTAGTGTAATGCCTGTAACCACAGGATTTAATTTCACTCACAAATGAAGTATAGATCTTTATTTATAATTTGCATAAACAATCACACCCATTCATCTAATTTATGTCACATAGTCCCTTTATAAGTGGTGAATATAAGAGATTTAATAGCCACATGCAGGTGGTGACTATAAGTAACTTACAAGCCTTATATAAGTGATGAATATAAGTGACTTAAAAGCCACATACATACAGGTGATTAATAAAAGTTATTTAGAAGCCATGGACAAGCTGTTTTCATAAACCAAGCTGTTCATTTTGTTTCCCTATTTTCATTCCATAATAAATTCAACAGTGAAAATGCAACTGTTGGGATGGGGGGTAACAGGTAAGTAGTTGAGTCACTTTGTAAACTAATTGGTACTACATGTTTGATCCCATAACTGATCAAAATATTGACAAAGGGAAGCTTTATTTGGTGTTTCCTATTATTGGGCCAACTTTAAGTGTTTCAGGTGGTATTGTAATCATCTATGTTTATATTAGAAAATACATTTTCATATAATTTTCTAACTTTCTTGATAAAAACTTATTTCTTATTGTAGAATAGTTAGCTTTGATAGATAGGTACATGTGTATTTACTGTCAACTTTAGTAACTGATTCCTGTTAGATATAGTACTATATGTAGCCCATTCTATCCTCATAGAGGCTGTCAGCTAGTTGAAACAAAGACCTATTATTTGCAGGAATGGTGTGTTTGTAATCACTGATAGCAAATTTCTCTTATGAACCAAAACATTTATTTCTGTGATAATTTGTTGCTATAATTGCAACACGTTTGTTAGGTGCTTTAAAAGAGTTAAGTAACCAGTGTAATTAGGAATTAATTAGCTAATAAGGACATATTTTACAAATAATCTCCCACTAAATGCAGTATATTTGGAAATTTTAACACATTAAGTATTAAAGAAGTGTAAGTGTGGAGAGAGGATATACTGGTATAATTTGGTTAGAGACATAAAAATGCAAAAGCTGATTATTTCATTAGTTGCAATGGAAAATTAGGAGCAGCATGGAAGTGATTCATTCTTTAAGGCAAAATGTCAAAATGCAGCCCAGATTCAGGAAACAAAGTCCCAGCAAACTAAATTTCATAATTCCTGATTAATAGCATCTGACATTGAAACTCAGCAGAAATGGGGATCATTTTACAATTTTCACATACTGCAAATACCATATCACCATTAGTCATTCTGGAGCATGTGACATTCATTGACATAGTAACATCATTATGCATCATGAAAGATGAAGAAAGAGCATTTTCATGGCTCAGAACAATTCAAAATGATCTTCCGGGAAATTTAAACAATGCTACTGTACCATTCAGTTTATGCTACCATACCATCCAGTTTATACTATCATACCATCCAGTTTATTTTACATTATTGTCCAGTTTATATTATCATTCCATCCAGTTTATACTACTGTACCAACCATCCAGTTTATACTATTGTACCATCCAGTTTATACTACCATTCCATCCAGTTTATACTATTATACCATCCAGTTTATACTACTGTACCATCCAGTTTATACTATAGTACCATCCAGTTTATATTACATTATTGTCCAGTTCATACTACCATTCCATCCAGTTTATACTATTGTACCATCCAGTTTATACTATAGTACCATCCAGTTTATACTACTGTTCCATCCAGTTTATACTATAGTACCATCCAGTTTATACTACCATTCCATCCAGTTTATACTACTGTTCCATCCAGTTTATATTACATTATTGTCCAGTTTATACTACCATTCCATCTAGTTTATACTGCTGTTCCATCCAGTTTATACTACCATTCCATCCAGCTTATATTACATTATTATTGTCCGGTTTATACTACCATTCCATCCAGTTTATACTACCATACCATCCAGTTTATACTACAGTACCATCCAGTTTATATTACATTATTATTGTCCGGTTTATGCTACCATTCCATCCAGTTTATACTACCATACCATCCAGTTTATACTACAGTACCATCCAGTTTATATTACAATATTGTCCAGTTTATACTACCATTCCATCCAGTTTATACTACTGTACCAACCATCCATTTTATATTACATTATTGTCCAGTTTATACTACCATTCCATCCAGTTTATATTATATTATTGTCCGGTTTATACTACCATTCCATCCAGTTTATACTACCATACCATCCAGTTTATACTACAGTACCATCCAGTTTATATTATATTATTGTCCAGTTTATTCTACCATTCCATCCAGTTTATACTACTGTACCAACCATCCATTTTATATTACATTATTGTCCAGTTTATACTACCATTCCATCCAGTTTATATTACATTATTGTCTAGTTTATACTACCATTCCATCCAGTTTATACTACCATTCCATCCAGTTTATATTACATTATTGTCCAGTTTATATTACATTATTGTCCAGTTTATACTACCATACCATCCAGTTTATATTATATTATTGTCCAGTTTATACTACCATTCCATCCAGTTTATGCTACTGTACCATTCAGTTTATACTACTGTACCATCCAGTTTATATTACATTATTGTCCAGTTTATACTAGAGTACCAACCATCCAGTTTATATTGGGTGCAAAAATAAACACTAAATAACCCCTGCACCACCTTGATACTTGCCAATTACTTGTGAGAGTAGCAAATTCAAAAAGTACAAGTTAATACTGTATCGATTTTGCTGTCATTTCAATAGGCTTTTTGCACTTTGATTTCCTGTCATTTTCACTAGACTTTTTACACTTGGATTTCCTGTCACTTTCAGTAGGCTTTTTACACTTGGATTTCATGTCATTTTCAATAAGCTTTTTGCACTTGGATTTCATGTCATTGTCAATAGGCTTTTTACACTTGGATTTCATGTCATTTTCAATAGCCTTTTTATACTTGGATTTCCTGTCATTTTCAATAGGCTTTTTACACTTGCATTTCCTGTCATTTTCAATAGGCTTTTTACATTGCATTTCCTGTCATTTTCAATAGGCTTTTTACACTTGCATTTCCTGTCATTTTCAATAGGCTTACCGGGGTATATGACTAAATAGCATATACCCAATAGTATATATAACTATTTATCTGACCCCCTTTGGAACCATAAAACACTTTTTGAGTCTCAGTCAAAAAATTTCCTCAGCACTTTCTTGAAAGCTGGCAGGTGTGTATCTTTGTTATTTTCTTAAAAGTCAGTGATGCAGATATTAGCTTCATATCACCAAATGTACATGTAGATCGGACAGTTGGCATGACTTTGGAATGTAATCTTTTAAGTTGTAGGAGTCAAGAGTTTCCTACAACAATAAAGTTTGCTAGTCACTTTGTTTTTCATGTGCATTTGTACAAAGCAATCACTATCAGAATATATTTTAGTATCTGCTGGAACAATTTCACTTTTTCTTTATTATGCCTTTTTGGTAATGACTTTGCTGATTGTTGGGAAAGCTTCCTTACCCATGGAACTGAATAGCCTACACCCAAACTTGTTTGAGGCATGGAACTAATTTTCATGTCCTTAGCCCTGGTTGGGGTTATGCTGTCTTTTCTACAGAAGCCCAAAGATTAATTCAAACCTATTGCAGTGTACATCTTAGAGATGAGATGCAGTCAATACCTGTTTAGAGATTTTAGTTAAAACAATTATTTGTCAAGTTTTTTTCATGTGTTTCTTATGGCTTATCAGAAACTTGCATTCATGTTTTTATTGTCAGTCAGAAAGTCCACTGAAAATGTCAGTATATTTTATGACAAATCTCAGAAGCCTGCAATCAACGTATCTGAACTGATTTAAACTATCCACAGTCAATGCAATTATGATTATGAACAAGTCACTTCTCAAAGTATTGATTGAGATAATTGATGCATTTAAATGAACAGGCAGTTGAGTTGTCACTTTACATATTGCTCTTCATAAAGCACAAATGACAAATTAATACACACAGTGATTTGGAAGATAAACAGGGAAAGTAACACCTACATTTAGTTTTGAATTTTTATCTGAATCCTCAAAAGATTTAGTAAATTCCATTAAAATATCATCTAATTACATTTAGAAGACCAACATTGCAGTGTTTTACAAGCAGCTTGGTGGGATATGTGATTGTCAATAAATATTAAAGCTGAGGAACAAAAGAGATTGGATTTTACAGCTTTGTTAAGATCACCCAATATTCAAATCCTTTCCAGATTTATTTGATCAATATTTGAAATTAAATATTTGATATTCATTTCACTCTTGAGTTTGTTGTGTTCTTAATGGATATTCAAACAATCTGATTTATAATGTTAAATTGTCGGTATTGAAAATTGAATCATATGAATACAGTTAGTAACTTAAATTGTTTGATTATGGGTAAGACTGTTCTAACCATAAGCTTACAGCATATTTCTAATGCCACAATCTTAAACCTAATGTCACAATACAAATAGATCTTAAACCTAATGCCATGCTACAATAGATCTTAAAGCTAATGTCACAAAACAATAGAATTCAAACCTAATGTCATGATACAATAGATCTTAAACCTAATCTCACAAAACAAGATCTTAACCCTATGCCATGCTACAATATATCTTAAACCTAATACCATAAAACAATAGATATTAAACCAATGCCATGCTACAATATATCTTAAACCTAATACCATAAAACAATATATATTAAACCTAATGCCATGATACAATAGATCTTAAACCTAATGTCACAAAAAATAGATTTCAAGCATAATGCCATGATACAATAGATCTTCAACCTAATGTCACAAAACAATAAATCTGAAACCTAAAGCCATGCTACAATATATCTTAAACCTAATACCATAAAACAATAGATGTTAAACCTAATGCCATGATACAATATATCTTAAACCTAATGTCACAATACAATTGATTTTAAACCTAATTCCATGATAGAATATATCTTAAACCTAATGACACAAAACAATAGTTCTTAAACCTAATGCCACGATACAACAGATCTTAAACCTAATGTCACAAAACAATAGATCTTAAACCTAATGCCATGATACAACAGATCTTAAACCTAATGCCACAAAACAATAGATCCCAAGCCTAACCTCATGCTACAATAGAACTTAAACCTAATATCACAAATGAATAGATCTTAAACCTAATGCTATGATACAATAGATCTAAAACCGGATGTCACAAAATAATAGATCTCAAACCTAATGCCATGATAAATAGATCTTAAACCTAGTGTCACAAAACAATAGATCTTAAACTTAATGCCATGCTATAATAGATCTTAAATCTAATGCCATAACACAATAGATCTCAAACCTAATGCCATGATACAACAGATCTTAAATCTAATGTCACAAAACAATAGATCTCAAGCCTAATGTCATACTACAACATATCTTAAACCTAATGTCACAAAATAATAGATCTCATGCTATAATATATCTTTAAACTAATTTCACAAAACAACAGATCTCAAACATAATGCCATGATACAATAGATCTTAAACCTAATGTCACAAAACAATAGGTCTTAAACCTAATGAAATGTTACAATAGATCATAAACCTAATGTCACAATACAATAGATCTCAAACATAATGACATGGTACAATAGATCTTAAACCTAATGTCACAGAACAATAGATCTTAAAACTAATGCCAGGATACAATAGATCTTAAACCTAATGTCACAAAAGAATCTTAAACCTAATGCCATGATACAATAGATCTGGAACCTAATGCCATAAGACAATAGATCTTAAACCAAATGCCATGATGCAATATATCTTAAACTTAATTCGATGATACAATAGATCTTAAGCCTAATAAATAAAGCAAAAGATCTTAAACCTAATGCCATGATATGATAGATCTTAAACCTAATGCCACAAAACAAAAGATCTTAAGCCTAATGCCATGATACAATAGATCTTAACCCTATTGCCATGACACAATAAATTTTAAACCTAATGCCACAAAACAAAAGATCTTAAACCAAATGCCTTGATGCAATAGATCTGAAACCTAATGCCACAAAACAATAGCTCTTAAACCAAATGCCTTGATGCAATAGATCTTAAACCTTATGCCCTGCTACAATAGATCTTAAATCTAATGCCATGATACAATAGATCCTAAACCTAATGCCACAAAACAAAATATCTTAAACCTAATGTCATGTTACAATATATCTTAAAACTAATGCCACAAAACAATAGATCTTAAACAGAATGCCATGATGCAGTAGATCTTAAACCTAATGCCATTCTACAATAGATCCTAAACCTAATGCCACAAAACAAAATATCTTAAACCTAATGTCATGTTACAATAGATCTTAAAACTAATGCCACAAAACAATAGATCTTAAACAGAATGCCATGATGCAGTAGATCTTAAACCTAATGCCATGCTACAATAGATCTTAAACCTAATGCTATGATACAATAGATCTTAAACAGAATGCCACAAAACAATAGATCTTAAACCTAATGCCATGCTACAATAAATCATAAACCTAATGTCACAAAACAATAGACCTTAAACCTAATGCCATGATACAATAGATCTTAAACCTAATGTCACAAAACAATAGATCTTAAACCTAATGTCACAAAACAATAGATCTTAAACCAAATGCCATGATACAATAGATCTTAAATCTTATAAAACAAAACAATAGATATTAACCCTAATGCCATGATACAATAGATCTTAAACCTAATGCAACAAATCAATAGATCTTAAACCTAATACCATGATACAACAGAACTGAAATCTAATGTCACAAAACAATAGATCTTAAACCTAATGACATGATTCAATAGATATTTAACCTAATGCCACAAAACAACAGATCTTAAACCTAATGCCACAAAACAACAGATCTTAAACCTAATGCCACAAAACAATAGATCTGAAACATACTGCCATGATAAAACAGGTCTTAAACCTAATGCCACAAAACAATAAATCTTAAACCTAATGCCATGATTAAATTGATCTTGAGCCTAATGCCACAAAACAATAGATCCTAAACCTTATGCCATGATATAATAGATCTCAAACCGAATTCAATGATACAATAGATATTAAACCTAATGCCACAAAACAATAGATCTTAAACCTAATGCCATGATACAATAGATCTTAAACTTAATGCCACCAAACAATAGATCTTAAACCTAATGCCATGATACAATAGATCTTAAACCTAATGTCACAATACAATATATCTTAAACCTAATGCCATGATACAATAGATCTTAAACCTAATGTCACAAAACAATAAATCTTAAACCTAATGTCACAACACAATAGATCTTTAACAGGAAGATTGAGACTGAGATTTAGTTATAGGCAAAATGAAAGTTTATATCTTGATATAGAATAGTATTTTGATTGGCTTTGTTTTGGTTTTGTTTTGCAGACTGCCTTCTGGTGTAGAATATATCTTGACTTGAATATGTAAAGTACAGGGCACTCTGACATGTCACATTTTGTATAGAGTTTATGGCATTTCCTGCTGTCACAGATACAAGTCAGTTAGAAACATGTATGAAGCACTTAAAATTAAAAGTACATCTCTATATATTTATTCATGACACTATAAATACACCATAATAACTCTACTTTAACAATAAAAACATGTTATGAATTCTGGTGCATTCTGTAGCTGTCAGCAATGTTGACAAATTTCAGACTAATTACTGTTAACAATGCCATGGAGCAAATCTAGATTTGTAAGAATTAAAGATAAAGATGAAAACTTTTATTCATAATCCCCAGTCTGGTAAAGTCTTCTGAGCTATGCTGGTATTTAATCCAAATTGTAGGAATATATTTTATTTTGGGTGTTTGTTTTCTTTTTCTTGGATTTAATGGTGCTTTTAACACATTATTGGCTATATCATGCCAAGTACATGGGATCTAAGTGCTTTTCCAAGGCCTTATCAAAACAGTTTTTCCAGGTTGGCCAAAGCAGGTATCATACCTGTGTCCCTTGGATGATGAGTCTGATGTTTACCATCTGAGCTATGGTGGCTTTAGTAATTTAGAAGTTTTGCATCAAATAATCTGTGATCCCAAAGTATTTTACCAAACCTACACCATTTGCTTTTCAGATATGTCAATCTCGGTTTTCCTCTGTATTTTTTAGTTCATTCTATGTGGCCTTTTTCTTTAGTTCTCTAAGAAAGTCATTATTTAAATCTGTTTAAGAACATTAATATGTTATTTTAAAGGAGCCTTGCTTGTTGTATACTGTAATCCACATTAATATGTTATAAAGGGGTCTTGCTTGTTGTATACTGTGATGGACATTAATATGTTTCAGGAAGGGGTCTTGCTTGTTGGATACTGTAATCCACATTAATATGCAATAAAGGGGTCTTGCTTGTTGGATACTGTAATCCACATTAATATGTTTCAGGAAGGGGTCTTGCTTGTTGGATACTGTAATCAACATTAATATGTTTCAGGAAGGGATCTTGCTTGTTGGATACTGTAATTAACATTAATATGCAATAAAGTGGCCTTGACAGTTGTATAATGTAATCAACATTAATATGTTATAAAGGGGCCTTGACTGTTGTATACTGTAATCAACATTAATATGCTATAAAGGGGCCTTGACTGTTGTATACTGTAATCAACATTAATATGCTATAAAGGGGTCTTGCTTGTTGTATACTATGATCAACAAAAATATGTTATAAAGTGGCCTTGACTGTTATATAATGTAATCAACATTAATATGTTATAAAGGGGCCATGCTTGTTGTATACTGTAATCAACATTAATATGCTATAAAGGGGCCATGCTTGTTGTATACTGTAATCAACATTAATATGCTATAAAGGGGCCTTGACTGTTGTATACTGTAATCAACATTAATATGTTATAAAGGGGCCTTGCTTGTTGTATACTGTAATCAACATTAATATGCTATAAAGGGGCCATGCTTGTTGTATACTGTAATCAACATTAATATGCTATAAAGGGGCCTTGACTGTTGTATACTGTAATCAACATTAATATGTTATAAAGGAGGTTTGCTTGTTGTATACTGTAATCAACATTAATATGCTATAAAGGGGCCTTGACTGTTGTATACTGTAATCAACATTAATATGCTATAAAGGGGCCATGCTTGTTGTATACTGTAATCAACATTAATATGCTATAAAGGGGCCTTGACTGTTGTATACTGTAATCAACATTAATATGTTATAAAGGGGCCTTGCTTGTTGTATACTGTAATCAACATTAATATGCTATAAAGGGGCCATGCTTGTTGTATACTGTAATCAACATTAATATGCTATAAAGGGGCCTTGACTGTTGTATACTGTAATCAACATTAATATGTTATAAAGGGACATCACTGTAAACTGCCACACTGTAGACATTGTAGCAATACGACTGCAAAATTGTTAAAGCTATATGAAAATCCAAATCACAAACACAACACCAATTCAAACTGATAATAACACTAACAGGCAAGATGGTTATGTACTGTCAAGATTTATTTAACTTATAAATCATTTATAGATGAAGTAAAAACTATTGGTTGCAAAAGTTACGATAACTTACATTTCCCAATTAAAATAAGATGTTCATATCTTCTCAAACTTCCACTTGAAGGACTGCTAGAAAGATTTTTTTATTTATAAAAGGAATAGGGGAGGGGGTGTTATTTTCCCCACCCCAAATCTGTTCATTGGTAAGATTTATGAAAAAGAGGACTCTTACCCATGTATTCAAACTATAAATGACTATTCATTTTCTAAACTTTACAATTTATGATTAATTTAATCTTCATATAACTTTTATACTAGTAGATACAATGGCAAAAGATTTAGAAAGTAATTAAATTTGGAGTGGAATCTGAGATATTCATGGGTTCATTGTTTCTTGTTGGGAGTCATTTGGCTGATACCAATGTTTAATCTCTGTATGCATGGAGTTGATAGATCTGCTTTTGTGCATCAAATAAACCATTTCCACATTGATTTTCAGTCTCCTTTACTCATCATTTTCTTGCCTGCAGTTGTCAGATATATAGCCATTGAATTGGGATGTTTTTGTGGCTGGCCTTAGATCATGTTCCACCTGAAACACTGATGATTTTACCAAAGATCACTTTAATCTGCTCCATGACCTGCTGTCAGTAATGGTTTTTCCTTGCTGTTTGTGCTGGATTCACCTAATAATTCCACTCTACCCAATCTAGAACTCTAAAATTGATAGCATGTCCTGAAAACCTGCACAGCAAGATTATAAGGTATTTTCAGGTTAGAGGTTGTGTATTCAGGTTCAAGTCTCTAGCAGAGCACTGCTAGGAAGAAATGCTGATAAATGTGATTTTGCTTGAAATTTTTAAAAGTCTTGGTTCAAATTTTTGAATAGCTGTGTAGATCTCTGACTCAAAAATGTCTGGAAAAATTGAACATGGCTTTTTTAAGTGCATGCATATGTTTTCATTAAGGATATTGGCAAGAAAAATAAATTCTGAATTCCATACACATGTATTTTACAATCTTCCTAATTAGGTTTATACATTCATAATTTCAGTTCTTAATTAGGTCCATACATAAGTATTTTCAATTTGTAATAAGGTCTGTCCATAAATATTTTCCACAGTAATTTAGATTACTTGATAGTACTTCTGACCTAAGCCATAATGTTCAAATTTGGACAGAACAATAGCTACATCATTTATCAAGCAACTTTAGCTAAAGGGGCCCTGAGTGGCTGAGTGGTCTAAAGTGCTCACTGTTATGGATCACTGCCATCTCACCTCTGTCTGCGTGAGTTCGAGTCTTGGGTTCGGCCAATGTAGGTATGTGAGAAAGCTTGCCAGTAGCTTCTCGTGTGTCGGTGGTTCTTTCCCGGGTTTTCCTGGGTTCTTCCTCCACCATTAATACTGGCCGCCATGTATAACCTGTCTTGTGCTGAAAAATGATATTAAACCCTACAACAACGACAACAACTTTAGCGTATGATGTGTATTTCAGAGTCTGGATTAACTCTCTCAAATGCTCTAATGATTCCTTAAATGACTTTAGAGTTATCAAGATTAAAACAAGAATCAAAACTTAAACTTCCATATCCGCTCGAGTTCAATCTGTCCTGGTATGTGAATTTCCTTTAATATCAATTGTACTAACTTCGCTAACCAAGGGTCATTGATTGACTTTGTTCCACATCAAGCCTTGGCATATTTAGCTAGCTGAAATGGTATTTTGAACAAGTACGATGTAGTGGATAAAAAAAATTCTTGATGATAGCAAGCCAAGTCAATTACCAAATGAGAGAGCTCATTACATGACCTGTTAGGTATTCAGTAAGGTGATTTTAACGATGTCAACATGTATGGATGGGGAATTAAAAGTTGTCGAGGCATTGAGATGAAGGGATGAAAAATAGGGTAACTATATCTTGCCACTAAATTTGTGTTGCATATCATATTGAGGCTAATGTTATGATGGTCAAGGTCACAGGTCAGTACCTTAAGTTTCAGCCACATTTGCCCTTTTGCATTCTAACTTAACAGCTGTTTAAAATAAATGGATGATGCTTGGTTTACTTTTATATTGTCACTTGAAGATGTGTTCCACTGCATGCTTAAGGTCTTATCCACAAGGTCAAGGTAACAGTTCTGTAGTTTAAGGTTTCTGCTGTTTGAGATAACCATGGTGCACTGATGCTTCACAGTTTGATGGCATCTCATGTATCACAGTCAAGATTTTATGTCCAAGATCATGGTCACTGATCAGTTTTTATTTCCCCTTTCCCCTGTGGTCATTATGATAAGGCAATGAAGACTGGTTACTTATCATGTCTGCCCAGTATCTTTACGGCTCTGTCTTAAAGGTCATTGTTAGATTTCATGCTTATGAACTCTTTTGACCTCCCCAATTACTGAAATTTGCTTGGTTTTTTATATTATTTGTGTTAGCAACTATTGAATAGCCAAACTCTCAGAAGACTATATGTGTGCATTAAGTTGGTCATGAGCCTTATAGATATTTTAAAATAAACTGTTCAAATGGATTTTATATACATATTTAGCTTTTAAATATGTTATACCCAAGCCTTTTGTATCTACTAAGCCATGTCTACATCGATTCAGCCATCATAAGCTCATTAACAGTTTTGATATTGATGTGAAACTTGCTCAATATTATAATAATACTGTGCCAAATCAAATATAGACAGATCATTTTGACCCCCTCATATTTGTTAGAGTTATTTCCCTTTTTGTAGCTTTTTTTGCAGTGTATGACAAGCTTGTTACTGCAGTTAATCTTGCATTTTGTATGGTTTGCCATCTAACATTGTGCATTATAAGTCATTACCTGTAGAAGTGCACTTTGCTGCCACAACTTTTGTTATTTTATCTTGTAATTTAATATATTGTACGACTCAGTTTTACAGATGTAACTAGTCCCACCGCTTTTTATTCTTTTCTTTAAAAGTTGGTTAATATTTTGGTCATTGGCTGAATGTCCAATGTCAAGAGGTGGTGAAGGTGAGTGATCTGCACCTCTCCTTAAGGTTTTTGGTCATCATTGTCTAGGACATAATCAACCACCATGTTATTGCCTAGATCGAGTAAACAATAAAATAAAATATGATATTATTGGATGGAATAACAAAGATCTGAGCAGAGATATAGAATAGAATAACACGAGCCCCCATACATAAAATATAACAATTTAGTCAGTTACATAAACAAAATTAAATCATACATGACGTGTATGATTCAGTTTCTCTCAGTAATAGAGTTACACTATTATGCAAAATTCAATTTAATCAATTACATAAACAGGACAAAACTGAACATGACATTTAAAGGATACACTTTCTCTTGGAAAATAGAATTTAAAAATGTATAAGGAAACAATTAGCCATTATGTTGTAACGATAAAACAAATTTCATCACATAATCGAGTGAATGGTCAAAATCATTGTGCTCAGCATGCCTGCAAAACCTGGTTGCTTCTGGTCCTTTCAAAGTCAACATTGGTGACAGGTCAGAGTTGCTGTATTCCTTTTCTGGAGCTATCCTTTCCTTGTGCATTCTGAAACTTGCTCTCTTTTTCTATGAAGCTGAATCTCTCCTTTTCCATGTCCCTCAACTTCCAGACACCCATCCCTTGGACAATTTAATGAGAAACCTACTTTTTACTCAGTTTGGAGCCATTCTTCTCCTTCCACAAAAAAATTTACTGACTAATTTTGCAAGGGAGATAGCATAAAACCTTGAATTTTGTCTGGGAAACACACGCCCTTCATTTAGCTTAGCCAGTCAGGATTAACTTTATCTACCCACCAAAAATTTAACACGCCCATTGAAGTTAGAATATTTCTTAATATTTCACCTGTATTAATAACTAGTCTGGAAAAACTCTCTTTATGACACTTATTTCAAATGGCACAAATTATCTCTGGATTGTCTTTACTTTGACATTTCCCTCTTCTTAACCCCAAGTTAACATATCTGTTGGATTGTAATCTTACCGGTCCAAATGAAAATTCAGTCATGCCCCAAACAAGGAAGGTTAACCATCACAACCTAGTGATTTATTGTGGGCCTAGCTCATGCATCAAAGTTAACTATTACATGTCATGCTGACCAAAACAAGACTGACTCGTGTATGCATTGCACTAACATTTTTCTTCAAAATTCACTGTGTTGCAGTCATCACTATGGGTTCTATTTGAGCAAGATACCATGCATATTAAATATGCCTTTATCTTTGGAAAGAATTCTTTCATTAGGATGTAGTAGTTAAAGAGGTAAAATAAACATTATGTTATGTTTGTTAGATACATGCTTTTTTTATTGTGATACAATTTTGCTTTGTGTTGTTACAATACTACTTTGTGTTGTTACAATACTACTTTGTGTTGTTACTACTTTGTGTTGTTACAATACTACTTTGTGTTGTTACAATACTACTTTGTGCTGTTACTACTTTGTGTTGTTACAATACTACTTTGTGTTGTTACAATACTACTTTGTGTTGTTATTACTTTGTGTTGTTAACTACTTTGTGTTGTTACAATACTACTTAATCCAGCTTAGTGGAATGGACAACTGTTAAATTATGAGCAAGAGCAATTTCAGCCTTAACCTTGGACTTTTGTTTAACAAATTTTGATTCCCTTTCTTTCTTTCTTGAAACTGTACATTTGAATTTACACTACTGCATTTACAAAGGATTTTAATAATACGTATCTTAGAAATCGTAATCTACAGTATATTAACTGCAGAATAATTTTCATGTCATGAATTTTTATGTAAGAAGGTACAAATTTTGTACAGAAGAAAATTTAAAACTAAATCAATGGAATATATTAGAAAAATATAGTATTTAAAATCAAATGCTCATGGATCTTTTTCTGTGTCATCATTTTGTACTCTTACTCATTTTGTACTCTTACTCATTTTGTACTCTTACTGATTCATGTCTCTTCATTATTTAATTATATTAGTTCTCTCATGTGAAAATAATTAGTCTTAAAATCTGTTTTATGATGTCATACATTCAGTGGCATAGTCTTAAACATTTTTGTTAGTAAAACTTTATTTATTTATTTATTTTGTGGCTTACGATGAAAAATTTGTACAGGGTCACTTTCCTGTTTAAATAAAAACAACATAAATATGAAGGTATTTTGATATGTACCCCATGAAAAATGATTTTGAAATGTAACTTTTGACCTCTGAAAATAAAATTCTTTCCCAATACACCCAGTCCAATATACCATTTTTCCATAACTCTTATGTAATTTAATGAAATATTTGGAACTAAGAACTTGGATTAGTAAATTTGATCACCATAATTTGACAACAACAGCATTAAGTGTAATATTTTGTAAATAGTATTATACACAAGTGTGATTGGATAATAAATTATAATACAGTAGTCCTCAGCACAAGAAAAATCGTTTGAAGATATGCCATAGGCTAAAGGTCAGTTATTATTTCATGTAGAATATACTAAAAGGAAAGAATATGAGAATCCTTAAAGGTAAAAGTGATGAAATAAAATTTTGTCACAGTGAGAGAAGAAAAGATATTGAAGTAAACATCATGGAATAGAAATTGTGGACATTTCTGTACTCGAGAGAAATGCTTTGTTAGACATGACATTTAAGGCCAGCTAGAAAATTGATTGGTTTTACTCATTTTTCATTCATCAAAAAATGAATGAACTGAAGCTCCTTAGTCATCATGTGATTAAAAAGTTATAAGTTTAGCTTCAATTGCTGTGTGAATATCCAAAGAGCACTACAGGGTGAATACTTCTCCCTCTATTATTGCCACTGAAAAGTATGTAAACTTGCTGGAAAAATGTGTTAATAATGATCCCAGACTGGATAAGGGCCCTCTCTCTCTCAGCAGGTTTATAATGACCCATCTAAGGCAGCACAATGCCAAGATGTGATTTACCTGCCTGTTAGAAGAAAAACATTTACCATGTGGCCCTGTCTGAAGGCACATAATTTTCAGTCAGGAATTTATGCAGGTTGGGAATTTATGCAAACATGCATCTGCTTTATAATTTTCCTCAGAGGAAATTATGTGTATTGTAAGGTCATGTTTCATAAAATATTAATAAATCAAATGTCTGAAGAGCCTTTACAATGTTGTACTACTGCTAGAAATTTAATGGATGAAGAGTTGTGTATCTTCAGGTCATGTGACATTTACATTATAGTTATCTATTGAAGAATTTAAAAAGTGGAGTGTGACCTTTATTGAAATGCTGTTTCTTCTCCTAGCAAGAAATAATCCATGAAGACAGGTGGCCTTTCATTTTGAAATCACCAAACTACAGCCATAAGGTTTGTCAATGGATATAAACATAAATGACAGGTTGTCTCACAACACAGCTGCACAGAGCTCCACATTAGGTCTTAATGTATTTAATAAACTGGGTATCAATGAAATTCATGTCAGAAAGCATTCCATTATAAAATAGTTGTTTCTGTTGGTGAGCCACTGGCACCTGCAATATAAGGAAATGTCACAAAGAGAACCAAATTCCCATACACAATCGGCATTCACCCCACATTCACCCCCCCCCCCATTTGCATCTAGGATTAATTTGTGGGTTGGATGTTTTACAGCAGAGTAATACATCTAGGTCATTTAGTGCTTAGACTATTGGAGTTAACAGCCTTGCTCAAGAACACATCATAGTTACCGACCTGGGCATTAGGGACCTGGGCTTGTCCATTGGTTGAAATTGAAATTGTACCCCTTTGATCACTAGTTCAGCGTGGTAGCCACTAAGTTTGGAGAAGCTGAAAATAATTACAATCTAGTTTTGTTACAAAGGTCTTCTTTGAAAGACTATTCTGCTTTTAACTTGGACAAGTTTTTGGAGATTATTTATACCTTAAACAGACATATTGCCATGAATAGAAAAATTTGTATTTTATCCAAAAGAATGTGGAGCCCATGGTGTCAGAGTGGTCTCAGTTGCTTACCCTTTTTATTGGTCACTAATATCTCACCTCTGTCTGCATGGGTTTCAGTCTCAAGCTTGGCTAAAGTGGGCATGTGATGAAGTTTGCCAAATTTAGCTTCCTGTGGGTTAGTGGTTCTTCTGGGTTTTTCCTGGATTATAGATAGTTCCCAAATGACATCATCATCAGCCATATTTGAGGTCAGCGGGCAGATTTACCATTGTCTTTATATGGTGTTTGGAAGTTGAAATAAATTCATTGATTCTCAAGAGACCTTAACGAAAATTGTATATATAAACAAAACGCAAATCAAGCTTTCTGTTAGTATCTATATTTGTGATTTATAAGTTGACTTTCCTTCAGTGTGCCTTGTTAAAAATAGTAAATTTTAGTGATTGTATATAGGAGAAACTGCCATGTTGCCGATTGTCCAGGTAAAATGGGCAGAATATCATCTGCTAGTGACCTTATCGGGAAGCATCTATTCCTCCCAATGTATAGCCAGTCATGTGCTGAAAATTGGCATTAAAACAATACTGACCAACAGAATGCAGTGAATTACTTACTGATTGACTGCCACTATCAGGCACTTACTAAGTGATGTTTTGCTTTGAGCACTGAGATGCTTTCATAATTTTCTTGTTATTTTCTTTTTATTTAAATTGTTGAACCTTGTCGCTTGATGAGATTGTACAGTGGCTTATAATCAGTTTTCAGTATTCAGTGGTAATGTCTCTGCTACTGCCAGGTAGATGCAGTTCATATATATATGACATAGTGGAAATTGTTATTTTATCTTTGTTCATTAAAAGTTATTTATCAGACACAGTGATTGGTAAAACATAAAATGTTCTATTCTTTGATCCTGTTCTAATATAAAGACTCTCCTAATCCTCATCTCCTAAATATTGAAAATTCCTCCTTGCATAAAATGGCAGAGGGGGATTCCCCATCTCTGGAGAAATCGCTGAATATAAAATAAAGTAATTACAATCAACATGTTATTTGTAATAATCCACAATGTTAACAGGGCTTTGATTTTATTTATTTGGTGTTCTAATAAAGCAACACAAATAGGTGTTTTTTAAGTGAAAGGCAGTTGAAATAGAAGGACACACCACAGGATCCAACCTGTGCATATCTGATGCTAGTATTTGAACCCACACCATTTTGTTACAAGTCTGACGCACTACCCACTAAGCCAGCATGACTCCTAAAACAGTAAGAATAGTCTATACTTATTCGAGACAGTAATGATTTTGACCAAAGGTGTACCTCAAGGATTTTCATTCTGTTGTCAAATTGTATGTGCAACAAAATCCATTTTAAAGGTCAATCAAGGGGCACAACAAAATTAGTCTTTGCTATAAAGTGCTCAAAGATCTTACAGCTCGCGCACAGTTATGACTTCAATGTTGCATAAAGTTCAGAAAATAGAGGTTTTGAGGGGATGATAGGATTCCTGCTGAAAAATTATTGCACTGTTGCATGATAATTCAGAATTGAAATGCTGAAATCCAGTTTGGTAAAACTTTTAAAGAAATGCACAGAAAGTTAAAACTTAACAAAACTTTTATTGAAAATGTTAATGCATTTGAACATTTATTCCTGGTCATAAGTATATAAGCTAAAGATTAAAATTTTCAAACTTTTAAACAGAAGTAGCCTCATCCCGAGGTCAAAGGTCGATATGACATTGATATGCTTCCAGTACTTGTTAGTGTTGTAAACAGTGATTTTAGGATAAATCTAAGTGTAAATTTTTTATCATTTCTATTATCTGCTCATATCTACAACCTACAATATTCCTGAACAATGCAAAGCCTGCACTCCCATTACAGATGTGGTCCTTGTCATTGACCCTAACCAGAAGTATACTTGGCTCTTGTGTATTGCTGAGTTTTCTTCTCTCAAGTCAGTCTTAAATGTCATACTTTGATGTGCAAGAATTGTATCTGAGATACCTTACATAACAAGTTAATTTTAAGTTTTCTTATTCCCTGCAGTGAACACATAGTTGAATGTAGGATGAAAACCGAATGATGGTTACATTGAATAGACCTTGGTTTTATATAAGCAGTGCCATTGATGGGGGTGGGGAGGTCATCTCTATATAATTCCACATTATAATGTAATTGATGATTTAAAAAATTCGAAGAAAAAATATTCTTTATGTCAGTTTTTTTAAAACAATGGTAACAGCCTGCTTCATGTGACTAGCATGAACATAAATTGAATTCATGCTACATAGTGTTAAATAAATCCAATGACATTACATGGCAGCACTACCAAAATTTACGACCGCTCCGGTGGCCTAGTGGTTAGAGTGTCTGCCTCGGAAGTGGGAGGTCGTGGGTGCAAACCCCAGCCGAATCATACCAAAGACTTACAAAAATGCTACTAACAGCTACCTCACTTGGTGCTCAGCGTTAAGAGTTTAGTGTTAGTACTGGTCGACCTGGTGTCAGGATAATGTGACTTGGTGGGACATCATGCTACATGTCTGCGGTATGATGCCCCAGTGCTGGGCATCACTGTAAATGCAATATGACTGAAAAATTGTTAACAGCTATGTTAAAAATCCTGATCACACACACACACACACACACACACCAAAATTTACTTGTTACCTGTTACTAAATCCCATGACCTGTCCACCCCACCCCCTCCAGGCATGTGGATTTAGTCACTGTTAATTCATGTGAGTAATACTGTATGTTGCCATTGACTATTATTTTAAATCATTTCCAGGAAAATAAAATTCACTAGTAAAAGTGCTACGTCTTTAAGCCATTACGTCAGCTGTAGACGAAGACTATAATGGTCAATTATTGCTAAATATATGTTTGGCAAATTTGATCACGTTAAGTTCCATTTAGTTTCACTGTCAATCACAATGTGTGTTCCAGTATTATTACTACCATTTCCTTTGAGAGTAGTAGTGTTTATGTACACATTGTGGTATTATAACATTTACATAATGCCAGGAATATCTTGAATTAGCTTAGTGACTTTGGGTAATTATTATTTCAGAATGTTGGGGAAGAAGCTGAAGTCCCATGCTGTAGCCCTGAAGGTTCCAGCTGCACCAACCAACAGGAATTAACATGCCGACAACAGTCGTCTGAACTTCCCATTCAAAACATATCCACTGATCCCAGCTATCAAGTTGTTGGATCTATTTGCAAGATCTGTCAAAGATGCTGCTACAATACTATAACGTGTCCTGCTATAAATCCAAACATGTTATGTGTTGGTTCTGGTGTTTTGCATTCCTCACATTGTGCATGTTTTGCAAAACATTCTCACAGTTTCCCACTGCCTGAGAAACATCATCAGAAACCCTGCTCAACACATAATGTAATGTACAGATCATTCCATGGAAATTTAACTGCAACAAATATGAAATGTGACAGGATGCGTAAAGAGGAGAGATGGAAAAGAATTTGTTGGACCCAGATCGCATGGCTTATTTTCTGTGTTGGACTAATATTCCTATTTTGCACTGCAATGACTGCATCACACAGAAGATCTGCAGTCAAACAACCCAGCATATTAAAAGTATCCCTTCCAAAAGATACACATCTTCGTAAGTATCCCTCCTTCAAGATACATAGCTTCATAAGTATCTCACTGCTTAAAGATACACATCTTCAAAAATATCCCTCAAGATACACATCTTCATAAATATCCCTCAAGATACACATCTTTATAAATATTCCTCAAGATACACATCTTCATAAATATCCCTCAAGATACACATCTTCATAAGTATCTCTCAAGATACACATCTTCATAAATATCCCTCAGGATACACATCTTCATAAGTATCCCTCAAGATGCACATCTTCATAAGTATCTCACCACTTAAAGATACACATCTTTATAAATATTCCTCCCTCAAGATACACATCTTCATAAATATCCCTCAATATACGCATCTTCATAAGTATCTCACCTAGAGATACACATATTCATAAATATCCCTCAAGGTACACATCTTCATAAGTATCCCTCAAGATACACATCTTCATAAATATCCCTCAAGATACACATCTTCATAAATATCCCTCAAGATACACATCTTCATAAGTATCCCTCAAGATACACATCTTCATAAGTATCCCTCAAGATACACATCTTCATAAGTATCTCACCGCTTAAAGATACACATCTTTATAAATATTCCTCCCTCAAGATACACATCTTCATAAGTATCCCTCAATATATGCATCTTCATAAGTATCTCACCTAAAGATACACATATTCATAAATATCACTCAAGATAAACATCTTCATAAGTATCTCACCACTTAAAGATAAATATCTTTATAAATATCCTTCAAGATTCACATCTTCATAAATATCCCTCAAGATACACATCTTCATAAATATCCCTCAAGATACACATCTTTATAAGTATCTCACCGCTTAAAGATATACATCTTGATAAATATCCCGCAAGATACACATCTTCATAAATATCCCTCAAGATAAACATCTTCATAAATATCCCTCAAGATAAACATCTTCATAAATATCCCTCAAGATACACATCTTTATAAGTATCTCACCGTTTAAAGATACACATCTTCATAAGTATCCCTCAAGATACACATCTTCATAAATATCCCTCAAGATACACATCTTCATACTTATCCCTCAAGATACACATCTTCATAAATATCCCTCAAGATACACATCTTTATAAGTATCTCACTGCTTAAAGATACACATCTTCGTAAATATCCCTCAAGATACACATCTTCATAAATATCCCTCAAGATAAACATCTTCATAAATATCCCTCAAGATACACATCTTCGTAAATATCCCTCAAGATACACATCTTTATAAGTATCTCACCATTTAAAGATACACATCTTCATAAGTATCCCTCAAGATACACATCTTCATAAATATCCCTCAAGATACACATCTTCATACTTATCCCTCAAGATAAACATCTTCATAAATATCCCTCAAGATACACATCTTCGTAAATATCCCTCAAGATACACATCTTCATAAGTATCTCTCAAGATACACATCTTCATAAGTATCCCTCAAGATACACATCTTCATAAATATCCCTCAAGATACACATCTTCATAAGTATCCCTCAAGATACACATTTTCATAAATATCCCTCAATATACACATCTTCATAAGTACCATGTTATCAAGGATAAATAAACTTTCATTAATGACAACAGCATTAAACATTTTGCAGTAGGAGAGATCGTCTATAAAAAAGAATATATAAATGTGAGGGAGCATCAAAATTCAATGAAAAAACACAAAAAGAATCCTGAGAATTTTGAAAATATTTCTATTTAATAATTGGAGTCGGGACTTGTTGACCATAAGATTAGATTGCCATTTTTAATCAGATCTCAAACAGATGAGAAACAGACAATATCAAAATCAGTTTTTGTTTTAAAGGCTCCTTGAATAGATTTCAACACACATAAATCTTTATTGAATTTGTCCTTCCTATAGTGGCCAGTATAAGTTGTACATTGAGGGATAGATTTCAACACACATAAATCTTTATTGAATTTGTCCTTCCTATAGTGGCCAGTATAAGTTGTACATTGAGGAAGCTCAGAGTAAAATGTGTGACTATAATTTAACCTAACATGATTAACTTGATAAGGCATTCTTATTCCATGGGGACATACAAAGATCTATTAATATTCTATTTTACCATATATACCTACTTGACATACAAAGATCTATTAATATTCTATTTTACCATATATACCTACTTGACATACAAAGATCTATTAATATTCTATTTTACCATATATACCTACTTGACATACAAAGATCTATTAATATTCTGTTTTACCATATATACCTACTTGACATACAAAGATCTATTGATATCCTATTTTACCATGTATACCTACTTGACATACAAAGATCTATTAATATTCTATTTTACCATATATACATACTTGACATACAAAGATCTATTAATATTCTATTTTACCATATATACCTACTTGACATACAAAGATCTATTGATATCCTATTTTACCATGTATACTTACTTGACATACAAAGATCTATTGATATTCTATTTTACCATATATGCTTACTTATGAGCTTGATCTATTGTAAGTCTTTCACCCTAACCCCACTTTAAAACTATAAATAGCAAGATTTTAATATGGTCTGCTCACAAGTCTACCACCCCCACCCACCTCTGTTGAAGGGTATAGCTAAAATGCATATATTACCCATATCTGCAGATATGATATAATGTTTGCAGATATGAAAATAATTGCATCCTTAATTTGTTCCATTTTATTTCAGGAGTGGGATAGACATAAAAATATATTTCTTTGTTCTTTTGGGAATATCACTAGGTCATTATTACTTAAGTCATACCCTGCTATCCGAATATAACTGTGGATGTGAGTAACTCTGTCCAGTTGTTAATTACAACATAAAATAATTAGCTTATTCTATTAAAGATGCTGAATGAATAATTTAAAAGAGGAAACAAAATAGTAAATTACATAGTGATCATAATGCATGCTGAATTCAGGTTGTGCATATGAACAGATAATGGGCCTCAGATACAACTTTTACTGCGGTCATATATGAGTTGTGTTATATTATATCCTAGATACCATCTGTTACCTTTCACTGTCAGTTAAGTTTTAATTTAATTGTTTATAAAATTACATTTATGTTCAATGTTATTTCTTAGCATGCAAATAATTACAAGGAATATCATCTGTTCAACTTGCACAAATGGGCTAAAATTTCCAGTGAACCTTTTTATATAACTAAACAAACGTAACTTGTGAAATAGGGCTGAGATATAAATAAAAATGCTATAAAGTAAGATTTTCATTATGTTTAATTTGTGTTTATATACATGTGTCGGGTGGCAATGTAACGTCTGGAAAATTATTCTTTTTAAGTTCTGAATGAACATTTATACCTTTTTTATATTGTCATCAATTGGCATAAATGTTTTTCTAATTAATAGAGATAAGAGCCAAAAGTCAAAGCATCAATATCTAATATGTTACGTGAAGAAAATCATAAAGAATATTATGTTCTGAGGAATAAACAAATTACCTACACAAAGTTAATGATATTTACATTTTAGTATGACAGATTTATAAGACTACCAACTCATCCAGGACTTTAAGACTATATAAAAAAACATTTTTAGTATGACTGATTTATAGGACTACCAACCCACCCAGGACTTTAAGACTGTAAATAGCAACATTTTAGTATGACTGATTTATAAGACAACCAACCCACCAAGGACTTTAAGAATTTAAATAGCAACATTTTAGTATGACACTTGTAATTCTACCACCACTACCACCCTACAAAACCCCCACTTTAAAAATATAAATAGCAAAATTTGACTATGCCA
The DNA here is from genome assembly GCA_028554795.2 of Sinohyriopsis cumingii. Taxonomy (NCBI): domain Eukaryota; kingdom Metazoa; phylum Mollusca; class Bivalvia; order Unionida; family Unionidae; genus Sinohyriopsis; species Sinohyriopsis cumingii. The sequence goes on from CM068828.1 coordinate 29,397,408, forward strand.
CATTGATAAGTCTACCACCCCACCCTACCACGCCCAATTTAAAAATGATAAATAGCATCATCTTACTATAACCCATTTATAAATAAGGAGAAAAATTGCTGTCAGAAAGATTCACACAATCCTCATTAAAATCTAGCAACCCGTAACATGATAATTCCAAGGCATCTTACAAAATAAATACTTTTATGAATGTCACTATCATGTAAATGTCAGTCTAGGGTCATTATTTATGTGGAAACTGAGCTTGGGTGATTTAAGTAACACTTTGTTCATGCAGTCAGTGAAATCTGTTAAAGGATGCAGCTGAACAGGTGTCATTTGTATTATATGTCCTATCACATTAGTAAAATTAAGCACTCACACCTAATTGAATATGAGACTTGGGCAGGGAACAGGTATTCCTTTCACAGCTCTGTCAAAGTAGTTATTGACTGAGAAAATAAAGTGGGTATTGCTGTTACAAGCGTAAGGAGCCTAGTAACCCATGTCTACTGGTAGATTAGAAAGCTTCAGGTGTGAATTAGATCTTACTTACGAAAAAATGCAAACACAAATCAAATCAAAACTTTTATTGAATAAAACAGTGTTTATACAGCAAACACAAAATATAATACAAATAGATGTTGCTCACACTTGCTTGAAAATTGAAACAATTTAGGCCAATGGTAAACGATGTTGATGGACACTTCACTTTAAAGTGATTAATATTTAATTCACATTTTCAAATTATTAAAATATAATGTAGATACAAGCATTGTGTAATGAGGACCATAATGAAACAGATAAACACAATATATATCAGATATATTCATTTCTTTATGGGGATAGTGGCATGAAAATATAGAAATATTTGAATTGACAATATTTTGTACACACTGTAAACAGCTAGAGTTTCCAATATTACCCCTAGATTTATACCAGAATGTGTCATTCTTAGAAGATGACCCCTACACTACATGAAAATTTTCAGTAAAAAATGTCTGAGGTTGTAAGCAAGTGTATGATAGGTACAGTATATAGTAATCATCCTGTCCATCCAGCATTCATTAATACAACAGTAATGGCATTAAACATGGCAAATATTACTGGTCATTTCCTGCATATGCACACATTTGACAAATCACTTTGCTCATGCAAAGAGGAGTTGATGAGATGCTCCATTGTTTATCCATCATGTGTCATCCATTGCCAATCCATCCATTAGCAAAAGTTTATTATCACTACACCTTGGAGAATTAGCATGAACCTTGACACACCCATGGTCTGATTGGTCTGCTCATACATTCAATATTGCTGCAACATAGGCCATCTTAAAAATCTTGTTACTGCTACTTCTCTTGGTTGGATGGTTGTATCGATATAAGGTTTTCACTAAACTGACTTCTCACGATGTCTAGTTGCTCTTAAATGAAAATGGTGCTGATCTGATGTATAATATGGCCACCATGGCAGCCATCTTGAAGATCTTATTATTATAACCTGAAAAGAAAGTTGTATCGGCATGGTTGTTTCCAAAAGACTTCTTATAGTGTCCAATTGGTTTTAAATGAATATGGTGCTGATCTGACAACCAATATGGCCACCACTCACTGGCCATCTTAAAAGTCATTATCACTGCTCCATCTGAATCAATGATCATATTTTCACTAAAAGACTTATGATGCCTAGTTGGTCCTAAACAAAGTTGTGCCAATGTGTTGTCCAATATGGCTGCTGCAGTGGCCATTTTAAAAATCTAGTTACCACTACTTTGACCTGAATAGAAAGTCATATTGACATGGCATTTTCACCATATGACTTCTTATGATATCTAGGTAATCTTAAATGAAACTGTGTTGATCTGTTATCTAATGTGGCGGCTGCATTGTCCATCTTGAAAATGTTGTTCACACTGTATCTCTTAAGGTAACACTGATGTCAGCATTGAGTTTTCACCAGTAAACTTATAATGTTTTATTGTAAATTAAAATGGTGCTTATGTGGTGTCCAATATGAGGCCTTTCTCTACTCTTAAATGGAAAGTCATTTTGAAATGGGGGTTTTCATCTTAGAGTTTTATGTGTCATTGGTTGGTCCTTAATGAAAATGACTAACCCTCATTATGGCTGTAATAGGGACTTTTGATATGATTTAACTGTTTTCCAATTTTCTAGTGTTGTACATAGCCATATTGGATAGAGTCCACATTTCAAGAATGTTCTGCTTCTGCAGTCCAAAATAATACAAGCAGAATCTTTACAGCACACTCACCCCATGCCTTATGGACATTAATCATTTGGTTTAACAGGTCTATTTCTATGGTCTTTGTAGTGAGAACAACAGGTATTTGTGTTTATGCAAATTAGATGATTATTTACAGGACTTACAATTAGTTTTAGATTTTGAAAATGCTGATGATATTAGAGACAAGATAGTAGATTAAGTTTCTCTAATTAACAAGAGTATCTTATATATAGATTTTAAAGAAATAGATATTTTATACTTGAACTCTGACAATCTTTGCCAACCCTTACACATAAACTACATTTATTTAACATTTATATTTTGAGGAAGAGGTTGAAAGTGAGTGTGAGTTGATCAGATATATTATAATCATTTATATGTTTTCAAATCATCTTATATACACATTAGTGAGATCAAATGTTTAGTTTAATGTTGGAAACACAGATTGTAGTACCAAAAACAATCAAACCAGTTATAAAAATATGAGTTCATGCTGTCTCCTGTGAAGTCCGCTAGGCTGTGTATATATGCACTAAGCAGGCTTAATATGTGTGTGTGTGTGTGTGTGCGTGCGTGCGTGCATGCGTGCATGCATGCGTGCGTGCATGCATGCATGTATGTATATTAAGCCTGCTTAGTGCAATGGTCAATATGTTAGGTATGTAAGCCTGCTTAGAGCAGTGGTCAACATATTAGTTATGTAAGCCTGATGAGAGTGATGGAGAGGTGATGTAAGTCTATTTACATGAACAAATAGCTCCCAATTCCTCTAATTTTTGTTGTCCATGATTTTTGGATAAAATGTATGCATACAGTTTGTAAAATTAATGACAAACAACCATTGCATTTCAGTTTTTTGCCAGTGTTGCACCTCAGTGCATAATAACAGGAACATTGTGATTTGAGGGGTTTTAGTATATAGTGAAATAGATTTATTTCATCTTTTATGCTTTATTCTAGCATCTTTGTAATTTGAACTCTATTTAAACATGTTTATCATGTTTATAGATTAACTCTTCGTATTCAGTCCTAATTACTAACCAAGCTGAAGTTTGTTGAATCTTTGAAGATAGACAGCTTTTAGTAATTTTACAGTGGAAGCTCTGTCATTGATGCAGAAACCTTTTTGTATCTTTGTTATGCCATATGTCATTTAGAATTACAAAGTGGCACATGCCTATCATCCTTCAGAGATCAACTATTAATTAAGTTTTTCTAAATTTGATATCTATGGATTGACACCAGAAATTCATTTAAGTTTACAAGAGAAATAAACAATTTACAAGGGATTACAGAATAATAGGTCAAAAGTCAAGGTCACTTGCTTGACATTTTGGTTTTTTCAAGGTTATGTTTATAATTTAAAATGTATAAATCTCCCATTTATATGGGCATATTAATTGCCACTAGAAATTAATTAGACATTTGCAGTAAACAATATACAATTTACAAATAAACATAGTAATAGGTCAAATGTCAGGGTCATTTGATTGACATTTGTTAGACATTATCTTATACCAAGACATTTTGTTTTCTCTCTCATAGGTAAGATCCGATCCTACTCAGACCAACCCCACCTAGATGACATTAGCATTGCCAACCACAGTAGTCTGGCCCTTGTCACCCGTTTACAGTACTTAGGTATACTCTCTCTCTCTATATATATATCTTTCTCTGTCTGTCTGTCTGTCTCTCTCTCTCTCTCTGTGCTGTGCATGTAGGCGTTTTCTATCTCTGTTCAACACCTTATCCAGGCAGTGATATATATTTGTGGTACATATGACCGTATCTTGGGTACATTAGATTATATCTTTGGAATCTGTATTTATGGGTGACTACATTTGTATGGGAATATATGAACAAATTGTTTTGAGCAATATATAATTGCACACAAAGGAAGTTCATATTTTCCTATTCAAACATAGTATCATTATATGCTTGTTTAGCCTTAATGGTCATAGACCAGTTAGCTATTGGGATGGCCTGTTGTCAGCCATCTGCCTTCAAATCTCCATCCATCCATTAATGCTAATTAAGACAAGTTTGTTATTGCTACTCCTAATATCCACAGAGGATTGCCATGACACTTGACCCATTATCACAAGGTCTGGTTGGTCATAAATGTAAATGTAAAATTATCCTCAGGAGAGGGGTGTACCTCAGGGCAGCCTATTATCAGTCACCCATTTCAAGATCAAAATTAAGTCAGCATAACTAGATAGCCTAAGCCAGCCATTCCAATTGCTCATCATGCATGTATATTACTTTGTGTGCACGCAACCAGATTTCAGCCCACCATTTGGCATATGAATTTATCCTCACTTAGAAACAGCAAAACCAATTTTGGAAATATTACAAAAATCTGTGTTCTCAGATCACCACCATAGTTATCTTAACCTTACAAAATCATATTTGACCTTTGCAAATCTGAAAAAGTGCACCACAAATCCTCTCTGAGTAAATTCATTGAAGTCACAGCCACCTATCTTACCCATGTGTTCCTACACAGAGATGGTTCAAAAAAATGGAGTTGGAGTAGCATGATTGCAACACCCAATGGCATCATCATGAGCATGTTACTAGATAAAGCCTCAGTATTTTGTACTGCAGAAATTTACAGCCATATTCAAAGCTTTAAACTACATTAAAACTTCTAAAAAGAACAAATTACTTTGACTCTCTTTCCATCTTTAAAGCCTTGCAGAATCTGAAATCTGACAATCTGTTAATATCCCAGATCTTGCAGAAACATGATGATCTCCAAGAATCTGGGAATACTATTTTGCACTGTTGGCAACCTAGCCATAAAAGTATAATGTAAAATTCCATATATTGACATCAAAAGTATAATGTAAAATTCCATATATTGACATCAAAAGTATAATGTAAAATTCTGCATATTGACATCAAAAGCATAATGTAAAATGCCGCATATTGACATCAAAAGTATAATGTAAAATTCCATATATTGACATAAAAAGTATTATGTAAAATTCCATATATTGACATCAAAAGTATACTGTAAAATTCCATATATTGAAAAAAGTATAATGTAAAATTCCATATATCAAACATCAAAAGTATAATGTAAAATTCCATATATTGACATCAAAAGTATTATGTAAAATTCCATATATTGACATCAAAAGTATAATGTAAAATTCCATATATTGACATCAAAAGTATAATGTAAAATTCCATATATCAGACATCAAATAGTGTATAAATTGCTATGTTCTTTGTACTTGACAAATTAGCTAGAATGGAAACTTTACAAACTTAAATACATCAAACCCACTATTGGAGAAGTTTGGTTTAGTTTTATGGGGTTTAATGGCATTTTTTCGGCACATTTTGGGATATACATGGCAGTTATTGTATTTGTTTGGGGAAGTACCACCAACCCATCGGAAGCTACTGGCAAGCTTTCTCACATATGAGGTCAAGGTGAGATTTTTGAGTGATCTGAAGGGGGGAATGCCTTGAACCTTTGGCCATCCAGAACACCAAGTGAATATTGGGGAGTGGGATCCGTTGTATAGAACAAATCAGAGAACAGAGGTGGTATTGTTTGTATTTGCATATCAGGCACACATCCCTACTCACGCATAACTCCTGAAGGGTGAGCCTCATCCAAAGTGGGTATTCTGACAGCGTAGCACATTCCTCTTGAATGGGTTGGGTTGGGAAATACTGCACAATACGGAATTAATGCAATGTGGAGAAATACCATAAAGTTTAGACAACATTGAACTAAGGATTATGGATAAATGCTACACTGTAGTTAAGACAATATTGATTTAATGCAGTTTGGAGAATAAGACAATACTGAATTAATGCTGTATGGAGAATTACTACACAGTTCAGTAGTGTTCCAATTATCGATTATAATCAATCATTGGTTGGTTGGGTGAACCAATAAGTTAATCGATTTTCAAGCTCCATAATCAATTGTGTGGAAAGGGAGACTACTTCTTTTTAGTTGCATGCAAAAGACAGAATTTAGTAATACTCCTTTGTAAATGGTAAGCTATATAGGAATTCCAATCCACTACAGTCAGTCTGAATTATTTATTCCCTTTATAACTTACAAATAGAAAACCATACCATACTCAGAGGTTCAAGCTTTCATAGGAATGAAAGGGTATTGGGGGATTGTAACAGTTTTTCAGTTACATAAGACTGATAAGCAATAAAAAGTTACTTTCATTTAACATAGTTGTAGAACAAAAACAACACAATAGAATAAATGTAATATTTTTATCATGTTGAAGTATACATGTCATTACAAGAGTTTACTCCTGTACAGTTATTAACATTTTGAAGTCTTGAACAAATATATAACTGTATAACAAACAAAAATTAAAATTTGCTCTGAGTAACCAAGTATAATCAGTTATCAATTGTTAAGTGGAAAGAATTTTCAATTATGAAATTCTGACCAATACCCATCACTGTAGTTCAGACATTATTGAATTCATACAATACGATAAATGCTATAAAGTTCAGACATTTAATGCTTTTTGGAGAATCATACAATATTGAACTAATGCTGTATGGAGAACTATTCCACATTTCATAGAATACTGAATTAATGTAATTTGCAGAATTACTTCACAGTTCAGAAAATACTGAATTAATGCAATTTGGATCAATTTCTTCATTTGTCTTTTTGCATTTCTACCATTTCTGTGTTGTATTTATAATTTTCTCTCCAATCCTTGCATAACTTGTGTGTAGCTGTGTCCTTTTTGATTGAATTTGAGGGTTTTTAGTACCTCACTATGGAAGTAAAGCTTTTTTTTCATCCCTATTTGTGCATGCCAGTTTGCCTATTAAGCAATGCTAAAGTATTTTCCACCCAGTTCTCATTCTATCTAGTTCATTGTTTATTGTTTTTGGTATTTCCATTCACCATTCAGTGTGATGCAGGGTGTGGTTAAAATGTAGTCACAAGGCTTGCGTGTTTAGCATGAACTGCATGTGTATGTATGGATGGCTGGTTTAGCATGTACTGCATGTGTATGTATGGATGGCTGGTTTAGCATGAACTGCATGTGTATGTATGGATGGCTGGTTTAGCATGAACTGCATGTGTATGTATGGATGGCTGGTTTAGCATGTACTGCATGTGTATGTATGGATGGCTGGTTTAGCATGTACTGCATGTGTATGTATGGATGGCTGGTTTAGCATGAACTGCATGTGTATGTATGGATGGCTGGTTTAGCATGAACTGCATGTGTATGTATGGATGGCTGGTTTAGCATGTACTGCATGTGTATGTATGGATGGCTGGTTTAGCATGTACTGCATGTGTATGTATGGATGGCTGGTTTAGCATGTACTGCATGTGTATGTATGGATGGCTGGTTTAGCATGTACTGCATGTGTATGTATGGATGGCTGTCCTGTTTGTTGCATTTGGCCTAATGAGTTATGGAACTTAAGGAAGGGACATTCACCATGCCTATAGGACCAGGGAGTAGGGATCTGCCTCTTCCTCTTCATCACTGGAAGACCCTTTCCATCCCAGGCAGGGTTTATGGCACTGCCTGAACATGGAAAGTTGCCAGCTCCTATACAGGAAGAATCTGCAGCTCATTTCAGAGTACAGAAATTGCCTGCCACTGCATAGGTGGGATCACTGATATATGAAAGGAAGTTGTCATTTACTATGACAAATTCCCATGGAGGATAATTGCTAGATCTTAATAGCAAGTCCTGTGGTCTTCTTGTTCAAGTATTTATGTTGCTAAATTGAGTTTATCTCATTTGACAGTTGAGTTCTGATAACAGACTCACAAATAAGGTGTATATTGTCTGACTGGTCATTGCCTGCTAACCAGTTACCATGTATCAGGTACTTAGTAGTGTGTCAAGTGACAGTTACCATGTATCAGGCACTGAGTAGTGTGTCAAGTGAAAGTTACCATATATCAGGCAATGGGTGGTGTGTCAAGCGACAGTTACTAAATATCAGGCACTGGGTAGTGTGTCATGTGACAGTTACCATGTATCAGGCACAAAGTAGTGTGTCATATGAGAGTTATTATGTATCAGGCACTGAGCAGTGTGCCAAGTGACAGTTACAAAGTATTGGCAACTAAGTAGTATGCCATGTGACAGTTACCATGTATCAGGCACTGAGTAGTGTGTCATGTGACACTTACAAAGTATCAGACACTAAGGTGGTGCTCACCAGATAATATGTACTTTTGAGAGACTGACGTATGTAAGGTGAAGTAGTTCGCATTTAAAACATGCACAGTGGAGAGAATGTTTGCATACCTCTATGCTACATTAATTTAATGTGGATGATATTTCTTTTGGATGTTGTACTTTTGGAAATTTTACATGATTTAAGCACACTGCTAACTAAAATGACTGCTCCTTTGTGTTAAAAAATCAGTCTGAATTAGTCTAAAGTACACTATACAAAGCAGCTATTAAAATAGGGAAAATGAATTTTGCCAGACTAGACAGTACCAGCTTCTGAAAGTGCAATGAATGAATTACCAAATATATAAAATGTAAAAAAAAAGTTATCGGCTCTTTTTTATACAATTTACCTCTGAAGTTCAGGAAGTGAAAATGACCAAGTAGAGCTAGCACTTTTTTGAAAGGTGCACATTTGAAGTAAGGCCAAGCTGTATACTCTATAACCCATAGTACACCCATCAATCATACACCAAAATAAAGGGAATTAAAGGTTCTTTGCATTATACCTAAGATATACAAGGTCTTTTTTAAATAGCCAGTATAACCAGTGAGGAAAGCCGGGGACATTCTTTCTCTTTAAAATCCTAACCCTATGCAAAATGCGAAACTGTATAGCGCCACCTAAGTAGTATGTCATGTTATATATCAGGCACTGAGTAGTGTGTCATGTGACATTTACCACATAGTGTGTCAAGTGACAGTTACTATGTATCAGGCATTAAGTAGTGTGTCATGTGACAGTTACTGTGTATCAGGCACTGGCTTGTGTGTCAAGTGACCATCACCATGTATCAGGCAACTGGTAGTGTGTCAAGTGAAAATTACCATGTATCAGGCACCAGGTAGTGTGTCAAGTGACAGTTAGCATATATCAGGCACTCACTGGGTATTATGACATGTGACATTTAACATGTATCAAGCACCAGGTAGCTTGTCAAGTGACAGTTACCATGTATCAGGCACCAGGTATTATGTCAAGTGACAGTTGCCAGCATCTGTGTCACTGGTCACAATTTAGTGCTTAGGCAATTGGAGCAAAGTGCTCAAGGACACAACACATTAACTGACCAAAGATGATAATAATGATAAGCATGAACTCGTACACTCTGGGTTATGAGTCCAGCATCTAATGACTGAGCTACCATAGCTTACACATTCCATTAATTGACTTGCATCACGTAAGAGAGTGCAACAGGCCTATTCTATATCCCCAAGTCCACAATGGTTGATATTATGGTTTAATATATTGTTTAGTAAAATAATATACAGGTTCATTAATAATAATAAATTTATTTATTAATAATAATTAATAGTTATTGATAATATGAGATGTAGCATCAGTAGATAACAAGTCATTTTTTTGTAATATTGAAATGGGGTATAGCAACAGTAAATAACGAGTCCTTTTTATATTGATGAAATGGGATATAGCAGCAAGTCCTTTTGTGTAATAATGAAATGGGGTATAGCAGGAAGTCCTTTTGTGTAATAATGAAATGGGGTGTTACAAAGCAGCAGTAGATAACAAATGATTTTGTATAATAATAAAATGGCGTGTAGTAGCAGTAGATAGCAATTAATTTTGTGTGATAATAAAATGGGGTGTAGTAGCAGTAGATAACAAGTGATTTTGTGTAACAAAAAATGGGTGTATCAGCAGTAGATAACAAGGCCTTTTGTGCAATAATAAAAGGGGGGTGTAGTAGCAGTAGATAACAAATAATTTTGTGTGATAATAAAATCGGGTGTAGTAGCAGTAGATAACAAATAATTTTGTGTGATAATAAAATCGGGTGTAGTAGCAGTAGATAACAAATAATTTTGTGTGATAATAAAATCGGGTGTAGTAGCAGTAGATAACAAATAATTTTGTATAATAATAAAATGGGGTGTAGTAGGAGTAGATAACAATTAATTTTCTGTGATAATAAAATGGGGTGTAGTAGGAGTAGATAACAATTTTCTGTGATAATAAAATGGGGTGTAGTAGCAGTAGATAAGAAGTGATTTTTTATAATTATAAAATGGGGCATATCAACAGTTGGTAACAAGTCATTTGGTGTAATGATAAAATGAGGTGTTGTAGCAAGTCCTTTTGTGTAATGATTTTTTTGTATTGATGAAGTGATTTCGTGTAGTAATGAAGTGATTTTGTGTAGTAATAAAAGTGATTTTATGTAGTAATGAAGTAATTTTGTGTAGTAATGAAACTGATTTTGTGTAGTGATGAAGTTTCTGTAGTATTGAAGTGAGTTTCTGTAGTATTGAAGTGAGTTTCTGTAGTAATGAAGTGATTTTTTGTAGTAATGAAGTGAGTTTCTGTAGTAATGAAAGTGATTTTATGTAGTAATGAAGTGATTTTGTGTATTGTGTGTGTGTGTGACTTAGATTTTTAATGTAGCTTTAACAATTTTTCAGTTGTATCACTACGATGTCTGCAGTGTGGCAGCTTATAGTGTTGTCTAGGACTGGGACATCATGCCACAGACATGTAGCATAATGTTCCACCCAGTCACATTATCCTGACACCAGGCCGACCAGTCCTAACACTAACCTCTTAATGCTGAGTGCCAAGCGAGACATCTGTTAGTACTATTTTTGTAAGTCTTTGGTATGACTTGTCCAGGGATCGAACTCATGACCTCCCGCATCCAAGGCGGACTCTTTAACCACTAGGCTACCGGAGTGGTTGATTTTGTGTAGTAATGAAGTGATTTTGTGTAGTTATAAAGTGATTTTGTGTAGTAATGAATGTGATTTTGTGTAGTAATAAAGTGATTTTGTGTAGTAATGAAAGTGATTTTGTGTAATAATAAAAATGGGGTGTAGCAGCAGTAGATAACAAATCTTTTTGTGTAATAATGAAATGAGGTATAGTGGCAGTTAATACACAAGTCATTTCATGTAATAATGAAGTAGAGCTTAGTGACAATAGATAACAATCCATTTTGTATGGTACTGTCATGGAGTAGAGCAGGAAAACAATGGAACAGCAAGGACCAAGCCATAAAGAGGTGTGACATCAAACTGTGGAATATATAAAAATTGTAGTATCAGTTAATGAGTTCATTTTAGATGCTAAGAAAATATGTCAGAAAAGGGAATCTTTCTCCTGGAAATGAGCATGGATAGTGATGACTTTAACTGTCCCTTTCTGATTACTTTGTCCCATTTCGATGACTGAGTGTCCTTTTTTGATTAATTGGTCACATTTTGATGACTTGGAGTGTCTCTCTTGGATATCAATTCATTCATGTTATATATTGTCAAATTATCAATAGATTTCTTTCCTGTTACATTAGACAAAATTGATGTATTGATTTATCCATCACAATCTCATATTCAGTAATTATTTGGTTGAATGAAAGAGAATCATTTCATTGACATATGATAGACTCTCCTGTGAATTGGTTTGATTGAAATCCTGATAATTGATAAGGAAACCCATCTCATCTGTACACAAACTTCTATACACAATAGTGGCAAGAGACAGCTGAATTTAGAATGCTGATAGATCCTTACGTGGAATGAGAATCTCTTTGTTGTAGGACTACATCAGGCCACGGTGTCAGATTTCATTAATATAACAGAAACAGATCATTTAGAGTAAATTATTGATAAATGTATTATACAGTAAGCCTGAGGGTCCACCTGTATAAGAATGTTTGGTGGTGGGGATGGTAAGATGTGGAGTGGACTGTCTGCAGAACCTGCAGAATGAAAGGCTTTCTTAATAAAAACTTGGCAAGAGTGTTGTATAGGTGTTAGCTATTTTATTAATCTAGGGCATAAAGTAAGAAATTTTCATGTATGCTAAGTACATAATTGGTTTTCATTAAGTCAGGGCATAATGTAAGAAATTTTCATGTATGCTAAGTACATAATTGGTTTTCATTAAGCAGGGCATAAAGTAAGAAATTTTCATGTATGCTAAGTACATAATTGGTTTTCATTAAGCAGGGCATAAAGTAAGAAATTTTCATGTATGCTAAGTACATAATTGGTTTTCATTAAGCAGGGGCATAAAGTAAGAAATTTTCATGTATGCTAAGTACATAATTGGTTTTCATTAAGCAGGGCATAATGTAAGAATATTTTCATGTATGCTAAGTACATAATTGGTTTTCATTAAGCAGGGGCATAATTTAAGAAATTTTCATGTATGCTAAGTACATCAATGGTTTTCATTAAGCAGGGGCATAATGTAAGAAATTTTCATGTATGCTAAGTACATAATTGGTTTTCATTAAGCAGGGCTTAATGTAAGAAAAGTTTCATGTATGCTAAGTACATAACTGGTTTTCATTAAGCAGGGGCATAATGTAAGAAATTTTCATGTATGCTAAGTACATCATTTTTCATTAAGCAGGGGCATAATGTAAGAAATTTTCCTGTATGCTAAGTACATCATTGGTTTTCATTAAGCAGGGGCATATTGTAAGAAATTTTCATGTATGCTAAGTACATCATTAGTTTTCATTAAGCAGCTAGGGCATAATGTAAGAATATTTTCATGTATGCTAAGTACATTAATGGTTTTCATTAAGCAGGGACATAATGTAAGAAAATTTTCATGTATGCTAAGTACATCATTGGTTTTCATTAAGCAGGGGCATATTGTAAGAAATTTTCATGTATGCTAAGTACATCATTGGTTTTCATTAGGCAGCTAGGGCATAATGTAAGAATATTTTCATGTATGCTAAGTACATTAATGGTTTTCATTAAGCAGGGACATAATGTAAGAAAATTTTCATGTATGCTAAGTACATCATTGGTTTTCATTAAGTACTTCATTGGTTTTCATTAATCTGGGGCATATTGTAAGAAATTTTTATGTATGCAAAGTACATCATTGGTTTTCTATCTTACAGACTTGACTTCGGTTTGCCAGCAGGACCTAACAAAGTGTTCCACCCATGCCCTGTGTGATTGGCACAGTTTGGTCAATGTTATATGCAGATGTCAAAGAGGTTACTTCCTCCAGAATAGGATATGTGTGGGTGAGATATGGCTCCATATCGTAAAACTTAATAAATTCAAAATATTGATCCACAATGAAAGTTTTACAAAGTCAAATTTACGGTCACTATTTGAATGTTAAATGTGTGAAAATCATCTTGTTTGAAAATGTAAGTAGTTTATACATAATTATTAGAAAGGATCTGAATCAAGTTTGTATTAAAGCTGCGGACTGGCAAGATCAACCAGGCATCAGGCATCAAATTAAGTTATAGCAGTCACATAGTAAAACACATATAACATTCTTCAAGTTGGTGACTCATAATATAGAGGGATACCATATCTAAGGTTATTTTCTATTGTGGCTGTATTTATTAAATCAGTGAATGATTTAATTAGGATTCTGCTTGGTCAAGTCAGCAGACCCATATAGTAAACATGTCTGTCAACCATCAACACTTTGGTTTCAGCCAGCGGATAACTTTACTGTTGGATTTTGACCTTACTTTGTAACCAGGTTTAATATTTCATAAGGCCAGAGGAGCTTATGGTAAGGTCCTTCATTGTACGGCATCCATTCACAAATGCTATGGACTATTTCTTCTCAAAAGCCACTAAACAGAATTTTTTAAAAATTTGACAGAAAGTATCCTGGCATGAAGGCATGAAGGTGTTCAAATAATTCTAATCCACCATTAGATATAGCCACTACTGCTGAAATCAGAAAACCTTTTAAAGACTTCTTCACCAAAAGCAATGAACAAAATTGGACCAAAACTGAGGAAAAAGTATTTTGGCTTGAAGGTCTTTAATATTTATTGAACTATCAAATATGGTCACCATTACTAATAGATAGATTTTTAAATTACTTCTTCTCACAATACACGCCACCAAATTTGACCAAATTTTGATAGAAAGCATCCTGGCAGAGATGGCTTCTTAATTTTGTCCAACAATTTTGCACAGCTTCAGATATTGCTTAAATTACATAAAATAGAAAAACCTAAAAGCAACCTCTTCTCCAAATCCACTCAACAGAATCTGACCTGATCGAAAAATGGCATCATGGCATGAAGGTCTTGCCAATTTGTTCCAGTGATGCCAATCTGCCTTTAGATATGGCTGCTGTTATTAAAAGCAGAAAAACCTTTAAACGTCTCAAAAACATTCAACCAAATTTGAAGGAGGCATCCTATTGTGAAGGTCTTTCAGATTTGTTTCAAAAATTATGCCATTCCTTCTTCAAATATGGCTTCCATTACATAAAACTTAAAAGCTTTAAATGACTTCACAAAATCCACTGAACAGAATTTGATGAAATTTGAAAGAAAACATACTGGCTTAGGTGACTCTGAAGTCTGTACAAATTTTGATGATCCATCATTAAATAGAGCCTCCATTATGAAACATAGATAAACATAAAAATAACTACAAAAAAAACCACAGTAAATGAAACTATTTTACAGAAAGCATCCTGGCATGAAAACCTTTAAATTTATAGAAACAATACCAGTCTGCCATCAAATATGGTCACAATTACTAAACATAGAAAAACATTTACATGACTTCTCCAAAACCGTTGAATGGAATTTGAGCTGAATTGATAGCAAGCTCCCTGTACATGCCAGTTTGTGTATTAATGTATTGTAAGTAGCCTAATATGAGGACTATTGAGAATCACAGGCTTGGAGTTACTAAGAGTTCTTCCCCATGCAGAGCAAAAGTTAAAACAAAAAATTATTTTAAACTCCATGATGCATAAATTTCAATAAATCAAGCTTTACATATTTGGAACTTAACCTTTTACCTTACAGAGCAAAGTTACCAAGTGCGGTGCGCTATAAATAGAACACCTGTTACTTATTCAACTCTATACACATAGGCCTGCCTGTTAACTGTTAAACAATGTAGTGTATGTTACATTTAACAGCAATTTTAACCATTTTACATTTTGGTACACATCTATTCTGTATGGAAAAATTTAAGAGTAAAGTCCAATCATTATAGCAATGTAATTATTGTTCACAGAAGAATTTTTTTAAAATCTTGAGAGAACTCGTTCACCGTCAAGTCAGTGAAGCCATGTGACCAACCATAGCTGCCATTTCTCATACTCGAAATTTTACAAGTTTTTGTCCATGTCTACATCACTAAGTCATCTGAATTTGATAATTTATAAAAACTAATTGCTGCCTACATCAATATCAGAGTCTTTACCTAAGTTATTGAAGCTTTCACAGTTGTGATTCTAATCGTGAAAACTTCATAAGTACTGAATGAAATCCGCGACCTCCATTTTAGACAGTGGAGAATATGACCTAGTTACTTTAAATAGCGGATTTCGACCAGAGCATAAAGAGTGACCACGTGATCTGATGTAATGGTCATTCACAGAAATGAATGTAGTATCTAATAGGAGGTTTTCCCTGAAGGTGACGCTATGAAAACCCGCTTAAAATGGCTGATGTTTACAGCAGGCGTCAAAAGGCGCTTCCATGCGAATGGAGTAGAGGCATCAAAAGGCACTTCCATGTGAATGGAGTAGATGTGTCCAAAGGCACTTGCATGAGGTAAAGGGTTAAATGGAATAATATGTCATTCAAGCTGAAGAAAAATATAAAATTGAAATATAACCAGTAACATGCTAAATAGATAATATAAATTTTAAGATTAATTTGGAAATGAATAGGGTATGTGCAATGTTATGAGGCCTTCCCACTGCACTGGTTTTACGTTTAATAGCATCAATAGCTCACCCATAGCTATTGTTTAGCATTCTTTTTCATGCTCAAAAACTGCACCATCCATTTGATGTGCATCCATCCTTCCTTAGAGTGAAGAATTGTCAGTATTATGCAATTCCTTGTGCAACTTGCCTTGTCCTTGGTATATTATGTGCAACACATTAGCACAGATAGTGTTTTTCAAGGACACTGATGTGGTCAGACATGTGCCAAATTTGCCAGAGAAAATTTGCTTGTAGCAGTGTTTTTTAACCACCATTGAGGCCTGGCCTCTACAATGACTTACCTCTAAATGGTGTTACATTATCTGTTCGTTTTTCAAAATACGTTGCATGGTAACCTTTTCCATCCAGTTTTCAGTTCCTTCAGGGACATAGGATTTCTTCATGTAAATCTACAGGGATTAAATACACTTCCTATCTAAATAATTTTATATCTTGGTACTGGTAAATCATGGTGTGCAAGAAATAATGACAGCTTGCTAACTAGATTGTACATGTTCTTAACTCATTCAGCCCCAGCACTATTATCAGTATCTCTGTGATATGCCCCAGAAGCACTAAGCTGTGTTTAGCTGCTTGTGCCCCAGAGGTTTTGCCTGTTTAAAATTTTTTGTAAACATCGTGCACATGCATTCACTCTTACCTTATTTTCTCTTCTTATATCTAATAAAAATTGACAAAATTTTCACCAATTATTCCAAATGAATTTGTCTACACAGTGATTTATTTTTTTCCTATTTGTCCAAGTCTTTCACAACTTATTTGTACACTATTTACTAAATTATGTGCAATGTTTATGCGTAAGATCTCTATCATCATCGCTCTCAGCATCCTCATCTTCTGACAATTCAATCTCAGAAACTTCTATGTCCGAATCTAAATCTCACAAACTTTCCAACTGCCAAACATATCTTTCCTCCGCTTGCTCAATATTTTCGAGATCAGACCCAAGAAACTCCTCATTTTCGCTCTCATCAAAAATCACTCTTACGTCCTCCATCATTTACGATTTTTCGTGAACAGAACAAATGTAGTGAAACTGCTCTCAATTAATAACTTCTGGCTTCTGAACAATTCAAATTTGCACAAATGAAAGTAAAATCATTTCTGATTGGTTTAATATTGGTCTGATTCTTGGGAAAAAAATCATTTGTAACCAATCAGAGATGTTGTATCCAACACATATCTACCATTACTAGAGACAGGATCAGCCATTATATGCAGTAAACAAACTATGACTACAGGCGGGATCAGCCATTGAATGCAGAAACTGGATCATGCATACAGATGAGATCAGGGGAGAATGAGTTAAGTCTAAATTGACACTGAAGGAACCACATCGTATACAGTATCTATACTAAAAATTTGATCCATGTTGAATTTTTTCACATTGCTATTGTATGTATATATACTTTCTTTATTCAATACAATTTCTATAAAACACTTGAGAACTTTTTATCTTACATCTGGTATGGTATTGCCAAGAATGGATAAATTTGAACCATCTGGTATGGTATTGCTGAGATGATGAAAAACACAAATTTTCAACATTCTACTATCTAATTTTTTAATGTTAATCCTCCTTGTTTTCCATACTCTGGACTTCTGATTTCTGCAGAACAACTTTTGACCAAAGATTAGAATTTCAATGAAATTGGGAAAACATGATTGTATTGCTGTAACTTTGATTTCCTATCCCAAACTTAGAGACAAAGAAAATAATTCCCAGCAAAACTGCTGTAAAACGTGTGTTTCAAGGGGGAGTGGGGAAAATAGACTATTTTATTTTCTGAATTCAGTCAGTTAATGTTCTGGTGATGGTAATAAAACAAATCAAAATCTTTGTAGTCTATATATGAAAATCATGCCACTCAGAAATCCATTACAGCCATAATGATGGGCACCTTAAAAATCACTGTTCCTCCTGGATGGACTTCATGTCAACACAAAGTTTTCACTGAGAGACTTCTCATGAAATATAGTTGGTCCTAAATGAAAATGGTGCCAATCTTACATCCAATATGGCTGTGACAGAAGCTAATTTGAAACTCTTGCTATTGCTACAAAATATCGGAGATGGTTTCAACACTCTATTGTTAAAAAACTGCAGTGGTCTTTTCTTAAAATTCCTGGAATTTATTTTTTTTTGCCACTAGAGCATCAGTTCTTGTTCTGTTCTTGTCTGATGGGATGTCTAAAAACCTTATATGTCAATTGTTATACATTTATAACTTTATGTATTTGTCTACATGATGTTTAACAGTCATGTGTCTTTGTTTACTTGATATTTAACAGCCTAATGTCTCTATTTTAATCTTACCCTAGCCTGCAGCACTTGGTGTCCAGATGGGTTCTACATGACCAGGAAGTGTTCTGCTGAGGCTGATGTCCAGTGCAAAGGTAAATCAACTTGTACTTCATCCCAGGACCTGTAAAACAGATTGTGTCCTGAGGATAAGTTTTAGTCATTGAAAGTCACTTAAAACATATTTTTCTTATTGATTTAATGATATGCGTATTCAGGAACATCGTCATGTGTCATCCAGTCACAATTGCTATTTACAACTTCTTGTCAAACCGAATGTTCAACAGAATTTCACCAAATTTGACAGAAAACATCCAAATATGCTGTTCTTTCATACTGGTTCCAGTTTTGCTGCTATGCTATCAACTATGGGACCACTCCAGTGGCCTACATCCATCTCAGATACTCAGACACGGGAGGTTGCAGATTCAATCCATCGCCAAGTCATACCAAAGACTTATAAAAATGGTACTAACAGCTGCCTCGGTTGGCGTTCAGCATCAACAGGTTAGTGTTGCAGTTCACTTAGATCAGTCAGTACACAACCATAACTAGGGCATTTTGCAGTTCACTTAGATCAGTCAGTATACATCCATAACCAGAGCATGTTGCAGTTCACTTAGATCACTCAGTACACAGCCATAACCAGAGCATGTTGCAGTTCACTTAGATCAGTCAGTACACAGCCATAACCAGGGCATGTTGCAGTTCACTTAAATCAGTCAGTATAGAACCATAACTAGGGCATGTTGCAGTTCCTTTAGATCAGTCAGTATACATCCATAACCAGGGCATGTTGCAGTTCACTTAGATCAGTCAGTATACATCCATAACCAGGGCATGTTGCAGTTCACTTAGATCAGTCAGTATACATCCATAACCAGGGCATGTTGTAGTTCACTTAAATCAGTCAGTGCACAACCATAACCAGGGCATGTTGCAGTTCACTTAAATCAGTCAGTACACATCCATAACCAGAGCATGTTGCAGTTCATTTAGATCAGTCAGTACACAACCATAACCAGGGCATGTTGCAGTTCACTTAGATCAGTCAGTACACAACCATAACTAGGGCATGTTGCAGTTCACTTAGATCAGTCGGTATACATCCACAACCAGGGCATGTTGCAGTTCACTTAGATCAGTCAGTACACAGCCATAACCAGGGCATGTTGCAGTTCACTTAGTCAGTATACATCCATAACCAGAGCATGTTGCAGTTCACTAAGATCAGTCAGTATACATCCATAACCAGGGCATGTTGCAGTTCACTTAGATCACTCAGTACACATCCATAACCAGAGCATGTTGCAGTTCACTTAGATCACTCAGTACACAGCCATAACCAGAGCATGTTGCAGTTCACTTAAATCAGTCAGTACACATCCATAACCAGGGCATGTTGCAGTTCACTTAGATCAGTCAGTATACAGCCATAACCAGAGCATGTTGCAGTTCATTTAGATCAGTCAGTACACATCCATAACCAGGGCATGTTGCAGTTCACTTAGATCACCCAGTACACAGCCATAACCAGGGCATGTTGCAGTTCACTTAGATCACTCAGTACACATCCATAACCAGAGCATGTTGCAGTTCACTTAGATCACCCAGTACACAGCCATAACCAGAGCATGTTACAGTTCACCTAAATCAGTCAGTACACATCCATAACCAGGGCATGTTGCAGTTCACTTAGATCAGTCAGTATACAGCCATAACCAGAGCATGTTGCAGTTCATTTAGATCAGTCAGTACACATCCATAACCAGGGCATGTTGCAGTTCACTTAGATCAGTCAGTATACAGCCATAACCAGAGCATGTTGCAGTTCACTTAGATCAGTCAGTACACAACCATAACTAGGGCATGTTGCAATTCACTTAGATCAGTCGGTATACATCCATAATCAGGGCATGTTGCAGTTCACTTAAATCAGTCAGTATACATCCATAACCAGGGCATGTTGCAGTTCACTTAGATCAGTCAGTACACAGCCATAACCAGGGCATGTTGCAGTTCACTTAGTCAGTATACATCCATAACCAGGGCATGTTGCAGTTCACTTAGATCACTCAGTACACATCCATAACCAGAGCATGTTGCAGTTCACTTAGATCACTCAGTACACAGCCATAACCAGAGCATGTTGCAGTTCACTTAAATCAGTCAGTACACATCCATAACCAGGGCATGTTGCAGTTCACTTAGATCAGTCAGTATACAGCCATAACCAGGGCATGTTGCAGTTCATTTAGATCAGTCAGTACACATCCATAACCAGGGCATGTTGCAGTTTACTTAGATCAGTCAGTATACAGCCATAACCAGAGCATGTTGCAGTTCACTTAGATCAGTCAGTACTCCAGATATGTACTGAGTGTGTGCTGCAGATAAGTTAGATCAGCCATTAGATCAGTCAGTGAACCAACATTATGCTATATTGCAGATACATTATTTCAGGAAGGATCTCTACTATATGATGAGTATGTTGCAGATGCATTAGATAGCCAGTACCCCAATTGTATGCTGAGTATGCTACAGATACGTTAGATTTATCAGTACCTCAACAGTGTTCTAAGTAGGCTACAGATAAGTTAGATCAGCCAGTACTTTGACAGTGTGCTGAGTATGCTACAGATAAGTTAGATCAACCTCAACAGTGTGCTAAGTATGTTGCAGATAAGTTAGATCAACCAGTATCTTGACATTGTGCTGAGTATGCTGTAGATAAGTTAGATCCACCAGAACTTTGACAGTGTGCTAAGTATGCTACATATAAGTTAGATCAACAAGTTCCTCAAAAGTATGCTGTAGATAAGTTACATCAACCAGTACCATGACAGTTTGCTAAGTATGCTACAGATAAGTTAGATCAACCAGTATCTCGACATTGTGCTGAGTATGCTGTAGATAAGTCATATCAACCAGTACCTCAACATTGTGCTGAGTATGCTACAGATAAGTTAGATCAACCAGTACCTTGACAGTGTGCTGAGTATGCTGTAGATAAGTTAGATCAACCAGTACCCTGACAGTGTGCTGAGTATGCTATAGATAAGTTAGATCAACCAGTACCCTGACAGTGTGCTGAGTATGCTATAGACATATTAGATAAACCAGTACCTTGACATTGTGCTGAGTATGCTACAGATAAGTTAGATCAACCAGTACCTTGACAGTGTACTGAGTATGCTGTAGATAAGTTAGATCAACCAGTTCCTCAACAGTTAGCTGAGTATGCTACAGATAAGTTAGATCAACCAGTACCCTGACAGTGTGCTGAGTATGCTATAGACATGTTAGATAAACCAGTACCTTGACATTGTGCTGAGTATGCTACAGATAAGTTAGATCAACCAGTACCTTGACATTGTGCTGAGTATGCTGTAGATAAGTTAGATCAACCAGTACCTCAACAGTTAGCTGAGTATACTACAGATAAGTTAGATCAACCTCAACAGTGTGCTAAGTATGTTGCAGATAAGTTAGATCAACCAGTACCTTGACATTGTGCTGAGTATGCTGTAGATAAGTTAGATGAACCAGTACCCTGACAGTGTGCTGAGTATGCTACAGATAAGTTAGATCAACCAGTACCCTGACAGTGTGCTGAGTATGCTATAGACATGTTAGATAAACCAGTACCTTGACATTGTGCTGAGTATGCTACAGATAAGTTAGATCAACCAGTACCTTGACAGTGTGCTGAGTATGCCGTAGATAAGTTAGATCAACCAGTACCCTGACAATGTGCTGAGTATGCTATAGATAAGTTAGATGAACCAGTACCCTGACAGTGTGCTGAGTATGCTATAGATAAGTTAGATCAACCAGTACCCTGACAATGTGCTGAGTATGCTATAGATAAGTTAGATCAACCAGTTCCTCAACAGTTAGCTGAGTATACTACAGATAAGTTAGATAAACCTCAACAGTGTGCTAAGTATGATACAGATAAGTTAGATCAACCAGTTTCTCGACATTGTGCTAAGTATGCTACAGATAAGTTACATCAACCAATACCTTGACAGTGTGCTAAGTATGATACAGATAAGTTAGATCAACCAGTACCTCAACATTGTGCTGAGCATGCTGTAGATAAGTTAGATCAACCAGTACCATGACAGTGTGCTGGGCATGCTGTAGATAAGTTAGATCAACCAGTACCCTGACAGTGTGCTAAGTATGCTGTAGATAAGTTAGATCAACCAGTACCTCGACATTGTGCTGAGTATGCTGTAGATAAGTTAGATCAACCAGTACCTCGACATTGTGCTGAGCATGCTGTAGATAAGTTAGATCAACCAGTACCTCGACATTGTGCTGAGTATACTGTAGATAAGTTAGATCAACCAGTACCCTGACAGTGTGCTGAGTATGCTGTAGATAAGTTAGATCAACCAGTACCCTGACAGTGTGCTGAGTATGCTATAGATAAGTTAGATCAACCAGTTCCTCAACAGTTAGCTGAGTATGCTACAGATAAGTTAGATCAACCAGTTTCTCGACATTGTGCTAAGTATGCTACAGATAAGTTACATCAACCAATACCTTGACAGTTTGCTAAGTATGCTACAGATAAGTTAGATCAACCAGTATCTCGACATTGTGCTACGCCTGCTACAGATAACTTAGATCAACCAGTTTCTCGACATTGTGCTAAGTATGCTACAGATAAGTTACAACAACCAATACCTTGACAGTTTGCTAAGTATGCTACAGATAAGTTAGATCAACCAGTATCTCGACATTGTGCTACGCCTGCTACAGATAACTTAAATCAACCAGTTTCTCGACATTGTGCTAAGTATGCTACAGATAAGTTAGATCAACCAGTACCTCGATATTGTGCTGAATATGCTGCAGATAAATTAGATCAACCAGTACCTCAACATTGTGCTAAGTATGCTGTAGATAAGTTAGATCAACCAGTACCCCAACATTGTGCTAAGTATGCTGTAGATAAGTTAGATCAACCAGTACCTCGACATTGTGCTAAGTATGCTGTAGATAAGTTAGATCAACCAGTACCTTTACATTGTGCTAAGTATGCTACAGATAAGTTAGATCAACCAGTACCTTGACATTGTGCTAAGTATGCTGCAGATAAATTAGATCAACCAGAACCTCGACATTGTGCTAAGTATGCTGTAGATAAGTTAGATCAACCAGTACCTTGACATTGTGCTAAGTATGCTGCAGATAAATTAGATCAACTAGTACCTCGACATTGTGCTAAGTATGCTGTAGATAAGTTAGATCAACCAGTACCTCAACATTGTGCTAAGTATGCTGTAGATAAGTTAGATCAACCAGTACCTCGTCATTGTGCTAAGTATGCTGTAGATAAGTTAGATCAACCAGTACCTCAACATTGTGCTAAGTATGCTGTAGATAAGTTAGATCAACCAATACCTCAACATTGTGCTGAATATGCTACAGATAAGTTAGATCAACCAATACCTCAACATTGTGCTGAATATGCTACAGATAAGTGTAGGCTCACGCTATTGAAGAAAATAATTTTCATGCTGATTGATGTCATTATTAATGCCAAAATTCACATTCTTTTATAAGTCAGAACGGTCTAACATAAATTATTTTATATTAATTCTTTTTTAGGCATAAGAGAGGACAAAATCGAAAACTAGAAAAGCCTGATTCATATTTCAACTGGTTTATTTTTATTTGTTAACTTGTTTCTTTTTATGATCTCATTAAGTGAAGCATATGTTTGGATATGCAGTTTACAGAAACTCAGACCAGTTGCTGATTTAGATGATAGTGTTATTTCATTTAGTTTATTCAGTGCATGCCCAAACTCTCATGTATGGTAAAGAAAAGGTTTGAGTGCAATACATTTTTCCTGTGCACTTTTTATAGGCCATTTTCCACAGCTACTTTGGCTTCTTTAGGGTCTTGCATTGGTCATTTTCCACAGTTTCATTTGCTTGTTTAGAATCTTGTATTGGCTGTTTTTCACAATTTCCTTTGATTTTTATGGGTCTTACTTTGGCCATTTTCCACATTTTCTTTGGCTAGTTTAGGGTTTTGTAGTCGCCATTTTCCAGAATTTCCTTGGCTTGTTTAGGGTCTTGCATCAACATTTTTAGGTTTTTGATGTGATTTGCTGCATTCAGTTGCATTCAACAGTTGAGTGCTTTGCAATGGAAGCCTGTTGTGTGTCTATAAGCTATCATTTCACAACATTTATTTACAGTTTTATGATTCAGTGAAAAATGTAATGCAGGATATCCTGACTGATTTTATTTACATGTAATATTTGTCGTTGTGGCAAAATATTGGCTGTCACTGAGAAACAGAAGACTCTCCAGAAGTGACTGTAGCTGTTCAGGTTTGTCATCAATTGTGTAACTGTATGGTTCATACGATAGGGTTGATTAAATAGCTCCAAAGGGACTCTTGACAGTTTATGTGCAAGATCAATTACAGGGTATATCCTGCTTGACATTAGGGCTGTATGCATCAGGAGTATGACATAGTGCAGATATGTATAGTGAAGCAATTCTTTCCATGCTGCTTAATTTATTAGCAGTGGGATGTGTGCACATAGGCAACAAAAGATCAATAAAGTTTAACATTAGAACAAGGCTAAGTTCATGGATGAATCATCACCTTCACTGAGTTTTAGGTCATTATAAAGGGAAAGGCCTTCTCCTGGACAAGTAGTAGTTAATTCACTAGTGTATCCCCCAGGGGTGTAAAACTGAGGGTAGAAAAAAACCTTGGTGTCAGAACTGGGGGTCAAATAAAAAATGTGGGGGTCAAAAATGTACCGACAAATTTTCATCTGACTCGTACTTTTTCAGCTTGAAATAGGATATTGCAACTTGCACAACATACTCTTGCTCTCTCTCTAAACATACAAATAAACAAACATGCACAATTAACAAACAAATGCATTGTCCATTCAAAGAATAATTGTATTAGTTCATTTTTCTTTTAAAGTCGTACTCTTAACAGTCTCCTTATAATCCTTTTGAAGCAATATTATAGACCAACACATTACATATAAGCCAATACAAAAAGCCTAATAAATCTTTTTAACCAAATGGCAGTTGATTTACTGCTTGTCATAAAGTGTGTACTATCATCGGTTTCATTGTACTTTGTCCTAGAACAAATTTATCCAAAAATCAAGGAGACTAATGATTCATCTTCTTTCTAATAAGTTACACTTGAACATTAAGATCTTTTATTGCAGCAAAGTTAAAAACCAACAAAATCTGCAATGACCCCTGACTGTGTAATCCAAATAAATGCATTTGTCTACTGATTTCTTTGTTGTGAAAGAATGTCTTGGGTTATAATGTGTTCTCCAGATATCTTGTGGCGGACGTGGGCAGATTTTTAAAAATTCTTAAACCCTGTCATGAAAGGATTATTCACTTTTGCAGTCTTCACGATTAGAAGTCACACCGGTAATCCTAATGGATGTGCCATGCTCCAGTCAAAGGAATTATTTTCTACATTGTTCATTAAGTTAGATCCACAGTTACTCTTTTGTTTTCTGCTTCTTTCACTTTCTTCACTAATGATTCTTAGTGCATGAAGTTTTAATCTGGAGATCACTTTCTAGTGCAACAGGCATTGATGTTAAACATCAAGATGACATCTTGCTGAGCTCGATGGAAATCGCGCGAGAGCTTGCAAGATTAAGGGAAGCTACTCCATCATAACATTGTGTATGCTAGTCTGGTTCCTTATTTCATATGTTCCCTGCGTTGCACTCCACTATGAGGAGCGCAACGCAGGGAGTAAACAAAGCGGGGAACCAGTCAATGTATATGCTCGAAGTACACACGATGCCACCCCTCATTCAATACATTGGATATTAAATAAATCCTGATAGCATTATGCGAATCCTTTGCATAAAAAAAATGCACGGCAACAAAATGTGTGCGTCAGTTTTCTCCAGCATGTGTCCCTGATGCACAAATGTGTGTAAAGGGAAACACTGGTTCACTTACATTTGCTTGTTCAGGTAATCTATCCACATGACCAGCAACCTTTCCATCTTTATCATCACAAAGCTGTTGTCTGGTCACATGTACAGATGACATGGATGTTTCAAGAGTGGCACACTTTTTGATATTTCATGATGACTTGAAGATTTTCTTCACCATTTTTGGAGTTAGATTCAACAGGTATGCACATATACAATTGCCCCCATATGTTTGGTCACTTTCTGCAACATGGTTAAAACGAGGCTCCTTTGATGCCAACAAAATGTGACTCCTATATCAGAAGGTGGCCTCCCTTATGGGTGACCTTTAACACTGAATAACTAGTGTATTAAATCTGTTCATCTGGTGATTTTCTTTTCAGCATTAAAACTCCTATTACAGCCATTCTAGAATACTTCCATTTCATCTAGCCATTTTACTGTCTGTTACCGTCTTGTTTTTTCAGCATGTACCCAGTGTACTGGATCTCAGTATCAAGCAGCCCCTTGTACTTCAGTACAGGACACCATCTGTATCGGTGAGTCAAAATTAAAATTTAAGTTCTTTCTTCCAGTAATTTAGCCCACTATCCCAAAATGCAATTGGGTATACTGAGGATAAGTTTCTTACTGTGGAAAACCGTATGTACAGTCTGTGATATATGTCTAGCACTGAGATGGTTTTTTTTGTCACACAAGCAAAAATGATATACTGTTCAATGACTTAACTTTAATTCAACATGCCAATCACTGAAACACTTCTTAGCATAACTCTACTCTAATGAAATACTGTACAATGATTTAACTTTAATTCAACATGCCAATCACTGAAACACTTCTTAGCATAACTGTAATGAAATACTGTACAATGATTTAACTTTAATTCAACATGCCAATCACTGAAACACTTCTTAGCATAACTGTAATGAAATACTGTACAATGATTTAGCTTTAATTCAACATGCCAATCACTGAAACACTTGTCAGCATAACTCTAATGAAATAATGTACAATGATTTAACTTTAATTCATCATGCCAATCACTCAAACACTTGTTAGCATAACTCTATTGATTCACACAGTCCTGTTGTGAAACATGATGCCTGTGTCCTTGGAAAATTGAAATTACTGAAACTTTTGTAAAAAGAATTGGACATTGATATTTGAACATTTACTGTAAAAAAAAAAAAAATGCAAAGTTTTTACTGACATCTATTTGGGATAAAATTTACATTTTTATCCCTACTGGTTATAGACCATAAGTTCTTATGGGATCGCCAAACTTGTCCACAAGTTTATTATTATTATAATCCTAAACTACTTGGAAGATTGCCATGAAAATTTGTACTGTACACATCCATCCTAATGTCTGACTGGTCCTGAATTAAAATTATGCTGCTCAACATCCAGTATGGCCACCAGGGTAGTCATCTTGAAAATATTATTATCACTACTCATTAATGTGGGATTTTCACTTGTTATCACTACTCATTATTGTAGGATTTTCACTTGTTATCACTACTCATTAATGTGGGATTTTCACTCGTTATTGCTACTCATTAATGTGTGATTTTCATTTGTTATTGCTACTCATTAATGTGGGATTTTCACTTGTTATCACTACTCATTAATGTGGGATTTTCACTTGTTATTGCTACTCATTAATGTGGGATTTTCACTTGTTATCGTTACTCATTAATGTGGGATTTTCACTTGTTATCACTACTCATTATTGTGGGATTTTCACTTGTTATCGCTACTCATTAATGTGGGATTTTCACTTGTTATCGCTACTCATTAATGTGGGATTTTCACTTGTTATTGCTACTCATTAATGTGGGATTTTCACTTGTTATTGCTACTCATTAATGTGGGATTTTCACTTGTTATTGCTACTCATTAATGTGGGATTTTCACTTGTTATCACTACTCATTATTGTGGGATTTTCACTTGTTATTGCTAGTCATTAATATGGGATTTTCACTTGTTATCGCTACTCATTAATGTGGGATTTTCACCTGTTATCACAACTCATTAATGTGGGATTTTCACTTGTTATTGTTACTCATTATTGTGGGATTTTCACTTGTTATCACTACTCATTAATGTGGGATTTTCACTTGTTATCACTACTCATTATTGTGGGATTTTCACTTGTTATCACTACTCATTAATGTGGGATTTTCACTTGTTATCACTACTCATTATTGTGGGATTTTCACTTGTTATCACTACTCATTAATGTGGAATTTTCACTTGTTATTGCTACTTATTATTGTGGGATTTTCACTTGTCATCGCTACTCATTAATGTAGGATTTTCACTTGTTATAGCTACTCATTAATGTGGGATTTTCACTTGTTATCGCTACTCATTATTGTGGGATTTTCACTTGTTATCCCTACTCATTATTGTGGGATTTTCACTTGTTATTGCTAGTCATTAATATGGGATTTTCACTTGTTATCGCTACTCATTAATGTGGGATTTTCACCTGTTATCACAACTCATTAATGTGGGATTTTCACTTGTTATTGTTACTCATTATTGTGGGATTTTCACTTGTTATCACTACTCATTAATGTGGGATTTTCACTTGTTATTGCTACTCATTAATGTAGGATTTTCACTTGTTATAGCTACTCATTAATGTGGGATTTTCACTTGTTATCGCTACTCATTAATGTGGGATTTTCACTTGTTATCGCTACTCATTAATGTGGGATTTTCACTTGTTATCGCTACTCATTATTGTGGGATTTTCACTTGTTATCCCTACTCATTATTGTGGGATTTTCACTTGTTATTGCTAGTCATTAATATGGGATTTTCACTTGTTATCGCTACTCATTAATGTGGGATTTTCACCTGTTATCACAACTCATTAATGTGGGATTTTCACTTGTTATTGTTACTCATTATTGTGGGATTTTCACTTGTTATCACTACTCATTAATGTGGGATTTTCACTTGTTATTGCTACTCATTAATGTAGGATTTTCACTTGTTATTGCTACTCATTATTGTGGGATTTTCACTTGTTATCGCTACTCATTAATGTGGCATTTTCACTTGTTATCACTAATTAATGTGGGATTTTCACTTGTTATCACTACTCATTAATGTGGGATTTTCACTTGTTATCACTACTCATTATTGTGGAATTTTCACTTGTTATCACTACTCATTAATGTGGGATTTTCACTTGTTATCACTAATTAATGTGGGATTTTCACTTGTTATCGCTACTCATTATTGTGGGATTTTCACTTGTTATCACTACTCATTAATGTGGGATTTTCACTTGTTATCGCTACTCATTAATGTGGCATTTTCACTTGTTATCACTAATTAATGTGGGATTTTCACTTGTTATCACTACTCATTAATGTGGGATTTTCACTTGTTATCACTACTCATTATTGTGGAATTTTCACTTGTTATCACTACTCATTAATATGGGATTTTCACTTGTTATCATTACTCATTATTGTGGGATTTTCACTTGTTATCACTACTCATTAATGTGTGATTTTCACTTGTTATCACTACTCATTAATGTGGGATTTTCACTTGTTATCACTACTCATTAATGTGGGATTTTCACTTGTTATCACTACTCATTATTGTGGGATTTTCACTTGTTATCACTACTCATTAATGTGGAATTTTCACTTGTTATCACTACTCGTTAATGTGGGATTTTCACTTGTTATCATTACTCATTATTGTGGAATTTTCACTTGTTATCACTATTCATTAATGTGGGATTTTCACTTGTTATCATTACTCATTAATGTGGGATTTTCACTTGTTATTGCTACTCATTAATATGGGATTTTCACTTGTTATTGCTACTCATTATTGTGGGATTTTCACTTGTTATCACTACTCATTAATGTGGGATTTTCACTTGTTATCGCTACTCATTAATGTGGCATTTTCACTTGTTATCACTAATTAATGTGGGATTTTCACTTGTTATCACTACTCATTAATGTGGGATTTTCACTTGTTATCACTACTCATTATTGTGGAATTTTCACTTGTTATCACTACTCATTATTGTGGGATTTTCACTTGTTATCATTACTCATTATTGTGGGATTTTCACTTGTTATCACTACTCATTAATGTGTGATTTTCACTTGTTATCACTACTCATTAATGTGGGATTTTCACTTGTTATCACTACTCATTAATGTGGGATTTTCACTTGTTATCACTACTCATTATTGTGGGATTTTCACTTGTTATCACTACTCATTAATGTGGAATTTTCACTTGTTATCACTACTCATTAATGTGGGATTTTCACTTGTTATCATTACTCATTATTGTGGAATTTTCACTTGTTATCACTATTCATTAATGTGGGATTTTCACTTGTTATCATTACTCATTAATGTGGGATTTTCACTTGTTATTGCTACTCATTAATGTGGGATTTTCACTTGTTATTGCTACTCATTAATGTGGCATTTTCACTTGCTATTGCTACTCATTAATGTGGCATTTTCACTTGTTATCACTAATTAATGTGGGATTTTCACTCGTTATCACTACTCATTAATGTGAGATTTTCACTTGTTATCACTACTCATTAATGTGGGATTTTCACTTGCTATCGCTACTCATTAATGTGGCATTTTCACTTGTTATCACTAATTAATGTGGGATTTTCACTTGTTATCGCTACTCATTAATGTGGGATTTTCACTTGTTATCACTACTCATTAATGTGGGATTTTCACTTGTTATTGCTACTCATTAATGTGGGATTTTCACTTGTTATCGCTACTCATTAATGTGGGATTTTCACTTGTTATCACTACTCATTAATGTGGGGTTTTCACTTGTTATTGCTATTTCTCCTAAATGGTAAGTCATAATGACATGGTGTTTTCAACAGAAAACTTATGATATCTAGATTATCCTGTATGAAAATGGGTTCAGATATGACCTTATGTATGGCTACCACAATGAATATATTCAAAATTTTGTCAATAATTTACCTGAATTAATGGTCATATCAACAAGGGGTTTTCATCTTGTATTTTTCCTTTATCAAAATGGTGCAGATCTTAAATCCAGTCTGGCTGTCACAGTTCTCTAATTTGGTAATATTATCACTTGAGAATATTATAGGTGGTTTCAACACTCAGCAGTTAATAAGAAGAAATGGTCTTATATTAAGTTCCTGGAAATTCATTTCAGTCTATAGAGAATTTGTCACTTCAAGGGACTCTATTGTTTCATACAGAAAAGGGAAGAAACAGGCTCATATCTGCTTAAGATTTAAACATCACAATCAGACTGGGTTAAATGAAAGCTTGATATATTTCCCATTTTTTAATTGAAAATGGCAGTTAGTGCCTGAAAAATGGAATTTACATCACAAAATTCACATATTTTAAATTCATTTTTTATGAATATTGAAAAATTGAAACTTTTGTGCAATAAATGTACCAAGGGACATAATTAAATATATATGGGATTTACTATTTGGATATTGGCAGACATATCTCACATGTTCTTACTTAGATTATCTATGATCTTCATCAATTTATAAAATTATAATATTTAACAAATTATACAAATTTAAAGGGAAATACAATTTTATGTGTTCTAATATCATAGTTGTCAATAAAGATACAGTATGGTTATCCTAATGATGCAGTTATATGTATCTTTTAATATGTCCTTTTAATTTGTCCTTTTCTGATGCTGTTAATGCATTTAAGACTGCCTCAGAACGATGCAAGCTATGTCACCTTGTTTATGTCATTTTTCAATGAATTTCATGACGTAAACAATAATTTATATTCAGTTTGATAAAACAATAGAGCAAAACCATGATTTTTCATGTTGGTGTTGCTTATTTTTTAAATAATTATCATATTTTAATAGGAAATACTATTTTTTTTAAGATTGTCTTTAACAAAAAAAATTATCAGTAAATAAAACAACATACAGGTAAAACCCATTATAACACAATGCTCAGGTCCAGAGATTATCATCATGATTTAGGCGGGATTGTATTAAAAATTTTTTGGAACAAATGCACCATAGAAATTGTACATTGAAATTCCAATGTCATCAGTTTTAACTAACCTCTTGATCATATATCGTTTGTTTTGTTCACCAGGTTTCATCAGACATCAAGTATACCTCAGACAATAAACATATTATCAGTTGACAAATATACAATGTAATTTGTGATAGACTGGAAACATTTGTTTGTCTCCATTAAGTTTGTTTGACCTTACTAAGGAGTTTACAATCTTTGGTATCAATGACATTCATTTGACGCAGGCAGTGCATCAGACAAAATTTGGCTCATTGTTGGATCTAAAAAACCTCTCCGTCAGCCAACAAAGAGATCAAATTCACATGTTTGAAAAGGTTGATAGTTCTTGGAGAATGTTGTACTAGCTACATGTTACTTCCTCCAAACATTAAACAGTGCTGACTGTATTCAAAATTCTTTTAACTTGTCTGAACTTGATAGCTTTTCTTTATTTTTGTTAACAAATATAACACTGCAATATGTTTTAGAAAATTTCGGAAGTTAGGACAACATTAAACGCAGTGCTGGGATTAAAAATATTCTGCTAGAGATACAAATAATTAGCTTTTCTGAGAGCATGTATTTAGGATGTTAAAAAGAGAGGTTACCTTATATTAAAAAATGGGAGCCATGCTGCCATCACACTATAACAGGGCTCAAAATTAGCGGTAGTCCGCTATCCTTAGGCTAGCAGTTTTCCTGTCGGACTAGTAACTTTCATAATGCTAATAGTCCGATGGGCCAGTAAGTTTCGGTTATCAATAGCCAGCGTTTGTTTACACCATTCCCTAATAAAGACTTGACTTAGCAGATGTTCTTAGAATCAAAGCAGTGGCCATTGTAAACAGAGTCATAAAATATTAGCATGAGAAGATGAAGTCAATTTCTGCCTCGGAAAGGTGCATTTCTATAACAAGAATCTATCTGATTTTGTGCATTTCACTTAACAATGCAAATTATGGTCCCGTCATTAACAGTGGAAGTTTGGTAATTGATCCTAATTAATCTGATAATGAATTAAATGAAAAAATTATGTGGGATCAAACTTTATTCACTCGACCACAGTAACAAACTACAAAGCGGTATACCACACAAAAGAACATGGCAAAAACTATTCAAAGAAATTAGTTCGCACGTTTTTTTTATTTAACGTTGGGTGTTTTTGCTCGCTACCCAAACACTCCAACAGTCACAAACAGGAAACTTTAAAATTGAATCGGTAAACATACATGAAAGCTGTGTGACATTGTTTTGTGAACAGGACTAGTAAAGATTGGCAGGACCAGTAAATTTCTCAGTATACTAGTCCTTCTGGCTACAAAGAAATTTGTGTTAAATTCGAGCCCTGTATAAGTGGAATTGCATTATAATGAATCATGTTATAACAGGTTTTACCTGTACAACAAAATTTCATTTAATAAAAATATTGGTAATTGTGTACTGGTGGCAACACTGAGAAAAGAATACAAATTAAAGAAATCTTGTCAAATGAAATGTATCTTTTTCGTTTTATTTTAATATTAGGTTTTATTGTAATGCTTATAACTGTGGCATGCCCTCTTCTATTAGGATCTAAAAAGAGTCTGTTCACTTTTATGTGATGCCCTGCAAGCATTTCTCTGTAATTAAGTGTTTAGTCAGTGGCTGAGGCTGGATTTATTGTGACAGCTTTTGAAAAGATGAATGTTTCCTTGGCATGATAACACAGGCTGAGTAACAGATTAATTGTCTCAGCCAATTACAGCAAATAAACAGTACCAATATCACAGTAACATCTGTGTGGGTGTCAATCTAATTTCTTGTTAAAATCCCATTTCATAGACAACTCCTAAGTTGTTTCTTTTGCCTAATATCTGTGGATTGTTCCTCAAAATTTGCAGTCATACATTCAAAAATAAACTTGCAAGTTGTAATAAAATGCACTAAATTGTCCTCTTCTCTTTTCTCAGTCAATCTTTTTTCTTTATATAGGCATAGTGTTCCATGATCAGGCAACTGCCACATGTAGACCATATTTATTAGTACAAACAATATACTATAGGGTTGTACACTGTCATTACATGTACCATGTGTTATCGATGAAGTGACATTCAGAGTTGCTATCATAAGGACCTGTACAAACATATTGTTGGTTTTGATTCCGGTGGTTTATGAGTGTAATTCTAGCTACAACGCTTTAGTTTATTGGTGTTGGCATGCAATGGATGCTTGTGTTCTAACCTTAAAAAAGGTTGATGTGTATGGACAACTATGCCAAGGTTGATGTGTATGGACAACTATGCCAAGGTTGATGTGTATGGACAACTATGCCAAGGTTGATGTTTATGGACAACTATGCCAAGGTTGATGTGTATGGACAACTATGCCAAGGTTGATGTTTATGGACAACTATGCCAAGGTTGATGTGTATGGATAACTATGCCAAGGTTGATGTTTATGGACAACTATGCCAAGGTTGATGTTTATGGGCAACTATGCCAAGGTTGATGTTTATGGACAACTATGCCAAGGTTGATGCTTATGGACAACTATGCCAAGGTTGATGTTTATGGACAACTATGCCAAGGTTGATGCTTATGGACAACTATGCCAAGGTTGATGTTTATTGACTCAGTAAGTCATGAGTTATCAAAGTAGGGGTACTGTTGGAAAAATAGGTGGAATGAAGATACTACAAACAAGCTTCCAAATATCAGACCCATCATTTTGAAGTTGTCATCCCTGATATCGAACAAGTCACTGTGATGATGAGTTATTATGCCAGTCTAGTTGTTGTTGTTGTTGTAGGGTTTAACGCCATTTTTCAGCACACGATAGGCTATACATGGTGGCCAGTATTAACGGTAAAGGAAGAACCCGGGAAATCCCCGGAAAGAACCACCAACCCTCGAGAAGCTACTGGCAAGCTTTCTCACATATCCACATTGGCCGAATCCGAGACTCGAACCCATGCAGACAGAGGTGAGATGGCAGTGATCCGTAACAGAGAGCGCTTTAGACCACTCGGCCACTCGGGGCCCCATGCCAGTCTAGTATAGGACACTAAGCCAGACTCTTGTATAGGACTTGCATACCAGACTCATGTATATGCCAGTCTTGTATAGGACACTAAGCCAGACTCATGCATAGGCCAGTCTTGTATAGGACACTAAGCCAGACTCATGCATAGGCCAGTCTTGTACAGGACATTAAGCCAGACTCATGCATAGGCCAGTCTTGTATAGAACACTAAGCCAGACTCATGCATAGGCCAGTCTTGTATAGGACACTAAGCCAGACTCATGCATAGGCCAGTCTTGTATAGGACACTAAGCCAGACTCATGTATATGCCAGTCTTGTATAGGACTTGCATACCAAACTCATGTATATGCCAGTCTTGTATAGGACTTGCATACCAAACTCATGTATATGCAAGTCTTGTATAGGACCAACATACCAGATTCATATATATGCCAGTCTTGTATAGTATTCACATACCAGACTCGTGTATATGCAAATCTTGTATAGGATTTGCATACCAAACTGGAGCATATGGTAGTCTTGTATAGGACTCGCATACCAGACTCATATGACCTGCCATACTTTTATAGAAAGCACATAACAGACTTATACATAACAGTCTTTTATAAAACAGACATAACAGACTCATACTTGCCAGTCTATACACTTGTACAGTCCTGGTCAAGGTGTTATATAGACATGTACTGTCCTGGTCCAGATGTTATATACACATGTACAGTCCTGGTCCAAATGTTATATACACATGTACAGTCCTGGTCCAAATGTTATATACACGTGTACAATCCTGGTCCAGATGTTATATACATATGAACAGTCCTGGTCCAGATGTTATATACACTTGTACAGTCCTGGTCAAGATGTTATATAGACATGTACTTTCCTGGTCCAGATGTTATATACACATGGACAGTTCCAGTCTAGATGTTATATATACAGTCCTGGTCCAGATATTATATACACATGAACAGTCCTGGTCCAGATGTTATATACTCGTGAACGGTCCTGGTCCAGATGTTATATACTCGTGAACAGTCCTGGTCCAGATGTTATACACACATGAACAGTCCTGGTCCAGATGTTATATAGACATGTACAGTCCTGGTCCAGATGTTAGATACACATGTACAGTCCTGGTCCAGATGTTATATACACATGAACAGTCCCAGTCTAGATGTTATATACACTTGTACAGTCCTGGTCCAGATGTTATATCACATGAACAGTCCTGGTCCAGATGTTATATAGACATGTACTGTCCTGGTCCAGATGTTATATAAACATGTTCAGTCCTGGTCCAAATGTTATATACACATGTACAGTCTTGGTCCAGATGTTATATACACATGAACAGTCCTGTTCCAGATGTTATACACATGTACAATCCCAGTCTAGATGTTATATACACTTGTACAGTCCTGGTCGAGATGTTATATAGACATGTACTTTCCTGGTCCAGATGTTATACAGACATGTACAGTCCTGGTCCAAATGTTAGACACACATGTACAGTCTTGGTCCAGATGTTATATACACATAAACAGTCTTGGTCCAGATGTTATACACATGTACAATCCCAGTCTAGATGTTATATACACATGTACAGTCTTGATCCAGGATGTTATATACACATGTACAGTCCTGATCCAGGATGTTATATACACATGTACAGTCCTGATCCAGGATGTTATATACACATGTACAGTCCTGATCCAGGATGTTATATACACATGTACAGTCTTAGTCCAGGTGTTAATTACAAGAAATAAATCATTTTAGCAACTGTGACCTTGAACTTGCAGCTGCTGGGTACTATATATAGACAACTAGATATGAAAGGTTCATTGCTTTAGTTTCTTGTGCCAAGTCTGTCCTCAACAGCAGACCAATAAATTAGGTTTTGTACTTGTGCCAAGTCTGTCATCATCAACAGCCTGCAGACCGATAAATTAGGTTTTGTACTTGTGCCAAGTTTGTCATCATCAACAGCCTGCAGACCCATATATTGGGTCTTGTACTTGTGCCAAGTCTGTCATCACCAGCAGCCTGCAGATTGATAAATTGGGTTTTGTACTTGTGCCAAGTCTGTCATCATCAACAGCCTGCAGACCAATAAATTGGGTTTTGTACTTGTGCCAAGTCTGTCATCATCAACAGCCTGCAGACCGATAAATTGGGTTTCGTACTTGTGCCAAGTCTGTCATCATCAACAGCCTGCAGATTGATAAATTGGGTTTTGTACTTGTGCCAAGTTTGTCATCATCAGTAGCCTGCAGACTGATAAATTGGGTTTTGTAATACTATAGGCTACTTTTACATAAAGGCTTGCTAATTAAAATGATTATTATGGGCTACTCTTACACAAAAGTTTTGTAATTAAAATGGTTTCT
This sequence comes from Sinohyriopsis cumingii, assembly GCA_028554795.2. Lineage (NCBI taxonomy): Eukaryota > Metazoa > Mollusca > Bivalvia > Unionida > Unionidae > Sinohyriopsis > Sinohyriopsis cumingii. The sequence goes on from CM068828.1 coordinate 29,435,315, forward strand.
ATGGGCTACTCTTACACAAAGGTTTGGTAATTAAAATGGTTACTGTGGGCTACTCTTACAAAATTAGAACTGGATCTCTTTTCTTACTTAGTGTACTGTTACCATTATTTAGTTTTTCAATCCAAGAACCCACTATATAAGGAACTGTAGTTGACTGTATTAATTGTCTCACATGAATGCTAGTTTAGAATACCATAAACTTCTAACAAACATTTTAAATTCATATCTTTTTTGCATTTGTGGTGGTGAATATTCTTTAAAAATTTGGGTGCCCAAAACATGATCTATAGTGAATGTCTGTATCCAAGTATTTGAAAACACTGCATGGTCCAAGGATTACTAAAATCTCAGATGTTGGTGATTGATAAGCCTGGCTCTCACCAGTAAAATTCCAACAACAAAATGCACAACTTGATTGTTCACGCACTGATGGGATGCTATTCTAATGCTGCATATTGTAATGGAAATACTTGTAAAAGTTAAAATCATCCCCATAGTAAACATTTTGCAGACAGTACAGGCAGTATTTGATATTGCCAAGTAATTATTAGTATTTAAGTTAGAATTTCTACATTTATGACAAAACCTGTCTCAGTAGAGAAAGGGCAATAACTCTAATTGTCCAGTGGTATGTTCTGTTTTGCAGATGTGTCATTCCCCCTGGACCAGCTGGACTCGGACTCTATGATGTCACTCCCTTGGAGAGGTATTATACAGTAAAGCAATTCATGTATTTATGATTTCTTTGTACATGACTATTACTGTCTTTAGCCACAAGTAAAGGAACCCATGAGCATTTTAGAAACTTGTCTGCTACATTGAGATTGATGCATCCTTACTGACAACTTGCAGTGTGTTCATCATGTAGACATATTTTTGAGTTATTTTATACAACTATCAAACTACTTTCAACATATTTGATTTGTATCAAAATCATTGCATCCATGCTTTTGTATATATTGAAAATTGTTTGGTCTTGTTTTTGAATGACGTACATCCTAATTTGTTTGGTCTTCTTTTTGAATGACCTAGATCCAAATTTGTTTAGTCTTGCTCTTAAATGACTTAGATTTTAATTAGAAGGTCTGTTTTTTAAATGACCTTATCCAGTGTTGTTTGGTCATGTATATTAAATGACCTAGGTCCTAATTTCAAAAATATGCTTTATACTAAACTTTAAACTGATTCATTATCACCACTCATTTCAACGAAATTTAGTGTAAACTACAAGACAGAGACAAAGTAAACTTTCTGGTATGGAATTTAATTTAATTAAATGAGTGATTGCTCTGAAGGCATAACAAAAGCAGAAAGTAGGCAAGATTATCACAGTCTTGAGAGACTAATCGCTGATTTACATATGGTGTTTTGTGGTGTACAAAGTTAAAGTTGGATGAGATTGCATGTGTGCATCAGTGTATTTCCAATGCTAATTATAATCAGTTATTTCACTAAAATGAAATGCACATATTATCTTTAAAGTCAAACCTTTGCAATTAAAAAAGTGATAGAGAGTAATGTTTATATGCCCTATAAGGCAGAGCATGTTATGTTTCAGTATGGATCCTTACATCTGTCAATACCTGTTTCACCTCTGCACATTATAACTAGAGCTCTCTACCATCTGCTGTTTCCAAAAAATGTGCTTGGCTAATTGCATTGGGAAAAAACTGTTGATTCTGGAGTGAAAGGTCAAGGTCAGTGTGACCAAAAGCTGAAATGTGGTTTCTACGTCAGAGAGCTGGATTAAATTTTGTGAATGACTTGTACTTACGTAAGGAAAAAGACTATTGTTTCTGGAGTCACAGTGTTAAAGGTCAATGCCACTGACTGAAAAAAATAAAAATGGTTTCTGTACAGTAACTTTACTGAACTGAAATTTCTGGATAGCTTTCACTTGGAGTAAACTAGTAGTCTATTGATTTTGGACTTGTAGTCTATTGATTTTGGACTAGTAGTCTATTGATTTTGGACTAGTATTCTATTGATTTTGGACTAGTAGTCTATTGATTTTGGATTCTAAAGCTCAAAGATCACTGTCACGGTAAGTCTGATAGGAAGGTAACAGTTTTTGCACAGTAACTTTAGTCCAGGTCATTTGGACTTGGATTAAACAAGGGATGTGTTTCCAATGTGTCCTTGTTACTCTAGTTTTAATTTGATAGGGAATAGTTTCCAAAAACGGGAGTAAAATTGTGGAAGTATTTTACACATGAAAACTACATTTCAGGTGTCCATTGAATCGGATTGCCTTGGAATAAGACATGCTTAACACTACACATATTTACAAAATAATTCTTGCAAGGCAGGCTTAAAATTGGTTAGCAGTTCACTGGAATTTGATTCAAGAACAATTGTTGACAACAGGTGGTAGATATTAAGGTGACGGTTATTTGTTAAACCCCATCATTGATTCCATGTCTCAATTACTAGGTGGTGTGGCTAATCTAAGTGGATCAGAAAATGTTTTTGTGGAGAGGATCGACAAGATTAGGAGGCTGGATACTGCCCTTTATCTGTCCAACAACCAGCAGTCTATGAACTTTCTCTTCCAACGAGAGTCGGGCATTGAGGTCAAGGTCAAGGTGTCAGATGTCTACCTGGTGCCAGAGTATGTGGACCTGGACCACATCGATGACAGTTCCTACTACCTGCATTCCGCAAGCATTCCAGAGGAGAAAAAAAAAGAGTTTCGCCACACAACACAGCATTACTGCCGGTATTTCTATATTATTTCTATCTTATTTATATATGATTTATATATGTACAGGGCCTGAAAATTCAGCTTATTTGTCACTGATCCAGGACCAGTAGGATCAACACTGCCCAGGTCCATATAAGCCAAGGACCTGTCCAACAGCTATGTTTGAAAAGCAAATATTTCTGAAAGAAAAAAAAAACTTAATGCACACTGAAATTTCAGACAATTACTTTGCATTGGTGCCTTCAGGGAACAAAATATAGAATTGAGGAAACATGTACAGCCATGATTGTTGATGTAATTTGTCCCATATCTAAATCATTCTTTTGCTAAATGTTACAAGCTAACTCAAATCAGAGAAAGGTTTTCCAGCTTTAATCACTCCATAATAATGTGTTGAAAAGACATTAAAGCCTTCTCTTCTGATCAGCATTTGGCTGTGTAAAGGCTTGATCAATTGGGACAATGATGATGGAGGTGGTTATGTCTGACTTACAAGCAATAACCATTCTGCTGCAAGTAATATGGATTTTGCTTGTTTTGTGTGCTATCATTGGGTCAGTCTTAAAATTGGACATGCCTTTGAATATGGCACTTGAAAGATTTGCTGACTCAGCATATGCTGTACATGATGAACAATTATTTTACTCAACCCATGGCCTTGTCTTTTTCCAGTGTTCCTGGAAAGTCGGCAAATGTTTGTTTTTATCACAGTTTGCATCTTTCTCAGACCTAGGATGTTGTTGTTGTTGTTGTAGGGTTTAATGCCATTTTTTAGCACACGATAGGTTATACATGGCGGCCAGCATTAATGGTGGAGGAAGAACCCAGGAAAGCCCCGGAAAGAACCACTGACCCACAAGAAGCTACTGGCAAGCTTTCTCACATACCCACATTAGCCGAATCCGAGACTCGAACTCACGCAGAGGTGAGATGGCAGTGATCCGTAACGGAGAGTGCTTTAGACCACTTGGCCACTTGGGGGCCCCCAGACCTAGGATGTCTAAGGTCCTGCAGTGTAATAGCACACAGATACTCTATGGATGATGCTTGCCTCCTGCTGTTAAATCCATGCTTGAACACAGTCATCCATCTACAACATACAGTACATTGCCAGCACTGTTAAATCCATACTTGAACACATAGTCATCCATCCACAACATACAGTACATTGCCAGTACTGTTAAATCCATGCTTGAACACATAGTCATCCATCTACAACATACAGTACATTGCCAATACTGTTTATGCTTAGTTTTAGCTGTGGATGAGAACAAGCATTTGATTGATGAGGATCAAGTTTAGACTGATGATCAGTACTGCATCCAAAATTTACAGACTTCCTGTAATATTTTGCACCACTACTATTGATTGACTTGCATCATTGTTCTTTTATGACTCTTTAGGATGATTTAAGGATTAAAAGACATATTAAATTTCCAGTGCTGCTAACATATGACAGTTCCACAGCTAAACTTTGGACCACCATAATTTTCAGGCTTTGAATGAAATTCCTTAATGTAATCTCTTTGAAAAATCTTGTTTCTTCATACATAAGGAAGAAATTATTATATAATGATGCTGTCCAACCATTTGTTACCAGTTTCCTATTCTACACAGTACCTCAGCACATCCATCAGTTAAGAAACTTTTAGGACAGTAAGGAAAAACATATCAGTTGAAATAGAAGCTTGTTGGTTTGTGGTGAAGGGTTAAAAGGTCAGTGTCTCTATAACTAAAAGAAGAAAATTGTTTATTTCCATCATGACTTTAGTTCTAGACCATGACCAATGTTTGTAGAGATCATGTGCTTAAGGTATGGAAGAGACCTGCTGATTTGAAGGTCAGAAGGTCAATGATCAGGGTTAATTTTTGGCTCAAAGAAACACATTTTATCTGGAGTAATTTCTTTAACAAAACTTTGGATGGTTTGCAAATTGGTTAATAAAGAAATATGTATAATTTGGGGTCTAAAGGTCAAAGGTCATGGTCATGTTAAGTCTGATAATGGTTTATGTGCAGTAACTATAGTTCCAGGCCACGTAACTTTACCAAATGTCCAAGTCACTGAGTTTCCTTTATCAATAATCTCCAGAGTCAACCATGCTCAGCTTACTTTACCTCATAGAGTGTGTGGCTTTTTAGCCCTCCGATACACATGAAGCAAAGTTACCTAGTGCAGTGCACAATAAATAGAACACCTGTTACCTATTCGATTCCATACACATAGGCCTGCCTGTTAACTGTTAAGCAGTGTAGTGTATGTTACGTTTAACAGGAATTTTAACCATTTTACATTTTTGGTACACATCTATTATGTAAATTTAAGAGTAAAGTCCGATCGTTATTGCTGTGTAATTATTTTTCATGTATTAATTTTTTATGTGCTTTAAAATCTTGAGAGAACTTGTTCACCGTCAAAGTCAGTGAAGCCGTGTGACCAACCGTAGCTGCCATTTCTCATTCTCGAAATGTACAAGTTCTTCGTCTGCATCTACAGTACAAAGTCATCTGAATTTGATAATTTATAAAAACTAATTGCTGCCTACATCAATATCAGAGCCTTTACCTAAGTTATTGAAGCTTTCATAGTTGTGATTCTAATCGTGAAAAGTTCTGAATGAAATCCATGACCTCCATTTTGGAGAGTGGAGAATACGACCCAATTACTTTAAATAGCAGATTTCAAACAGAGCATAAATAGTGACCATGTGATGACATAATGGGGTCATTCACAGCAATGAATGAGGTATCTAATGGGGGTTTTCCCCAAAGGTGGTGCTACGAAAACCCGCTAAAAATGGCCAATGTTTACAGAAGGCATCAAAAGGTGCTTCCATGCAAATGGAGTAGAGGCGTCAACTTTCGTACTCTTCTTCACAATTAAATTCCAAGATCAGTCTGTATGTAGCAATAAACTGGTTACTCTGGACTTCTCAGAGGACCCAAGGAACATCTAATTAAACATAGGCTTGGATGAATAAGTTTGAGCTACACCAGTCCATTCCATTAATCCAATTTTGCTCTCTGACCAAAAGACTTTGATTCCTGTCCGATAATGGTTTGCTTTACCAGAGCCAATGCATGAGGTTAGTGGAGATAAGGAAGCAGTGTAGCATGCAGTTGCAGTTATATGGAACGACATAATGTGTTTGGGGATGTCACCATTCGTAACTATGAGGTTGAGTATGACTCATTGACAGAATAGTTGAGACAGAACTGCTGCTGTTTTAGATGGAGTCGACATAATGACTTTCTGAGAGGACATCTATAGGATAGTCAGGTCCACGTTGAATGAATTATTAGGCCAGAGTACCCAGAATGATCCTGCATGTTCTGCACAAAAAGAGTAGTTGTAGTGAAGATCCCCCAATGAACAGATTTGCATGTAATTAGGAGTACTTGCAGTTTGATAACAAGAGCACAATGGTGAAATGAAAACAATGAAAAGGTTGTGGATTATGAAGGCAGAAAAGCATGTACTGTAACGGTAGATTAGCTAGATTCAAATTAACAATATCAACATGAAAATGAAAAGGAAACTAAATTATTTCTAACTTATAATAAACAGCCATGATGAAATATCCTTTTACTGTATGAAACTAAATACCAGATTAATTGATATGCATATATATTCTTGACGGTAGACTGAAGAACTGATTATAATTCCTATATATTAAGTATATCTATTATGTAAACCCCAAAACAGCAACAACAAAGTCGGACTAATTTGATTCTATGATCATTCTAAAGCCAAATTTATACTTGTATTGGTTAAAACTTCTAAATAAAAACTAAAATTTTGGTCATGGGTGTAACTGAATAAGATTTACAGATTGTATGGGGTTGAGGGCAGCTTCACGATATTTCCTAAACAACTTAATTTGAAAAACTTGATGTAATTATTAAATGAGTATTGAACCAATTTGCCTGGACCCATATTGATATTGATCCCTTTCTTAATTTTTCCGAGGTCCCATGGTAACTCATGCACTCACTTATGATGATCTACAATATGTTTTTGGAATCCACTGTGTGTGAGTTATCAGGGGATAGGTATATCTAGGAATGTTTTAGCACAATGGCTTGCACTAATTCATTATGTAAACATATTTCATTTACATTTAAAATTGCAAATACTGAAATTATATTTTAACCAGGTAATCCCATCTTTATACAAGGTAGACCTAGATCTACACCATGTAGTACACTTCATCATCTATGCTAATTTGTTTTACCCCTAATTTTTAAGCAAACAGTATAGACCCCATGTAGTACACTTCATCATCTATGCTAATTTGTTGTACCCATCATTTTCAAGCAAACAATATAGACCCCATGTAGTACACTTCATCATCTATGCTAATTTGTTTTACCCCTAATTTTTAAGCAAACAGTATAGACCCCATATAGTACACTTCATCATCTATGCTAATTTGTTTTACCCCTAATTTTTAAGCAAACAGTATAGACCCCATGTAGTTCACTTCAGTGTCTAAGCTATTTGTGGTCCCCATAATGTTCAAGCAAACAGTATAAATCCTTACCATTGGATGGCTTTAGCTGTTACGGATCTGGATCTGTTCTGTTTGCTTGAAACTGTAGTAAACAAACACCACATACCCAAATCTGTACCAGTTCACTGCCGATGCCATTTACTGTACTCCTGATTTCAAGCCAATTGCACACCCCTTGTCTGCAGGGCCATATAGCTGTAATGGTGTATGTGTTATTTGCAGTTGGACATGCATTATATAAGTGTAGTTCCTTTTGTATTTTTGTAGTTACCCACTGCCAGACTACTACCACATGCATTTGCAGATATACCTCAACAGGTCACTGGCAGCCAGGATGATACAGTGTGACTCCCGAGACTCCAACTTGCCTCGCTGCCCTAGCAGCTATCAGGATGGAGATGAGTACCTGGATGTCTTGCTGGACACTGCCTGTTCTCAGGTACTGCTCAAGCAGCATACATATATTTACACAAATGAATGATGTCTGGGTTGGGTAAACTTTCTCTGCAGTAATGATGCATTATCTGCATTTAAAATTGAATAATTAAACTAGATTCAGATGTTGTAAACTGAGCACATGTAAATGAAGTAAACATCAGTATTGTGATAGTATCACTAGAGGAAGGTTTTGGAACAAGTTTCATTTTCAACTTTAAAGTTCCGAAGATTTCTGGTTCTGTGCCTTATCCATCAATCTTCCATCACATGATCACTTCCTGATTGTGACTTGAAAACTGTTGGAGATTAAGAGATGAAACCTGGCATACATCAGGACTAGATGGTGTGTCACATACCATACTGGGGGCCCATCTTTAAGGTCAAAGTCACAAAAAAGTATTTAACAACTCCATCACACTTTCCTTTCTGTCCCTTAATTTTAACAGTCATTTGGAGTTTAAGGGATGAGACTTGATATACGAGTACATTATCACTAAAAGGTGTGTCATATACCACATTAGGCTGCTGTCATCAAGATCAAGGTCACCAATCACACAATTTTACATTTTCTGTCACACTTTCCCTTGCACTCTTTAACTTCATGTGTGAAATTAATGGATGAAACTTTGTCTCTAGACCATGTGACAGAAGACAAAAGTCAGCCTAGGACAGATCAGGAGATTTGTAAAATTTGGTTTTGACTTCAAACTCGGGAGTATTTTCTTCAGTCAGAATTTTAGCATGCAGATGGATAAAAATGACAGCCGTAGAAACAATTTACTTTTATTCATATTAAAAGATACATATCACCCCATTAAATCATTCCTTTGACAGTAACTTCTTGCCATTCACCCCATTAAACCAGTCCTTTCACAGTAAATTCTTGTCATAGACCTCATAATGTCAATCCTTTCACAGTAACTTCTTACCATTCACCCCATTAAATCATTCCTTTCACAGTAACTTCTTACCATTCACCTCATTAAACCAATCCTTTCACAGTAACTTCTTGCCATTGACCTCATTAAATCAGTCCTTTCACAGTAAATTCTTGTCATTGACCTCATAATGTCAATCCTTTCACAGTAACTTCTTACCATTCATCCCATTAAATCATTCCTTTCACAGTAACTTCTTACCATTCACCCCATTAAATCATTCCTTTCACAGTAACTTCTTACCATTCACCTCATTAAACCAATCCTTTCACAGTAACTTCTTGCCATTGACCTCATTAAATCAGTTCTTTCACAGTAACTTCTTGCCATTCACCCCATTAAATCAGTCCTTTCACAGTAACTTCTTGCCATTGACCTCATTAAATCAGTCCTTTCACAGTAACTTCTTGCCATTCACCCCATTAAATCAGTCCTTTCACAGTAACTTCTTGCCATTGACCTCATTATGTCAATCCTTTCACAGTAACTTCTTGCCATTCACCCCATTAAATCAGTCCTTTCACAGTAACTTCTTGCCATTGACCTCATTAAATCAGTCCTTTCACAGTAACTTCTTGCCATTCACCCCATTAAATCAGTCCTTTCACAGTAACTTCTTGCCATTGACCTCATTATGTCAATCCTTTCACAGTAACTTCTTACCATTCATCCCATTAAATCATTCCTTTCACAGTAACTTCTTACCATTCACCCCATTAAATCATTCCTTTCACAGTAACTTCTTACCATTCACCTCATTAAACCAATCCTTTCACAGTAACTTCTTGCCATTGACCCCATTAAATCATTCCTTTCACAGTAACTTCTTACCATTCACCTCATTAAACCAGTCCTTTCACAGTAACTTCTTGCCATTGACCTCATTAAATCAGTCCTTTCACAGTAACTTCTTGCCATTCACCCCATTAAACCAGTCCTTTCACAGTAACTTCTTGCCATTGACCTCATTAAATCAGTCCTTTCACAGTAACTTCTTGCCATTCACCCCATTAAATCAGTCCTTTCACAGTAACTTCTTGCCATTGACCTCATTATGTCAATCCTTTCACAGTAACTTCTTGCCATTCACCCCATTAAATCAGTCCTTTCACAGTAACTTCTTACCATTGACCTCATTAAATCAGTCTTTTTACAGTAACTTCTTGCCATTCACCCCATTAAATCAGTCCTTTCACAGTAACTTCTTGCCATTGACCTCATTATGTCAATCCTTTCACAGTAACTTCTTACCATTCATCCCATTAAATCATTCCTTTCACAGTAACTTCTTACCATTCACCCCATTAAATCATTCCTTTCACAGTAACTTCTTACCATTCACCTCATTAAACCAATCCTTTCACAGTAACTTCTTGCCATTGACCTCATTAAATCAGTTCTTTCACAGTAACTTCTTGCCATTCACCCCATTAAACCAGTCCTTTCACAGTAACTTCTTGCCATTGACCTCATTAAATCAGTCCTTTCACATTAACTTCTTGCCATTGACCTCATTATGTCAATCCTTTCACAGTAACTTCTTGCCATTCACCCCATTAAATCAGTCCTTTCACAATAACTTCTTGCCATTCACCTCATTAAATCAATCCTTTCACTGTAACTTCTTGCCATTCACCCCAATAAATCAGTCCTATCACAGTAACTTCTTGCCATTGACCTCATTATGTCAATCCTTTCACTGTAACTTCTTGCCATTCACCCCATTAAATCAGTCCTTTCACAGTAACTTCTTGCCATTCACCCCATTAAATCAGTGCTTTCACAGTAACTTCTTGCCATTCACCTCATTAAATCAATCCTTTCACAGTAACTTCTTGCCATTCACCCCATTAAATCAGTCCTTTCACAGTAACTTCTTGCCATTGACCTCATTATGTCAATCTTTTCACAGTGACTTCTTGCCATTCATCCCATTAAAACAATCCTTTCACAGTAACTTCTTGCCATTCACCCCATTAAATCAGTCCTTTTGCATTACCTTCTTGCCATTGACATCATTATGTCAATCCTGTCACTGTAACTTCTTGTCATTCACCCCATTAAATCAATCCTCTCACAGTAACTTCTTAGCATTGACCTAAGTAAATCAGTCCCTTCACTGTAATTTCTTGCCATTCACCTCATTAAATCAGTCCTTTCACAGTAACTTCTTGCCATTGACCTCATTAAATCAGTCCATTCACTGTGGTTTCTTGCCATTCACCCCATTAAATCAGTCCTTTCACAGTAACTTCTTGCCATTGACGTCATTATGTCAAGCCTTTCACAGTAACTTCTTGCCATTCACCCCACTGAATAAGTCCTTTCCATTCCTTAGGATATCATTGACTGGAATATATTTGTGGCAGTCCACATCATTGTTGATCTTAAAATTAAAGGGATGATACATTGCTACTGGGTCCATGTTTCCTCTAGAATCAACCTGAATTTTCACCAGAATGGAAAATGTCCTTTTTGATGTCTGCATTGGAATGTGGCAAAGTTAATGCAAGTCCACCAATAAGTTCAGTTGCTTCTTGTCATTGAGTATATTCGGGTTGCTGACTGCCAATGGGTAAATTCAGGTCACTGACTGCCAATGGGTAAATTCAGGTTGCTGACTGCCAAAGGGTCAATTCACGTCACTGACTGCCAATGGGTTAATTCAGGCCACTGTCATTGGGTAATTTCAGGTCACTGACTGCCAGTGGATAAATTCAGGTTGCTGACTACCAGTGGGTAAATTCAGGTCACTGACTGCCAATGGGTATATTCAGGTCACTGACTGCCAATGGGTAGTTTCAGGTTACTGACTGTCAATTGGTCAATTCAGTTCACTGACTGCCAATGGGTAATTTCAGGTCACTGACTGCCAGTGGGTCAGTTCAAGTTGCTTACTGTCAATGGGTCAATTCAGGTCACTGACTGCCAATGGGTAAATTCAGGTCAATGACTGCCAATGGGTATATTCAGGTCACTGACTGCCAATGGGTAATTTCAGGTCACTGACTGCTAATGGGTAAATTCAGGTCACTGACTGCCAGTGGGTAAATTCAGGTCACTGACTGTCAATGGGTAATTTCAGGTCACTGACTGCCAATGGGTATATTCAGGTTGCTGACTGCCAATGGGTTAATTCAGGTCACTGACTGCCAATGGGTCAATTCAGGTCACTGACTGTGAATGGGTAATTTCAGGTCACTGACTGCCAATGGGTCAATTCAGGTCGCTGACTGCCAATGGGTAAATTGAGGTTGCTGACTGCCAATGGGTAAATTGAGGTTGCTGACTGCCAGTGAGTAATTTCAGGTCACTGACTGCCAATGGGTCAGTTCAGGTCACTGCCTGTCAATGGGTAATTTCAGGTCACTGACTGTCAATGGGTAAATTCAGGTTGCTGACTGCCAATGGGTCAATTCACGTCACTGACTGCCAATGGGTAATTTCAGGTCACTGACTGCCAATCGGTAATTTCAGGTCACTAACTGCCAATGGGTAAATTCAGGTCACTGACTGCCAATGGGTAATTTCAGGTCACTGACTGCCAATGGGTCAATTCAGGTCACTGACTGCCAATGGGTAAATTCAGGCTGCTGACTGCCAATGGGTAAATTCAGGTCACTTTCTGCCAATGGGTATTTTCAGGTCACTGACTGCCAATGGGTCATTTGAGGTTGCTGACTGCCAATGGGTCAATTCAGGTCACTGACTGCCAGTGGGTTAGTTCAGGTCACTGACTGCCAATGGGTAATTTCAGGTCACTGACTGCCATTTGGTTAGTTCTGGTCACTGACTGCCAGTAGGTCAATTCAGGTCACTGACTGCCAGTGGGTTAGTTCAGGTTGCTGACTGTCAATGGGTCAATTCAGGTCACTGACTGCTAGTGGGTTAGTTCAGGTCACTGACTGCCAATTGGTCAATTCAGGTCACTGACTGCCAATAGGTCGATTCAGGTCACTGACTGCCAATGGGTTAGTTCAGGTTGCTGACTGCCTGCCAGAACTTCTCCAGATTAGTACTCTCTGGATTGAATCTTGGTTGTTCTTCTTGAAGTCAACAATAGGAATAGCAGAATGTATATTCATGTCCCATCTAACTTGTTTTTGTCCATTATTGAATCTATGTGATAAATTGAGTTCTTTTTGTTTTTTGACATTCAGTATTGAGAGACCATGCACACTTAGATATCACTAAGTGTTAAATGCCCATAATTAACCCCAATGAAATATCCATATATAAACCCTATAAAATAGCCATTATATAACCCCTATAAAATAGCCATTATACAACCCCTATAAAATAGCCATTATACAACCCCTATAAAATGGCCATTATACAACCTCTATAAAATAGCCATTATACAACCCCTATAAAATAGCCATTATACAACCCCTATAAAATAGCCATTATACAACCCCTATAAAATACCCATTATACAACCCCTATAAAATATCCATTATATAACCCCTATAAAATATCCATTATATAACCCCTATTAAATAGCCATTATACAACCCCTATAAAATAGCCATTATACAACCCCTATAAAATAGCCATTATACAACCGCTATAAAATACCCATTATACAACCCCTATAAAATACCCATTATACAACCCTGGTATTAGATCAGTCTTACACATCCAAAATCTGTTGTTCATCTCAAAATCTATTGTCTGTCTAAAACACTTTAAGCAGACATCAGGTAAATCACACCTGTGGTCCAGTCCAATGATAACTTCAAGTGATGGGGTATGTAAACATCGAGAGCAAACTGTACCACTTCATTGATAATTTCTGTGTGATGTCCCCACAAACACTGACTACAAACTACACCACTCCATTGATAAGTTCTGTGTGATGGGGTCAATAAATGTTGGCTTCATCACTCCATTAAAAGCTTGGGAGCAATTGGTCTGCAAAACGTGTTGTTTTTTTTTTTATAAATGGGTACCTGGTTGCCCAATTTATTACCCAAGTTATTATCAATGGGCAATTACCCAGTTACCGGTTGACAGCTTTAGGTTTGAACTTATATTTAACAACATGACCAAAATGAAGTACAAACAACCCTCAGCCATGACATTAGATAGACCAGAACTCTACACTCATGCTATCACAAAAGTGAAGCACATAGTATGAATCAAATACAATTTGTATACATAAAAATGCAAATTTTCTAGTTTCATGATGTTAATTCCAATTTAAGTCATTAACTGACATTTTTAACAGTTAAAAGGAGTAATATATTAATATTTTATTTGCCAATTTTGATCATGATTTTTATATGCAAAGTAAATATAAACCTACATTTGGCATTTTCTATTAGAAAAAAATGGGATCCACACCTCTTGCGATGTTATAAGCAGATTCACAAGTTATCCAGGTGCATGAAAATGAGGCAGTGGTGTACAAGCATAGCTCAGCATCTAAACTGCTCTTTCTGACTCTGAAAATGAAGAGGTCATACTTAATTGGTTAGTTCTGATATATTTCTTTCCTAAGTTTGTTTCATGTAACTAATAGTTAGCAGTGTGTCCAGTGCTGTAGAGGTTTGTTAGATATGGTAGTTTGTTTGATAAGGTAGTTTGTTTGCTAAAGTTAGTTTGTTTGATAATGCAGTTTGTTTGTGTTTCAGGATCCAGACAGCAGTATCAGTTGGAAATCACAAGTTAACAACATCATTTGCCATGACAATCCAGATATATTACATCATGTGTTTAAACTTAACATGAGAGAGTCATCCCCCCAGACTTTTCCATCCAGAGAGTGTCAGAGATACAGGGATGAATGTTTAACCTGCCTGGCCCAGAACACACACACATTTACAGGTATGGGCTACTGCACTGTATGGCTACCTTGGAATCATACTGTACAATCACAGTCTGGTTATAGTTTTGTATAAAAAAATTAATTTTTTAACTTTGGCTCTTCTAGTAAAACCATTCTAGCATGATTAGACAGTAGTAAGCAAGTTTATATCCATAACTATATGACCTGATGTGATTTTCAAGTCATCTAAGGGATTTTAGCTCTACTAGTCATACCCCAGAAGAGCTTGTGGGAAGGCCTGTTGTCCATTGTCCATACAAAATCCATCTTGCCATTAGCATATGTTTGTTACTGCTACTCCTCCTGAACTACTTGGAGGATTGCCATGAAACTTTGCAAGCATATTCATTCCAGGTTCTAGCTGGTCCTAAATGAAAATGGAGATGCTTGGGAATCCAGCATAGCAACCTTGGCTGCCATCTTTAAAATCTCCATATCACTAATCCTTCTCAATGGATATTCATATCAACATGGGGTTTTCACTAAAAAACATTGTATCATATCTAGTTGGTAAAAAATTGAAATGGTGTTAATATGACATCCAATATGGCCATCATATCAGTCATTTTGAAAATCTCAGTATTTGCTGCTCTTCCTAAAGTATTATCTCTACTCCTGTCCAGATGGATGGATGTATCAACATGGGGTTTTCACAAATACATTTCTTATGATATCTAATTGGTTGTAAATGAAAATGGTACCAGTCATATCCAATATGGCTACCATGATGATTGTCATTCAAATCTTGTCACTACTCCCCTCACCAAAGACTAACAATGTCTACCATGTATTATATGAAAATGTTGCCAAGCTGACATCCAATATGTGTACCACAGCAAATAATTTGAAAATATTGTTATCACTGAAGAATATCATAGATGGTTTCAACACTCAACAGGTAAAAGGAAGAAATGGTCCTGTCTTGAATTACATGGAATTTTTTCACCCATTAGCACATTGGTACCTTTGAGGGACTCTTTTTGTTGGTACATGATAATATGTCCCATTCAGATGTTATGGGAGAGTCTCAAAATAGAAACAGCATTTGATTTCAAAAATGCATGTTTTGTAAGTCAAAATGTTTTTTAATTCCATTCAGTCAAAGTCATAATTGAACCTGGAAAAAATTAATTTCATCCAAAAAAAATTAGAAAAGATCTGGAATTTTTTTCTTCAAAAGTGTGGGAACCTTGGTCAATACTTCTTCTAGATGGAAATTTATATAAATATTTTGTTTTTGCCAGCAGACTATTTATGATATCTAGTTGGTCCTAAATAAACATGGTACCAATGTGACCTCAATTTGCCTTCATGGCATCCATATTGAAAATATTATTATTATTATTCCTCCTAAGTGTAAAATCATGTCATCATTTGGTTTCCATTAGGAAAGTCATGTCAGCATTCAGTTTCCATTAGGAAAGTCATGTCAGCATTCAGTTTCCATTAGGAAAGTCATGCATTCGGTTTCCATTAGGAAACTTCTTAAGGAATCTAGTTGGTCATGAAAAGAAATGATTTTGATCTGATGTCCAGTATGGCAGCTATGGCAGCCATCTTTAATTTTTTATTTGCTTGTCCTGGTGAATTGATGATCATATCAACATAGGGTTTTCACCAAATAACTTCTTATGATATCTCCTTGTTCCTAAATGAAAATGGTGCCCCACAGACATGCAGTATGGCTACCACAATGAACATATTGAAAATATTGTCACTAATTCTCCATTAGGTATTAGGTTTTAATAAAAAGTCTTCTGTATCTGATTGATCCGAAATAAACAGGTACTGATCTTACATGCAGTATGACTGCCATAGCGACCTAATTGAAAATTTTGTTGCTCAAGAATAGCAGGGATGGTTTCATTGCTCTCTTATTCCTGGAAATTCTTACTGGACTATAGATCATCAGTCCTTGGACTATAGAGCATCAGTCCCTGTAAGATACTCTTGTTTGTATTATTTTGGTTCAGGGGGTTTTATTGCATTTTTTTATTACTTACCGGTAGTCTGACATTTGTATATTAAAAAAAAACAACTAAAGTTATTTTGTACAATTGCATAGAACTCCTGTGACTTTGGCAAATAGATTTGTTGAAAATGTTTAGATGTGTATGCCATTTAACCTATTTTCATTATAAAATTTATCTCTGCAATTCGTGAACTTAGTTTAACACAAAACCTTTTTAGCACAGTTACTCAGAGCCCAGTTTATCTTGGCAAATGAAACATGGTAGGTCTATTTATATGCACATGTAAATTTAATGTGGTAGGTCTATTTATATGCACATATAAATTTAATGTGGTAGGTCTATTTATATGCACATGTAAATTTAATGTGGTAGGTCTATTTATATGCACATGTAAATTTAATATGGTAGGTCTATTTATATGCACATGTAAATATTATATGGTAGGTCTATTTATATGCACATGTAAATTTAATGTGGTAGGTCTATTTATATGCCCATGTAAATTTTATATGTTAAGTCTATTTATATGCTCATGTAAATTATTATGTGTTACCATAGGTCTATTTATATGCTTGTGTAAATTTTATATGTTATATCTATTTATATGCCATGTACATTTTATCTGGAAGGTCTGTTTATATGGTCATGTAAATTTTATATGGTAGGTCTATTTATATGGTCATGTAAATATAATATATTAGGTCTATTTATATGCACATGTAAATTTTATGTGGTCTGTTTATATGGTCATGTAAATTTTATATGGTAGGTCTATTTATATGGTCATGTAAATGTAATACATTAGGTCTATTTATATGCACATGTAAATTTTATGTGGTCTGTTTATATGCTCATGTAAATTTTATATAGTAGGTCTATTTATATGGTCATGTAAATGTAATACATTAGGTCTGTTTATATGCACATGTAAATTTATGTGGTCTATTTATATGCTCATGTAAATTTTATATGGTAGGTCTATTTATATGCAGATCTAAATGATATATGGTAGATATATTTATATGTTCTTTTAGGTTTACAATGTTTTAATTTATATCTATATTTTATTTTAGAGGTATGGACTTTGTAGTCTGAAATAAAGAATTCTTATCTTATGCAGATCTAAATGATATCTGGAAGGTCTATTTATATGCAGATCTAAATGATATCTGGAAGGTCTACGTATATGCAGATCTAAATGATATATGGTATGTCTATTTATACGCAGATCTAAATGATATCTGGAAGGTCTATGTATATGCAGATCTAAATGATATCTGGAAGGTCTATGTATATGCAGATCTAAATGATATATGGTATGTCTATTTATATGCAGATCTAAATGATATCTGGAAGGTCTATGTATATGCAGATCTAAATGATATCTGGAAGGTCTATGTATATGCAGATCTAAATGATATCTGGAAGGTCAATTTATATGCAGATCTAAATGATATCTGGAAGGTCTATGTATATGCAGATCTAAATGATATATGGTATGTCTATTTATATGCAGATCTAAATGACATCTGGAAGGTCTATTTATATGCATATCTAAATGATATATGGTAGGTCTATGTATATGCAGATCTAAATGATATCTGGAAGGTCTATTTATATGCCGATCTAAATGATATCTGGAAGGTCTATGTATATGCAGATCTAAATGATATCTGGAAGGTCTATTTATATGCAGATCTAAATGACATCTGGAAGGTCTATTTATATGCAGATCTAAATTATATATGGTAGGTCTATGTATATGCAGATCTAAATGATATCTGGAAGGTCTATTTATATGCAGATCTAAATGATATCTGGAAGGTCTATGTATATGCAGATCTAAATGATATATGGTATGTCTATTTATATGCAGATCTAAATGACATCTGGAAGGTCTATTTATATGCAGATCTAAATGATATATGGTAGGTCTATGTATATGCAGATCTAAATGATATATGGAAGGTCTATGTATATGCAGATCTAAATGATATCTGGAAGGTCTATTTATATGCAGATCTAAATGATATATGGTAGGTCTATGTATATGCAGATCTAAATGATATATGGAAGGTCTATGTATATGCAGATCTAAATGATATCTGGAAGGTCTATGTATATGCAGATCTAAATGATATATGGAAGGTCTATTTATATGCAGATCTAAATGATATCTGGAAGGTCTATTTATATGCAGATCTAAATGATATCTGGAAGGTCTATTTATATGCAGATCTAAATGATATCTGGAAGGTCTATGTATATGCAGATCTAAATGATATATGGTATGTCTATTTATATGCAGATCTAAATGACATCTGGAAGGTCTATTTATATGCAGATCTAAATGATATATGGTAGGTCTATGTATATGCAGATCTAAATGATATATGGAAGGTCTATGTATATGCAGATCTAAATGATATCTGGAAGGTCTATTTATATGCAGATCTAAATGATATATGGTAGGTCTATTTATATGCAGATCTAAATGATATATGGAAGGTCTATGTATATGCAGATCTAAATGATATCTGGAAGGTCTATGTATATGCAGATCTAAATGATATATGGAAGGTCTATTTATATGCAGATCTAAATGATATCTGGAAGGTCTATTTATATGCAGATCTAAATGATATCTGGAAGGTCTATTTATATGCAGATCTAAATGATTTATGGTAGGTCTATGTATATGCAGATCTAAATGATATCTGGAAGGTCTATTTATATGCATATCTAAATGATATATGGTAGGTCTATGTATATGCAGATCTAAATTATATCTGGAAGGTCTATTTATATGCAGATCTAAATGATATCTGGAAGGTCTATTTATATGCAGATCTAATGATATCTGGAAGGTCTATTTATATGCAGATCTAAATGATATCTGGAAGGTCTATTTATATGCAGATCTAAATGATATCTGGAAGGTCTGTTTATATGCAGATCTAAATGATATATGGGAGGTATATTTGTATGCAGATCTAATTGATATATGGTAGGTCTTTTTAGATGCAGATGTAAGTGATATGTGGTTGCTCTTTTTATATGCACATGTAAATGAACTGAATATAATTTGATTCGAAAGCAGTTTACATGTTTTATCACTATTTTGGCTTTATTTGAGGGGTACTTCAACAGTAAGCCTTCTTGGAAGGCTTGTTTCAGAAACTGCTTGACCAGAGCAAATGAAATTTGGTAGGCCTGTTTCAGAAACTTCTTGACCAGTGAAATGACATTTGGAAGTCCTGTTTCACAAACTGCTTGACCAGTGCAAATGAAATTTGGAAGACCTGAATCACAAACTGCTTGACTGGTGCAATTGAAATTTGGAAGGCCTTTTTGCATGCATAGACATAACTTTGCAAGTTTTAGAGTGGATTTGTTTGCAACATTTGGATTTAACCTTTTAAAATACATACCTAGTTTTTAGCTCTACTGGTCATAGGTCAGAAGAACTCATGGGATAGTCTGTTGTCCATTGTCCATCATTCCATTAGCACAAGTTTGTTTTTGCTACTCCTCCTAAACTACTTGGCAGATTGCCATGAAACTTTAGACACAATCACATACATTCATCCCATGATCTAGTTGGTCCTAAATACTGCCACTTGGATATCCAGTACGGCTGCCATAGTAGCCATCTTGAAAATCTTATTATAGTTAGTTGTCTAGAGTTTGGGTGATAGGCTATACATAACAGCTAGTATATTTGGTGGAGGAAAACCCAATGAAGCTACTGGCAAACTTTCTCACCTACCTACAGTTGGCCAAGCTGATACTTGAACCAATGCAGACAGAGTGCATTGTGAGCGATCTGTATAGGTGAGCACTTTAGACCACTTGGCCATCAGGGACTATGCTTCCTGTCCTGAAGGGATGGTCATATCAACATAGGGTTTACTGAGAGACTTATTATGATGTCTAGTGGCTCCTAAATGAAAATGGTGCCAATCTGACATTCAATATATCCACCACAGCAGCTGATTTGAAAATCTTGTTATTGCTGATGAATATCAGAGATGGTTTAAATACTCAGTGCTTTGAAGGAAGAAATGGTGACTTCATAAATTCCTGGAAATTGCTTTTGCCTCGGTTGAGTGTCAGTTCACACAAAGGATTCTTGTTTAAATGAATATTGTTAAAGGTAGTGAATTTTTTAATGAGGAATGGCCTTATGGAACATCTATCATGGTAATGTTATGTACTATTGTTTGTTGTCCAGGTGGAAATAGCAACTGTTCCTGCTGTAACCAGCTGAAGTGTTATAACCAGGCATCTTGTTTGTCCCTGTACACTCCAGCTTGTCCTGCCATCTCAGTGAAGTGTGCCTCAGGTAAGTGCATCTCCTCCATCTCAGTATCTCCCTTGCTATACTGCAAAACAGTAGTTACTTTGCTGTATTGCAAATATTATCTTCCCTGCTGTACTGCAAAATATTATCTCCCCTGCTGAACTGCCAAACATAAACATACACCTTTAACCCTTTACCTCATACAAGCGTCTTTGGACGCCTCTACTCCATTCGCATGGAAGCGCCTTTTGACGCCTCTACAAGATTCGCATAGAAGCGCCTTTTGACGCCTGCGGTAAACATCAGCCATTTTGAGCTAGTTTTCGTAGCGCCACTTTCGGGGAAAACCCCCCTATTACATACTACATTCATTTCTGTGAATGACAATTACGTCAGATCACGTGGTCGCTATTCATGCACTGGTTGATATCTGCTATTTAAAGTAACTGGGTTATAATCTCCACTCTCCAAAATGGCAGCCGCGGATTTCATTCAGTACGTACGAAGTTTTCACGATTAGAATAACAACCACGAAAGATTCAATAAATTAGGTAAAGTCTCTGATATTGATGTAGGCAGCAATTAGTTTTTATAAATTATCAAATTCAGATGACTTAGTGATATAGACGCACACGAAAACCTTGTAAATTTCGAGTATCGGAAATAGCAGCTACGGTTGGTCACGCGGCCTCACGGACATGACGGTGAACGAGTTCTCTCAAGATTTTGAAGCACATAAAAAAATTCTTCTGTGGAAAATAATTACACAGCTATAACAATCGGACATTACTCTTAAATTTTTCCACATATAATATATGTGTACCAAAAATGTAAAATGGTTAAAATTGTTGTTGAATGTAACATACACTAAATTGCTTAACAGTTCACAGGCAGGATTTCATTCAGTACTTACGAAGTTTTCACGAGTAGAATCACAAACACGAAAGATTCAATAACCTTGGTAAAGGCTATGATATTTATGCAAGCAGCAATTAGTTTTTTTATTGATTATCAAATTCAGATGACTTAGTGATGTAGACGCAGACGAAAAACGTGTAAATTTCGAGTATGGGAAATGGCAGCTACGGTCGGTCACGCGGCCTCACTGACATGACGGTGAACGAGTTCTCTCTCGATTTTATAGCACATAAAATATTCTTCTGTGAAAAATAATTACACAGCTATAACAATCGGACTTTACTCTTCAATTTTTCCACATATAATAAATGTCTGCCTAAAACGTAAAATGGTTAAAACTGCTGTTAAACGTAACACCACTACATTGCTTAACAATTCACAGGCATGCCTACGCGGATGCGGTCTGCTAGGTAACAGGTGTTCTATTTATAGCGTGCTGCACTTTGTCACTAAGCTCTATGAGGTAAAGGGTTAATTGGTAAGAAAAAATAAAGATATCTGATGGTTGATCTGGAAACTTTTCAAACCAGAAATTAGAATAAAAGGAAATGCAATATATTCATCAATGTTCTGTTCCATTTCTCATCGTATTGTATTTATTTACCCATACATCATGTCTCAACAAAATATAGGATGTTTAAACTTTCCACAGCTGTTCTCTTTAGAATAGTCTGTCGTGTTTTCATGTCATTAGTTTCTCATTCTTTCTGTGGTGACAAGCTAATATAAATGGTGATGACATGGCTGGTCACTGCCATTTAGATTAGTTCAGGTTCTGAATATATCAATTATGATAAATTCCTCATGACATGGTTTTTATGCATGTTGGCACTGCTGGATGGCAAATACAGGTACACTTTGAAGGACACACGGTACTAATGATATGGAAAAATGGGAACCAGCCTTGAAATGGTGAACATAAAATAGAGTATATATGGGTTTGGCTGACCAGGATTGGTTAATAATGTAAGTTATGTTTTAGGAAAAAGAAGTGAGAGCTTATCCTAGTTGTAAGTGAAAAAATAGAGACATTGTTTTATTGATGGAATTTCAGTCCTTTAATTGTCCTGAGTTTGGAACACATTACTAAAATTAGCACCTGACTCTTTGGTGTGGAATTGAAAGCACATGTTTCAAATACATGCAGGTCCAGAAAATGCCGCGGCTCATATCCTTTCCTCTACACAGAAGCTGACATCCAGGTTTCATCTATACTGATAAATATAAATTTGATAATGAGCACTCAAAAACTTTAAGGTATTGAATTTTTAATATCATGATGTTTGCATAGGTTTACTATGGGAACTGAATTAGTACCATGAGTCCTGAAATCTTCCCACAGCAGTGCTCAAAGAACTCATCAGGTTTGCTATTCTAAGCCATTTAAGAAATCCAGTGTCTCACAAATTGTACACTGATGTCACTCAGATACACAAATATAGCTACCCAGCTGAAGTTGAGGCTACCACCCAAGTCATAGAGAGGTGAAGTCTAATGTGAAGTCATGGATGACATGTAACAAGCTGTAGATGAATGACGATAAAACTGAAGCCATCCTGATCTTCATGCAAAGACTTTCTTATTTAAATCCTTTACCTCAGATAATAATTATCAGCAATGCCAGCATTAAATTCACACAGTCAGTACAAAACCTAGGTGTCACTATCAACAGTACACTCTCATTACACCAGTATGTAATGAACATGTGCAAGCCTGGATCTGAGATGCATCAGTTCAGTTTGCAAAGGTTGGAATGCCTGCCCATCTCAGCCTGGAATGCTTAGAATGCCTGCCCATCTCAGCCTGGAATGCATGGAATGCCAGCCCATTTCAGCTTTGAATGCTTGGAATGCCTGCCCATCTCAGCCTGGAATGCATGGAATGCCAGCTCTTTTCAGCCTTGAATGCTTGGAATGCCCGCCCATTTCAACCGTGATTTCGTCAGCAGAGTGTGGATGCTTAGAATACCTGCTCAAGCAAGTATTTGGACTATGTCCAGTGGTATCTTGTCTTATCATCATCAGTTCCTACTGCAACACTTTCAAAATGGTTCAACTTCTTGACATGGTGTCTGTACACTGTCCAGGTTTTGCATTGCTGTCAGCAACACTATAGTTTTGAAGTCTCAGTTTTGTCCAGATGTGTCCATGTGCATTCATGATTATTTGAATTACATGGAATATAACTTTTATAGACTGCACACATTTTGTATTCATTTCAATATATATTAAAAAAGAAATATTGAATAAATATTTTTTAACTTGAACAATTATTTAGCTATCTTATAGGATACTACTAAACATAATAATGACTGTAGTTTAAATAATAAATGCATGTTTCTAGTACTCTGTGTAATTTCTTGATGTTACCAAATCATATTTTTTTCAAAAACTTAAATTATAAAGGTTACTGCACAAGTTATA
The DNA here is from genome assembly GCA_028554795.2 of Sinohyriopsis cumingii. Classification (NCBI taxonomy): domain Eukaryota; kingdom Metazoa; phylum Mollusca; class Bivalvia; order Unionida; family Unionidae; genus Sinohyriopsis; species Sinohyriopsis cumingii. Next base: position 29,459,356 of record CM068828.1, read on the forward strand.
TGGAATCCTAACTGTATTACCTTTGTCATATAAATGTAATATAATGCATAACCATTTATAGATGCTTGCGTTCCTTTGTCTACCCTACTCTCAGTAACATCTTGTTTGTCATTAACAAATTATGCCATATACTTCAACAGATTTTGCTCAATGCTTTCTACCTACAAATAGAACTGAACTTTTAAAAATAGGGTGGGCATGTAAATAAATATTAAGTATAAAAAATACTTTCATTAATTCCTTTAAATGTCCATGTATTTTCTTGAATACCCAGTACTTCTAAACTCTTATTGATAGAACCTATCAGACTGTTTCTAGTTTTATCCCCTTACATCTAAAACTACTTGTTATAATATTTGACATTGTCTTTATTTTCAGCTGATGTTACAAAATTCTCCATAGAGCCAAGGTATCCATCTATGTCTGAGAAGTTCATGTGTCACCTTGGCTACCTTAAACACAGAAGCCTGTACAGAGTTCATTATGAGACCAACATTCCAAAACTTAATTTCTCCTTTGAGACACGGAAGTGGGATGTTCTGTGTAGGAACAGATCATTTCATGAGGATGGCAGTGATGTGGCAGAATTTCTTCATATGAGTCACAGTGCACAGATCCCAATCAAAGACGAGGTCATTCTTGAGGGAAAATATGAGAAAAATAAGACAAATTATCAGCTTCACCCACTCAAAAAATCCTGGGAGTTTCATTACAAAAAGGATTTTGAGGTGAACCAAACAGAAAAGTATTGGTATCGAGCTAAGGTGCAGTTTGAAAAGCCGTTTCTGTATAGCTCATCAACATGGCAGCAGGGAGGCTGTGAGAAAAATGTCTCACAGATCCACCCTGACCAACCATTGTATCGTGATCATGGAGTCATGCTAGAGACTCCCAATGTGAAAAATGTTGATGGGAGATTCCTGTATCCACTTGTTGCAAACAGTACCCCACCTCACATACGATTCTATATACCAGGTATATATTGATTTACTTGATATGCTTTTTTCAAGGGTTGTGTTTTTTTTAGTTCAGTTTGTGTTCTTGTATATGTGTGTTAACTCCCACACCCACTCAGGACCTTTTCCTAAATAGCTTTAAAACTTGTTTGTGTGTGTGTGTGTGTGCACATGAAAATACGTATATTTTATTAGAATAAGTTAAACAAGTGACCTCTATGTATGTTGTAACATTAGCAAGCAGTACAGTGTAGAGTTGTTGTTTGAATGGAATAAATTAAGTACATGGTTTCGTTTTTTCTTGGAGAGGCAAAATGAACATTCTGCCTAAGTAATTTTAGATTTTGCAAATATAACATGCCTTGTATATGTCCATACCCACAAATTCCTTTTTTTGCATGGTTTAAAGTTATAATAATTGCAGTTGCATCAGTTGATAAATGAAGGGAAGATTTCCATTGGTCAGAACATAACCATGTGATCAGGCCCAGTTGTGTTTATTTCTGTGTAAACTGTACGGGAACTACTTTATACTAAACCACTCCGGTGGCCTAGTGGTTAGAGTATCTGCCTCAGATGCAGGAGGTTGTGGGTTCGATCCCTGGCCGAGTTGTACCAAAGGCTTACATAAATGGTACTAACAGCTGCATCACTTGGCACTTAGCATTAAGAGGTTAGTGTTAGGACTGGTTGGCCTGGTGTCAGGATAATGTGACTTGGTGGGACATCATGCTACATGTCTGCGGCATTATGCCCCAGTGCTGGACATCAATATAAACTGCCACACTGCAGACATCATTGCGATACGACTGAAAAATTGTTAAAGCTATGTTCAAAATCCTAATCACAAACACACACAAGTAACTTCAACAGACCATTGATTCGGTTCTTAATTTCAGCAAGCTTTTTGTTTTGGCACATCACTTAAATTATAATTATTGCATTTTTGTCAGACAGTGATCCTGCAATCCAAAACAAATGAAATGTTTTAACCCTGTAAATATCTGAAGATTGGAGGGGGGTTTTGTATGGTGCCAGTATCCCTTTCTTGTACAGAATTAATCCAAATCCATGAAGTAAATGTTGAAAATAAAAATCAATCCAAATCTACAAAGTAAATGTTTAACATCTAAATTAATCCAAATCTACACAGTAACTGTTTAAAATAAAAATCAATCCAAATCTACACAGTAACTGTATAAAATAAAAATCAATCCAAATCCAAAAACTAAATGTTTAAGACCTGAATTAATCCAAATCCACGAAGTAAATGTTGAAAATAAAAATCAATCCAAATCTACACAGTAACTGTTTAAAATAAAAATCAATCCAAATCCAAACACTAAATGTTTAAAACCTGAATTAATCCAAATCCACACTATAAATGTTTAAAATAAAAATTGGTCCAAATCTTCTCCAATTTTCTTCAGAAACCCAATTCATATAAAATGTATTAACTTTCATCCAGTGAGATCAAAGTTTACTATGTCATCTCAGTTTTGGAACTTCATGATGTTGCAGTTCACAGGCTCTTGAACAGCCACCCCTACCGAGACCATTGGCCAAACACTTTTTACAGACAGAATCCCTTGGCACCAACAATCTTATGTTTGAAAGTACCACTATAAAATGAACACCCATCTAATATTGCCAGCATATTAGTGCAAAAAAATGTCAAATGTACCCCTTACAGGCAGATATGTAATGGGGTTTACAGATAGATATCTCATGAATATTTATTGATTTCTAAATTCACCATATTTGTCCCAGTGAAATGTTTAACTTTAATTCATAAAAAGATGTGAGTAATGCTAATATTCTTACTGCCGTATGTTTCTTCTTTAAATACAATACCCAATCATACTACCCTAGGAAAATTATAACTACTTCACAATTCCAGCCCTCCCAGATAACATGTTTAGCTAAAAAGATCTAAAAAGTCATCTGCCCACCTGAATGGTGATTGGGCAGAGTGATTTCCCATTGGTATAGGGATAGGCAGCAAAACTCCTGAATATCACAGTTGTTACTTCTGCTCATGCCAAGAAGAATGCTCTCACCACAAGAGATCTAACAAAGCCAGAATCAACTTTTATACAAGCTGGATGAGTTCTCACTTCTTAGGAAAGTATACTCCATCTATATTTCCAACTTTTCTTTCGTTCTATGTTGACAAAGTTCTGCCTTTAAAATTTTACTACACTTTGTCATATTTATACTTAAGTACTTGCATGGGTAGCCTATTTGTCTTCACAATATGTTTGGTCTGTACTTTATAATTTATGTTCATGTAAGTCCCTCAGACCTATAGAAAATTCTTAATATATGTATAATTCCACAACAGCTGGTTACATCCAGGTGAGTTTTCTCTGCTAATTTATTTAGCATCTGGATGCTACACTTGATTTTATTTACTAGAACTTCTCACAGGTAGTATGATGAATTATTTTGGTTTTTACCTGGATGCTTCATAGCTTTATTAAATTCATCTGCTACTTTCCAGGTAATGCTATAAGACATGTATTCAATGAAAAGAGACCGTTGCAGAGCTACAACAGGCATATATGTTCAGCTCTATTTGTCTTACAAATTAGACCATGGGCAAAGCACAATAATGCACAACTAAGGATGAAGACACCATAAGCGTAAATGATGGCATGTCCTCAATGTGGAAAGTTTTGTTGGATAAGGGAGATAAAGCAACAAAGGACTCTCCAGTTAGAAAATGCAGGAAATTTTCATGATCAGAGACAACCCCAGCACCACATGACTCCTTGTTGCTGGTGATACCTACAGGTCTTGCCTCTCCTCAGGGTTTGACTCAACAGCTCTTATTATTCAGCAAGGGCATGAGCAAAACAAAGCATCCTCTCCCTCAGCCAATATATGGAGCAGTCACATGGATAAAACATCCTATAATCTGTCCCAACATTATGATGGGGATGACGTCCTCCTTACAACATGGCCTGTTTATGTTTTTACCAGCCTAGGCCTGCTTCAAAGGATCTTCAGGGGTAAAATCTCAACACATACATCATAAGTTATGAGAAGTCAATCTTGCTGTCCAGTCTGTCAAACCCAGTGTATACAAAAGCAGTTATGGTAATCAGTATAACCCACATATGGCCTCTCTGTTTATGATGCCAAGCTACCTGTCTCAACTTCTGACAGATGTCACTTCTCAATTCTCTCAACCCTTGGTCAATGGAGAGGACGCTTTAATATGTGACCGATAGGAAATAACAATTTCTACTTTAGGGTGTTCTACAAGTTTTGTCAGCAGCAGACCTCGACACTCTTCACCACCTCATTAGGCAGTTCAAGAGATGTCAGCCTCGCCTCATGCAAACAGAGACAATGATGATTGTTCTCAGGCTTCTTCATCACTTCTTGACTACACTGCCTTGGGAAAACTCAGCCTTCAGAGCTTCAAATGAACTTTCACTTCCAGAGTTCTGCCCTACTCCTCCTACCCTGTCAACCACCTGGGCCAGAGCTTCGGCATTTGTTGGTCTTATGATGAAAAAAAAAAAATCCAAGTTCAAATTACTTCTGCAGTCTGGCAAAATCACAGACATTTTTAACTCTTTACATCATCAATTACAAGATCCCAGCATCAACCATCTCATTTTCTCAAATCAAGTTTTCACTGACAGTTCTACTATTGCCATACATCAGCTTTTATTATTTCATGCCAACACTTGACCAAGATATCACAGCTTTGGGGATGACAAAACCATCCACCAGTCATATGGATTGAACATCTTTCAGTGACACTCAACAATTGGTAGCCATAGCCATGGGCTCTGTGTTGGACTTGGTGTTGATGGCTGTCTTCGAACATCACTGTTCATCATACCTTAGCCAATGTCACTACAGCAGCTACAAATTTGCAGTTTGTGGAACAAAATGCACTGCTCTCCACCTTCCTTAAGGATTATGATAACAAGCAACAATCACAACCATTATCCTCCATTATTCTCTGTTCTACTTTTTAATGGCCAGATCAAAGAAGTATGCAAATAAGTCAATAAGAAGACAACACCAAGACGGGCATTTCGGGACAAATTTTTCCAGCCCTCAACCACAACACCAAGACAGGGGCATTTTGCGACAAATTTTTCCACCCTTCATCCACAACACCAAGACAGGGGCATTTCGGGAAATCAACAAGAGGAACCAAGGGACATGACCCGAACACAAACATCTGACAAACTGACCTATCATAGTTCATCCCATTGAAAACCACAGTTCTTGTGAACCAAAGTGGACAAAATCCACAGAAGTAGTGGTCATTTATACCAAGGTTTTCCTACATGACTGCTTCCATCTCTCAAAAATGACATCATCTCTACACCACTCTTGCCACAGAACCTGGTAAGAGAGATGCTTCAATTCTTTGCTGTCGAATGAAACAAAATTTGCCACAATTAGCGAATCCAACAAGTGGTTTCCAGGGGACTCTGCATCACTTTCAAAACACTTCCTTCTCTGTCTTTATTCCCAAACTACAAAAATTCCAACAAACAATGTTATGCAGCAAGAAATAAATGACCTTCTCCAGAAAAAGGTGGTAGAAATCAATTGAAATATCAAGTTCAATGGGATTTTATTGCAGGCTTTTCTTTGTCTGAATGGCAAATGGCACTCTGTGCCCTGTCATTGTCTTCAGTGCCATCAGTCAATTCATTCATGCTATTTGGTTCTCAATGGAGACAACATGCCACATTTTAAATGCCGTTCAAGAGGGAAATCAATATCTTCATGTCACAAGGCTTCCAGGAAGTTCCTGCAATTCACCTACAATGACATATTCATCTACTCCCATTTGGATCTGACATCAGTCCCTGAGTCTTCACTCATCTGATGAACCTTGTTATGGCTCATGTCCAGACCATCTCAAAGGCAGTGACACCAAGTTCCCATGATGACCCTGCAAAAATATCAGGTGAGTTAAGTACTAGAGTACAGTATGATGACCCTTGTTACACTGCTTACAAATCTGGGTTTTCTCATGAACGTGGATGAATCCAACCTAGTACTATCTCAAAAATTTGTTCATCTATGTATGGAATTCAACTTGTGTGTAAACAGGGTATGTCCTGCTCAGGAACAGTCATTGAAAATTAGAACCAATGTGTCTTTGTGGCTGTCAAGGAATCTCTCTCCACATTTGAATTCCTTTACCTCCTAGGCTTGCTAAACACCGCAATAGACATCATCATCCTAGGTTGCCTTTGTATGTGCCTGTTAAAAATGATTATTTTATCCCAATGGAGGCCAAAAGTTTGCCCTCTGGACCAGCCTGTCTCCATTTGCACAAATATGAGGTACCATCTGCATACTTAGAGCAACACTAACTTGGCTCACAGTGGGTATACCTCTGCAAGTACAACTGCCAGAGATGACTGTATGGATGCAAATGCAGAAGGCTGAGGGGCACATTACTACCGTCTTTCTGGAAAGCCAGTGAAGTGTAGTCTCCCCAGGACCAGTATGTACATATCAATGTCTTAGAGATGAACGTTATTTTGAAAGCCTTTCACTGGTGGCAGGAACTTTTAATGGGACGGGGAGTCCTCATCCTGTACAGCAGTTCTGCAGTGGTGACTTATCTCAAACATCAAGGTGGAACAACAAATCCATGTCCAAGTTAATCGTATTCCTGGACGTCTGAACATAAGAACAGATTCTTTGTCCTGGAACAATCAACTTATACTGATGGAATGGTCTCTCCCTCCCCCAGTTTTCACTCAGATTTGTACCTGATGGGAGTGAACATTGGTGGACCTCTTTTGTGACATGGTGGAATACCAAACACACAACCTTTGTCATGCCAGTCCCAGATCCCAAAACCTGAGCAGTTGACACACTATTCATAAATTGCCCTAACACATACACCTTCCTCCAACACCTCTGATTCCAAAGCTGATACAAAAAGCAGGAGAATTGGAGTGTTGCCTCATACTGATTGTACCACTCAGATGGGAGAAGTCCTGGATCAGTGACCTCGTCAATCTCACAACAGAAATTCCCCAGAATATAGAGAATTTCCCTCATCTACTCAAACATCCACGATGGCAGTTCTTTCACCCAACCCAGAGCTATTGAACCTGCTTGTCTGGATCTTATGAAACAGGCCCTCAGAAATAAACTGTTTTCACAACCAATCATGGAAAGAATAGCTCAAGCAAGACTGAGAATTACAGCTAGATGTTTGTACCATGATTTAATTGTCAGGGTTTTCCAATTATTTTCACAACTATCTGATGATTATTCATAATTTTTTAAAATAACATATTATAGGTTTTATCATATTGATTTCATAGCATGTGTATGATTTTTAAAATTAAATAAAAAACATTAAAATGCTCCTTTCATGCTTTTTATATAATCATTACTCACATTCATGTGATCCCCTCTAGAAAGGTCACTTCCCATAAAGGATGATTTTCCTGCTGCAGAAAAGATGGTTTTATAACAGTGATCACCGTTAGGGTTTATCTTCCTAACTTTTATTTGCAGTCTTTTATATTTACATTTTTTATAAGTTTATGTGTTTGTTCATCATGTAGCAGTTAATGTGCTGACATGCTGCTTAATACATATTTGAGTCTGGCCAAACTGTCAATGGCAGTTTGTTATAGATGCAAACCTTTTTTAATACCATTTTATTATTGTATCTTTTTTAGAGAACACACCAATCCTGTCCTTCTACAAGGAGAGCCTGGGGAAGAGCCAGCTGATAGGTTCCAGCCTTCACGGCCATTTGAACTGGATGGCAAACTTGCAGACGTGGAATATAACTATCCTTGGTGAGAACATGAACACTGGCTGCAGTTCTTCCAAACATTATTCAGTATCCAGGGTTTATTTCATTTTCAAATCCCATGCTAGTCTTATGTGTGAGCTTACCCATCTTGAATCATTGCCTTACTACAATTTCATTAAGTTTATTAAAAATCCTCTGTAAGTTGAGAGGGGCCCTGAGTGGCCGAGTGGTCTAAAGCGCTCTCCGTTACGGATCACTGCCATCTCACCTCTGTCTGCGTGGGTTCGAGTCTCAGATTCAGCCAATGTGGGTATGTGAGAAAGCTTGCCAGTAGCTTCTCGTGGGTCAGTGGTTCTTTCCAGGGTTTTCCCGGGTTCTTCCTCCACCATTAATACTGGCCGCCATGTATAGCCTATCTTGTGCTGAAAAATGGCGTTAAACCCTACAACAACAACAACTGTAAGTTGAGATGTTACAGTGCCTAGCTAGTGTAAGCTGAGATGTTACAGTGCCTAGCTAGTGTAAGTTGAAATGTTACAGTACCTAGCTAGTGTAAAAATTGAGATGTTACAGTGCCTAGCTAGTGTAAAAATTGAGATGTTACAGTGCCTAGCTAGTGTAAGTTGAGATGTTACAGTGCCTAGCTAGTGTAAGTTGAGATGTTACAGTGCCTAGCTAGTGTAAGTTGAGATGTTACAGTGCCTAGCTAGTGTAAAAATTGAGATGTTACAGTGCCTAGCTAGTGTAAAAATTGAGATGTTACAGTGCCTAGCTAGTGTAAGTTGAGATGTTACAGTGCCTAGCTAGTGTAAGTTGAGATGTTACAGTGCCTAGCTAGTGTAAGTTGAGATGTTACAGTGCCTAGCTAGTGTAAGCTGAGATGTTACAGTGCCTAGCTAGTGTAAGTTGAGATGTTACAGAGCCTAGCTAGTGTAAGATGAGATGTTACAGTGCCTAGCTAGTGTAAGATGAGATGTTACAGTGCCTAGCTGGTGTAAGTTGAGATGTTACAGTGCCTAGCTAGTGTAAGATGAGATGTTACAGTGCCTAGCTAGTGTAAGTTGAGATGTTACAGTGCCTAGCCAGTGTAAGATGAGATGTTACAGTGCCTAGCTAGTGTAAGATGAGATGTTACAGTGCCTAGCTGGTGTAAGTTGAGATGTTACAGTGCCTAGCTAGTGTAAGTTGAGATGTTACAGTGCCTAGCTAGTGGAAGTTGAGATGTTACAGTGCCTAGCTAGTGGTACTTAGACAATATCAGGATTTGTTTCAGGTGCAAAAAAAAAGTGGAAATGATGCAGTCACTTTTTACTTTTAAAATTGAATGCCTGGAAACATTTTATTTCTGAAACATGAATCAAGAAATTCCCAAAAATTGAAGAAAATCTTACAATTTCATCCAAGATGTAGCAAGTCACTTACCATGATTATTTTAGATATTATAAATGCATTTTAATTTGATTTACTTGATATCTCTTGACCAGTAATTATCCGTGTAGCACACTTGATTCCAGTAACTCACCTTTGTTGTTGTGAAAAATTAATTGTAATTCTTGATGCTTTACATATTTTATGTCTGTCAAGAAATTCATATATGCATGTGAGATTTTATGTTTGTCAGTTAATTCCAAGATGCATGTGAGATTTCTCATGTAGGTTTCAAGGTTTGAATCAAATGTTTTCATATAGTTGGTCCTAAACTGTGTTGATCTGAAGGAAAATTTGAACAAATTGAAATGTTATGTCTATACTCGCAGGTAACCTGACAAGTTGTCCCAGTTATTTGACAGTTGAACTTTATGACAAGTACCTGAGTGGCCGACTGGACAAGTATGAGGTGCTGGTTATATGTCCAGTGGAGTTTAGGATCAGTGTACAGCTGGAAGACCAGCAGGCAAACCTCCCTGATGTGTTTGTGGTCCTCATTAATGACACTACGACCAGTCACCAAGTAGTCCTGACCTCCATCAGGGAACCAGTCCAACTTCATACTACTGCAAAAACTGAACCGGCTGTCATATTCCATCACCAGTCACCATGGATACCAATCGTTGCAATTATCATATTTTGTAGCATGATTTGCATATTTCTGCTAGTTATTTACATTCTTTGTGATAGGAAGAGGAAGGTTAGGACTGACATTACATTACCAAAACCTGATCTAGGTACAACAATAACACTTCTTAGCAATACAGAAAAAACACAGAAGGAACAAGTCATGACCCAAACATCAAAGTTTATAGTAGTATTGTTACTCATACTGTATATGATATATGCATTAGTATTTACATTCTGTACTATGTTTGGTGTTTTATATCTACTACAGAATCACAGTGTTGCTAACCTTACTCTTGTATCAAATACGAGTGCCAAAATTCAGAACAGGATTCAGACTGAACTGCAGCACATGAAGAATTATGAAAGAAAGGAGACATTGCGTATCCTAAATATGACACAAGAGCGACACGAAGGATGTGCTTTCTACCTCAACAAGTCTCTGAATGATGCAATTCAAAAGCATCAAGAATTGCTTAGGGACAATCTCTTAGAAATTTATCAGCTGAATGGAACAGTTCAGCTTATGATTAAACATTATTTTCAGAAAATGTCTGAACATTATCATAATAAAATAATGGAATTCATCGCTGACTTTAATGACACACTTAACAAAAACCTGCACAAGATTCGCACACGCTATGCTGCTTACTTGAGAAAAGTCGCAGAAAACAGGTGGCTGGAATTTCCAAAAGAGGTTTTCATCCATCAGCTGCATGATGAAGGTCAGGAGGTGAGCAGTGTCAAAAACAAACTTGGGGAATTCCTGACCTGGCTCGAGATAGGTGAAGTGGAGGAAGTCATGGGGATCAAGGACAACTTTTTGAGCAGGTATGTATTTGAGCTGATATCTCTCAGTTTAAATTCATATATGGATATTTCTATTTTCCATTGTTGATTGTACACCAAGATCTCATTACTTGTCTCAGGTATTCACAATGGTGTTGGTATAGGCATTCTTAGAGTGGTATTGAAGATGGAAGAAATTAGAGAACTGCAAAAAAAATCAGCAACTTTAAGTGGGCAACTACATATTTGTTTACATTCAGAGAGTCAGAATATAACTCAGAAAAAGAAGGGGCAATTGGGCAATGCAGTTGTATTCCAAAATGTAACCCAGAAACAAAAGCGTGAATGGAGTGAAGCAGTTGCTATCCAGAATTTAATTAAAAAAGGAAGGGTTAATTAGGCAAAGCAATTGCTATCCAGAATTTACCCCGAAAATGAAGGGTTAATTGGGCCAAGCAGCTGCTATCCAGAATTTAACCCCAAAAAGAAAGGGTTAATTGGGCAAATCAATAGCTGTCCAGAATTTACCCCAAAAAGGAAGGGGTGTAGGAGCAATGCAATTGCTATCCAGAATTTATGCCAGAAAAAGAAGGGTTAATTGGGCAAAACAATTGCTATTCAGAATTTAACCCCAAAAGGAAGGGATAAAGGGGCAATACAATTACTCTACAGAATTTCACCCAAGAATGGAAGGGGGTAAGTGTCAGAGTAATTTCTATAAAGAATTTAATGCAGAAATTGTAGGAGCAATGATGCAAAGCAATTACTATCCAGACTGCTAGCTAGTTGTTCCATCACATGAAATTTAGATGCACTACTTTTTGAAAATACTGCACATTGGTTACAATGGGAATAAAAACACACATGATAAGTAAGATCAGCTGGAATTTAACTTCATGGTGAGCAGAGTTTTGCATTGCTAGTTACATTTGCCTGTAATTTTCAGTTGCATACCAATAACAAACATATACATGTATTTGAGGGTATATTTTTATTTAAGGTCAAAACTTTGTCTCTGATTAAGGGCTCAGATAGGGAATAATGCAATCTTAAGTTTGATTGTGATTCTTAATCTTTAAATTTGTAGATTACTGAGGTTGATGCCAAAAGTTGAGCTATCCAGCTTCCTCCCCAGAGCCTCAATGACCACCAGTGGTGGTGCAAGGCCAGAGGACACTTTGCAAGAATTGGCCAGTGACAATGTACCAGTCAGCTGGTTCACATTTACCTCACACTCCCAGGAGAGTGACTTCTACATAGGTAGGCCTGACCAAACAGGCTTTCCTGACATCTTCAAACAAGCAGATGAAAATACCATCAGGAACATGAAGCGAATTTTGTACCCCGTTGTCATTGGGGTATTTATTTTTCTGGATATCTTTCTTTTGGCTTTTCGCTTCTCTTGGGCCTTGAAATACCTGCAGCAGTTTAAAAAAGGGATCAAAGAAAGTGTACCTACAGACTCAATTACTAGTAAAATTCATTTTATTCTAACTGGAATTTACTACAAAAAGACTGATGATCCATTTGAACATCCATATGAATTTTATAAGGAAAACATGGAGGAACTTTGGGGAGAGAAACATGAGCTGTACTTTTTATATTGCCAAGCTTCACAAAAGTCTAAAGAGGATATTTTACGGGAAATTTGGTCTCGAAATCACAGTTTGAAACCAAAGACATCCACTGTGGAGAAGAAGTCAAACTGCACTTCAACAAATTTGACAGAATGTTTGAAAAAAAACATGATGTATCTTTACAGACTTATAATTTCTCGGTTTTTCTGGAGATTTATACTGATCTGTGCTTTCTTGTTATTTCTGTGCTTAGTTACAAAGGCAATTGACGATCTTGTTACCTTGGAGATGGCTTCATTTCTGACAGACACTGAAGCCATGTTAAAGATCTTGAAAAGACAGAGTGAAATGACAAATTCTGTAATAGTTCAATATTGTGATCATGTGAACAAGTTTCTGAGAGAATATCAGAGTGATTTGGACATGGATCTGGACTCCATAAACTCACTACTACAGAAGGCCCTGACTGAACAGGTGAGAATCATTTTTACATATATATATATATATACATATATATATATATATATATATATATATATATATATATATATATATATATATATATATATATATATATATGGGCAGTCTATTGTCTAAGCAGCATGGACAGTCTGTTGTCTAAGCAACATGGGCAGTCTATTGAAGACTTCCTACAGATGTGCCATCACCTAATGCTAGATCTCAGACTGCCACCGTTGTAGACCAAGATCTCCCATCAAATAATGGTATGGCCACCAACAGTATAAAATGTTAGATATGTGATTCTACTGGTAGTCAGCCCAAAATATCATTCATACTGTTTTACAGTTGAAATTTACCACTTTTGAAATTTAAAAGAACTTTTTTTACAGATTTAATTTAAAAAACAAACAAACACGGTATTTGTATGTGTTCTGTCAATACATTAGAGAGGCTGCCAGAACCAGTCTGCTGGGAAAATGTGAGATGCCTTTTGAGAAGAGCAATAAAAGAATTAAAGGCGGTCATGATGTCTTCAAAGCTTTTGATGAAAATTGGCTGACCATTGGAGCAAAGGAGAAACGATGGACACACCAGCCATAATAAATTATTTCATCACACTAAAGTAAGTATTTTTAATTTTATCATGTTTAATTATTGTTGTATTGTTTTAATTAAGAGGAATATTTTAGGGCAACTCTTGCATTTCTCCTTCAAATTCATTTCTCAATCACATTAATGTTAGGAATATAAGTCCTACTACCTCCCGAATCCAGCCCTCCCAAAGATGAAAATTCATCTTTATGTCTATAAAATATCAACAAAGGGTGATAACTCTTGCCCATTACCTCCCCATGCCAGCTACAGTTGGTGCTAATTAAAAGCTTTCGCTGTGAACTGGATATACATAGTTCACTTCACCTCTCAAAAACTAGTTGGATTTTGTGTTATATTTATCATCTTTTGAGGACTACATTTTTTCAGACTTATTGCATCTTTTTCTACAGGTGGTGTACTTTATTTTTTAAATTTTGACAATATATTGTGAACATTTCTTCACCTACATGGTTCTCACAGCTACATGGTAATGGAATTATATATTCATAGTTTGTGTTTATGCATGCTATTTATTTAACACCCCTTACATTGTTAACATTGTTAACTACTATTATTATTTTTCTTTCTTTATTCCTTTGTCATTTCAGAACATAGCAATAATGATTAAGTACAAAACCAGTGAGGATTCACATGATCCATACATGCCAACCATTACACTTTTGGTGTAATCATTATGCTTTTTCACGAAATTGTTGTGATTTTTTATTACCATCTAATTAATTCCACTCGTACCAATTTGAGAATATTCTTAATAGATGACTGCTACGTAAGAAATGCACAAGAGTACTTTTCTGATTTGCTATTAATAACAACTGTATATGATCCATTTCAGAGAAACCAGACATGTTTCTTCAAACATGAACTTTTCCTCACAAATTCATTAAAATTGATAAACTAATTAGGTAGCAGACCAGTATGTACTTTTAAACAAAATGGCGCCAGATGTTATGTGAAATGCTTTACATTGTGAGTTGTGGATATGTTATGTGATAGAAAATGTTAGAATATATGGCTCTTTTTAACTTCAAAACATGTATGATCAAGAAAAGGACAAATCAACACCACTTTACAAATTTAAAAAAAAGAATATGAGAGTAATATAATAAATGCTCTGAGCACATGATCATGTTCATTGCAGAATTCCAGTTCACAATAATTCAGTGAAAGTTATACATGTGGACTAGTTAAAGCAAGAGCTGAATATAAATAACTTTTCAGTATATTTTTTGTTTATATTCCGGTTTAAATCCATATGGATTTTGCCCTTTATGACAAGAACTTTGAGCAGCTCCAGAACCAGGTTAGTAGCAAAAATAAAAGTGTTTTTTTCTTCACACATGCTGTAATTCTGACCATATAATATATAGATTTCACTTTTTACTCCCAAATTATGCTTTTTAGCCACTTATAGTAGCAATAGTTATTCTTATACCTCTCAGTGTGGAGTTGGAATGTATGATGATCCATGAGGAGTGTGGAGTTGGAATGTTTGATGATCTGTGAGGAGTGTGGAGTTGGAATGTATGATGATCCATGAGGAGTGTGGAGTTGGAATGTATGATGATCCATGAGGAGTGTGGAGTTGGAATGTATGATGATCCATGAGGAGTGTGGAGTTGGAATGTATGATGATCCATGAGGAGTGTGGAGTTGGAATGTATGATGATCCATGAGGAGTGTGGAGTTGGAATGTATGATGATCCGTGAGGAATGTGGAGTTGGAATGTATGATGATCCGTGAGGAGTGTGGAGTTGGAATGTATGATGATCCATGAGGAGTGTGGAGTTGGAATGTATGATGATCCGTGAGGAGTGTGGAGTTGGAATGTATGATGATCCGTGCATCGCCTGCACCAAGTGGACATCTTCATCTACCTGCAGCATGTGTGCTAATTGGTAGGATGATACATGTACCAAGGAAAAATTCAAAAAACAAGAAGCAGTGGAGAAAATCAAAGTGTGAGCGCACTGATGTACTGAGTATCCCCTAGCATAATGGGTGTCTCACATTGTTAATGTTGTTAACTAGTATTATTATTATTTAAATTTTTTTAATTCCGTTTTCATTTCAGAACATAACACTGACAACAAAGCACTGTGCTTTTGGTAGGCAATGACAAAGTTGATTAGCTTTGGTCCAGTTTTTCCCCATCCTTTCATCTTCTTCTCTTCTAGCCAAGAATTCCAGCACTATTGTGAATGAATTTATACCGAATTCTAGGCAGCCCATTTGGTATAAGGACCCCCATGCATGTCCTGGGGAGGTTATCAATGAGTCATACTCCTTAGCCACGCCTTAGTTTGACACTGTACTGGTTACTGTCCATACTGTCCAGCCATCCAGTCTGTGATCCATATCAGTGACCATATGACTTCCAATGGTATACTGAACCATGCCTCATCAAGCACAGCAAAGGAATGTTGGATTTTTCCAGGGATCTTATGGATAGATCTATCCATTCATCTAAGATTACCTCTTCATCAGTAATTCTGCCATCTACGCTACTATCTGTCCATTCATCTAAGATTACCTCTTCATCAGTAATGCTGCCATCTACACTACTAACTGTCCATTCATCTAAGATTACCTCTTCATCAGTAATGCTGCCATCTACACTACTATCTGTCCATTCATCTAACATTACCTCTTCATCAGTAATGCTGCCATCTACACTACCAACTGTCCATTCATCTAAGATTACCTCTTCATCAGTAATTCTGCCATCTACACTACTAACTGTCCATTCATCTAAGATTACCTCTTCATCAGTAATGCTGCCATCTACACTACTATCTGTCCATTCATCTAAGATTACCTCTTCATCAGTAATGCTGCCATCTACACTACTAACTGTCCATTCATCTAAGATTACCTCTTCATCAGTAATGCTGCCATCTACACTACTATCTGTCCATTCATCTAAGATTACCTCTTCATCAGTAATGCTGCCATCTACACTACTAACTGTTCAACTGACTCTGGCACTGACAAATATTGACAAGCCATCCATAACGGTACCATCCTACAGATACTGCTAGCCATTTACTCATGGCTTACCCTCTGGAATGGTACCATGGCAGCCTTAGAGAAGATTGCCATGCCTTGTCTATACCTCCGCATATGCATTGTTTAGATGTAGATCACTTGAACATGGCCAGTATGGGAATAGAACTGATGATAGCTCCTACTCAAATCCACCATGGAGAGGACTGAGTCTAGTTTTAAAGCCGCTACAGAGGAAATATATCAGGTGTTGTCAAACACAGAATGTTCACCTTACCCTCTTCTATACCAACATAAAGGGTCATGGTTTCTGTCAATATTGATGATGAGGAAGTCAACCCTTCCTTTTGTCTTCTCAGCTGGGAAAAATGAAGGAAATTTCTAAAGTCTTTCTGCCAAGATCATTGATTCAGGCAATGCCAAAGCCTTTTTCCTGAGACTGATGTAGGTAGAGAACTCATTCCGACAAGTTTTCTACAGTTCTCCAAGCATTTGATAAAATCAACACCATGGTCAATATCTCTTTACCTACTTACCTACTTACCTATCTTGAAGCTCATTCGTAATATTGTGGCTACGATTTTGATGTTGGATTTGGCATCACTGATGATCTTCCGGCTGGCAGACAAGGCTGGCAATAACCATACCTGGAGTTACAGCTAGAATCTATGGTGATTAACTGGGCAGCTCTCCATGCAATGGCAAATGCAAATGCATTGATGGCTTCCAATAACTTGGATCTTGTATGACAGGACACATGCTTATGCTTTACCTCTCAATCTGACTGCCACATATTTCCACATTTAAACCCATCCATCCTCATGGAAATTGTGCCTCACATACTCATTTCCATTTTACATCATCTAGGTTTTCTGATCAATTGGGAAAAGTCCAACCTTTATTCATCTAAACAGTTCATCCATGTGAGTACAGAATTTCTCACCCACCTGAACTTTGTTCGTCTTTCTGACCCTTGGGTGATTTGGATCATTAACCTTACAGAGTCCACATCCATCAAGAAATGGATAATGGCCAGTGAGTTTCTGCAGCTTCTCAGATTATTCAGTGCATCAGCAGATCTTATTATGGTGGGTTGCCAGTACATGCTCTGTCTGCAGATGGCCTTGATCTCTCTCAATGGCACCCTTTTTCAAGGCTGCCCCATTATCGAATCAAAATAACAAGTGAGATTGTCTTTCCTGGACTAGTGGTACAACCATGGCTGGCTCATGGCAGGAATACCACTAAAACATACCACACAAGATCTGACAGTATGCACAGTTACCAGCTCCCAGGATTGGGCAGCCCATATATTCCTGGACTTTGATACTGTCAGCAACCATTGGAGGTCTGGAAGACATCAGTCTCCACATCTGAGTCTCTTAGATTGAAAGCTATCATCAAAGCTTTTTAATTTTGGATTGACTGTCTTAAGAAAAAGGTCAAACTCATTATGTCAGACAATTCGGTGGTAGTGATGTATCTCCTCAAACAGGATGGTACCAAATCACCCCATCTGGGAATTTCACTGTTGGTGCTTGAAACACAGTATGGCCATCCAAATCAAATATATTCTTGCAGACTTGGTGTCTTGGACCATTCTGTCTTGGAGAGGACATATTCTCCATACAGAATGGTCCCTCCATCTGAAAGTTCTTCATCAGAGTGCCATTTATGGGGGCATCCACTGATAGATTTTTTTGCAACCAGATGGAGTCACAAACTACCCACCTTCATTTCACTGGTAGCATGATCCAAGGCATGGTCTCTCAATGCTCTTCTCTGAGTTGGGAGGGTTTTTGGACCTTTGCCTACCCTCAACAATCTTAGTTCTAAAGGTCAGAGAGAAATTCAGGGGCCAGAAGTGCAAATGATTCAGATTGCCCCTCTTCAATTAGACAAATCTTGGATCTAGTCTATCTAACAATAGATCTATCCAGGAAGATCCCAATCAGTGTGAATCTTCTCAAACAACCTCAGACCCACATGTTCCATCCTTGCCCAGAGCACCTTCTCCTTCATGCTTGGAACTTATCAGGACAGCCTTGCAACAAAAAGACAATTCAATCCTTCAGTCTTTCATGAGCTAGAATGTCCTCCACTTTAAAGGCTTACAAAGAGAAGTGAGTGGCACATTTTCAGTTATTGGTGCAATATCAAGAACATTGTCCCTTTGAATGCCTCTGTCACACAGGTAGCTGACTTTTTTATCTTTGGCTGTTGAGAAAAAATTGGCTTCAATTATTTTTATTATGATTCTGTGGTGATAAAAGTAACAGAAAAGAGTGAGAGCCAGCAATTTTATAAAATAATTTATTTCCTTCTACTACAAAGTGAAAATATAAAAAATAACTTATGTTATTGTGAATTAAATCCCAAATGATCCTAGAATTTGTAACACAATTCCTAATGAATAAAGTTCTGAATAAACTTTGATGGTATTCCAAATCTCCAATGCTGAAGGTGTTGATGTGCCTGTGATGGCCTGTGACATGGTGATGTGCCAACATTTTTTTGTTGAATCACAGTAATATAATCCAAGATTATATCCTTATTTGAATTTCACTATAAATCCAGGTTGTGTCCAAAAATATTATTTTTGAGCACTTTGTATTTCCAGAGAAGGATATTTTGAATTAAATTTCACCAAAATCAAATGTACTGCACAACTGATTCTGCTCAGATGTGACAACATTAATGACTAATATTCTGATAAACATTATTTATTTAATAAAAACCAAAGACATGAAAAGAATATCCTGATGAACCTAAAAAGTTCATTGTTCTAGAGCAATAAGCTCTGCTACAGTAAAGCATGTGACAAACCTCTTTTGTATCATCATTATAATGTACACAAGATCTATGTGAAGAAATTTGAATGTCCTTGACTCTTCTTAAGGTAATAATCCTTATAGTTATCCAGTGTTGTTTCCAAACTGTCACTGATCTTGGACAAGGTCAGCTATTAGATACAATTTTACATTACCTATTGCATATAAGGAAATAAAAAGAAACTAACGATGCAAGTTAAATCTTCATACCATTCTCTGAAATCACACACATTCTGTCATCATGGCAGGAAGGATCTTAACAAAGACCTCTCTGATTTGTTGTCCAGCTATGACTTACATAGTAAGAGGAATCTTTCCTGGGTTCTGACTTGGCTGTATTCAAAAAGGTTTGAGCCTTTAGCCAGGACCTTGCTGAAGCTTCTTTCATACAAAACCTGTTTTCTGATAGAATTAGCTTCGGCATGCTGAGTCTGTGAATTAATGCCCTCTTGGTTGACCTGGACTAACTTCAGTTTCAATCAGTTGGCTCAGCTGTCCTTAAGATGCAACTTGGTTTTGTCACCAAGAACAGGTTGCCATTCATGGACAATCAAAAGTCATCATATGTCCTGTCTCCTGTATTGACATATCCCAAGAGGCTTTCAAACAGGATTTGGCATGTGCACATAGACTTTATTTGAAGCATACAGAGCCACTTCATGAGGCTCAAAAATGCCTCTTTGTTTAAATTCAACTTTGGAAAGAGGACATAACCCCTCAAGCCCTCTCATCATGGCTGAAGTAGGTAATATTTACCGTCTACTCTGTACTAGAACAGAGTCATCTCATGAAGTCATGGCTGAAGTAGGTAATATGTACCATGTTCTCTGTACTAGAACAGAGTCATCTCATGAAGTCATGGCTGAAGTAGGTAATATGTACTGTGTACTCTGTACTAGAACAGTCATCTCGAGAAGTCATGGCTGAAGTAGGTAATATATACCATGTACTCTGTACTAGAACAGAGTCATCTCATGAAGTCATGGCTGAAGTAAGTAATATGTACTGTGTACTCTGTACTAGAACAGTCATCTCGAGAAGTCATGGCTGAAGTAGGTAATATATACCATGTACTCTGTACTAGAACAGAGTCATCTCATGAAGTCATGGCTGAAGTAAGTAATATATACCATATACTCTGTACTAGAACAGAGTCATCTCATGAAGTCATGGCTGAAGTAAGTAATATGTACTTTGTACTCTGTACTAGAACAGAGTCATCTCATGAAGTCATGGCTGAAGTAAGTAATATGTACTGTGTACTCTGTACTAGAACAGAGTCATCTCATGAAGTCATGGCTGAAGTAAGTAATATGTACTGTGTACTCTGTACTAGAACAGAGTCATCTCATGAAGTCATGGCTGAAGTAAGTAATATATACCATGTACTCTTTACTAGAACAGAGTCGTCTCATGAAGTCATGGCTGAAGTAAGTAATATATACCATGTACTCTGTAATATATACCATGTACTCTGTACTAGAACAGAGTCATCTCATGAAGTCATGGCTGAAGTAAGTAATATATACCATGTACTCTGTACTAGAACAGAGTCATCTCATGAAGTCATGGCTGAAGTAAGTAATATATACCGTGTACTCTGTACTAGAACAGAGTCATCTCATGAAGTCATGGCTGAAGTAAGTAATATATACCGTGTACTCTGTACTAGAACAGAGTCATCTCATGAAGTCATGGCTGAAGATCTCTGCTTCTGGAAAAAAAATTCTACAAGCCTTTCCTTCAATTGTAATGTTTCTGTCAAAGATTTTGTAAAGGCAGTCACTTGACACACACAGTCAACTTCATCAAGTTTTTATCTTGAAGATTTGGGTCCACAATGACACACTCTGGATTTGTTAGACCCAGTCTCAGATGCACGAGTGGCTACCAGGCCCAAATGACATCAGCACAGCCTCCAGATGAATACCCTGTGCATTTGCTAGATTCACCCAAAACTTGTATGTTGTAAGAAGATTTCATTTTTTCCAGACATGATCCACTTCACCGCTGGTAATGCTGCTCATAATTAGGAAAGTAGATCAGCCTTCATCCAATATTCTCCTTGCAGAGGATACCTGGGGTATAGGCTGGATATACTCAATTGTCCCTCCACCTATTACATATTCTCCTAATGATCCGGAAATGTATTTGAAGGAGAACGCACATTTTTAGTATATACATGTATTAGAAGTTCAAGAGTGATAGGATATCAGAGTTTAATCATGTGTGTGTTTCAAAGGTATGCATATTTTGTATTTCATGCACATAAATTTAGTTCAATCTCTAGATGAAATAGATCCATTAGCAGTATATTGCAAGCTAATTAATTTTAATATTGTAGTAAATTATTCATAAAAGCATAAATACAACATGTCTTTTTTATTGTTAATTTAAAGTCTAAATCAGTCTTTCCTTTTTTATTTTATTTACAGTGGTGAAACCTGCCAACAGATTTTGGATCAGAGCCATGAAGAGAAAGAATCCCGTCAGGATCAAAATAAGGAATACAGCTTAAGTCCAAGAGGAAGAACCCCGTCAGGATCAAAATAAGGAATACAGCTTAAATCCAAGAGGAAGAACCCCGTCAAGATCAAAATAAAGAATACATCTTAAGTCCAAGAGAAACAATCCGTCAGGATCAAAATAAGGAACACATCTTCACATTTTAAGTCCAAGAAAAAGAACCTGTCAGGATCAAAATAAGGAATACAGCTTAAGTCCAAGAGAAAGAACCCCATCAAGATCAAGATAAGGAATACATCTCAAGTCCAAGAGAATGAACCCGTCAGGGTCAAAATAAGGAATAGAGCTTAAGTCCAAGAGGAAGAACCCCGTCAGGATCAAAATAAGGAATGCATCTCAAGTCCAAGAGAAAGAACCCCGTCAAGATCAAAATAAGGAATACATCTCAAGTCCAAGTCTGGAGCTTCTTCCATGGAGTGAACATAACTTGCAGGACTATTTTAGGGCAGTCAGCAACCTTACAAACCCAGCAATAGACAAACTGAGTGAAGCTAGAACTTCTTTGCAGATTGAAGATAGCTGTCCTGTCATTACAAAATTCTAATGCTGATACATAAAGGATGTTATCCATTTTAGTGCTGATATATAGAGGATGTAATCCATTCTAATGCTGATACATAGAGGATGTTATCCATTCTAATGCTGGTACATAGAGGATGTTATCCATTCTAATGCTGATACATTGACGATGTTATCCATTATAATGCTGATACATAGAGGATGTAATCCATTTTTAATGCTGATACATAGAGGATGTAATCCATTATAATGCTGATAAATAGAGGATGTAATCCATTTTTAATGCTGATACATAGAGGATGTTATCCATTATAATGCTGATACAAAGAGGATGTTATCCATTATAATGCTGATAAATAGAGGATGTAATCCATTTTTAATGCTGATACATAGAGGATGTTATCCATTCCTATGCTGATACATAGAGGATGTTATCCATTATAATGCTGATACATAGAGGATGTTATCCATTCTTCCAGGGGGAAATCTGGACTGGAGAACTACTGAGAGCCTGTTAATTGTGAAGCATAATAATCACAGTGAATGACATCAGTGGTTGCCAGACAACAATCTTGTGAATGAAACCAAAAATGCTTTCTAATTATATTACAAAATCTTTACAATGAAAAATAAGTTAAACAACTCTTCTGTTTTCATTAATTGACAATATATTAATTATTATTGTAACATTGCCATCAGTATCTAAATCTGATCTATATGCAATATTTGCTGGTTTATTATACTGTGAAGAGAATACATATGGCACAAAATGCACTTAGTTTGTTTTCAATTTCCCTGAAGAATGTACAATTTATGCCAATAAAAGTATACTGGTTTAAATGCCAGGCTACTGATCAAAATTTATAAATCTGTTGGTTTAAATGCCTGACTACTGATCAGGATTTCTGAACATACTTGTTTTGAAATTCTGGTTCTGTCAACTTTCTCAAATGCTGTAGTTGTACTGAGAATTTTTGTGGTAATAAGCTTTTCATGCATTTTCATTTAGTAACTGCACAAGTTTGTACACTATGTTTATCTATGAATTCAGCAGGAAGAACTTTTATTTTTTTTTAAAAACCCAGTAGCATCAGATTTATCCGTGATTCTTGCATCTGTCTCCATTTTGTGTGAGTCAAACTCCACTGCTGCAGAACAAATACATTTGGATGACTTTGGGTGATCTGTTGATGAGTGAAGAAAACTTGTTTCCTTAAATGCAACCCATGGTGGATAGGGCCTTTAGGTGGAGGCAAATGGGTTTGGATGAAGATACATACTATTGTTAACTGTGATAAAATTTCACAATTAAACAAGACTTAACAGAGTTGCAGTTTAATTGGGATTTTATGAACCTGTAAGTGCATGATGGATCACATGAGATGGAATTGGTCACATGATGAGTCAGTCTTTAGAGCATGATCAGCTTGGATGCCTCAGAGAACAACAATAGTGCGGGATATGCATGAAGATAATTAATTTGCATATGGGTGGGCATGTGATCCTGTAGGCACTTGCTGGTTCATAAAATCCAAATCAAACTGCAACTTTGGTAAGTCTTGTATAATTGTGAAATTTTATTTCCGCTGTAAGTGCCTCGGGATCCCATGAGATTTCAGAGTTTATGCATCCAAGCACAACAATGAAGAAAAAATAAAGTAAAATGTATACTTGTGATACTAGATAAAATTATAAAGAACAATATATAAACATCTTAGACTGAATCAAAATTTTTTATAGCTGGGACATCCCAAGCACAGCACTTCTGAAATCTAGGCTATCTGATACAGGATTATGATAGAACTTGCAGAAAGTGCAATCATTACTCCATCCTACAGTCTTAACAATTGTATGCAAAGACTGTTTCATTTTAGCTGCAGCAGTACTTGATGCAGCTCTAGTGCTGTTGGCCCCAAAAATGGATGTATCAATCCCTGCCTCCTTCATAACAGTCATGATCCATCTACCATAGCTATGGTGCTTTTAGGAACAGCTCTAAAAGGAGGTTGTGTGGTTATCAATAATTTTTTCTCATTTCCCCAAAGGGAAGAAGTTCTACTGATGTATTCTTGTAAGGTTTCAACTATATATAGTGTTCTATTATGATAAACAGCAAAAGTAATTTGTGATAGATGTTGACTAGGTTTACTTTGCATCCCTAATTAAGAAAACAACTCTATCAGAAAAAATAGTAATATCATCAATATTTATGACATGCAAAGTTTGGCATCTCTGGCCACTAAGTAAGGCCAACAGGAGCACTAGTTTCTGAGTCACTTGTTTCAAAGAAATGTTCCCAAAGGGAAACATTTTTTCCAGATGTTGAAGCACAGTTCTTACATCCCAGGTTATGCCTTAACTCCTCTCAAAAATCTTTTTATAAGCACATTATTACCTAGGTCAACACTACTACTCAATTTAACTAAACTAGATATAGCAGATTTGGCAGTGTTGATGGAGCTGTAACCTAAACCAGAGTCAAACATCTCTGTCAGGAAAGCCAGGACCAAATTTACAGGTGGATCAATAGGTTTCCCAACTGAAAAGTGCAACCATTTCTGGAGATTCTCTCCATGAGTCGAGTAGGACACTGGCATCTTGTCCTGATATGCCTTTATGGAACAAGGCTTTCCTGATGATGCTGAGGCAAGGTCAACAGGAATTAGCGAATCTGTCGAAGAGTGTACGATTGCTAAACAATTTGTCGCAAAAGGCAGGGAAACCAAGGCTGTGTTGTCCACAATGGTGCTAAAAGAACCACTTCTGCACAGTCATCTACTATTTTCTGAACAACACGTCCCACCAGGCTGAAAGGTGGGAACATATATAAAATTATGTCTGACCACATCATAGAGAATCATCAATGGCCCATGTATGTGGGTCTGGTCTATATGACACGTATTTGTGAATTTGATGATTCAATCTAGAGGCAATACATATCAGTATCAAATTGTCCAAATATTGCATGAATTTTATTAATGATTGCTTTGTTTAACATCCACTCTGCATCATCAGTGAAATTCCTACATAGGCGATCTGCTTCTAGTCATTATTCTTCCCAGGAAGATGGCAAGCACTCAACCAAAGCCAAATATCATGGGCCATTTGATCTAGTAATCTCCTCCTACCTCCCATTTTGTTAATGTAGGCAACAGCTACAGTATTATCCATGAAGATCCTGATGTGTAAGTTATATTTTATCCACAGAGAGACTTTAATGTCAGGAAGCAGACCTGCAATTCTAAAACATTGATGTGGCTCATTTTCTCAGTACTACTCCAGCAACCACCAGTTTTATCATCGTCTGTCTCATTTACCCCGCCTCATCCTGTAAGAGAACTGTCACTGTTGATAATAATGTCTGGGTTACCTCTGCAAATAGGCTTAAAACTGATTTTAACATTTTGGATCCACCATTTAATTGTATCTTTAGCATTGCTGGAAAGAGAAATTGATGCATCAGAATTGTCCTTATACATTTTCAGTAATCTTCTTTTCCAAAGAGAGGGGCATATTCTAAGTCTGGCTCACTAGCAACCATTGTGCTTATTAATTGTGCTAATTCACGAATAGTCAAATGTTTCCACTTAAACACTGTTTCACAGAACTCAATCAATGCCTGTGCCTTTCTCTCAGTCAATCTGTCATATTTACTGAATTAATGAGAAATCCCACAAAGTTGATAGTTTGTGTAGGTTGCAAAATGGATTTAGTTGGGTGTATTGTAAATCCTAAATTGTCCAATAATGCAGCAGTATGGTACACATTGTTTTGACACTCTAAGTATGTTGAACCTTGAAGAAGACTATGATCCAAATAGACAACATTGAGATAACCCATCTTACGGAAGGAAGAAAAAACAGGCTTCATTATTTTGGTGTATATTTGTGGTGCAGATGCCAGTCCATTTGGTAAGCAGGTGTACTGATAAAATTGTCCTTTCCAGTGAAAGCATAGATATTTGCAAAAAGCAGTGTAAACTGGAATAGAGTAATATGCATCTTTCAGGTCAATAGAAGCAAAATAAGAATCTTTGTGAACCATGGTCAGTGCTGTTTTTAATGGCTCCATTTTAAAATGGTGATGTGCCACATGTGCATTGAAAGCATACAGGTTAAGAATAATTCGGACGCTCCCATCACGCTTTTCTCTAGTGAAAATGTTAGACAAGTACTTTGCAAGGGCAAAGTTTATTCTCTCCAATACTCCCTTTTTCAGCTGTTTATCAATTTCAGTTGTAATTACAGTGGATTCTTTGTCAGAGAATTTTCTGTTTTGGAATACAAGTTTGGACTTTGCTGCTATCGAGTTCGAGTCTATAACCTTTTAGATTAGATAAAATCCATGCATCAGAGGTTATCTTATGCCATTTTTTAGCACACTGACTAACTTTACCAGCAACAAAATTTTCTGGCGTATTATATAAGGCTGGAAAAGAAACTGTGCTCTCATGACTGTGAAAACTGCTACTTACAGTTTTTGTGGAAGATGCAACACTGCCTCTGTTCACAAATCTTGATGGGGGTTGTAATGTCTCCTCTTTTTTGAGGTTCTGTTGTCACTGTTGGTATGGTTGCCATTGACAGGGCTGGGACCTGGCCCCCATCCTGAATAAAAAAGACTTAGGTCCTGCTTGAGCATCTTTATAATTTGAGTATCTTCCAGTGTTTGAAGCCGAAAGCTTTCCAGACACTTTGTTCCCCATCTGGTGAGCATCTGCAATATTTTTAACTTTTGTAGACAGATCATCTCCAAAAAGGAGGTCAGTTACCTTATTTTGGGGTGCACATCCATAACTGTAATAGAGATCCGGCTTGATCAGTTCTTTCCTTTTATGAGACATGTTACAAAATGCAGAAGAAAGCATCCACAATACATCACCAGCATCTGCAAGCAGTTTATTTTACATTTGCAGGTGTACCGTCTAACTTATTTTATATATAATTCATCCATGATCCTGAGAAGGGGAACATTAGCTTTAGCAATAGTTCCTTGGAACTTTTGGAGCTTGGCATCCATTTGTTTTGTAGCTTTGTTCATTTTTGCTCAGATTTCGGTATTTGCTTTAGGCACACTTAAATTTTTGCAATTTTGTGGCCTTAAATGTTTTTCACTCAAGTTCTTAAATTTTATCCTGTGCTATTTTGGCACTGAATCCTGCATTCACAACTTTGGCCAAGCTCTCCTGAATGGGCGGCCCACAACGTTTATGCACTTCATAAAAGTCGGAGAGTTCTTTCAGGATGTCATTTCCTTCAATTTCTGAGGGTAAATTTGGTGGTCATATTACTAAGTTTTGAAGGCCATGCTCGAAGTCATCGACATCTTCCTCACTTTCCACACCGGTGTTAGAAAGATCACTTACCTTGTTATGCTGAACTGTTTCCATCCATACACATTTCTGTGCCGATCCATCAAATCCCGGCATATCAGCCATGGTTTTTTGTGTGCTGTCAACTTAAGACTGTCAACTTGTGACTTCAAAGTTGTTACTGTAGCTGACAAATTTTTCAGTAATTCAAGCTGATGGTCCCACATCACTTGTGTGTCGCTTGTCATTCAATTAGACTATCATCTGGGCACCGCCATTGTTGTACAGATGTCACATTTTCTATCACCGACTCTCTCAAGATTTCAGTCACGTGACAAACTCTTATCAGTAATGGCATAGTCCCCTTATCTGTAGATGCAGGATTTCTCCTTGATTTTGATGCCACTACAGGGCATAGTTGTTCCCCTTTGGGAATCATTGTGTTTTGTTGCAACTGTGATGGAGAAATCCTTGGCCTTATGAGCTAAACGCTGCTTGGCTCTATTTTGCAATATTTCTCGCAATAGTCCATGCCCCGTACTAACAGGATACCTTTGGCTTTGTCCTGATTCCACCATTGTGCAAAGATGTGCAACAGACGATACTCAAAAACAATGAAACAATGAAGTATGGTACATTTATGACTGTATAATGCCTTTAAAATGGTAGAGGAAGTTTCTGCCTGATGCTAATTTCAAATTTGCATGAAAGTTCAGCTGTAAATTACTGGAATCACAAATATTTAAAACTCTGAAAAAAACACAAAGCACCACAGAAGTCTGACGTTTTATCACTAAAGTAAGGCCAAATCTCTGACAACATCAAATCACCTTATCGGTAATATAAATGTTCATTTATGTTACTGATAAGGTGATTTCATGTTGTCAGAGATTACTGATAAAACGTCAGACTCCTGTGAAAGTACTGACTACTTGATGCTGGACCATTCACTGACTCATCACATGACCAATTCCATCTCATGGGATCCCAAGGCACTTACAGGGGAAATAAAATGTAATATTTTACTGAAATAGTAATAATTATGATTATTATTAATCCCATTGAACTGTCCCAGTTGGAATGAGTGTAGTACATTATTAATGACCAACTACAGTGTACTACTACTACTATTGTGACTCAGCTAATCAGTACTTGAATAGTCACAGGTATCAACTAAAATTTATCGTGGATGAGGTAGGTTTTGGTAAATCAAAGATCTTGTGTTTTGTAGTTATCTTGGCATTGAGCTGTCCATTCTGCTCATAAAGACCTACCTTAAATATGTCTTAAAGGTCTACCTTAAATATGTCTTAAAGGTCTACCTTAAATATGTCTTAAAGGTCTACCTTAAATATGTCTTAAAGGTCTACCTTAAATATGTCTTAAAGGTCTACCTTAAGTATGTCTTAAAGGTCTACCTTAAATATGTCTTAAAGGTCTACCTTAAGTAATTGTCTTAAAGGTCTACCTTAATATGTCTTAAAGGTCTGTCTTAAAGGTCTACCTTAAATATGTCTTAAAGGTCTACCTTAAATATGTCTTAAAGGTCTACCTTAAATATGTCTTTAAGGTCTACCTTAAATATGTCTTAAAGGTCTGTCTTAAAGGTCTACCTTAAATATGTCTTAAAGGTCTGATTTAAAACAAGATGAAAGTCATCTTGTCAAAACCTCACACATCCATCTCTTTTGTCTCTGCACACAGTGTTTCACCATTTTCAGTCAAAATAAAATAAAATTTGCTTGAGGAAATATCATAGTTTATACACAGCATTGAGATTTTATCAGGTATAGCTTGATGTATAAACACAAATGATCTACTTTCTCAATCACATGACATGCACAGCCATCTGATTGGTTAACATGGAATCAGTATTCATGACATTGATTGGTGAATTCAGTTTACACTAGCAGATATATCCATTTGCAACAGTGTTTTCTAATGGTCCTAGATGTATCATGTTATGGATACCATGTACTTCTTAGTCATAAAACTTTATTATTGCCATTAACTGACTTTCAGACAAATACACTGAACAGAATAGTGTCAGGCTTGTGTAGCCTTGGTGGAGACAGCACCTGTGATGGATCTCCAGTTGCTATGGCAACATTCTTCCTCACAAACTGCCAGCTGTTATCCATACAGCCTCAATTATATACAGGTAAGTTTATATTTGCTGTTTCTTACCACCCTGAAAAGCTATAGATAGGCAGATGTATGTTCTGAAGACATTATTAAAATATCAGGCTACATATATATTTCAGACAATTATTTTCCGTATTTTTATTTTGTTTTATATGATGGCTTATTATCTGTAGTCTATCTTCCATATGACTCTTCTCAAAACTTGAACAGAATTTTACCAAATTTCACAGAAAGCATCAAGCATACGGGGCTGCCATGACTATATATAGGAACACTTTTAAACACTTCTCCAACAGCAGAATATAACCAAACCTACAGCTTCTTGACATGAAGGGCTTTCATATGTATAAACATGATGTTGGTCTACCTTCAAATATTGGCTGCCATTACCATAACTAGAAGAAGCTTTCAACCACATTACTCAACAGAATTTGACCATGCAGAAATCATTATTGTATAAGGGTTTTCAAATTCGTTCATGCATTCAGATATCACTGCCATTAATAAAATTATATTAATCTTTAATTGACCTCTCAAAAAATCAACAAAATTTTACCAAATTTGATAGGAAGCATCCTGGCAATAAAGGCATTCACACTGGTAGAAATGATGCTGATTCATCATGAAATATTGCTGACAACACTGAATTACTGAAAATATAAAAACTTTAAAATGACTTCTCAGCAAAACAGCTGAACAGAAACTTTCACCAAATATAACAAAAGCATTATGGCATAAAGGACTCAAAATTTTAATACCTATGATGTTTATTTGCCATTAGTATGGTTGTTGTTGCTAAAAATAGAAAAACTATAATTGGCTCAACACAATCTGACAGAACGTCACCCTGATATGATGAGCTTTGACATTGTAGGACAGATTTTCCAATTTTGTGCTCATCCACTATCAAAAATGACCATGTTACTAAAACTAGAAAAACATGTAAACTACTCTTTAAAAAAATGCAAAAAAGAATTTCACCAAATGTGATAGAAAGGGTGTTGGCATAAATGTCTTTCAATAATGGACAATTGGTGCTGATGTGTTATCAAACATGGATGAAGATGATAAAAATGATAGAGAAAACATGAAATAATTATTTCCATAGCAATCAACAGTATTTAAAGAAATTCTGCAGAAAGGAACCTACTAAGCTAGATTTCAACTGCTCCTGTATTTATCAGTTAGGCAGTTGTCTGCTAGGTGATGATCTCAGACCTACTTGGGCCTCTTGTTTATCTGAAATACAAGTCCTTGCAACTGGGTCTTTTCATATGACCACATGGTAATAAATAATTTAATTGGAAAGATCTTTAATGTACTTGTGGAATGTAAAATCAAAAGACGTTAACTTCCCTGGTTTAGCTGTTGGAATAGCTTTAAGAATAAATTTCATACAGTGATGGCTTTATTCCACAACTTACCTCTAATTAGGCGGACTGTCTTTGATTATGTTTATCTATACCATTTAAAAGTGACTCGCGTATCTTGGTGGCATGTGTTTTAGTCAATGTGCTTTGTATTTTCCTTCTCTTTTTCTCATGATAATGTTCGTTCCTATATTTCTCTTTTCAGGATTTCAGGAGAACTTATTCACAGACTATATATCATCAGAGTTATCACCCCTTGTGACCTCCCTGCGAAGTATTCTTTTCAATGCATTTTATATCCTATTGCTGTTTGCTTTCCTAATGCTTATGTGTCAGATCCTGGCACGGGTTATTTACATTTGCCTCCTGAAGTCCAGCCTGCTGCACATTAAACGTGTTTACCAGCGCCCCAGTGCACTCAACCAGTGGCAGGAGCCCGGACAGTCCTTTCGTGACAAAACCTATGGCAGCCAGTCTCTGATTGCTGAGAGTTGTGAAAGCGGTGTCTATGAAACATGACACTCATTGACTGTGAAAATCAACAATTTATATTCAAGTCTTGCTTTCTTGGCCATCTGAATCATGTTTGCATCACTTCATAACATTTCATGGAATATTTGTATTTATTACCTTTGCTTTTATGCAGGGAACATACAATTTAAATGAGCTGTGATTAATCATAATTGTATGTAAGATTTTATCATCTGTGTTGTGGTTAGTTGATGTATATTTTCCAAGTCTTAATAGTTTTAGTTTTAATAACAATATAGTAAAACCTGTCTTGAGAGACCACTAGTCTTGAGAGACCATTATTTTTTAGCAGAAGGGGTGGTCTTTCAAGACAGGTTCAGTTGTATCTTCTATTGACAGGTGTTGATGTTTGTTCATTGCAGAAATTTAAAGAAAATGTAAGTGATGGTCAGATGATCAAATTTATGTTAAAGTCGTAAGATTTTAGATAACAAAGTTTATTGAACTTATTATGACCCCATTTTTAGCTCATCAGGTCATAGTTGTTCTTATTGTTATTATAGGGTTTAACGCCATTTTTCAGCACGATAGGCTATACATGGCGGCCAGTATTAATGGTTGAGGAAGAACCCGGGAAAGCCCCGGAAAGAACCACTGACCCACGAGAAGCTACTGGCAGGCTTTTCCACATATCCACATTGGCCAAATCCAAGACTCGAACCCACGCAGACAGAGGTGAGATGGCAGTGATACGTAACAGAGAAGTGCTTTAGACTACTCGGCCACTTGGGGCCTCTCATCAGGTCGTTAAACTAAGTGAGGTTATGGTGTCACCCATTGTTCAGCTAGTGTTATTTATTGTCCACTTGTTTGTCTCTCAGCATTGTTAATTTCTACTTTCAGTTTTGAAATACTGCAGTGCCAGTTTGAATTAAACTTGGTAGCAAAGGTTTTTTGTACATGCTTTATTAAAATTAGGCATGAAGTGTTTTCCCCTAGCAACAGTTTGACTTCCTTAACAACTGGGTGGAAAACATATTTTACTTCTAGACAGTACAATGGCTGAGCCAGTTTTTTATTAAATCTGGTTGGGGTTGGTGTTTTAGAGCACAGCAACACAAGCAGATTATTTAGTGCAGAGGCATTTGGAGTACAATATCCTACCTGTTGACAAACCATAGTAACTTACCTTGGCTGATCAGACTGGAGGATTAAAACCTGAATCCTGTTGGTTACAAGTATAGCATGCTAAGTAATTAGCTATTGTGGTTCCATAATCACACTTAGTAGGAAAATTTGCCCAAAAAATGTATTTGTGTTGGCTCCCTTAGCAAAAGTGTTGCTTGTGAAAACCATATTTTCAACATACTCTCTAGAATGGTTGTCAGTTTTGATCAAGCACAGGTTATTAAGCTACAGGCTATGATTCATTGTATTTATTTGATGGTACTTTTCTGCAAAGATGCTGCAGGGCAGAGTTTTATTTATTTAATATAACTTTTATATACATAATGATTTATTCTGACTCTTATCCAGTTTCATATAGTTAATGCTCCATTCTGACTTGTATCTCCAGTTTGACATGGATAACACTCAATTCTGACTTGTATCTCCAGACTGGAATGGATAACACAACACTTCATTCTGACTTGTATCTCCAGTTTCATATGGATAACACTATTATCACTTATATCTCCAAACTGATATGGATAACAGTCCATTCTGACTTGTATTTCCAGTTTGATATGGATAACATTCCATTCTGACTTGTATCTCCAGTTTCATATGGATAACACTCCATTATGACTTGTATCTCCATGATTGATATGGATAACACTCCATTCTGACTTGTATCTCCAGTTTGATATGGATAACACTCCATTCTGACTTGTATCTCCAGATTGATATGGGTAACTCTCCACAGTGACTCATACAGTATCTTCAATGCCTATGGATTGCATGCTTGACAGTGGTCTGGATTTAGCCTAAAACATATGGATTGCATGCTTGACAGTGGTCTGGATTTAGCCTAAAACATATGGATTGCATGCTTGACAGTGGTCTGGATTTAGCCTAAAACATATGGATTGCATGCTTGACAGTGGTCTGGATTTAGCCTAAAACATATGGATTGCATGCTTGACAGTGGTTTGAATTTAACCTAAAACTTGTGAATTTTAGTGTTGAATTTAAGACTCACTTGATGGCATAAGAGATCTCTAAGCAAACTTATAGTCTAAGAACAATTACTCGTAGAATTCTAAACAGAATAAATAAGGTACTCAAATTTAAGCCTCTATTATGTTATACTATCCAGTTTTGTTCAGTGTCTGCCCTCTTCCAACCCCAGGGTGGAACTTTTATATTGCTCCCACCTGTTCCTATTTTAAACTTATTAAAAATCACTTGACCAGTTTTGACTAAATTTGACAGAGAGCATTGATATGTGATGGTCTTTCAAGTTTATTTAAAGTATGTGATGGACTTAAAAGTTTTTATAAATGATATGGTGGACTTTAAAGATTGTATAAAATAATGATTTCTTGGATATCAGTATTTGATGGACTTTCGAGTGTGTATAATACATGAGAAGGACTTTCAAGTTTGTATAAATGTTATGATGGACTTTAAGGTTTGTATAAAGAGTGTGATGAACTTTCAAGTTGTTTATAAATGAAATAGTGGACTTTAAAGTTTGTATAAAATAATGATGTGTTGGACTTTAAAAAGTTGTATAAATTATGTAATGGACTTTCAAGTTTCTGTAAATTTTGTGATGGACTTTCAAGTTTGTGTAACATGTGATTGGCTTTCAGGTTTGTATTATGCATGTGATAGACTTTCAAGTTGGTATAAATTATACTGATCTGCAGTTAAGTATGGCATAGTTACTAAATATGGAAAATGGCTTTAAATGTCTTTTTCTCAAAAACAGCTGGACAGAATTTTTGATCCAGTTTGACAGAAATCTACCTGTCTTTCAGCAATTGCTACTGTCATTTACTTTTTAAAACCAAAATACCCCAATTTTAACCCAACTTGACATAGAATATCATCGCATAAAGACCTTTCAAATTTGTACATTTATGCAGATCCACCAGCAAATATGCAGTTTCTGGTTAACATTAGAAAAACATTTAAATGACTTCTCATGAACAGAATTTGACCAAACTTTACATAAATGGATTCCTTATTTGTACAAATAATGCAGATCCGCTGTGAAATATGAATATTATTCCCCAAAATATTACAAAATAACAACTGTAAATGATTTGTTCTCATAAACTTCTTGGCAGAAGTTTATCCAGTACAAAATTTTGGAGAATGCATTCTGTTAATAAGAACTTCAAAATTTATGCAGATTATGTGATTTACCATCAAATATGAGTGCTGTTACTAAAACAGATATTCTTTAAACAACTTCTCAAAAACCACACAAGAAAATGTTTGAAATGTGACAAATATTATACTGACATATGAAGGCTTTTGAGTTTATGCAAATTATTCCAGTCTGCCCTCCAATATGGCTGCTGTTGCTAAATACAAAAAACTTGAATAACTTTATCTGAACAAAAAATCTGTTTAACAGACTTTGATCAGATTTAACAGAAAGTGTCAATGACTTTCAGATTTGTACACATTATGTTGTTCCACCATCGAATATGTATGCCAATAATAAAAATATTTCACAACATTTCCTTAAAAAGGTCCCACTGAACCGAACATTGACCAAGTTTGATAGGGGCCTATAACTATTGGACAAAAAATGCTGCAGATAGACAACCTTGATACAATTGCAGTCAACGGCATTGGAAGAAGTTTCAATAGACAGCATCTGGCTTACCCAGATTTCTTGGCCAACTGCTCTTGCATTTGGCAATTTTAGGCAGATGTCGGCAAGTGATCTCAGACCCATTTTGACCAGTTCTCATAAATTTTGAGATTGATTGTCAACAATGAGTTTAATCAGTACCATCATGCATGTGGATCCTTCCTCCTAACTGTCAGTTGATCCTGTAAGTTGTCATGGAAATGTCTGACCTAAGTCACACAGGAATTCGGAGATATTTTTCATCAAACCACACTATATTATTGAATTCCCTGTGGAAATTTTGATTTTAAGTTTGTCTTTTCAATTTTCTTAAAAGGTCAGAATTATTAATTGTCGAGTAAATATGTACAAGACAGTTAAAATGTTTCCATTTTTTTCAGTGACATTTTGTTATAAAATTGCATGATTGGTTGTATAAAATTCCTTTCCTTACATGATGACAGAACATGATAAAAAATATAGAACTGATTCCACTATAGTTTTAAAGAACTACAAGCTGGTTTTCAGAGATTTGGAAATCTTTTTCTTCGTTGATTATTCTTTCCCTTGTCCAACTACTCATCATTATGATCTGGTTTTATTATCTTGTACGAGTATGTGTATTAACAAGAGCAAATAAAGTTTATTGAGTGTAGGTATGATTGAAATATTCATCAAAGATGATAATATATTTGCTACAGAATTGACATCAGAGATGATAATGTATTTATTATGGAATTGACATCAAAGATGATAATGTATTTATTACAAACTTACATCAAAGATGATTATGTATTTATTATGGAATTGACTTCAAAGATAATAGTGTATTTATTCAGGAATTGACATTAAAGACTGATGTATTAATTCAGGAGTTGACATTAAAGATGATAATGTATTTATTACAGAATTGACATCAGGGATGATATGGTACTTGTTATGGAACTGATTTCTTACAATAGTTCATTTTTTATGTCCATCAGATTCCATCACGATGATTTGCTTAACATGCATTTATATCCTGATCAAATTCATTTTAAGAGCCAAAGTAACTGATTTTGTTTATTTTATCTTGTTAACTTGATGACATTGTTGTATAATTGTTACCAGCCAGTAATGATTCAGTACATACAAGCAACACCACAGCTCACACATGATATATGATCTAATTATCATAGATTATAACCATTAAATATAACTGTGACAAGGACGATCTGTACTAAATGATACCCAGCCTCATGGCACTGTGTGAGCTGATTGGGTAGTAGTCCTGGCGCCTTAAATACGAGACATGAGGAGAAGTCTGGATCTCAGAGTCAGGATGCTGCATTTATATAAACCATGCTTTATGTCTTCTGACAACTGAACACACTCTTGAATCTTTCAAACATTTCCAGTTTTATTTTGCACTGTTAACTGTAATGAACGTAGTTAAACTATGAGTAAAAAAATTTGTGCTGAAAATATTTTGTTGCTATAGACCATATCAGAATTTTTGCCTCCCAAGAATTTTGAAAGGCTCCCTTATAATAAAATTTGCACCTCTGCCCCTTCCCCTAATAGGATAAATCATTTCAGGATAGTGCGTATGTTAAATAGGATAAATCATTTCAGGAAAGTGTGTATGTACCCTTAATAGGATAAATCATTTCAGGATGGTGTGTATGTTCCCTTAATA
Organism: Sinohyriopsis cumingii; assembly: GCA_028554795.2. NCBI lineage: Eukaryota > Metazoa > Mollusca > Bivalvia > Unionida > Unionidae > Sinohyriopsis > Sinohyriopsis cumingii. The sequence continues at coordinate 29,496,248 of CM068828.1, forward strand.
GGATAAATCGTTTCAGGATAGTGTGTATGTTCCTTTAATAGGATAAATAATTTCAGGATAGTGTGTATGTTCCCTTAATAGGATAAATCATTTCAGGATAGTGTGTATGTTCCCTTAATAGGATAAATCATTTCAGGATAGTGTGTATGTTCCCTTAATAGGATAAATCATTTCAGGATAGTGTGTATGTTCCCCTAATAGGATAAATCATTTCAGGATAGTGCGTATGTTAAATAGGATAAATCATTTCAGGATAGTGTGTATGTTCCCCTAATAGGATAAATCATTTCAGGATAGTGCATATGTTAAATAGGATAAATCATTTCAGGACAGTGTGTATGTTCCCCTAATAGGATAAATCATTTCAGGATGGTGTGTATGTTCCCCTAATAGGATAAATCATCTCAGGATAGTGTGTCTGTTCCCCTAATAGGATAAATCATTTCAGGATGGTGTATATGTTCCCCTAATAGGATAAATCATTTCAGGATAGTGCATATGTTAAATAGGATAAATCATTTCAGGATAGTGTGTATGTTCCCCTAATAGGATAAATCATTTCAGGATAGTGTGTATGTTCCCCTAATAGGATAAATCATTTCAGGATGGTGTGTATGTTAAATAGGATAAATCATTTCAGGATAGTGTGTATGTACCCTTAATAGGATAAATCATTTCAGGATAGTGTGTATGTACCCTTAATAGGATAAATCATTTCAGGATAGTGTGTATGTACCCTTAATAGGATAAATCATTTCAGGATAGTGTGTATGTACCCTTAATAGGATAAATCATTTCAGGATAGTGTGTATGTTAAATAGGATAAATCATTTCAGGATAGTGTTTATGTTAAATATAATTCTTTCTAAGGGTTGATATGTACAATTAATTCTTATTTAAATATTAACCTTTCTTTAACCTGTTATGCTAAATGTCAATCCTTGTCACACAGTAAATAAAGAGTCATAACTTGTCCACATACAACACGATTTGTAGCCTTTTTCATTTAGATACATTAGTCATAGACCAACAGTGTTTATGAGACGGCCTGTTGTCTGTCATTTAGTCATCTAATGTTCTCCAACAATTAGCACTACATCTCCTAGACTACTTGGAGAATTGCCATGAATCTTTGCATACACGTTCATCTCGAGGTCTTGTTAATCCTAATTGGAAAGGGTGAAGCGCAGGCATCCAGTACGGTCACTGTGGCTGCTATCTTGAAATTTTGTTATCATTATTCCTGAATGGATGATCATATCAAGATGGGGTTTAATTAAAAGACTTCTTCTAGGTATCCCTAAATGAATAAATTTCTGCTTGGATGCAAAAAATGGTCACAACAGCAGCCAGCCCAAATTGCTCATCATATTAGCATGGGTGTTTCCACATAAAGACTTCTTATTATGTCTAGTACATTCCTAAATGAAAATAATACAAATCTAATGCCCAATATGATAACCATGAGAGCCATCTTGAAAGTTTCAGGAGGATTGGCAATAACAAAACTTTCAAGATCGCTGCCATGGTGGTCACATTGGACATTAGATTGTTAGTTTTTTCATTAACATCCAAGCAGAACCATTATCATTTAGTGCCAACTAGAAGGAGTCTTTTAATGAAACCCCCATCTTGATACGATCAATCCAGGAGTGACAGTGATAAGATTTCAAGATGGCAGCCATGGTGTCTATATTGGATGTCTGTGCTTAATTTAGGACCAAGTGGACTTCATAAGAAGTTGGTAGAGCATCAGGGTCATCGATTCAGTATCCACCCAGGCCACCCTGGGGTGGCTGCCTCACTGTGTCCTTGGGGAAAGGCACTTACATATAGCTCTAATTTTCTTGGCCAGTAATGTGTTAAAAGTTACATTTAAAATCCACAAAAACTAAAACAAATGAGAATGATTCTACTTAGACATTTCCAATACAGTTGCCAGTTTGAAAATATTACTACTACTCCTAAACTGAAAGTTATATCAACCTTGGATTTTCATTAGAACATTTTAGATTTAGTCTAGTTAGTACTCATTGAAAGTACTGGAAATTTGACATACATTATTGTCATCATGGCAACATTGCAGCCATATTGAAACTCTTACTCCACCAGAATTGATAGTCATAACTACATAGGGTTTTGACCAATGATAACTATTTGATCCTTAATGAAAATGGTGCCATGCAGACATGCATTATGTCTGACACAAAAAATACACTGAAAATCTTGGCACAAATTATCCTGAGAGAATGGTCATATTGGCATTATTTTATTTTATTTTTTTACCAAGTCTTCCAATGGTATCCAGTTTGTCCTAAATGAAAATGTTGGCAATCGTACATCCAACATTATTGCCACATCAGCTAATTTTAAAGTCTTATTACTCAAGAATAACAGAGATGCTTTCAACACTGAGCCATTAAAAAAAGAATTGATTTTATCTTGAACTCCTGGACATTTCTCTTGGGACAGTAGAGAATCAGTCTCTTTGTTGAGTTTTTGTTCTTAGTAAAATATGAATTAGATTTGGAATCCCGTTAGTGTGATATGTGAAGCAATTCTTACATGTAGAACATGGTGTAGGGTAAGGAAGGAATATTCTGATTAAATACAGTAAAGTTTCTTGCACCAAATCAGAAATTACAATATGCATCTTTGCACTTACCATGAAAAATTATCTTGAATATCCTAATTACTTGGCAAGTCACATGTAAGACAGGATAAGTAGTGATTGTTGACATGTACTGATGTTACCAATTTTGATTTCATTAGCAACACCTGGCCATAAAGCCCAGTGAGCATTGGTCCATCATGGATCATCATCTATTATTTGTTTACATTTAATTTCAACTTCTCAGAAACTACATCATCAGTTTGACAATGATATTACAGGTAGAATTCTGGCATCAATGTCTTTAAGATTTATTCCAATGATGATGACCCATCACCCAAGAGGACCACCATTACTAAAAAAATAGAAACAAATTGAAAAATTTCTCAAGAACCACCCAAAAGAATTTGGACAAATTTTATAGAAGGCATCTTGGCATGAAGGCATTTCAGATTTTTTTAAATGATGACCTATATGCCATCAGATGTGGATATCATCATGAAATTATGGTGATCTCCCCATAAATATGGTCACTGTTTCTAAAAATAGGGAGTGGGCTAATGAAAGCTGTTAGAACTTGTGCCCAATCCCATTGTATTATGTTGTGAATATAAAATATGTTTGAACTAAAATGAGACTGCCTCACTTGGCATTCAGCATCAAGAGGTTAGTGTTGGAACTGGTCAGCCTGGTGTCAGGATAATGTGACTGGGTGGGACATGATACTACATGTCTGTGGTACGATGCCCCAGTGCTAGACATCACTATAAACTACCACACTGTCGACATCATAGTCAATTAATGATTTGATTAAAACCGTTAAAGCTACATTAAAAATCCAAAAGCACACACACACACTAAGTGCTAGAAAAATCTTTATATAATGTTTCTAAAATCCCTCAGTGGAATTAAACCAAAATCGAATAGAAAAACCTTTAAAATTCCTCAACAAAATTAGTCCAAATTTGACAGAAAGTATCTTTGCATGAGGGGCGTTAAAATTTATACAATGATGCTGATCTGCCTTTAAATATTGTTATCACTGCAAACAAATAAAAATCACTGTTTCTGAAGCATATCCTAGCATAAAGAACATTGCATTCTTTGAAGTCTGGCTTTGAAGACAGTGTCTTCATTTTTAACATTTAGTAATTCTTAAATTCTTATTCTGCACAATATGATGGCCATAATGTAGTCATACCTTATGGTACACTTATAGTATATTTTAACTGTTTTCCAGAATTAAGAGTAACTAACTGCAAAAAGGCATGCATTGTATAGGAAGCTGCCATTCCAGCACTGGCATTGGCATTGAAGCCATTGATGGATTTCATAATACAAAAAAGGTGCATTCAAGTAAAACAGGAAAAGTATTAAATGAAAAACAAATCCAAATATTTAATATGCAAAGACTTGGAAACATTTTATTGCTAAATGGTTACAATACATTGGTACCCTATCTTAATGATGGTGTGATGGTATACAATATGATATTTTAAGTAACCTGTATGGCTTCTAATTTCTCTTCTTTTCATTTGATACCTGGTAATATATTTTGAATTTACTCTCAGTGTTGATATTTTATCGTCACAAAGAAGGGAAGCATAGATTGGTCTACTTTTGTATATACTTTTTGTAAAGCACATTATGTTTTGATGTTATCCATCTATTACTAATTTGGTTTCTGCACAATAACTTGAGTTGTCCACCATCTACAATGACTAAGCTTTGTTGATGGCTTGCACTTGCAATAAGGAATAAAAACAAACCAACTTTATACTCAGATGTTCAAAGGTTAAGTCCTCTGTGGATGAAAGAGACAAAATTGTTTCTGCTCAGTAACTCAATTTATCCACCAACTACAGTTGCTGGGTTTCTAGAAGCTTTCGCTTGGGGTAAATAAGACCCTATCAATTTGGGGTCAAAAGGTCAGTGGTCACAGTCACTGGAAGAAGAATAATGGTTTCTGCATTATAATAATTGTTCCCTATCATTTATATTTACTAAACTTTGCTTTGTGAATGGCTTGGAGTTGGAAAGAACCCAACCGGTTTTGGAGTCACAAGGTTCAAGGTCACTGACTGAAAGAATAAACATGGTTGTACTCTATATCATCATGTTGGCATCACATACTGCAACAAAACATTTTAAGTGGCTTGTACTTGGGGTAAAGGAGAATTCTGTTGATTTTGGAATCTAAAGGTTAAAGGTGAAAGTTACATTGACTGGAGGACTTTTTCCCACATAATAACATTAGTTCTACATCACAGACATGGAACAAATTTTGTGGATGACATGCACTTAGGATAGTGAATTGAGGTGGGGAGATCGAGGTCATTGTAACTGCAAACATGGGGTGGGCATGTAATGTGTCATTTACAGTACCAGTCAATTTTTTTTTTAAAACGTGTTTTTTACTACAAAATTTTATTACTTTGCCTGCTATGTCGCAAATTAGTTTTAGCCAAATAAGTTTCCTCTTACCTCTGAGCTCATCAATTTGTATTGACATGAAATTGTTTTATCAAGATAAATAAATGCTATGAGATTGACATATAGTTTATTTGTTCAAAGAAATTTGTCTTGAAATATGCTAGCACATTTTTACCATAAAATCATCCCATTACATATATGACACTATATGGACCTTATTAAAATTATTTGATTTATAATGATCTTCAACAAATTGATTACATGGCCAATAGTTTGAGACTGATTTACTTGATTAGTTTAAATTTGACACAATCCTTGTAACATGATCATTACAAGCTGTACAAATGATGTCTATCAGCCATCCAATATGGCCACCTTTACTAGAACAGAAGCACCTTTAAACGACTTATGAAAGACATTTTTTTGCTAATACAGGTCACATTTGAAATAAAGCACCCAAAACATTAAGACCTTTCCATACTGGTACAAAATAAAATTAAAATGAATTATAAACACATTCATGTTTGTAAAGAAAAGACAAACTGTAGAACAACTACTTAGATCATTTGACAGTTCGAATCAATTATGGTAGGTACTATCTTGTATGGAAGCCATACCTGCCAGATACGTCACAATAAAAACACGATTTTTGACTCCCAAACCCACTGAAACAGACTTGTTTATAAATAAATAATTATTTTGCGTAATTGCAAGAGAGAACTTTTCTTGGCAATGCAGTACATATATGTAATCTGATGCCTATTAACAGATAACATGCAGTTTATACAGTTAATTGTCACCGAGGCAAATTTAAAAAAGAAACGCTATAGACAAACACCATTATACAGATTACTTAATTTCTGACATAGAGCTTGGGTGATTTTCTAATTGAAAGACCTTTCCACATAGCTGAGAGACAGCATATTGAGCTAATGTGTAGAGGTAAAGTGTACAAGTCAAACAAACCTATTTGAAGTAAAATAAATCAGAATTTCACAACATACTAAAGGCAATTGACTTTGTGAAGGGCCGCAGCAAGGGAGAATATTTTAGATTTTACACGTACTGTAAGCAACATATCGATAATTGTCATTGGAGTATATGATATCTATCGATATGCATGTAGTAACACCACCCTGACTTGTGGCTTATCCAGTACAGTTATTATCAATGATGAGAAGAAAAAAACGTTAAACAAGATTGTCAGGGAAGTTTGAACAGCAACATTATCCTGAATCTATTGAGTGCAGAGATGGACACTAATGATATCTGCATCACCTTTAAGCCCTAAATTAAACTCGTGAGAGCTACAGAAGTCAGCAACTACAAAATAACACGGTATCCCACTGTCCAATGGATTTTAAGGACAAACGGTCTGTGTATGTGTGATTATGTACAAGTGGAAGTGGTGGAAATGGTGCTTTATGACAATGCTAAATGTATCACGAGCTATTTGTGTATTAAATGCTTTAAAGAAAATATTTTATATATAATTTTATTTTATTTAGAATTGAAATTGCAGTCATTTTTTATAAGTGATATGAGTAAAAGATAAACACTATTCTCAATCGTACAACACCATTTATATGGGTCCTATGTACTCCCCCCTCCATCTGGGACCACAGTAAATACCTTCTGAGTCTCACAAATCTGCGAACACTACCTGGAAGGTAGGCAGGTATGGGAAGCTCTTGAATATACATTAACTGTTTTATTACAGCTACATTCTTCATGGCATGTATTCTGATGTTAGAAAAGTGAGTGACCTCAGACTCACTTTGGCCTCTTCATTTTAGTGTGGATATGGCACCAACACTTTAAAAGTATGCCAGTAGGAATTTCTCAGGCAGCAGTGTTGGGTTAAAAAAAACTATATTTTGTCAGACACGTTACCAGCTTCTCCGCAGAGCCAAGTTCGATCAAACTTGAGACACTTGTTTCATTTGGCAAGTTTTACCAATATATGCCCATCGAAATTCTGTTCCTTTGAACAGATTTTCCTGTACATAAAATATTTGTGGGAAATCCTAACGAAACCCATATCGCAGCTTCATCAGATATAAGACTGTTCGTAATGAACTGAGGATATATCAGTATCGTAGAAGTTGTTGGTGCATTTCAAACTTTGCATAGCAAATAATGCCTCACGATCTATAAAACCAGACCTGATTGTGGTAGGTTATCGTCGACTAAATTGTAAATTGCTGTGGTAAATCCCTGGCAAGTATTCACTTATCACGTATCAAATCTTGTCAGTCACAGATGCATCCTACTTAATGCATTAGTGTCGGTAAAAAGTTAGTTAGTTAATGGTCTTCTGTCTATCGAGTCCTGGCTCCTTATTTTTGATTTTCAGTTAATTGATTTAAAGAGACAGGATGGATTGCAAATTATTTGACACACGAATGAATATAATTACTAAATGAAAAGGTAATTTTCAGTTTTTTTTAAAAAAAAATCATAAAAATCAATATCAATTTGGTTAAAACAGTAGACAGTGCTAATAAGCTTATGCTTTCTACTGAATCTCCCAAATCATGTTTGTATTTGACAATTTTTCTCAAATAAATAAGGTTTAAACCAAAACCAGATCTACAGTAGCCAATGGATACTCAGCTTTCAGAAATCTGAAAGTGAATAAAATCTGTCAGTACACATTGATGTTCTTCAGACACACTGCTCAGTCTCCCTAATGCAAATATACACTTAATCTGATTTACTGATGAAATCAGCGATTATGGTAATAACACTGGTCACCAGAACAACGATCCCTAGGCGGTCGCGGTTGGATCTTAACGTAGGACAGTTGAGATCAGACTTTAATCAGATTAAATCAATACTGACCTTTCTAATATGGCTTCAAAGGGCGTGACCATATTTGCATCACGTGATATTTCGCCTTTATTGTACTAGTATTGTCCAGTGCTCATTATAACGGCTTCAAAGGGATGGCTATGTTCGTATCATGCGACCTTTCTTTTACAATACTGATATCACTCTCAAGACAGTATTCTAAAAATTATTTGCACACTTTACTGTAAATGTCATTTAGTTGCACAAGTAATTAAAGATCACCGTTCATTGCTATAAAACTATTAGGTGAATTGGGTTCTGTTAAGTTGTATTGATGTTGCAATTTTGCCCTTTCCCTATATATTTTAATCTGACTTGAACTTCTGTTTTAATTGTTGGCGTTTTTGTCTGTTTAGTAATACTTGAGATGATTTTTAGTTCACCTGGCCCAAGACCAAGTGAAATATAACTATTGTATGATCCTTTGTGCATAGTCAGTAGCAGAGAAGTTGAACAGGCCTTTTGATGGAACGTAATTATTGAAAAAATAAAGCTTCCTACGAAAACAAAAAGGTCAATAACACCAAAACAAAGCCTCTAACTTACCAAGAGTTTCTCTAATTGGCTAACGTTTTTTGTTACTTCACTTTTGTCAGTCGTGTTTTTTAAAATTTGTATGCGCGTTTGTTTACCCGCCGGACGTTTTATTGAGGTCGCACCCTCTCTGCTGCTAGAAATGTGTGAGTAATTAAATCAATCTTTCAACCAAATATTTTATCAAGACCTATACGATCGATGATCATGTAAATGTATTGTTATAAATCCATGTGTGCTTTTGAAATGAAATTTTTGAGCTTAATCATGTCCATATCCTTGAACACCAAGTTTGATGAATGTTTCGCAGAGTATGTGTATCGACTCCATTAAACACAACTAAAATATTACAATTATCTCTGATCAATTTAGGTATTTGTGTATATCGCTGAGTAACATAAATCACGTCTGTGTTTTTATGTCTGCCTCGAGAAAATATTCTAGCTGGATTTGACTGTTTGTCCAGCATTACATCATCGTATACCACGAGATTAATAATAAATCCATCGAGGTCATCTACAGATGGAGCATCGTCAATATCGGTGATAAAATTAATAATATCATCACCATCTTCGTCCAACAATTTTATGTTTTCATTAAAATCTTTAAGTACATCATAACATCTCTGATCATCAAATGACGGAGATACTAATTACAACTTATCCCACTTGAGCCACCTCATTATTAAATTAAGCAGTAATTGTGTTTTACCCGATCCTGGTGGACCTATTATTATCATTCTGATGGAATTTGGTAATGCTGAAATATGTTTGACTGGCTCTTGCTTTCGTGTCACTGAGAACTCAGTGACATCTATGTTATACAAATATAATAAATAATAAGAACTTTTATTGCGTTCGATGTAGAGCATCCACCCCACAAGTGGATTAACAACAATAATAACCAGAAATAAAACGCGTGCACTTACAGGTAAATGTGTAAAATGTGGTGCAAAAAATATAAATTTATTTCTAACAATAAAAGTGGTGATATCGCTACTTCATTAGGAAAATTACCAGGAACTCCATGGGCTAAATACCCAGGAGTAAAACATCTTCCAGGATATAATTATTGTGGTCCTGGAACCCTACTTGATATTCGACTTGACGAGCGAGATCAACCAAGAAATGGAGAGTATCCAATAAATGTGATTGATTAAGTATGTCATGTTCATGATATAACGTACAAAAATCCAGATCTGCAACAATGACATATTGCAGATATGAAGTTTATTCACTCGTTAAATTCCATGAAAAAAAACTTTTCCAGAATCATCAGCTATATTGGTTGATAAGATATGTTATTTAAGGTAAACTAGTATTAGGAGCTGGTAATTAATGAACCGATTATAGTAGAATAATGGAATCGATTTATTATAGCCCAAGAGGATAATGGAGGGGTAGAGCAGCGATTAGTAAACTCGCTGATGCCGCAAATGTTACACGTTCTGTTGCTGCAAATTGGTTAGCACGACAGGCAATATGGCAAACATTTTTTAAGACCACCTAGAAAATTCCACATGCACATTTTGATGTCAGCACTCCTAATGAAGTTCATCAAGCAGATATTTTATTTTTACCACACAATACTATTAAAATTGGTAGACGTCAATCACTACGTACAAATACGCGTTGAATGTCGTTGACGTTGCAAGCAGATATAAGGAAGCAGAGCCGTTATCAACTAAAACAGCAGCTGAAATTTCTATAGCTTTTGAACGAATTTGTCAACGAGGACCCTTGCGATGGCCACAGTTGCTACAGATTGATCCTTGCAAGGAATTTGTTGGTGCAGTATCATCTCTGATAAAACAAAATGTCAAAATTAGACGAGGACACACTGCAATTCATCGTTTTCAGGCAATTGTTGAACTATTTAATCCAACACTTGCTGTTATTTGGATATCAATATGCGAAGGAAATAATTCGGAAAGATATGAGATCTCACGAATAGGTTGCAAGATTACCAAGTGTGACAGCTGCATTAAATAATGAAATTACTCGAACAACTGCCATGAAACCCATTATTGCAATTAAAAAAAAACACATATCAATACAACGACATTAATTTTCAAAATAACCATTATTAGGTAATGTGATTGTAAGATATTTATATGAACCTGGTGAACTTGAGAGTGGTAAAAAAAGAGCGACTGATCCTATCTGGAGTATTACGACATATACAATTTATAGCGTGGTAAGATCCACGGGTAGACACGCAATCTACAGATTCGATTCAATTGCACCCCATCGTGAATTTGTACGTGAACAATTACAAGCAATTCCCGAAGACACACAATTACCACCGCATTCCTTTTTGTAAACTAGCACCTCGACGTCGATTACATTGAAGACAGTTCAGCATCACATTTTCGCGTGTGCTACCAAGACTACTATTAATTCTATTTACGGTAAATTGTCTTGGATTATTATTTGAATACTGCCACAACATTACTGTGTTACAGCTTACGCAGTGATTATTTTGCTGTTGTTTCAATGTCATGATAAATTCCGCATCGAGATCAAAGTCGCGCTTATTTTTCTCTTCACATTGTTTATAAATAACTTATTTTTTTCTTACTATATCATCGTTAGTTTCCTTAAATTGATCATTATTTTCTGTGAAGTCTATGACAGTTCTCCGCATCTGAGATATTCTTCTGACTCGAGACACTGCGAGATAAACTAAATTTGACCATTCGATACGATCATCGACGATCTAAACATTAGAGATGGTTAATCCTTGTGATGAACGAATTGTCATTGCGTATCCTAGCGTTCATGGAGTTTTGTGCATAGTTAACGCGTTCTCAACTACAATGACAGGAACTAAAACAATATCATTTAATAAAAGATTTTGTTTGACGATCCTGGTATATCAACGTCGATATTATGTTGTCGCGTATCTGCTGGTCGATAACACAATGATACGGGTAGATTTGACATTTTTTCCTTATGTAACATGAATTGTTGTTAAAATTTATCACGAACTATCTTTCCTCTTGCGAGTCTGTGTGTAGGTGTTAATACAACTATATCAAAATTCCGAAATAATATAATCATACAAGTTGTTTTACCACAATCTCCAGGCCCATTGATATAAACTGTTTTATGTCTAGCTACAGGATCAAATACAGAAAGCGCAGATGATTTTGATATTTGTTTTTTGTTTTTTCTTTGGTAATAAATATTTTTGATTTCAATGTCGGCGGATCTGTTAAACAATTTCTAAGTATCGCATTTGCAAAATGTTCCGTTACTCGTTCTGTTACACAATTTAGCCTTGACAAAGATTATGAACGCTGGGTTTATCATTCATCGGATAAATTCCATAAATAACCGCGGTCACAGGATACGCTCTTGTCAATACCACTCAACATTCCTTGTTCGCAATTTTTACCTAATACGTCGATTTTTTCATTATGAAGGACAAGGTCAAGTTTGTCATTGATAATCCAAGTACCTTCTACTTTCTTAATAAACTTTATTCTGAAATAATATCTTTGATTATCGAGATATAGCATCACGAATACTCTTAATCAAAGTTTCCATCGGATCAACCAGAGTTCGTTTTTGTTGGTCAGGGGTTCTTCTATCAAGATTGAATCTATATTTAGATGGTTTAATCTTAATCTCTGTTAATTCATTCATATTATAAATAAGACAAATATATATTCAAATTAAAATATAATACATACATAATAATTCAAACAAAGAATAAATGCAGATGGCTTATGATAGGTTTTACAACTCCCTGTAACAAAGCTTGCGTTGATGAATTCTACGGATATCATTCACATAGTGTACGGAGAGGGAGTATTGGACCTAAACCATGTTTGAAATGTGGTATTGGGATTAGAGGAAAAAACACAGTTGTGTGTGCAATGTGCTGGTAAAAAATAAAGACAGCTGAAAAGATATTATGATAAAAAAAATTAATACTGATAATAATGACAAGGTGATAAAAATGCAGAAGATAACTAGCCAGATTTTAAAAATAATTATTTAGACAAATTATTATTTAGACAAATTATTATTTAAACAAATAATAATATTATGTTATTGGAACAAAAAGGATTTGTGAAACATCCTATCATCAGTAATTACCAGGCATCCCGTGATGGTGTAATCAGAAATTGTCGACTAAAAATCCTGTCGGTAATATCTCAAATTTTCTGCTGGGGGAAGAAACATTATCTTTGTCATAAATTTGTATACGAGTGTTAAATTGTTTCAATCGAAACTGGACTTGTGATTAATCATATCAACGGCAGTAAAGTCCATAATTCCTTGCAGAATTTACGAGCTATCACAAAGAGTCCAATTAAGCAAATTTTGAAACACTGCAAGGTGTAAAAATAATTGGCAAGGAGGGTCGTTACATCCGTAAATACAGAGACTGGCGTAGAAATCATATTTCGATAAATAAACTCGGCTGGCTACTATTTTGATATTCACCCAAATTCGGTACAATAAATCGGAGTTTTCGAAAAAATATAAACAAAAAATAATATTTCAGCATCTAGCGATTGTGTTAAATACAAACAGATAAGGGAGAAAACTCTGTCGAGCTAGTTATCTCTCCAGTAGAGTTATTAAGTAGTTACCACGCTTGTTGTTACTAAAATTATATTACTATTTAATTTTTTTGGGCCCCAAGTGGCCGAGTGGTCTAAAGCGCTCTCCGTTACGGATCACTGCCATCTCACCTCTGTCTGCGTGGGTTCGAGTCCAGGATTCGGCCAATGTGGGTATGTGAGAAAGCTTGCCAGTAGCTTCTCGTGGGTCGGTGGTTCTTCCCGGAGTTTTCCCTGGTTCTTCCTCCACCATTAATACTGGCCGCCATGCATAGCCTATCGTGTGCTGAAAAATGGCGTTAAACCCCACAACAACAACAAAAATTTAATTTTTTGTGTCATTATACTCATTGTAAGAATAATTATTAACAGAACAATTATTTATTCATTCTGAGGCTTCTATTCATCGGTGTTGAAAGTGCGCAATTATCTATAATAATAATAATAATAATTTTGTGCACATTCAACAGTCGTGAAATATGTGAGGTGTTTTTTATGCTGGGTAAAATAATCATGATAGAACAGTTATTTTGTCATCCTAAAGTTTCTATCCTCGCTGTTTAAAGTGCACAATTTTTTATAGTAATAATAATTTTGTGCACTTTCAACAGTCATAAAATATGTGACGTGTTTTTTATGCTGGGTAAAATAATCATGATACAACAGTTATTTATTCATTCTGAAGCTTCTATCCTCGTTTAAAGGAGCGGTTTCATATAATTATCGATCGATGATATAGTAGTTATTTTATCTTTCTGAGGTTTCTATCATTGATATTATTCAATGTAAAACATTTTAAGACTTCTGTTGTTGAAGGGAGATAACTCTGTCAAGCTAATCTCTCTCCAGTAGAGTAATAGAGTAACTAAGTAGCAATTTCGCTTGTTACTGCGTACTTTACCTCAGCGTTTTTTTTTTGTGTTATCGTAAACTAATTATACAAATATATAATAATTTAACTATCTGCGTGACAATTAACATAATACAGTTTAAGAGAATATTTCACTTATCTCTGTTCACACCAGAATGCACTCCCAAAATGACTGAGAGATAGCGATACTGTGCTTTTTATAGTCTACCCAAAATATTCTGGAAATTCCCCCCCCCCCCCTCCGTCGTTCCAGAATGTTCCTGAAAATCACATGATTGAGTTATTCTGAAAATCCCGTCTGGAAATCCGCGAACGGAAATACGTAGTAACGAGTTATTTATGGAAATCCCCAAACAGAAATACGTAATAACGAGTTATTTTTGGAAATCCTCCGTCATTCCAGGATGTTATAGAAAATCACGTGATTGTGTTGTTTTGCAAACCCAACCCCCCTCCCTGGTCATTCCAGAATTGTTCTGCGTAGACTATAAAAGGCACATAATCGCTCTCACCAGTCAGTCTGGAAGTGCATTATGAAGTGAACAGAGCTAAGTGAAATATTTATTTAGTAATCTAGAGGTTGTGTTTGCTTTATATTACAAAATTGCATTATATCATCTTGGTTGAGGAACACAATGTATGTATGTATGCATGTATGCATGTATGTTGTTGTTGTTGTTGTGGGGTTTAACGCCATTTTACAGCACACGTTAGGCTATACATGGAGGCCAGTATTAATGGTGGAGGAAGAACCCGGGAAAACCCCGGGAAGGACCACCGACCCACGAGAAGCTACTGGCAAGCTTTCTCACATACCCACAATGGCTGAATCCGAGCACCAGAGAGGGTGAATAACCTCTAAATGGGTCACCCGTATTTTCGCAAAATAAGCCTTCCTAGGAGATCGCAAACAACCAAAAAGAAAACGCGATATCCAGCGTCAGACAACTCCGTCGATGACAAATTGGCTTACCCGATTATCGCTGATATTTTTTTCTTTCTTTGTTGTAACTTAAGGAAAATACGCGATTATTCGGTGACAATTTGGAGGCTCGCCCTCCCTGCTGCTATGAATTAAAAATGTATGGTATTGATAATGGCAAATATTGGAGAAGCATATACCACTAGATTAGTTCGAAAGCGACTAGAAGCAATAAAACAATTCTTCCTGTGAGAGATTCTGTAAGACAAAAACTACAAGCGCGGCAGGAAGCACAAGTTGAATATGCTACAGGCACAGAACAATTATTTAAACCTGTTACAGCAGCTACTGAAAAAGCTGCGGCGGTCACTGAAAGAGCTTTATTGGGAGATCTAAGGATGCTATTAAGGAGGAAGAGGAGAGAAGAAAGGGTATTTTTCCACTATTAAAACAGACCGCTGAGCAAGCTGAAAAAATTGCGAAGAGAACCAAAAAAAAAAAACAAAAAAAGATTTTACGAGATCTTCCAGTTGATATAGCTGCAGCTCAACCTTGACTCGGTGAAGAAATACTTAAAGGGGTCGGCAAAGTTCGTACTGAAGTCGGTGATATAAAAGATCGCACATCAGAAACAGAACAAACCAGGAGTAGGGTTGATTTAAACGATAAATTTACCGAACTGGCTATTAAATCCATAAAAAAGGTTCCAACCACAAAAGGTTTAGCTGAGTTTGCCGTGCGAAGTTATGATCGACGAGACAGCGTTTCAAAATCCGAGTATGCCGATGATGCTATAGGTCGTGAAGCCTGGTACAAGTGGATATTTCGTATATAACATGATGCTGATCAGGCTAGACTCAGTGATACTAGATTTGCCGAATTTCTTGACGAAATAGATAATTTTCTTATACGACCACCACAACCTTCTCCCCAGCAACAGAAAAGAACAACAACCACAACCTTCCTCCCAGCAACAACAAGAAAGCTACAACCTCCCCCCCCCAGCAACAAAGAAAAAAAAAACAACAACCACAAACCTCTCTCCCAACAACAAGCAAAGAAAGAGTTGTATTATCCAGATGAAGAAGAAGATAAGCCTGACACCGGTGCTACTGGCAGTGGTTTAGGAAGTGGTTTTTTTCCCTGTCCTAACAGTATCTTCAATGATGCGCATCGGCTAGAAGTTCTCATAGGAGGAAAGCGAGCTGGAAATAACTCACCAGAAATAATTAATGAAGCAGCTGATATCTATCGGCGATTATTTCAAGGTGGTATCATGGATATCGATATTTACCGAGAGTTTATTAATGAGCTCGTTGATGACTACCACAGTGACTAGTTGTTAGATAAATAAATAATTATATAAAATCATCGTACTTAATTCTCATCCTAGACCAGTTATGGTTAGGGTGGTAAATTCACGATTACCCGTATACAGGATGACCTACGGAAAATGGATTCGGTGATGTTGTTCGGGGTTTATTCGCGAGGATGGCCCCTAAAGCAATACCGATCGCAAAACAATTATCAATGAAAGCTATTGACGTTGTTCGTGATAAAGCTGCTGGTGCTATTGGTAACGTTGCCAGTAAAGCATTCTTGGCAGTCAAGGACAGACTAGCACGATTAATACGCAGGCCGAAAGCGGTCCAGCCACCACCGGTGAAATTACCAAGCACTGAAGAGATGCCTGCATATGTTAGTAAAGTAATGAATCAAGCCGCAAATCAAAAACTAGCAGCGCTGATAAATCAAGGGGCTGAACAAATAAATACAAGTCTGATATCAGGAAGTGGTCTTCGTTTTAGAAAATAACAACTTATAATAAAATGTTTGAACGCGAATCCCGCACAGCGTTCGACATAGATGAACCGGTTCTTAAAAATGAATCAGTGCGTGATTTTCAGTATTATTCTTATGGCGTACAACATCCAAATCAACAAGGACGAATTGAATTACAGGTTCAGGACACAAGTAGATATTTCTTGCCCGCTGAAGGTTTATCGAAGTAGAAGGTGAAATTTTTAAAAACAGATAATACAGAATATGGAGCTGATTTTAAAGTCGGTTTTGTCAATAATGGAATTATGGCTTTGTTTGAAAGCGCTGCGTATCTCATTGACGGGAAAAAATTGAGTCAATTGAGAATAATGTTGATGTGGCTACAACAATAATTGGTTTGGCAAGATACTCTGATGATTATGCAAGATCAGCTGGTCCATCGATGATGTTTGTTAAGGATAATTCTGATCATCCTAATCCGGATCCTATAGCTATGAGTAATGTGAGAAACGCAAATGGTGACGCGCCGACACCTGCAGTAATAGGAACAAATCTAAATTACAATTTAGGTTTTTTTACACGTAGACAAATGTTGGTAGGGAATCGTAGAAGATTTTCTTGTGCCATTCCGCTGTCGCATATATTTGTATTTTGCAGAGATGTCCGAAAGGTAATTTATAGAGCGAAACATACGGTTGAGCTTTTTAGAAAAAATGGTGACAATGATGCCTTATGGCGAGAAGGTGATGCTGCTAGTGCTGGTAAAGTAATACTAACAAAACTTGTGTTGTGGATGCCAGTAATGACTCCCTCAATTGCTGAAGAACCGCGACTACTTTGTTTTATGGATCAAGGTGGTAAAACGTTGATATCATGGCTTACAGTAACCACAGATAGCGTTCAGAGTACCACTAACGGTTTATTTACATGGCATGTAGCATCACAGCAGGGGGTTTCTGCACCGCGACATATTTTCATTGCTCTTCAAGATATTGCACGAATAAACTCACAAACACGGAGTCATATGATATTTGATCCCTTCTGTGTTACTGACGTTTCTTTAAAAATAAACGGGCATCAAGAACCATCTGAAGATATGCAATTAAATTTTATTACTAATCATGTTGCACGTGTGTATTATCGCTTGATGAAATATCTATCGCGTGATCTAGATATTGATGCTGTTTGCAAATATCACAATTGGATTTTAGGACACATTATCCAATCTATTACTTTTCACTAGAGCATCTTGATTTAACTAGACAGTCTGTCGTTGATGTGCATTTCAGAGCTCAAGTGGCAAAAGAGGTTATAGCTGAGTACAGAGCAATCGCGGTCATACTCAGCGACAAGAAAATATTACTTGAAGGTGTTGGTGGCCGAATGAGAGTCGTTGATGCACCAGTAAAAAACATGTAGTTTTCAAAAACATGTGGAAAATTAGATCAATCGTATTATTATAAAAATGTCATACAGTCACGTTAATGTCACTCTGACTCCTGGTCAGGCAAAGAAATTACAATAAAAAAACGCGAGCGCATGTGGGGCAACGATAACACTAAAACAAGATCAAATTGCTAATGGTGGCCCAAACAAGTTATCGCTAATTAAAACCCAACTAAAACATTTAAATAAAGCGAAGCAAGCAAAAACCGGAGTTCAACTTGATTTCGCTCCAAAAGTCATCAGCAACATGATTAAAACCGGTGGTATATTTCCACTCCTCGCAGCAATACCAGCGTTAATAGCTGCTGCTGCCCCAGCTGTCGCAAAAGCAGCCGCGTTAGGTGCTGTTGGAACAGTTGCTGCAATGGCATTAAAGAAAGCAACTGGAAAAGGATACAAAAAAAGACGGGGTCTAAGACTCCCACGAACCCCTCCTTCATGGTACCCAAACGGTTTTGAAAACCAGCGGTCTAGACGCAAAGCGTCTCACACCGATGTCAAATTTTGATTAACTTAAAATAAAAAATTTCAGAGGTGTTTTTATGCGAGATCAATTACCACAACAACCGAATAATCCAGAAGCTGGATTTATTAGTCTCGATAACAGCGATGGTCCAAGAATTCATTGGGTTGCTTACGCGATACATCCACGTGGAATTATCTATTTCGATTCGTATGGGTTAGCACCGCCATTTGAATTTCTAAAATACGGAGAACGAGTACGAAGTACTCCCGCTCCGATTCCAGTTTGGTATTCAACGCTACCAACACAAACACTAACTGATCCGCCAATATGTGGCCGTGAAGTAATAGATGTGCTTGACGCGATATCAAAATCAACCAAACCGCCTCACAAAGTCGTGCACGAGTATACCGCGGGTCGATTTAAACAATCCCTAAAGAATAATGGTTGATATTTACGGAAGATCTCTCATCGAAACAAAAACAAAAAAAACCGCGACGACGTAGATTTATCAAAATATGCGACCAAAGATGAAATCGACAAACGTTTAACGTTATCCGGAATAGACCCAGATGAGGTTGTTATTTTTCAGGACCGATACGGAAAACTAAAAACCAGCAATATCAAATGGAATGACATAGTTCGCAGGGTTCTTGGAGCTACCCCGGATAACATCCCTGTGTTTACTGACAGCGGAAAAATCAGAGACTCAAGTATATCATTTACAACCATCAGAGATCAAATCTCAGCAAGTGTGACTAACCGCTTAAAAAATACCGGTGACACAATGACAGGTGAACTCAACATGAACGGGAGCAAGATAGTAGCTGTAACAACTCCAAAATTCGACAACGACGCCGCAAACAAACTATATGTCGACAACGTAGACAGTAAATTATCCACGCTGCGGGCCGAGTATGACATTCACGTACGCGCTTTTGCAAGATTTCGCAGAAATGATCAAAAAACCGATGAGGTCATAGATAAATTCTTCGGCACTCCGCTCACCGTTGACATAAAACTTTCTGATATCAAAACCAATATTGACACGATCAAACAAGCACAGCAAGATATTGTAAGTGGAATTCCTGAGATCGTTAATAAAACCAGTTTGATTAAAATCCCACCTGGAGTTACTCCGGGCATATTACCAACATAGTATACACGGTATCATCTGGATTCGCAACATGGTCTAAACAAAATAATACTATCAAATATACCGCAACAGTCACTGGAGTGTACAGGCTGTCTGTGTTCAGTGCTGCAAAATTTGAGATATTTTCAACATATCCCTGGAGGCATTCCACCGACAAGTTTTCCGGGGTTGTGACTGTAATAATAAATAGCGGAACCGAAGAGGAATTTATACTGGAAGCCGCCGACAAGACATTAAACGCAACATCTTACTGGTGGTGTTTGGAATTCGTAGCTGGAACACCTCAATTGGTTACTGCGTAAGATAATAAATGGCATTGACAGCGTAAACAACAACATTAGATGCGCAGCAATATAGATATGATCAACTCCGCGAATGGCTGTCATTGACGAATACAACCTAAAAGTAAAAAAATACAAACGACGTGTGATCGTGTTGGATGCGTTAGTATACTCAGTATCCGCGTTAGTTGCATCCATCGGAGCAGTATTAACAGCACTAACGCCAGTAACAACTGCAATCGCGGTAACAATATGCATTTCATCATCAGCGGCAATTGCAGGTGTTTTTAATGTTATCACGAAAAAAATATCCTCATGCACGATCACAAAACTGCACGATTATATCACGCGGCTAAACATAGCCACGGCCGCGTACTCAAAATTATCGTCGTTGATATCATCAAGCCTTGATGATACAACAATATCAGATTCCGAATTCACGAACATGGCAAAGATATACGAAGATTACAAACAAATCCACTTTTTGAAGGAAACGAAAAACAATAATGACAGAATTACTTCAGCAGATAGCCGAAAATACAAGCCCCAAGAGAACTTCAATGATAACAGTAAGCTCGACTAAACCAGAATTCAGTATTAATTTTCCAACTGCGATTTCGGTAAGTGAAATCGCACTAGCACAATTACGAGTATACAACAGATGGCCCAATATCAGATCAAAATCATTTGGTTTATTACCAGGAAAGAATTCGTTTGTGTTTGCAAATAAAAACCGACCAGATGGCACTCCCGACTGGAACATCATTGGGATAGCAACCGGGTCTTTTCAAATCGAAGAAATCAATGAGGAATTACAGCGTCGAATAAAAAATATCACCGGGAAAGAATCCAAGATAGAAATAACTGTTCATGAACCAACGCTGTCTTCTGCAATTGAGATAAACTCTCCAGACTACGCTGTGGATATATATCAATCTTCGATCAGAATAGTATTAGAATGGCCTGAAATTCAACCACCGACACCTCCACCGTTACCAGAGCCCAAAAAGTCTGATTATGTCACGGACAATAAGTCATACCACAGAATTGGACCATCATACAAGTATAACTTAGATTGGTTAACAGATACAATGAAAAGTGAATTTACTTTCACTGATAAGACGACATGTCGTGGTATTTTACTAGCCTCAGACCCTATCATGGAGGATCTAGATATGTAATGATTATCTTAAAACATTTTACTGAGGATTTTAAAAAATTAATCAGGAACACAAAAAACATCTTGAGCAATTACGGCAGCTCTTCCAAGAACATCTTTTTGATATATCAAGTTCACGCGACGAAATCATCAAACACGTACAAATATGAAATCAGCTTGTACATGACATGGGATATTTTCATCATCGAATGCTCCAGGGAGTAATTAATCACATTGACAGTGATGAAAATAACTCTAAACAACGATTTTTAACTGCATATTCGTTAACAGAGACTGAATTGCCGAATTTCTAATTTCCCGAGTATACTCCCCCCCCCCAACGAACTAAAAAAAATCCACCACCAGAATCATTGATGAGTTCTTCGATGACATACTCGCACAGTACAAAAAACACCGCCACCGGCAACTATTCTCCGACACAACAATGACCCCGATGGGACAGGACGACATGTATCCCCGGAAATCGTAAATATAACCCCTGTGGTCGCGGTCAATCTTGTGTGTGATGTCATTGATGGCAGCTACAGCACAGACACAACAGTATCAAATCAAGCCCAACAAGGATTTATTCTTTATTCATTCACCCCGAAAGAACCACCTGGATTTCTGATTGTGCAGGAGCCGATCAATCCAGTCTATTTACGATGTCATAATCTATTGTTATCAAGAATAAATTTCAAACTAACAGACCAATCAGGCCACCTTCTGGATTTGAGGAATGAAATAGTTAATATTAATTTACTTGTGAAATCCTAAGGATTTTGTCTGAGGACTTTTATCCTAAGGATCTACCATTAGATTTTCTCAGGCGGATGTAACATTTTGCACGAGTCGGAAAGTAATAAGGTCGTCAAAATCGTGCACAAACGAAAATAAAAAAAGAAATCTGCAAGTGCACAAAAATATTTATTTTTTACTGACAGACCCTGATTTCTAATTAATCAAGCGAATATTATATAATGTACCAACACGCGAAGGTTTTCATACACGACAAGCAAGTGCTTGAAAACTACATCAAAAAAATGTTTACAGTTTCTAGTCGGCACAGTTGATCTGTTTATTGATGTGTACGGTAACGAGGATTTTTTATTGACACAATCGCAGCTGGATCAACTACAGCGGGAACGTATTTCTATGGTCACGTGTGATAAAGATGAAGTTCTAAATTATACGCACTCTTGCATTAAATCTGATCGACTAAAGAAAATATTATCTAACTCATCAGATTGATGCAGGTCAGATTGATATAAGTTAAAAAAATTAACTCATCAGATTGATACAAGTAAAATAAATATTATCTAACTCATCAGATTGATACAGGTAAAAAATATTTTTTTACTTTCGATTTCATTTCCACGTACTTGACTTCATTTCCAAGTACCCTTGATGAAATCACCTTGATAAATCACCTTGATGAAATCCTTGATTTTATCAACGGGTCTAACTTTCGATCGTTTTACAATCTGACATAAATTTTTTTAGTTGCCTTACGCGAGTATTAATTATTTTTTTGATTTTTATTCTTGAGATAATTGTGATCTAATTTTTTCAATTGCACGAGACAACGGAACAAATTCATTAATTTGTGCTTCTTCTACCGTAGCTAGCGATTGATACATAGCCATTTGAATCTTTTTCATAAATCTGTACTAAGCCGGCAAAATATACCGCCCTTAGCATTTAGCCTCATGCAGTGTTTCAAAATCAGACATGATTTTTTCAGGATTTAATTCATCAGATATATTAATTCCGTTTTCTTCTAAATTTTTAATAGCAGAAATTAAATCATTGATATTTTCGTAATTCATATTATTATAATTATATATTTAAAAGAAAAATATTTTAGACTATTATGTGAACTTCTAGGTTGTCTTATAACATCCTAGCAAGTCCAGAATGGTGTTTTTTTACACTATTTACCGTGCCTCCTCTAGATTGTCTTATGACGTTCTAGTAGGTTTGACGGGTGGTGTAAGGACAGTACAACATATAGTATTTACACTATTTACCGTGCTCCCTCTAGATTGTCTTAAGACATTCTAATAAGTTTGACGGGTAGCGTAAGGACAGTACAACATATATATATACATACATTATTTACCGTGCTCCCTCTAGATTGTCTTATGAGATTCTAGTAGGTTTGTCGGTTATGGACAGATAACTTATACTAAGGACAGCACAGACAGATACGGGGCTATATTCTACGCTCAACAGGTTTGCACACCTCCCCCCAAAATCAATCCAGCGAGGTGCAAAATGTCACCGCGTCGTGGTGATAACGCGGAAGGTGTGCAACTTTTTGGGGTTTAGAAACCCCAGTATATAATTCGGACGCTATAGTATATAAACTGACTGATACTTGGAAATTCAAAAATAGCTCACGTGATGGGAGTGGCTTATTTTGCTGTTTTTGTATTTCTTTTTTTCTTAAATATAATCGCAGAAAAAATGCAGATGAACCAAGAAACCAAACGAATTCAGTAAAACAACTTTATTGTCTGTGAAAAAATATTATTTATTGTAAATGAACGATTACGCCTACCCGTGTTGACAGTCGTTGATAAAATCCTTGATAAAATCAGGGGGAAGTAATTGGAGATGTTTTACTTCCGTGTTGTAATCGTACAGGTAACATGGAGAATTGTTTACCTGTATACAATAGATGGTTATCACCTGTAAAGGTAATGACCTGGGTTGCGCATGGAGAGAAATCCATAATTGACTTTTACACAATCGTTGCAGAGTTATCTCTGTTATCTGTATCTACATAACGAAACAAAATCCAGCTATTAAATTTGTATGAAAACGATGATTTGATTATATTTTCTGCAACACGTTTGACCGAACGCGAGTGAATACTAAAATACTTGCCAGCCGCGGTCATTGACTGAAATATTTTCTCTTCACTGGTACTTATCTTGAGAGATCTGAGAACTCTAGGAAGTTTTGCAAATTTACCAGTCCCTCCTCGTGCAGAATTCTCTCTCGACGTGATAGCTTGTAAGTTAGATAATTTATTCTTAAGTTTATTTTTATCTATATGACCGATCACAAGACCGTCTTCGATCTCTCCAAAGAAACACTCGTACACAAAACGATGATTATAATAATGTTTCCTCCCAGCGTTGAACCTTAGATAACCAGAATTATTAGCAACACCAACTTGTTTTTTAACCTACAATTTCTGACTTCACCAGTATGAGAAGCTTCATAATCCTTGATGATAGGATGTGGGACAAATTCTTGATTCATTATACAATAGTAATGTCATTTGTCTAATTTATAATTTGTCTGAAAACTTAGTTATATAATCGCGCTCACATTTCAGTGCATTATTATTTTTTATCATAATATCTTTTCAGTTCACGATATCTTTTTTCGCCACAACTTGCACACAGCTGTGTTTTACCCGTGACCCCAATACCACATCGCAGACACGGTATTGGTCCTAAATTCCCTCTTCAAATACTTTGTGAATGTTCCCCGCAGAATTCTTTTCTGCAGTATATGTTACAAGGGGTTACAGATCCCACTTTAAACCACTTGCACTCTGATTGGTTTGAGGCATTATATATATATATATATATATATATATATATATATATATATATATATATATATATATATATATATATATATATATATATATATATATATATTATTTTTTTATTTAAATGTTTGTCTTAAATATAATATGGAGGAGTTTGAGAGATTATCTGCAATCAAGCAATGGAAAGCTTCTAGATTCGATCTTGACAGACTAACCCCTGGCTCGCGGAGACGAGCTCTGGTTGATCTGATTGATATTATCAGAGATGCCAAAAAAGAATTTATTGATGATGGAGCATCTCACGTGTGGTCTACATTCAAAATTATACGCGACACTGACGAAGTCAGCGTTGACTCTGGCATTGACGCTACAATGAACGATGCACGAGCAAAAACAATTATCGATTACCTTAATCCGAAATATCTTTTCAGAATAAAGTTTATTGTGCAAGCAGATTCCGATACGTTGATTATCCGTGACCAAAGTGATCCTGTCCTTGCTAATGGAAAAATCGCTGTGTTAAGTAAAGAATCCAAACCAGGAATATTAACTGGGATTTACAGACCATATTACGCTCGAGCGTATCCTGTGACCGCGGATGTTTATGGAATTTATCAGCTAAATGATAGACCCAACATTAATGATCTTACCCCGATGAGATTTTCAAAGCTGAATTGTGTAGCCGAGCGAGTAATGGAAAATTTTACAAATGCGAAGCGTGGAAACGGTTTAACTGATTTGCGACGTGAAAAAATAGCGAAGTGGGCTGAATCGGTTAAGGATACAGGAGCGTCAATAAACGATGTCGCTGAGTTATCAAGTAAATTAAAATTTCCAATGGTAGTAAAAAGGTTAACGGGAGAGGTCTTATATGAATCAGCGAATAAAGGAAAAGGAACACCAATTGAAATTATTGACATTAACGCTCATGCTTTAATCAGTACAGTAACAATATTTCCACGAGATCGTGTTGTGAGATATTACTCGTCAGAGAACTCTTGGGGTGGAATGTTCGATGCTATCAGCCCGATAAGCAAAAACGATCCCGTGTCAGTGTGGTTGTTTAAAAGTTCCGAAGATGGCGAGTATGATCAATTTGTAAGACCTAACGGCGAATTATATCGTAAAGAATCTCTCCACGAAGAAATGAGAAAACTCGCACTGAGATATTCAGAAGATACTGAGCAATTATTAACTAATTGTTTTACAGTCCCGTCAGTTGCTACCCACGCCGTGAGAGAAAGAAATTCATGGAGACCAACACGCGCTGAGTTCCTTGAAGATGTTCAGTTAAGTTGTATCGAATATGGACGTGGCGGTTTGTGGAATACCGAATATAACCACAAGGATGTCATTTCCGTGGACATGGTCGCATGTTATCCCGGAAGTTTTCTCGGGATGGGCGAGTGTGCTGGATATTTTAAAAGATTTGGTCATCCTTGCCATGAAATGATAAGAGCATCAATTAATGGTCCATTACCCAATTTTGATCTGACAGGATTTGCTCGTGTAGTGTCGTTTGAATTCGCTGAAAATCTTCATGTTATTTGTTATGTTTGGTTTGGCAGACACTTCTCAGAAAAACGTTGGGCACCAATAGTGTTATTATGATATATGCTTGACAGTAAAATATTGATATAGTTGATTGTCAGTGAAGCAATTATATCATATCGGCCGCAGACTTCGGTTTGGTTACCAACACCGGAGCGTATCAGTCTCGATGAAGTCATCGAAGAATATGCGCGGGAATGTCCAAACGTTTCTGCTGATGTCATTGTTAATGATGCTCCTAATATTCTTAAGATTAAACGCAAGATTGATTATGGATGATGTTGAATTAGATTTTATAATTAATGATGCCACTGCGAGAAATATACGTTGTAATCGGGAAGATGCTTACTTGTCTGACGGAACACTTTTGGGCACAATTGTTAGTTACACTGATGGAGAATCTCCTCAATATACACATTTAAGATCTTCAATGCTCGCTTATGTTTCTATAAATTTGCTATCGATGATAAATAGATTTCCTGACACTGCAGTTAGAGTTGCAACGGATTCATTTATATCGATAAAAGATATTCAGAATTACTGGCTCGTTTCACAAGCAATGATGATTCATGGAGTTCGTGGAGAATAAAACAAGAAATGTTACATTGTTATTGTGAATCCGCTGATGTTGCGGTTAAAGATAGTTATTG
The DNA here is from genome assembly GCA_028554795.2 of Sinohyriopsis cumingii. NCBI lineage: Eukaryota > Metazoa > Mollusca > Bivalvia > Unionida > Unionidae > Sinohyriopsis > Sinohyriopsis cumingii. Next base: position 29,523,107 of record CM068828.1, read on the forward strand.
CAAATCAGAATTATCAGAATTGTCGTTGGCGCCGTCTGTGTATGATCCAGTATCCAGACACAAAACCGTTTATTTGAACGGGCCGGGTGGTTCTGGTAAGACAACTCGAGTGATCGAATTATTTCGACAGAATTCAGATATGATTGTGCTAACACCAACACACAGACTTGCCAGGGAGATGAAACAACGAGGAGTTAATTCTTGTACTTATCACAGCTTTTTCAAATACAGCGGTGGTGTGTGGACTCCTGACCGAATGGGAGAGAAATATATTCCAAACGTTATTATTTGGGATGAAGTGTGCACAGTGCCGTTAGAAACATTAAAAACATTTCTTGATTGGCTATTAACAAAAAATACTGCAGTGGTTATGTGCGGCGATCACGGTCAGCCACCTCCGTTTGTTGGACCATCTCCACACGATTGGTTGAAGAATTTCGTTGATTATTATTTGGAGATAACTGATGATCACAGATCTCTTGTTGCAGAATTAAACGAGTTTAAGAAATTAATCAGACTACAACCAAATAAAATTCACTGTGAAATAATGCGCAAGGTGATTTCAGAAACTTCCTTGAACGACTTTTGGAAAACGTGGAAACCAAACGATTTGATAGTGGCAAGTAGAAAGATTGTCAGAGACACACTTCAACAGCAGTTATTTCAATTACACAAGAAAATATTTCCAACACTGCCAGTGCCATTGTGTTATAGACCAGCTGATTCGCGGTTACAGAATATCGACGTTGATATACCAGGACCCTTAACAGAGTCAAGGAGGAAGCAGAATCTTGTATTGAATGATATTGTCGCAGTTGATGTCAGTGTTGGTGAAGATGCGCTGCACGCTGACCAATCTCCGTGGAGGCTAGGATACGCAATGACGATTCATTCATCTCAAGGACTGACTATTACTGATACAGTCGTTTGGATTGTTGATGATCGGATCGATTGGTCGAACTTAGTTTATCTTGCAGTGTCTCGAGTAAGAAAAATATCTCAGTTGCGGAGAATCGTCATGGACTCGTCAGAAACCATTAATGATGACATTGACAACGATATAATAAGAAAAAAATTGGCTGGTTATAAACAAAGTGACAAAAAAAAATAATCGCGACTTTGATCTTGACGTTGAATTTATTAATGCGCTGAAACAACAGCAGAATAATCATTGTGCAAGCTGTAACACTGGACAACAAATTTTTACAAAAGTCATGTTACTGAAATAAAATTAGTCAATTCTTATCAATTTTTATGTGCTGAACACGAATATGACAGTCAAATTGCAAAATTGGCTCTAGTTTTTTTGTAATCTGCAAGAAATTAATGTTTACATAACGAAATGCATTCCAATAGTAAAAGGTCAACTGTAATAGCCTACCTATAAAAAATAAAGTCATTGACTACATCTTAGATTTCTTCGCCTGTCTCTTGTATAGCTGTTCGGGAGCATCTCTGAGGAGTGTCCAGCAGTAGTCAGCCAGCATTGTAGTGGACCATTTTCCCTGGTATCTTTGTTCCATTGTTGCGATATCTTGATGAAAACGTTCGCCGTGTTCATCACTAACAATACCACAGTTGCTAGGAAAGAAATCCAAATGGGAATGAAGGAAGTGAATCTTTAGAGACATATTGCAGCCAAGTTTCTTATACTTCATCAACATGTCTTCTACTAGTTCCTTATAGTTTTCTGCCCTAACATTTCCTAGGAAGTTTGTAGAAACTAGGCGAAAAGCATTCCATGCTTGTTTCGCGTCACCTTCCAGCAAGTTGTTGAACCGGTCATCTTTGAAAAGCTCTCGAATCTGAGGACCCACAAAAACTCCCTCTTTAATCTTTGCTTCACTGAGTCGAGGGAATTTTTCATGCAGGTATCGGAATGCTGGCAAAGTCCGGTCAATGGCTTTCACGAAGTTCTTCATCAAACCTAGTTTGATGTGAAGGGGTGGTAGCAAGATTTTCTGAGCCTCAACCAGAGCTGGGTGTTGGATATTCTTCTCTCCAATGGCTACATTCTGCCTGTGAGTCCATTCCTTCCTCATGTAGTGCATTTCCCTTGCTCGGCTATCCCACTCGCATAAGAAACACATGTATTTTGTATATCCTTGCTGCAGTCCCATTAAAAGGGCAACTACCTTCAAATCACCACAGAGGTGCCAGCTGTACTTGTTATACTCAATGGAATTCAGTAGCTGCCTTAAGTTATCGTATGTCTCTTTCATGTGGACAGCATACGCTACTGGAATAGATGGAAGAATGTTTCCATTGTGCAAAAGCACAGCCTTGAGACTCAGTTTCGAAGAGTCCACAAATAGTCTCCATTCTTGTGGGTCATGAGTGATTTTTAAAGCATTCATGAGGCCCTCAATATCGGAACAGAATATCAGATTACTTTCCTTTCTGAAGAAAGGCTCCAATTGCTGGTGGCGCTTTCGATATGCAGTAATTGTGACATCTTCTTCTAGAAGATTCCATTGTTGGAGTCTTGATCCTAGCAATTCTGCCTTGTTCTTTGATAAGTCCAAATCACGAATCAGGTCATTTAGTTCTTCCTGTGTTATTCTGTGTGGGGTTGATGATGCACCACAGTGAAAATCTGGATCACTGCATGCTGATGGACCAGGAGAAGAACAGGTCGACTCATCTTTGTCTTCGTCAGATGAATCAAGAGAATATTCTGCTGGAGGTTCTGGAATAGGAAGTCCCTCACCATGTGGAACTGGTCTCAATGCAGACGGAATGTTTGGGTAGACTATTCTCGACTTCTTTCGCTTCGTTATTCCGCCGGAAAGAGGAGGAACCAAGCAGAAGTAACAGTCATTTAGGTGGTTGCTTGGCTCTCTCCACACCATTGGGACTGCAAACGGCATTGATGACCTTTTGCAATTCAACCACTGTGAAAGCTGTGTTGTACATGTAGCACAGCATATATGCGGAGCCCAAGGCTTGTCTTGGTCACCAACCTTGCATCCGAAGTAAAGATGATATGCCTTCTTCACTTGAGAATTGATACTTTTCTTCTGGTTGGCAAATGTCACTTCCCCACAAATATAGCAAAAATTGTCCGCGGTATTAACACACTTTCGAGGCATTACTGTTCTTTATTGTACGTAAATGGATAAAATAATAAGTTTTATGTAACAGTAGCTTGAACTGTCTCGCACAACGTCTAAAATATTTTAAATGCTGAACCTATCTGATGGGGCTTTATATAGTACACTGCTTACGTCAGCTTCAGCAGCCGCCTGGCATTAGTATAATAGGCCTACACATGTATAGTACACTGCTGACGTCAACTTACTTCAGCAGCCGCATGGCATTAGTATTGCATTGCATCAGAAAATGATGCAATCAACTGTGGATGATGTGAGCATGATGGTATTATGCAATGTTACATCATTATTCCGGATGTTGCTGCAGTCCTACTGGAGAAATTTACACAGTGAAACATAGAAAATGAGGTATATGAATATCTTCAAAACGAGAGCCAATACAAATTTTTCACGGTTATATTCGTGTTCGGCACACCAAAATACTACAGATTAGGGCCTTTTCAAGTCAGTAATGATTTCACTGTTGACCAGTGTAATTGTATAATGTTGTGGCAGTATTTGAGTAATAATCCAAGACAATTCACCGTAGATAGAAAGGATAATCGTCTTGGTCATACACGAGAGAATGTGATGCTGACCTGTCTTGAATGTAATCGGCGTAGGGGTGCTGACACCCTTGGCTAGTTAAGTGATCTGGGCGGTAATTGTGTGTCCTCGGGAATTACTTGTAATTGTTCACGTGTGAATCCACGTTGAGGAGCAGTTGAATCCAGCTTGTAGATTGCTGGTCTACCGGTAGATCTAGTTATGTTAGATATCTTGTGTGTGGTAATACTCCAGATAGGATCAGTCGCTCTTTTTTTTACCCTTTTCAAGTTCACCTGGTTCATATAAATATCTCACAGTGACATCGTCCAGTATTGGTTGTGCTGAAAAATCACGTCGTTGTACGGGTATATTTTTTTGGTAATTGCGTTAATAGGTTTCATGTTGGTTGTTTGAGTTATTTCATTATTTAATGCAGCTATCACATCTGGTAATCTTGCAACCCATTCGCGTGATCTCTTGTCTTGAATGAATTCCTTCGCGTATTGATAACCAAATAACCGCTCAGCAAGTGATCGATTAAATCGCTCAACAATTGCCTTTAAACGCATCGGCTGCTTCGGTTGCTGTCTTTGTTGACAACGCTTCTGCTTCTTTATATCTACTTGCAACGTTAACTACAGTTAGCACATACTTGTATGTTATTTGACGTCTTTGGATTTTAACGGTATCATGTGAGAGAAATAATATATCAGCTTGATGAACTTCATTAGGAACACTGACATTGAAATGTGCAAAATGAATTTGCTTAGGCGGTGGTAGGTAAATTTGCCATATTGCCTGTTTTGATAACCACTTTTTAGCAGAAACGTGTGTAACTTTTGCTGCTTCAGCGAGTTTACTAATTGCTGCGCTACCCCTCCAGTATCCTCTTGGAGAATAATAAATCGACTCCATTTATAATTAATTACCAGCACCTAGCGCTAATTTACCTTTCATTGCGGATTTTATTAACCAACTAGCTAACCTCTCCTTGAAAGATTTATCAGTGATGGAATTTAGCACGTGAATTAGTTTCACATCTGCGAGATGCCTATCTTGTAGATTTTTACTTTTATAAGCTACATCATGAGCATGACACGCCTTATCAATAGCGTTTATCGGATACTCACCTGGTTTTGGTTGATCTTGGTCATCAAGTATGATATCAAGTCTGGTTCCAGGGCCACAGTCATTATATCCTGGGAGGTGTTTTTCTCCTGGGTATTTAGCCCACTGAGTTCCAGGTAGTTTTGTTAATTTTGCTGCGATGTCACCTCCGTGTTGCTTTTTTTTTACTTGACTTTGGCTTTGACTTTGGTTTATCACCCGATTTGGGAATAAATTTAAATTTCTTTGTACCGCATCCTTCACACTTGCCCGTAACCGCAGATCTGTTATTGCGTGTTGTAATGGTTGTTAGATCACTTGTTGGCGTGGCCGCCCTGCATTTCACACAATATAAATCCATATTTATTTTATATATTTCTATAACATGGAAATCACTGACTTTTCTGCAACAAGAAAACGAGAACCAGTTAAGCATCATGCTGCGCTACCAAATGATGTTCATATGATTATCGTAGGGCCATCTGGAAGCGGTAAGACACAGCTGTTACTTAACTTGATAATGAAGTGGATGAAGTGGGATCAGTTGTATTTGGTAGCACCATCAGTTGATGACCAACGATGCTATGATGTAATAAAAGATTTTAATGAAAGCGCAAAATTGTTAAATGAAAACGGTGATGATGTTATTGAATTTATCACTGATATCAATGATGCGCCGAATGTTGATGATTTAGACAAATCTATTAACAATTTGGTCGTATATGGTGAGGTAATGTTGGACAAACAATCAAACCCTGCTCGGATATTTTCTAGAGGCAGACACAAAAACACTGATATGATTTATGTAACTCAGCGGTATACACAAATCCAAAAGTGATCAGAGATAACTGCAATATCCTTGCTGTGTTTAACGGAGTTGATAATTACACGTTGCGAAATATTCATCAGACTTGGTGCAGCGGTGATATGGACATAAATAAGTTTAGAAACTTCTTTTCACGAGTGCAAGCTACTCCGCATGGATTTATAACAATAAATCTACACGACCCTCGAACACGGTATTGAGTTGGTCTTGATAAAATTTTTGGATGATTAGCAGCAGGGAGGACGAGCCTCCAAATTGTCACTGAATAATCGCGTATTTTCCTTCGAAGTTACAACAAAGAAAAAAACTTATCAGCGATAATCGGGTAAGCAAATTTGTCATCGACGGAGTTGTCTTACGCTGTATATTGCATTTTTGTTAACGGTTTTTGCGATCTCCCAGGAAGGCTTATTTTGCGAAAGTACGGGTGACCCATTTAGAGGTTGTTCGCCCTCTCTGCTGCTATCCGAGACTCGAACCGGCGCAGACAGAGGTGAGATGGCAGTGATCCGTAACGGAGAGCGCTTTAGACCACTCGGTCACTCGGGGCCCCATGTATGTATGTATGTATGTATGTATGTATGTATGTATGTATGTATGTAGCATCAGTATCATTACCATTTCTCACAAGTACAACTATATTTTCGCTCCAAAGACATTTCTACAAAATCCAGAAATATGTGATAATGGAATTGCGCATGAAAATCTTCTATGACCATCTTTCAACATTGATTTACGTATAGTAAATCATATGTTATAATTTGGTTTGGTGTGAATGATCATGTTTTCAATATCAGCGTCAGCAGCGCCTGCATTGTTTCTTGGTCGTCTTATATCATACTGATAACTTTCAGGATGATCGGTGTTATCTTTGGCAAACATCATTGACGGACCAGCTGATCTTGTGTAATCATCTGAATATCTTGCTAAATTTATTATCGTTCTGGCAACATCAACGTCTATCTGAATTGTTTCAATATTTCTTCCGTCAATCATGTATTATGGCGCTATCAAACAACGCCATAATACCATTGTTAACAAAACCAACTATTACATCGGCTCCATATGCTGTATTAAGAGGGACATCTGTTACAAGCTCTCCTTCTACTTCAATAAATGCTTTTTAAATGACGTTCTAGCAAAAGGTCCGTTCATCTCATCTGCTGCTTCGTCCGTCATTGATTTTTCTCAAGAACCTTTCAGCCAATTTTAATCAAACTAGATCGAGACCATTCCGGCGTAAAAACTATTTCAAATTTGTTCAGACGATATTTTTCTACAATCAAATATAGCTGCATTTACTAAATAATAAAAAAATAGAAAAATAACCGTAAACATGTTTGGTTTGGAAGACGGTTGCCATTATTAAAAACAGATGAAACGCAAACTTCTTCGCAAGAACTGCGAATGAAATTGGACATAATTAGATCCAACACAAATTCCTGGCAGGAAGCTTTTCGAATTTGTTACAATGGTGATATTTCTGGAATCAAATATATCTGCCATTGCCAAAACTAGTAATAAATGTAAACGAAATTCTTTAAAACCGATAAACAGAAGTTGACCAAATTTAATAGAAACTGCAGATCGAAGGGAGGTTTCCAAACTCGCTGTTATGTGAATCACGTCACTGTTGTGCAAATGACGTCCATGATTAAGCAATAAGGATACACAGATTTAATACATTCCTTTATATATATATATATATATATATATATATATATATATATATATATATATATATATATATATATATACTATTATTTAAGGTGGGTCGTGGGCAGTTTTGTCGTCCTCAGACGGTTTCGTGGGCAGATAAAAGTTCGTGGGCAGATTTCCATCTGCCCACGAAGCACGTCGTCCTTTTCTGCACTCTTGCCACAAATATCAATAAAATAAATGCATATTTACGCTGCTGAATGTTAAATATTCGATAAATATTCATCTGCAAAATAAATAATTGCCTTTTTACCTATTTATTTCCATTTTTTCATTAATGAATTGAATTGAATAGCACAACTTGAGTTACCTCCCATTATGTACTAGTATATATTGCACCTTAAAAATAGATTGACCCGGAAGTAGTATGTTTCAAATTTACTGCCCATGATGACAGGGGATCGTTACAAAGAAAATCAAGGGATGGGGTTCTAACCTGTAACAATATAATATGTTAATAGTGTTACAGGTTAGAACCCAAATCTGTTGATTTTCTTTGTAACGAGCCACTATGCCCGTGATTATTATTGTGAGAGATCAAAACTGCCCGGGAACCAGGATGTGGAGTGAATAATCTGCCAATGTCGCCAACAAGCACCATACATATATACTATTTATTTTGATATCTAAGAAGTTTTCAATAATGCTAATTAGTAACATTATAATGAGTGAACTGTTATATGTCTTTCGAAATACCTCTATTCACTATTGCTGGTCTTGAGCCCAAACTAACAGGATTGTGGCTGTCATTAGAAATACAAGTGATACCATTTATTTAAATCCAGGCTTAGTAAGTTCATAACTTCACTTAAGTTCATATTACATGCTGCTGCATTTTCTTCTCTCAGTCTACCATTAACAACGACAACAAAAGAAAAATGGTGTTTACTCAGAATTTGTTCCTATATTTATCAAAAAATTTGTTTTGGAACAGATATTTTGTTGGAAAAGCTGAAAGAATAAAATTGGGGGAAAATCATGATGGTATAATAATACAATTGTTTACTTATAATAAAAGAATACTGGATTTAGTGTACAACATCCTTGCAATAATTAAATGGCATTGTGAATATGCAGAACCCCAATTCTTTAATGTACATGTACTGTTTAAGGTACAAAACTGTTTTGCATACTTCATAACTTATTTCTCTAATAGTGCAAATAATAGGAGACAGAAGACATTTAGAAAGAATTAATTTGTCAAAATAAGTTAAATATCAAGATTAGTTTAATGGACGTTTGAAAATTTACTATTAAAGTAAAATTGCCTATTTTTGAGAGAAAAATCCTAATAGTAATACACGTAATTTTATTTAAATTAGCAGTAATGTAGAGGATGCTGATTTATGTATGAAATATACCATAAACGTGTGTTTCATGTTCATTACTCCAAAGTAAAATACCCAAGAACCACCTCAGAAAATCAGTAATGACATATTCACGTAAAACACAAAACACAATTCTAAAAAAGTGATGGAGATGCAGTTATCAGCTGTGAGTCACATAGCTAACACATGTTGAGTAGCAGACTGGATGATTGGTATGGAACAAATTGTATTTGCCTTGTCAGAATAGTTGGTAAAGATTTTAAGAGGACTTCCTGGTTGGAAAAAAGTGAATTGGAGAAATGTATTATTTTTTTCATCGTATGTGTCCTTGTTTCACTTCATTAATAATAATGATACGACTTTTGACAAATCTTTTTGTCCGAGTGACTCAATGCTGATAAGTGTAAAAAAATGTCGAGGCTGCGACAGATGTGTCCTCTGTAGAAATGGGTGTTTATTAAACTAGGTCAAAATTAGGTAGTGTAAAAATAGGAAGTGGAACAATACACAATATGGAAAACGCTCGCTGTGGAAGACATTGGGCGGACATACAGACACATCAAGATGTATTTAATAAGATTCATACACATATTATATACTGTTGTATAGCTCTCCTTGTATGCTTCAGATTTATACTATAAACATTGAAGTTTGTGATACCGAGACAAACGGCAATGGAAGATGCACGTATCAAGGTTATGAAGATTGTTAAATTCACAAGCGATACAGAGTCAAATATACCAAAACTTTCATATTGCATTTTCTTACATTTCTACTATCACAGATCGATTTAGACTGATGCGAAACCTATCAATTTATATCAAATTTGTCAAAATCGGGGTTTATTTACTATTGTTATGAGTTATTCACCTGTATGGAAAACGATCGTATAGGAAGACATTAGGCGAAATGACAGACAAAGGAAGATATACTTAATAAGATACATACACATACTATTTACAGTTGTACGGCTTTAATTATATGCTTTAGATATATAGCAATAGCATCGAAATATGTAGTACGATCGCAAAACGGCAATGGTAGATTCACGTAGCAAGGATATGCAGATCGGTAAAGTCGCACCCGATATTCAGTAAAAAGAACAAAACCTTCTATTTTGCATTTTCACACATGTCTATTGGCACAGATCCATTTAGTATGATTAGAAACATATCAATTAAAATCAAATTTGTCATCTGATATCAAATGTGTCAAAACCGTTGTTTTTGCGATTGTTATGACTTATTCGCCCATATGAAAAACTTTCGTATAGGTCGGATCTAGGCGCACGGACAGACAAATAAAGACGTGCTTATTAAGATATATACACACATTTTATAATATTGTATAGTTTTAATTCTATACTTCAGATCTCTAATATTAGCATCGAAGTATGTGCTACAATCACAAAACGGGAAGGGTGTATTAAAGTAGCAAGCATATGAAGATCGGTAAAGTCGCACCCGATATTCCGTAAAAAGTGGAACTTTTTTATTTTGTATTTTCACACACGTCTATTGGCACAAATCGATTTAGGCAGATGAGAACCTATATATTAATATGAAATTTGTCAAAAGCTGTGTTTGTTTACTATTGGTATAAATTATTCACCTATATGGAAACCGTTCGGATAGGAAGGCATCGGGTGCACAAACAGACATATGAAACCGTACTTAATAAGATACATACACATATTATTTAATGTTGTACATCTTAAATTATATGCTTCAAATCTATAGTATTAGCATCCAAGTATGTGCTACTATCGCAAAACGGGAAGGGTAGATGCACATATCAAGGATATGAAGATCGGTAAAGTCGCAAGCAATAATGAGTCATAAATACCAACTTTTTTATTATTAATTTTCTCGACTTTTTTTGGCACAGATCGATTTAAACTGATGAGAAACCTATACATTGATATTATATATGTCGAAATATATGGTTGTTTAAGATTGGTACAACTAATTTACCTATATGGAAAATCTTTGTGTTGGAAGGTATTTGGCGCACGGAAAGACAAATGAAGACGTACTTAATAATATATGTAAACATGTTATATGCTGTTGTTTAGCTTTAATTTTATGCTTGAAATCAGTAGTATTAGCATCGAAGTATGTTGTAACCCCCCTCCCCTTAGTACGCTACTGCAAGCAGACTTTGTTAAATGCTAAGAGACACTAATTGCTCGAAAATTATAATTTAAAAAATATTTATGTATTTATGGACTCATATATTATAACCTTATAATGCGCCTTCATTTTCCATCAGGTAGGTCTCCAGGTCGAGTTGTCATGAAAAACAGGAACCAGTATCGTACATTCTTTACTAAGCGACTTCTCCGATGGTGCAATGTGTCTATAGAGCGTCCGCCTCGGATGCGAGGGGTCGCGTATTCAAACCCCGGCCGAATCATACTAAAGACATAAAAATGGTACTAGCAGCTGCCTCTTTTGGTGCCGATCATTAAGAGGTTAGTGTTCGGATTAGTCGGCCTGGTGTCAGGATAGTGTGACTGGGTGGGACAAGTTTGTCTTATGTCCGCTAAAATGCAAAAGCCTACTGAACCAAGTCGAACAGGTTACGTATTATACAACTTATTTTCGAGGTTTCAGCGCCCCCCCCCCTTAAATGCGTACATATATTATCAGTATACCTCCATGCTCAAGCCTATGCATTTGGGTTACCCCCCCCCCCCACCCCTCTATGCGTACATACTAAATGGACGGCCCCTAACCATTCATGAGATGGTATTGATTCAAATTTACGAGTGCGATTGTGATGTACGCATTTCCCTACACAAACACGGGATGGTATTATTCAACCGTACATGTCCACAAAACTATATATATTTATAGATATATGTATACAACCATGGTACATCAATTAGGTATCTAATTACATAATGACAGTGTAGTGGTTAGCAAATTTGAGAAATATACTTTTTTATTCAGACACCATGCCAAAAGGAAAGAACTAACTTACAGTTTACGCTGAACTAAATTAAATTTACTATTTTTGTTTCCAGCATGGTCGGAATATGTTTACATGTTTCATATTAGGAAACAATTTGCATTATGGCTAAGTATATCTAAGAAGGAAATAAGATGTTCTTACAAACTCTTATTTTGTTGGTGTATTGGTTACCTCTCAACATATGAACCATTCTTTGCCATCTCACGATTATAATCCGTATGTACTTAAGCGTTGTCTCATTTGTAGTGTTAATTTTTAAATGTATACTTTGCTTGTAAAATGATCCCACTTTATATAAATGTACAAACACCGCAATCGTGATGTGCTTACAGGAATACATTCTTCTGAGTTCTACTGAAGTCAGTTATTCAGTATAATTTGTAAAACGATATGGACTGATTGATAAAAGTGACTGTTTTCTTTACTTTGGTTTGTCGCAATATTTTTCTAACACAGTACTAATATACACTGGTCACACATGACGCCCCAAAGAAGCAGTTGTAGTTAATTCTTTTTTACCTGTAGTAATGGGATTTTTACAATATATGGCTGTGGCAGATGTACGTCGATTATCAGACAATGGTCGGCTTTTGCACTATTCGCTTATTTCCCTACTTCGAGTGCGGACTGATTGACCGTTAAGCAAAATCTCAATTAATCTCTGCGATTTATGTGCAACGTACGATATTGTCCCCAGTGTTTATTTAATTCCATCATCGTTTAACAAAACTTCTTTTCTTATCCTCTCTAAATCAACTTTTGTTGACCAAAGACAATACATTTTATAAGCAAGGCAGAACGCAAAATCACATTACCCATCCACGAGTACAATGAAAATATGTAAACAAAAATAGTTAATAAAATTCCAAGGTATGTATAATATTGTAATATATTTTGGAGTATGCGCATTTGTTTACCGCTCTCCATTTTAAGGATTCCTTATATACTTGCTTGAATATGGGAAGTCGGTGCTGGGATTATAGTCTTTAGACCAAAATAATTAGCCAATTACTAGGGGCAAACGTTACGGAGTGAAGTGTAAGTGAGTTTCAAGATGACATGGTTTACTTTTGGTGAATTCAGGTAAGAGCCGCATGAGTATCCCTGTCACTCAGTAGTCCCTATTCAAATCTAATTGCGTGAATTGATCGTGTGACTCCAGGTGCAGTATTTATGACTGGAGATTGGTAAATTATACAATGGAATCAACAGAAAAGGACTGTTCCGCCGTCGGCGGGCGCCATTTATTGTTGCTGTGGTGGTAAATATGTTACAAAGTTACAGGCGAAATGAAGCTAAAAATCATGATTTAAAAGGCCTAAGGTGGCGTAGTAAAAACGGTTCCCTGTATTAGGTTGTTGAGTTGTATAGTTTCACGGCGTGAAATACTGGCGGTAAGTTACGGAAAGTTAACGAAGAGAAGCTTTGCAGTTGTGACATTGACATACAATTGGGAAGTTGGGATTTGTGGTCATGTATTAATTAGAGTAACATTACTGATAGATTGGACGCGTTGGACTTTCCAGTTTGCAGAAGTAGTTGTACAGGATTCCTTTGAATCGGGGAAACCTATGACTCGTAGCGGGATTCGCGCAAGGGCTTGACATCGCTCGGTCAAGAAACCCATTTGGTTGATACAATATTTCTTGCGTGAGCATAATGCAAATGTGTATATTGGCTTGCACTGTTTGCAGCTATGATGTACGATGTTAAGATCTCAGTCGGTCAGGATATTCTTTAACAACGGTATCTTTTATCCTAACACGTCTTTCAATACGGTACCATTTACCCCTTGCAATAAAGTATATCAGTTGGAGGTTGAGGATGAACTAATCGATATTGAATTTCTCTAAGTACTGTTTGGTCAATATTCGGATCTCATTATCTTGTTATTGCAAAAAATATATATTGGTTATAATCAATTACACCTTTAGTTTTATGATTATTTAGACATTCTATATAAATCCAGCATGGTATCAGTTAATATTTCGACGATATTGTTATATGTGACCAGTACATTTGAACATGTATGATTATAAACAGTAAAATTAGGCATTTAAACTGTAGGAAAAAAAATTCTACTGAAAAATGTTTCATCAGCATAAAAAACTAAGGCTTGTCAAATCCGAGACTAGCAATATTTTATAGTACCTATATTTGCTCTTTTCAGGCCAAGTTCTCACGTAATGGCTTGTTTTAGTAGATTGCTTGTTTTTGTGTGGGTTTTTTTTTGGTGCTCCCACACAAAATGCGCATGCGCGGAATTTATTTTCCGTTGCCATGACGTATAAAAGTTACCGGCCATGCACCAACATTTTTCTTTATACATCAGATTTGCATAACATGATTAAAAGTAGTTATACTTGAACAAAAAGAACCAAAAAAAACCTATAAAGTGTACAGAAAAAATAATTTAATTTCTCGAAATAAAAGTATACATCACTGTTACTTAGATACGATTTTCCACCTATAGAGGACGCCAGCAGGAAATGACGTACATTTATCCCCACAAGACGAAGTACTGGGGGGGGGGGGCCGGCACCAGACAGACCCCCCACCCCACTTTTCCAAAAAATTATAGTGTTTTATGTGTATTTATCCCCCCCCCCATGTGTTGTATGTTTTATATTATGCAAAAGAATTTAGGTCAAAAAAATTTAATTCTCCTTTTTAACGGGGTATTTCTTTTAAAACCTAGTTTTATCTATAGGGTTGTTTTTCCGAATAGGTTTCCATCTTTCCATCACCTGACTTGAAATCCCTTCCCTATACTCTTGGTTGACCTTGGCTAGAGGTCGCCTATATCCCGTGTGTGCTATATATATATATGCTATAGTTTGTGTATGCTATATTTTGCTTCCATGTTGGGATAGCCTTTATTTTTTCCCAAATCTCCCCAGTAATCTTAGGACCTTATAATCGGATCAAGAAAAGATTTATTTTTATTTATTTAATATATTTTTGAATTTTGGCTAAGTAACGGTGTATTATAATTTAATTAAGAAAAAAAAAACTTAATGTGTTCTGTGTGCAAATATATTGTGTCATTATTCACATATTGGATTTGTAAATTGAAATCCGCTGTACTCGAGTTGGAGTCCATACACTTTTTTATTTGCTTGTATTTCTCCCACCTAGAGTTAGGCCGTCTCAAATTATTTATTGGATTTCTGCCAAAATCTCTAAAAATGGTTGTTCTTCCCACACACACACACACACACACACACGCATACACACACACACACACACACATACACACACACAGTGGGGATTTACCGTGCAGTGCGAGAGCTGCACATTTTGAGCAAATAGAATTAGAAGAGAGACTTATTAGATCCTTTGTTTTCGTGTATGTATGTAAAGTTTCCTATATGAGGTGTTTTTCCCGACTCTTTCATAGCCCCATGACGTCATTATCTCGTTCTTTTCCCATATAGTTTCTCTGTCCCGATAATTAGGATTTGTGATAGTTTACGTAATATAATTAAAGTCTATTTAATTATTTAATTTTAATTGTAATGGATAATAAAAAGAAACTGAAGCTGTTTAGGAAAATTTATAAGAATCTAAAAGGGTGGCGGCTACAGCAGATTCCAATCCGGGGTGGGGGTATGAGGGCAAGGGTTCACTTTGTGATGGTCCCCTTTAAGGGGAGATTATCCATTGCCCCATCTCCCTCCCCTTCTTTTCACCCTTTGCAGCCCCGTCCCTCCCATTCACAAATCTTCCTAGAAGTTCTTTTTTTCTAATTAATTTGAAAGGATTACAAAAAAATTTGCCTATTCATTTTTTTTATGTTTATGACTTGGTCACACGCCATCATGGTTTTAGTTATGTTATCTGTTATTTTTCCTATTAAAGTTTTGTTAAAGTTGCCGTCTTGATATAAAACTTGGTTTCTTCTGTATTTTTATTTCTTGGATATCTCCATAATTAACTGTATCCTGTCTTGTTTCCTAAACTCGCACTGTGCCATCGCATGATATTTTGTGAAGTTCGCACATTTGCACATGAGATAATTTACATGTATGCATATGTCGTGTAGATATCTGAATATCAAGCTTTGTATTTTTGGAGAGCCGATGTTGGTCCAGTACCTCTAAGGTCTGTCCCAATTAACCGAGATATTTCCTCCTCTACTTTATTTTTAATTTTAGAGGTTAAATTTTCCCTTATCCAATTATATGTTTCCTTAGTTTCAATTCCCCAAAGTTCCTCATTTTCCCTATATTTACATAAAAGTTCCTTTATACTTCTAAAGGTCCTTGTTGTTTCTAGTCTTTTTACCAGTTTATTATTTTTGTAGATGTCACTTATGTTTTTCATGCTAAAACCAAACCAGTAAATGTATAAAGCTTCCTAAGGGGTTTTGGGTTGGATATTTACTTCTTTTACATTATAAATTAAATACTAGAGAGGAGGCCTAACTCGAATCGGGAGAAACACAAATAAATAAAGAAAGAAAGTGCGGACCCTGACTCGAATACAGCCTACCTCATTTTGAAAATAGACTTTAATGTGAGAAACACCACACCATAGTCAATCACATAAAACAAAAGGTTTTATTTTAATTTCAAATGGTAGTATACCGTTCATCTCGCCGGAATTCTAAATTGCAAATTAATTCAAAAGCAACTAAATTTATACCAGGACAAACAAATAAATTTGAAAAGTCCATAGAAAAATATATATTAAGACAACAGAGACAAATTTGACATAGTATTGCTGTCCCTACACACAGACTATATAGCATACACACACCATAGCATTGATACACATAGCATACACGGAACATAGAAAATTCTTGACAAAGATCATTAAAAATCAAGGATATGAAATCTGAAAATGGGAATAAGACCCATGTTTCAGACTACTACCCTTTAGAAAACACTAGGACTAATTAGAAACTAAAAGTTTGATCAAAATTCCTTTTTTAAACTTTAAACAAGCACACACATCTTGGGGTATACAAGAGTACATGAAAACACTTTATTTTTTGTGTGGTGGGGGTCATCTGTCTGGTGCCCCCACCCCCCATGATACTTTCGTAACTCATACCTGCGAAAGATTATCATTTGCACTCACATTGTATGTTCTTTAAAATAATGATTTTTTTTTTATTTGCGAGATATCGTCGTATAGTTAACCTGGATACAATATAATCTTGGTCCGTTTGCACCTTGAAACTTATCATGCGTGAATGGCAGGCGCCTTCAAGCAATCTGGTGATATTTTCGTCTCTTTTGCGATATTTTTTTTATCTGACATTAGCGATACACACACAGTAAGGATGCATACGCATGCCGGCATCCGCTACATTTACGGAGTTCGTTGATATATTTTGTTCTGTAAATTTCGCATGATGAAAAAGAAGGAATACATTATAACAATGCAAGGTTAGTTTCTTTTATTTTATTTTCAATCAAGTGTTTGTTTATTGTACCGTGCCGGGGCGGGGTGGGATGGGGGGGGGGGGGCACAAATTCAACACAAAATTAGTTCCTTTCTTATCTGCATGGAATAATGGAGCAAATATGATTGACGATATTGACTGGTAATAACAAGCTTTCAATTTACGCGCGCACACACGAAGACAACTTGAAAAATAGAAACAAACAATAAAATTAACTGGTAACTTCGCACTTGCTCAAGGCTTTGTAGTTACAATGGGGGGGGGGTCTGTGCTATTATCTGGTTAGGCATGACTATTTCGCAGAAATACAAACAAATCTTTTGAGATGAGCATAAAATACAATTATTTCTTTTCCTCCATACATTTACGATGCTCTCAAAGGACCCACATATTTAGGTAAAAGTATGACCGTTACCAGGCGTTACCGAGTTGAAAATATGCCGAGTAAACTTACGAATTACGCCACGTACAATGTATAAACAACACTTGGCAACTTTTAATGATAAAAGATGGTGTTTTTATTTATTTACTTATTTATTTAGTTATCAGAACTCTTTCAAAATAACAATGTAACTGCCGATTATACAGCTCGCCTCTAAGAAGATTTTCGTAGTTTCCAACTGCCATGCATAAAATAAGTTTATGCCAAAGTGATCGTGACCTACAAAATGTTGGCCATTGTCACAGGGCATAAAATTCATAAAACAATAAAGAACATTCCTTTTTGTTCTACCAAAGCAGCGGAACCATAATGAGTTGATAAAACACAAGGATATTTGTTGTTATTTTGCAAACCATTGCTAATAAAATCAGCTTCAGAAACTATTATTATTGTCCGCCCTAGAGGAAAGATTTTACAAGGTGGAAATCACTGACTGTCAGTATCCCTGGAATGACAACCAGTATGACAACTATAACTAGTTTGTGCATCAGTAAATAATCTTGAGTAGCCACTGCACCTGAAATGCGTGCAGTCCATTCATCGAATACCTCCTATTCATTCATTGTATAATACACATTTTACTTACTAAGAATACCCTATCACAGTATAAATGTTTAGTCATAAATCGGGAAAGTTTACAACTGTATATGCATATTTATTTCTATTTTAACCGTACTGTCATAAAGGTACTTCTGTGGAGGCTAGTGTGTATATGTCATGATGAAAGCTTATGTCATTAATAGTTTTCTTTCTTTGCTCTTTACAAAAAATCAAAATAATAAGACTTTCGTTATCTTTTGTCAGATTTCATATTTTCTTGAGAATTTTTTTAAAAATGTATCTGGAAAGTAAACATAAAAAATACGATAATTTAAAAAATGAAATTTGGGTCTCCATCTAAAGAATTTATATATTCTTAGTTACTACTCAGTAATTTTTAATTATTCATAAATGATTGTAAGATAAATTAGTTTTACAGTGTAAAAGTGCGAGTTTGCTCCATTTACAGAAGGGTTTACTTGCTATTCTCTTTGTATAATTCTCCCAGCTTTAAACTACAGATACAGAACATTACATAAGACAGCGAATTTCAGTCTTAACCTAAAGCTCGAGGCTGGAGAAGAGGTCACTAAATTACCGTTTCCATAGTTACACACTGGTCAGATAGAGCAGTCTCCCGCAGGTATCATTCCCTATAGATGAATTAGAGGCCAAGTAAACTGCCTTCATTTCATGAGCTATACTAGTGTAGTATAGATGAAATAAGTTTTAAATTGCAAAAGTTGTCTCTTTTGTAACCAAAGTGCAAATCAATAAAGAAATATAATGACATGTAAAATTATATGAACAGCAATGAAGGATCTTTTCACGAGAGTCGCAAAAGATTGAAACTATTTAACGAATTTCATAAATTTCATTTTAAATAAACTTAAATGTAAGATTATGTTATGTGTATCACATGACAGAAATGATATTCAATAAAAAGCATAAAAATAGGTTACATAATTGACTTTAAATTACATTCGTCATTATAACTTCAATTCATATGTCGTCATGCCGGCATTTGCTGAGTTACTGGGTGTTATTAAACGTATCATATAGTTACGTATGATACTGGAAAATATCATATGGGTATATTAATCTTAAGAGGAGCAACATTGGCTCAGTGGTTAGCGTCTCAGACCTGCGACCGAAAGGATGCAGGTTCAACCCCTGCCATCGGATCAAATCCTCGACCTTATTGGAAAATAATGAGATAACAAGTACATTCTACAAAGACATGGAACCTATTACCTCCACTGAAACGTACGAAATGATCATCTAAATTTGCAACAAGTGATCAGGAGAAGTGCGACCTGTTGAACTCGGAAGTTTGATATGTTACACGTTTAAAAAATTATGATAAACAGTTACCGCATTTTGAAGTTAGAAATGAAACTTTTATTTCTGCCATCATTATATATAAACAAGAAATTATAGATGTAGTAACTAGTCTTGACCTAAACAAAACCGCTGGAACCAATCCAATAAGTAATAAACTTGTACAAGTATAGTTGAAGAAATGTATGTTCTATTGCAAATACATTTAAATAAATCACTCCCAGCCAGCGTGTTCCTAACACAGTGCAAGCTAGCGTATGACATACCGATGTATAAGAAAGGAGATAAAACACTACCGTCTAAATGCAGACTAATTGTTGACTTCAGCTAAATTATATACACTATTCATAAGTCCAACCTTAGAATATACTTCTGGAGTCTGGGATAATTGTTCTATTGAAGATTCGGAAAGATCAGAATAAAGGGGGGAAAATCAGATGGAAGATGCACGGATCGTTCCAGATCTATACCCATTAATTCTTCTAGATAGTCTCTTTATGCGGAAACTGCTTGGTTTGCACAACGAAGGAAAAGGAAGAGATTATGCATTATGTATTCGATTATAAATACTCAAGTACCTAACTATTTAAACGAACTTCTTCCACAAAGGAGATATGAGGCATCTAATTATCGTCTACGTTACTCTCAAAGTATCACACCAATCTCAACCAAACTTTATATTTTCACACGACCTTTTACCATATACGATTCGTCTTTAGAACTCTCTGCCTGATGATATCCGAAATCCTCCAAATCTTTCTATTTTTAAGAAACGTTTCTCTAATTTAACTAACGGGTCATCACACAAGCAGAAAGACATCTTATTGTAGGTGAGTAGTCACGTCACTTTTCAATGATAAATCTAGACTTAACCAAGAAATGTATTGAAAGGTAGAGCGAAAGAGCTGGGATCTTTGGCATTAGGTAAGGGGCAATAGACAAAGTGTTCAACTTCTTCATTATCATAAGCACATGCACACGTGAAAGAGTTAACTAAATTCACCATGTAAAGGTCGGATTTCAGGAGACTACCTGCTTGTCTAAGTTTAGTATGTAGGATATTAAGGTGACATTTGTCAGTAGCGTAATTTTAGCGTGATGACCCGTTAGTTGAATTAGAAAAACGTTTCTTAAAAACAGAAAGATTTGGAGGATGAGAAACCTATAAACTAATATCAAATGTGTTAACATCGGTGGTTCTTTACAATTGGCATGACTTATTTGGTTATATACAAACCATCAAAAAACGGCAAGGGTAGAAGCGGGTAGCAAAGATATGAAGATCGGTAAGTCGCAAGCAATACCGAGACAAAAAAGGCAACTTTCAAGGTAGCATTTTCACACATTTATATTGACACGGGTCGTTTTAGACTAATGAGAAACCAATGACTGGATATCAAATAGGTCCAAATCTTTGTAGCTTTTTTTACGATTAACATGACATATTTAGCCTTATAGAAAACGATCATGTTGCACGGATATAGGCGCACGGACAGAGAAATGAAGATGTACTTAATAAGATACATACACATAATTTTTACTGTTTTATTGCTTAAGTATATGCTTCATATCACTAGTATCAGCATCGAGGTATGTGATACCATCGCAAAACAGCAATACTAGAGGCACGTAACAAGGATATGAAGATTGGTAATGGTAAAGTCGCAAAGGATACTGGGTAAAATATATAAACTTTTCTAGGTTGCATTTGCACACATTTCTGTAGGCATAGATCAATTTAGACTGATGAGAAACCTACCAAATAATACCAGATTTGTCAAAATCTGTGTGTGCTTACGATTGGTATGACTTATTCGACTCTAAGATAAACGTTCGTGTTGTAAAGATCTAGGAGCACTAACATTCAAATGATTATCATCGAATTATATGGTACCATCTCAAAGCGGCAAGGGTAGAGGCACGTAGGTAGAATATAGAATATGATGATCCGTTGATGATCCGTAATATCGCAAGCGACACCAAGTAAAAAATATCAACTTTTTTACTTGCATTTTCACACATTTATATATTTCACAGATCAATTTAGACTGATGAGAAACCTATCAATTGATATCAAATTCGTCTAAATCGCGTTTTTAAAAAATTACTAATGTTATAACTTATTTGCCTATATGGAAAACGCTCATTGAGGAAGACATTGAGCGGACATACAGACACACAAAGATGTACTTTATAAGATGCATACACATATTATATATTGTTGTATAGCTTTCCTTATATGTTTGAGATCTATAATATTAAAATTGAAATATGTGGTACCGTGGCAAACTGCAATGGTAGAGGCACGTATAAGTCGCAACCGATATCGAGTCAAAAATACAAACTATTTTATTTTCATTTTCACACATTTCTGTTGGCACATATCGATTTAGACTGACGAGAAACCTAACAATTGATATCAAATTTTGCTAAATCGGTGTTTATTACTATTGTAATGACTTATTCACCTGTTTGTTAAACGATCGTATAGAAGACATTAGGAGAAAAGACAGACAAATGAAGACGTACTTAATAAGATACACACACATATTATTTACTGTTGTACAGCTTTAATTATATTCTTCAAATTTATAGTATTAGTATCGAAATATGTGGTACAATCGCAAAACGGCAATGGTAGTTTCACGTACCAAGGATATGAAGATCGGTAATGTCGCACCCGATATTCAGTAAAAAGAACAATCTTTTTTATTTTGCATTTTCACACATGTCTATTGGCAGAGATCGACTTAGAATCATGAGAAACGTATCAATTGATATCAGACTTGTCAACATCGTTGGTTGTTTGCGATTGGTATGACTTATTCGCCTATATGGAAAATATTCGGTTAGGAAGGCACTAAACGCAAGGACGTACAAATGAAGACGTACTTCATAAGACGCATACACATTATTTACCGTTGAACAGCTTTTATTATATGTGTCAGGTTTATAGAATTAGCATCGAAAAAATGTGATACGATCGCAAAACGGGAATGGCAGATGGACGTAGCAAGGATACGATGACCGGTAACGTTGCAAGCGATACTGAGTGAAAAATACCAACTTTTCTATTTTGCATTTTCACCCATTTATATTGGCACAGATCTATTTAGACTGATAAAAATTTATCAACTGATATCAAACGTGTCAAAATCGTTCTTTGCGATTGGTATGACTTATTCGCCCATATGGAAAACTTTCGTATAGGTCAGATGTAGGCACACGGAAAGACAGATAAAGACGTGCTTAATAAGATACATACACATATTTTATAATTATGTACAGCTTTAATTATATGCTTCAGATCTATAGTATTAGCATGGACGTATGTGCTACCATCGCAGAACGGGAACGGTATATGAATGTAGCAAGGATATGAAGATCAGTAAAGTCGAACCCAATATTCAGTAAAAAGTACACTTTTTTGTATTCTGCATGTTCACACATGTCTGTTGGCACAGATCGAGTTAGACAGATGAGAAACCTATATATTAATATGAAATTTGTCAAAATCGGTGTTTATTTACTATTGGTATGACTTATTCGTGTATATCGAAACCGTTCGTAGAGGAAGGCATTGGGCGCACGAACATACATTATGAAGACGTACTTAATAAGAAGATACATAAACATATTATTTACTGTTGTACAGCTTTAATTATATGCTTCAAATCTATAGTATTAGCATCCAAGTAGGTGCTACCATCCCTAAACGGGAAGGATGGAAGCATCAAGGATACGAAGATCGGTAAAATCGCAAGCGACAATGAGTCGCAAATAGGAACTTTTTTATTATTCATTTTCACACATTTTTTTTAATTATTTTTTTTTTTTTTTTTTTTTTTTTTTTGCACAGATCGATTTAAACTGATGAGAAACCTATAAATTGATATCATATATGTCGAAATCGGTGGTTGTTTACGATTGGTACAACTTATTTACCTATATGGAACATGTTCGTGTAGGAAGGCATTTTGGCGCACGGAAAGACAAATGAAGACGTATTTAATAAGATATATAAACATGTTATGCTGTTGTTTAGTTTTAATTTTATGCTTCAAATCAGTAGTAAGCATCGAAGTATGTTGTAAACTCCCCCTCCCCTTAGTATGCAACTGCAAGCACACTTTGTCAAATGCTAAAAGGCACTAACTTTCTTGAAAATTATAATAATCAAAAAAAATTCCGGATTCGTATATTATAACGTTATAATGCGCTTTCATTTTCCGTCAGGTGGGTCTCCAGGTCGAGTTGTTATGAACAACAGGAAACAGTATCGTACATTCTTTGCTAAGCGATCGCTCAGGTGGTGCAGTGTCTGTACAGAGCGTCCGCCTTGGATGCGAGAGGTCGCGGATTCAAACCCCTGCCGAATCACACTAAAGACATAAAAATGGTACTAGCAGCTGCCTCTTTTGGCGCCCATCATTAAGATATTGGTGTGAGGATAATGTGATTGGGTGGGACAAAATGCTGTATGTTTGTGGCATGATGCCACATTGCTAGACATCATTATAAACTGTCACAATGCAGACATGGTAGCGATATGATTGCATTTTTTTTTAAAGCTACGTTAAAAATTACACACACACACACACACACACACACACACTTTGCTTAGTTATTTGCTATTTGAAGAGATGGAATATTGTTCATATTTCAACCGCTTTTTATTAATGATCATCGATGTGACCAACATATACGATAATAATACTCCCGATGATGATGATGATGGTTGTTGTTCTGATTTCTGTATTACTACTGCTCCATGGGTATATTATATATCGAACTTGAAAACAGAAGCACTACCAGCAATAAAGCAGCTTTGAAAACAAATCGCACTTAATCGATATCAATATATATTGACATCAAAATGAACGTCAAATGCTCTGTGCAACTGTATCGAAATGAACTATTACATGCTGGGTTTTTTTTTTCTTTTTTTTTTGGGACAGTTTTAGACCGAAAAAAGTAGTACTTCAAGGCTCTGTCTATGGTATAAATATGTTCATGTACACTTTTCCATTGTAACTTTAAGTGTATAGACTGCAAATACGTTGAAGCACAAATCGAGGACGTCGAGTGTTAGCATTGGAACAATGTTACTACTTCGGTCGAGAAGGATAACGACCTATATATGTATTCCTGCCCACTACCATGTAGGATGTATCAAACTGTATATTACTCAAGCGCTCTTTGTCGAGCGTGCTGGTGTGTGTGTACAAAAACAAATGGAATATAATAACTTTAACTGAAATATATACAATTAAATTCTATATAAAAGTGATGCGGCACCTGGGAGTAAAGCAAAAATGGAAGAAACAAATTTCCGGATCGCTACTATCAACAGCAATGGGATAGACAAAGCGAAAGCAGACAAAGTAGCCAAAGAAACAAACTTTGGTGTAATAATGATACAAGAAACACACTATAGAATTAAGCCAGAGTTCGAAATTTTAGTAGAAGACAAACTTAACGCAATAAAGATATGCAACAATTTTGCAAATAATGATATTAGAGTTGGTTGCAACAATAATATTTTTAAAAAGCTGGGAAAGGTTTGAGGAGGGGGGAATTTTTTAAGGGACGGTTGCTACGTGTTAAAATGTTTAATTGGCATATTATAAATGTGTACATGCCAGCTAATAGAAATAAGAAACTAATTTTAAAGAAAACTTATACACCTACCTACAACAATATTCGATGGAAAATCTAATCATAGGGGGAGATTTCAACTGGGTAACTATAAATTAAACCAGTCTAGCAGGATTGATAAATTTTACGGAAATTTTTATGATCCATTAATATATATTAATACTGCAATAACCAACCAAAAGCTATCAGACCATTTCATGCTCACTATTGACCTAAAAATGAAAAAAATAGAAAAATGTGGGTCAGGACTATGGAAACTAAATAATAAGATTTTAAATGACAAAGAATATGTCGAAATAATAATTAAAAAAAGAAATTGAAACCGTCAAAAATGAAGAAAATATTAATATAATAATTGATTGGGATGTTTTAAAAAACAAAATAAAAGGAATAAATATTCAGTACTCAAATAGAGGGCGGAAAAACCCCAGAAAAAAAAGACAAACACGAACTCAAATTAGAACTAAGCAAAACAACAAACGACGATGGAGAAAGAAAAAAAAAAAACGATTGACAGACAAAATTAAAATCGTTGAAGAAGACGAAAATCAGGGGAGAATAATAAGGGCGGGAAAATTTACAAAGATCTACAACGAGGCAAAAAACGTATATAAGCGAGAAGAATTTAGAAAAGGGGGTGATACAATTTTAAACAATATCAAAATAAACAATGTAACCCATACTGTAAAAGAAGATATCCTAAATAATATTTCCAAATATTATAAAGAACTATACACCACACACCACACAGAACATATACTTCAGCACAATCGACAGCTACTTAAAAAATGTCGACTGTGAGATGACATCAGCAGTACATAGAGACCAATGTGATGATGTCATCTCAGATGAAGAAATCACAAAAAGTATATCAACACTCACAAAAGTCACCAGGGAAAGATGGACTCATCGTGGAATTCTACCAAAAGTTCCACGGTGAACTGACGCCGATCTTAAACGCTTTGTATAATAATATAGTTTTAAGTAAAAATAAAATGACTAAATCTATGAGGGAGGGAGTTATCACAATTATATCCAAAGGGAAAGGGAATAGAGACGAGGTTAAAAACTGGAGGCCTATATCACTTTTAAACACGGACTATAAGATTTTAAGTAGGATTTTAACAAATACAGTAAAGGGTAGGATAAACAAGATAATTAATGTAAATCAAACTTGTGGGGGAGGGATATACAAAACAATATTTTAAACATTAAAACTATAATTATCTACATAAATGAAACTGGTATGATGAGTGCTATGGTACTCTTCGACCAGGAGAAAGCTTTCGACTGATTTGAACAAAACTGTATAAAGAATGTTTTTAAAAAATTTGGTTTCGGACCCAATTTCCAAAATGGACCAAAATCCTACACACTGGGATAATTAAACGGGAAATGCACGAAAGAATTTGAAATACAACGATCAGTGATACAAGGATGTCCACTATCAATGCTAGAATACGTAATGGCAATATAAATCCTACGTCACACGATAAGAAACAACCCAGATGTGCAAGCAGGGGCGTATTAACCATTAAGCAGACTAAGCACGTGCATAGGACACCAGGGCCAAATGGGGCACCACAAAGTTGAGAAAAGGGTGAAAAGAAAGAAAGAAAAAAGAATGAAGATTTGTAAAAAAAACTGATACAACTAGTGCAAATTGATCATGATGTTCTGTTTCTTGATCATGGTACACCCTAGGGTTATCTTCTCAGGTGTACGTGGAAAAGAGGGGCGCGCCAAGATTTGTCAGTGCTTAGGGCACCAGTGAGCCTTAATCCGCCCCTGATTATACAAGGCATACAAATACCAAACCTAAAAAAAAATTAAAAGATGCTCTAACATGCATATGATTGCAACATCTTTATAAGAGAGGGGAAATGCTATAAGCGTCGGGTTCCAAAATAAACCACAACAAGCACGAAATCTTAAAAATAGTTAACTGGAGGGGCAACCACCCTGGATTATCGCCCCCCCCCCCACACACACACACACTTACTGAGAGACACTGTAAAGGCTCTAGGGGTTTACTTTGGTAATAAAAAAAAGAAGCTGTAGAAAATTATGAACATATTATCAATAAAATAAGAGAAAATGTGAAAATCTGGCCATGGCGCCATTACCTATCATGGAGCGGGCCCAAGTGGCCAAGACTTATTTATACTCAAATATTAACTACATAATTAAATCCATAGATATGGATAATACAATTTTAAACAAAACAGACAACGAAATAATAGATTATATATGGAATCATAAAATGCATCATGTAAAAAAAGAGACATTATATAGGGCCAAAAGTAGAGGGGGCTTGGGGTTGCCGAGCCCTCTACTACTATAATTAACTAACATAATCAATAGATTAAAAAAAAAAATGCACTCAGACCCGGCTACAGCGTGAGAAGCACCGTACATCTACTGGTTCGGCTTCACCTTGAGAAACCGACCAGAGATATACAAAAATAACAAATTAATATAAAAAAATCGAAGTGCCACGCAAACATATGAGAACTAATTTTAAAATATAGAGACAAAACAGATTTATGCAAAATTTAATAAGTAAAAGTCACGCTTGGATTAGGGAGGAGGTAACCAAAAATATAAAATGTAGAGTAGAGCAGGACAACTGAGGGGGTAAATTGGACAAAAAATTGGAAAAATTGGGGAAAATAAGATCTGTCAAAACACAAAGTATAATTTTTAAATACCTGCACAACACCTGGCTAACAGGCGAAGAAACAATCAAACATCGTATGCTGAGGATAATGCCGAAATGCCCTTTATGTAAAACAGCGAACTTCACCAAACTACATACGATTGTCCAATGTGATAAAACTAAACATAATAGGATAAAGTTAATAATGAAAATTTGCAAAAAATATAAGTATAACAAAAATAACATTTTATTCATAGATTTAGACTACGAAAACAAAATCGTTCTAAAATGTATAGACTATATAGTAACTACGATGATATCCTGTGGACAGGTGATAAAGATTTTTAAATAAGATACGTGGTAAAAATAAGAATATTAACCACAACAAGAACTCAGTACGTCTTACGACGAATAGATACTTACCGTCAGGTTGATATAACGCAATTGATGTTGGAATTGGGGGAGAGAGGGGGAGGGAGGAATAGGTATTACAGACCGAAGGGTCGCGTAGCGCAATTGCGAGCTGATGCCATACCCATACCCCCTCCTCGCACCCCACAACAGCCATATTTCAAAGAAAATTTCAAATTCTATTTCAAATATTTCAAAGAAACCCATATAACTTTTTTTTTTAAAAGAGAAAAGGGAAGAAAGGAAGAAAGAAAAAAATAAAAGAATTTTGTAATTTAATTTTTTTTCTTCTTTCTCTGAAAGAAAATTCTAAAGACATATATAGGAAGGGATACAGGGAAAATATAAGGGGGAAGTAAATGGCGATGACATCATGGGGCTAAGTCACAGGGCTCAGTGAAGTGCATAGGTCCATCATGAGTCTTTGAAAACACCCAATGTAGAACATAAACAGACAAAATAAAGACACAAATACATACTGTATAACACTTAGTTTAAAACCCTACTAACTTCTCCCGCACTGCATGGTTGACCACTATAGAATAATGTGGTCTCATAAATACGTTTGGATCTTTCAATAAAGCATAATCAGATAAACTAAATAAAGGAGGCCTAACGCGACCCAGGAAAAACACATAGAGAATAAAGAAGCGTGAACCTTGGATCGAGCGTAACCTACCTATCAACATCTTTAAAGACTATTATGAGGAACGACACATATTATTACTCGAATAATAAAATAGGAAATTATTTTTTTTAAACAAAATCTAAATAGTACACCATTCCATCGTCAAAATTAGAAAACCATAAAACAAATTAAAAGATACAATATAACATCATAAAGGAAGAAATACAACTGGGAAAGATATTTGATCTATACTTGCTGTCTCAAACATAAAGAAAATATAGCATACACACAATATAACACCATTACATATAGCAAACACTGAGACCTAGGCGACATATAGCAAAGGTTACAAAACATTTCAAGGGAATGAACTTCGAGCAAGGTGAGGGAAACCAGACTCGGACGAACAACCCTTTAGATAACACTATGGAAACATAAATACCCCATCAAAAATTCTAAAAACTAAATTTTTTATATAAAATTTTGTTTTAATAAAACGTAGAACACATCTGAGGGGGAAATACACAAATATAAAATACTTTTTATTTTTTTGGGGAAATGGGGGCATCTGTCCGTTGCCCCCCCCCCAAAAAAAAGTGTGTGTGTGTGTGTGTGTGTGTGTTATTATACCCATTACATTACTTGCAAAATATATATGGTGCTGACATTTTCGGCAAGAGGGAGACCTACCGATATTCTGCATATAATTATTTTAATGTTTTTCAGAGCGAGAGTATTGGGGCCTGATCTGTTCAATATATTTCTCAACTGATACAGCAGGTATAATCAGAGGCGTAGCTGGGGGGGGGGGGGGGAAGGGGAGTACATATGTCCCCGGGCGCCAAGGTACAGGGGCGCCAAAATGAGGCTTACAACGTTACATTATAATAAGTAAACAAGGGTAATATTCAAAAATGTGATTAAACGGGGAGGGGGCTGGGGCGCCAATTTTATAGTTCGTCCCCGGGCGCAAAATATCATAGCTACGCCTCTGGGTATAATAGAGACCCCCCCCCCCCCCCCGAGTTTGCCACAGAGCGCTCGTGTAATATACGGTTTAATACAAAATACATGATTGTGGGCAGGAATATACAAAATTTGGTCGATATACATGATCGTTGGTATCTATTCAAACGAGGGCCATGAAATACATTAGCAAATTCCTACAGTATTTTAAGGCAGGCGATTACGAATTATTTAAACCACGTTTTTCATCTGTCACAGATTTTATAATCATTTTGAAGTGGCTGCTTTATCTCGAGGAAAACGAGCGGTAAGTGTTATACAAAACAAAATCTTAATAGCAATTTGATCACTTTTGCGTCATTTGACAGTAAGAATAGTAATAAATAGAGGATAATTTCTTTTCCTACGTTAGGCCTAATACCTGGTATGTTTTTTAGTGTGGTACACACACAAAAAACAACCCCAAAACAACACTAACAACATTTTAAAAAACCCACAAAAACGAGTGCCGTGCCGAAGCCACGGGCTAAAATGCTTTATTATCATTTTTTTTTATTTATAGCATCAATCACAAATTGAAATATATACAGTATTAGCGTTGGAAAAGAAAGTTTTCTTTTTGTTATATTTTTTTTTCTCACCCTAGCGAAACACTTTCTGCAAATGACCTTAATAAAGAAAAATAATAAATTAACCTAAACCACTTTGAATGTCGACCGTATCTTTTATTTACACGGCATCATGCGCGGAAGAAAATACCAACTGAACCGGGATTTCAGACAGCAGATGAATTGAAGTTGATTCATTGAACATCATTAGCAATTGTACAATCAAACAGATGCAACAATGAAAAGTGGAACTATGAAAAATCGAGAATGTTAGATTTGCGAAGGATTTATTCCGAATCATTGTCTGCTAATAGAGAATTCATGTCAGTTGCTGTGTCGGCGATGCCCACACAGCGCGCCGTCCAAATGTGAAGTTGCGTTTTGCTGACAGACATAACACTGTGCCATAATTTATCTGATGGCATGTAAAGAAGCTGCTTAAATTATAGTATTTAAAAGTTTCTTCATTTTGTAAGAGCTCAAGAAATTAATTCTGGTTTGAAAGACATGATGACGGTAAAACTCAGAAGACGTAGCTGTACAGTACCGTTGGTGTTGGAGACATCATAATAAAGGTAACTGCGTTAACTTCGCTTTTTGTTTGGTAATTTGTTGGATATTATCTTTTGCTGATCTTCTTTGAGCTTGGAGTAAATTTTACATTCTGAACATTTTTATTTGCACTTATCTGCTTAATATGTATTGCTGGGATATCATATAGAATATGAAGTCAGTATAATGGTACTATATTACATATTTGAATGATAAAAGACTGGTAAATGATATAATGATAAACTACAAAATAAATAATTTGCCCAATATCCCAAATATGTTAATTAAAACAAACATTGAATGTAAATTCAGATATAATGAGCAGTTGTAAGAAGTAAGAAATAACATTTTATCCATTGAACCTGTTATGTGTTATCATCATCAGTTTTAAAATAAACACATGGAGACAAGTTTGCTTAAATTCTAAAATTAACACACACACACACACACACACACACACATATGGTATTTTAATCTAATACAGAAATGGTGACATTGATATATGCAGACCAATAGTTTTTTTTCTTCTACAGATATAAATTAAAAAGCCTAATTCTGAGAGTTTCACCTACAACATTCATGATGGGAAAGGGCCACTAATTAAGAGCTGACATATGTGGAAGAAAAATACCATCCATGTTGAAAAGGGCTAGAGGTAATGTGAGAAAACATAATTTATCAATCTTATTTAACATTATTGTTGATATTTTATCTCAACTGGTCAAAAGGCTAAGTGGGTTTATGTAATGGTCCAGAGTGTGTTATTTATTTCACATCCCCTTCTGTCTTTCAACAGTAAGAAATTAGCTACTTTGGAGTCCATAGTTCTGATCAATTTGTTTATATAAAACTTGGTTTTGGGCTTAAATCAACATCTTGGATAAATCTAATAATGAGCAAAATCCAAGTATATACATGTGATCATGTATAAGATTAGTTGAGTTTTTTAACCAGCCTAAAAGCCATACTTCCACAATATAGGCTAAAATCATTAAGTTGTCCTTGAAGTTTGATGAGTGTTAACCATTAATAATAATAAGGTGATCTTTCATCTGAGTATGTTACCACCGCATGCAATATTTATACATGTAGTGCAGTTTTTACTAAACGTAGAATACATGCTTATATAAATGAGATCTAGATTGAAGAAGTGAAGATGCATACAAATACATGAGGTTATAACCACTACTGCTGATTCAAGTTTGATCATGCTTGGCCATTGGGCTTATAGAGTCAAGTTTCACAATGATGCTTATTATGAGTGTGATAAAGGTATGGTAGTGAAGTGACCTTGCATCTGATTGGCAGAGTTTCTTATGATTTGCACAACAGTGTTTATGATCCAATTTAGATCTGACTTGTTTAATTATTTGCTTGTATGTCTGAGGCTATAAGCAAAATCTATGCATATAATGTGGTGGTTCTACATCTCACTAGCCATTCTTGCTACTGCTCTTAAAACTATTTCTCATTAATTTCATCAGACTTGGTGAATAGATTTATCTCATCAAGATATAGCAAAAGAGCAATTTTGTAAAAAAAATATTCATTCATATTAAACTCAAATTCTGCATCTGATTGGTTGACCTTGCAAATACTATAAGGGCTCTATTTCTGACAAAAAGATTATTTTGATCTAATGTAGCAGAAATGCTTATATGATCAAAACATTGAACATATTTGATGACAAATAAGAAATAGTTTTTCATGCAAATTTGATAAACATTGATAAATCGGTTCATATCATTAAAAGCTTGGAAGAGTTTGATTACATGCGAGACCATCACATATTAATCATTCTTTATTTAGAGAATTATTTTTGTCAGGATTTAGTAAAATATGTAAAATCAATATGGACTGGTTTTGTTATGTACAGCAACACTAGTTGTTTACTGAGTACTGAGGGAATTGGAGTAAGGCAAGGGTACATTGCAGTAGGTAACCTGGTTGACTTGATAACAGGATTTTAACACAAACATTTTTATCAGGAGTCTAGCATACTAACCATTGATTCACTGCAGATCCTGCCCCCATTAGTTACCTTTTAATACATAAAGCATTTGGGTTTTTTATGTCACAAATCCCATAGGGATTAAAATTAACATCATAGGTCTCACTGGATAGTTTCGTATTTTGACATCCCTCTAATTTTTAAGGTAGAAGGCATGAACCTAATTATCACAAGCCTAGCATTTATAAATTTACACATAAGCTAAATCTATAATGTGGTTCAGATTTACTTTGAGTTAGGCATGGAAATAGGTTGGCTTGTTGGTGACTGCCTGTCACAGTTAGATGAGCATTGGAGATCATATGCGTAACTTAGTCTGCAAATGAGCTGCCGACTTTTATTTGTGTCTGCTACAGAGGTAAATATAAAAAAATCTTGATGGTAGAGGGGTGATGAAAAGTATGCTAATTTGTTATAGTACTAGTGAACTTTATTCATGCATAAGGCACATACTGATTCTTTTAGTTGCCTTGTCACAGAAAAATATTGAAAATAGCTATTTCTAGTAAAAAATGAATGTAAAATGTACCTGCATCCTTTGACCCTACCAGAACCAAACTAAAAGCTCAAATTTGTGCAGCTGCTTTTGCTCATCACAAACATAATTGGGAGTATAACTGCTAACCCTACCCTCTAGCACACATTTCATTCATTCATTGGATTAAAGTCACGTGCACCTTTCGGTATGTGCGACTGTTTAGTTTGTACACGTTTGTGTACTTTTTGAATTTAGCGATTAACTTATACAATGCCCCTAAGCAAGCAAGCCGAAGCCCAGGTGCCCCAAAAGGTCCCGCCCAGGCTCTCGTCGCTGCAACCTTCTCCATCGTTGTACTCCGTTGGTGGTCTGTTTCTGCATCCTGCATCTCCTTCCTCTCTCATTTCAGGCAGTAACCGAAGCACACCAGCAGCAGTATTATTAAATTTTCGTTGCAATCAATGCCCAGTTCCCTATATTTATTGGGCTATTCCTGTACTATCTTGCCAAACATGTGATTGTCACATACGCTTCAGATATTCCTGAGTTGTGAATTTTCCTATCTTTTGTAAGGTCTATTAAATTTTGTGTACTTTGCGTACTTGAATTTTCCAAAAATATTTTCACATCTAGTAGGCTTTTAGTAGCCCTTTATTTTGTTTTGGAGATCTCAATTTGGTTAAGTATTTCGTACGTGTGGCTTTAAACCAATCAGTGTGTTTCAGGGCCAGTAAGTTGTTGGTCAAAAGAGGGCTTTCGTGGGTCAGAATGAAAGCCCTATGTGGTAAAATTTGTTTGTAAAAAAGAAAAAAAAAAAGAAAAGAAAAGAAAAAAAAGGTGGGTAGGGAGTGTGTATGCTATATTTGTGTGATGGCTATAGACATTTTTGTTCGTTTTTCTGCTTTTCCCACATATCCCGACAACACACATTCACGCTCACTTTCTCATTCACACTTATAAGTAGATGTGGGGGGGGTGGCCTTATTTCTTTTGTTTGATTTCGGGAAGGCAATTCTTTTCATACTGGGGGGTGGGGGTGGTTTGATTATTTGAGGCATACTCTTTTCATTGTTTCTGCCTTCATTCCCCAAGGTCTGCAAGTGTCCTGTTCTTTCTTCTTTTACTGCCTTAGGACGTTTAACTTCGTTCTGTGCCTTTTCCTGCTCTTCTTTATTTCAGCTCTTTCTGCCTTATCCCGTGTCCGTTTCTGTTTTGGTCTTCTCGTCCTTTTGATACTGCCATGTTCGCCGTGAGATGTTTTCTTCGAGGGAGGTGGTTTGATTGCCTTTGTTTCCCTTCGCTTTGACCACTTGGCTATTTACCTGTTATTTTTGTTTAGCTTAGCTATTTGATTTATTTTAATGTATATTTTTTTTATTTTTATTTTTTTATATTTTTTTATTTTTTTTTTGAACCTACGGGGCCTAGCATGCCATTATAATTCCAAAACAGTGATTTTGTAATATTCGTCCTTATCTGGTTTTTATTGTTCGGGTTATGAGCGGCGGTGTCAGTCTGTGAACCCACTAGCCCGAGCCGGCCGTCACAATTCCCAAACAGTGATTTGTAATATTTTGATTGGTTTTTTTCTTTTTTGGTTCGATCTTTTAGGTTTATTGGTTTTAATTTCTTTACATGGTCTCTCTTTATACCCAACCCTTCATTCGGTTTAGATTTGTCCCCTTTTGCCTATTTTGTTAATGAATGTCATGATGTTATTATAGGTCATTCCTATGTTATTGTTTTTTGCCACAAGTAACTCCGGGTATGTCCACCGTTCTCCTATTTGTTCCTGTTGAGATTTTAGTTCGGCCCTTTCCTGGTTGTATTTGGGGCATATATTTATTAAGTGTGCGATTGTTTCTGGAGTTGGGCAGTAGGGGCAGTTTTCGGTTGGTCCCCTTTTTATGTGTTTCCCTGCGCATCCTGCCAATAGTGTTTTACCTGTTCTTATTCTATTTATTATTGTTATATCGTATGGATTTTTGAAGGTCGGACTTTCGACTTTTCTACTTACTTTTTTCATCATCATGTGTATTAGACTGTTTGCATCCGATTTTTCCCATAGCTCTTGCCACATGTCATTGATCTTGTCCCATGTTATTGATTTCAGTGACGCCGTATGCTATATTTTGGGCTTTTGGTTCGTTTGTGGCGTTTTTTGCTTCTGCATCTGCTTTGTCATTGCCTGGGATTATGGATGTGAGAGGGTATCCATACGAATTCAACGTGTTTGTTGTTTTTTTCAATCTCTTTAAGTAGCGATCTTGCATGATTAATCATATTAGGTCTGCTGTTGGATTGGTCCGTTGCTAACGATTGTAGTACACTGTAAGAGTCGCTTAGAATGACTGCCTTAGTTGTGGGGTATGTTTTGACGTATGTTAATGCCATTAGTATTGCCATGAATTCTACCGTGTATATAGCGCATTGGTCTGGGAGTCTTTTTCCAACGGCGACATCTAATTTTGGGATCACTATCCCTGCTGCAGTTTTATTTGGATTTTTGGTTTTTGATCCATCTGCGAAGATTTGCGTGTATGTCTCATATTTGTTGTCAATGTACGTTAGTATTGATGCTCTTAGTCCTATCGGGTCATTTTGTTTTTGTCCTAGTTTACGTAAGCTAAGATCTATTTGTGGTGTGGGACAGGTCCACGGGGGGTCTGGGTAGTACCTTATTTTTTCTGGGTTGATATTTGCGATTTGAAATTTCCTTTTTAATTCTATAATTATTTTCCCACTAGGTATTTTTTTATTTTTTCCTTTTGTATCGAATGGTTTGTCGCATGCTAAGAGGGCTTGTAGCGTGAGGTGGTTGGGTTGGTGTATTGATATTCGAGTCGAGTATCGCAGCATCAATTCCTTCCGCCTTAGGTCTAGCGGGGGTTCTCCTACTATTATTAAGATATCTTGTGTGGGGGTACCATTTAGGACGCCGGTGCATACCCTTAGCGCTTTTGATTGGACTGTGTCTAGTTTCTTTAGTAACGTGGCGTTCGCCGCTCCATATACCTGGCAACCGTAGTCCAATTTTGCTCTTATAAGTGCTCTATATAGGGTAACGAGTGTTTTTTGATCAACCCCCCAATTCACCCCTCTGAGGTTTCTGTGGAGGTTGATGTCTCGTTTGCACTTCGTTACGAGTTCTTGGATATGAGCTGCCCACGTGAGTTCGTGGTCGAATACCATACCTAGGAGTGTCGCTTGTTTTTCGAATTTGATGGGTACCCCCTTTAGGGTTAAGTTTGGAGTGGGTGGGGGGTGGCCACCTCCCGGATTGAAAACTATGCCTACTGTTTTTAGAGGTGACAATTTAAATCCCCATTTATCTGTCCAATTTCCTATATCGTTTAGTCCTTTTTGTAAGTGCTTGGTCGTTTCTCTGCTGGCCGGGTTGCCAGTTTTCCATACGGCGCTGTCATCGGCGAATTGGGATAAGTCAAGGTAGTTGGGTTTTACCGCTGTTTCCAGGTCGTTTATCATTATATTAAATAAAGTTGGGCTGATTACGCTTCATTGTGGCGTGCCATTTTCCAGTTTGTATCGTTCGGAGTAGTCTTGTCCTAGTCTGACTTGTATCTTTCTATCGGTTAGGAAGTTAGCAATAAATTTGTATATATTGCCAGTTATTCCGTATGGTTTAAGTTTACTTATCAGTCCCTTAGTCCACATTAGATCATATGCTTTTTCCATGTCTAAGAAGATGGCTGTAACATATCTGGATTTTTAAAATTTTTCTCTAGATGCTAATTTGACAGCGGTTTCTAGTCTCATGAGTTGGTCTATTGTGCTTCGGTAGTTGCGAAACACGCTCTGTGTATTAGCTAGTAGTCCTTTGCTTTCTAAATGGTATTTCAGCCTGTTGTTTACCATAGTTTCCATTATTTTACATATATTGTCTGTTAGTGATATGGGCCTGTATGATTTTATATCGCTTGAGGGTTTTCCAGGCTTAAGAATCGGGACCACTACTGCCTTTTTCCATCTTATAGGTATGGTACCGGTTTCCCATATTTTATTAATGAGGTTAAGTGCAATTGTGACAAGTTTTTTGGGTAGGTTCTTGTACATTTCATACCCCAAAGTATCCTCCCCAGGGGATGTGGTCTTTTTGCCGGCGAGGGCCTTTCTCCATTCGGCTTCTGTAAACGGAAGGTTTAGTGGGCCGTCATTATTTCCTGCTTCCTTTATGTTGTCAGAGTTGCTTTCCTCAAATTGCCTTTTATGATTTTTAAACTTATCCTCTAAGTTGGTATTGCTACACATGTTGGCGAAATAGTTTGCGAATAATTCTGCCTTATGTTTGTTGTTTTGTCCAGGTATGTTGGGGGTTATTGATTTAGTTTTGCCTCTCATTTTTTTAATTCTTTGCCACACCTCCTTCGATTTTGTGTTAATATCTAGTTTTGAGCAGAATTCTCTCCATGAGTTTTGTTTAGCTATCATAATAGTTTGTTTGGCAGTTTTTTCCTTTTCCTTGTAGTAGTTAAAGTCCCTATTATTTTTAGTTCTTTTGAATTTGTTTAGAGCTCTTTTTTTCTCTTTAATTGCTATTTTACATTCATTATTCCACCAGGGCACCGTGGGTTTGGGTGCTACTCCTTTAGTTTTAGGAATTGTTTCTTGGGCCATTGTGTTAATGGTTTCTATTAATTTGTCATTAAAGGTGTCAATGTCCCGGTGATATATGGTTTCTGGGTCGATTGAGTCACCTATCTGTTTGAACCTAATCCAGTTGACCTGTTCGTATTTCCATCTTGGTGTGAAGGACGCTTTATTTTGAGGTATTCTAATTTGTATTTCTATATTTATAAGGTAATGGTCACTTCCCATAGGGTCGCTTTCATCAACTTGCCAATCAGAAATGCCTGCTAATCTTGGTGTGCATAGAGATAGGTCTATTGCTGATGTGTGGCCTGTTCTGTCATCTATCCGGGTGTGCATTCCGTTGTTTAGAAAAACTAAGTTGCATTTTTGTGCCCATTTTTCTACAATTTTTCCTTTAATGTCCGTCTTTTGACTCCCCCATAGTTCATTGTGCGCATTGAAGTCCCCGCATATTACCACCCATTCTCCACAGTCTTTAATCATTTTGATTGTTTCATCTGCACTTAAATTGCGCTGCTCATTTGTTTCATAGAGGTTAACGATTAGTACCTGCTTAGTTTGAGCGGTTATT
This sequence comes from Sinohyriopsis cumingii, assembly GCA_028554795.2. Lineage (NCBI taxonomy): Eukaryota > Metazoa > Mollusca > Bivalvia > Unionida > Unionidae > Sinohyriopsis > Sinohyriopsis cumingii. Next base: position 29,561,593 of record CM068828.1, read on the forward strand.
TTGACTATCTGTATTTTGAAGTCATTGGGCGGTCTACTATCTGTTAATTTATGCATTTCTGATGTAATTCCATCTCTAACAAAGGTTGCTAACCCCCCTCCTCTTGCTGTGGGGGATCGATGCTTTAGGTATTTGGTGTTGTAGCCTATGATGTTTGGGATACGTGAGGTATCATTTAGGTGGGTGTCCTGTATGCATATAACATCTGGTTTTCTTTCCTGTTCAAGTATTTTGTTATTTAGTTGGTCAGCGTGGGCCCTAAGGCCGCGTGCATTCCATTGCCATATTTTGATTTCTGCTCTGGAATCCATCTCTAGTGCAAAAAGTCTTAATAGTTTGTTTAATTTACTGTTGTTTTCGTTTTATGCGTGTTTCCTACCAGTGAGGGTGCTACCTATTTATTTTGTTTTTGGTATCCTGATTTTTGTTTTGGCCTGCTTATAGTTTACCCCATGGGAGATCATATATTCAACTATTAGGGCTTCTCTAAGAGCCCTGGGGCATTCTGCGTGGTTTGGTTTGTGGTTACCACTACAGTTAGCGCAGTGCTGATTGGTGGCGCTACATGTTTTCCGGTCTGGGTGGTGAAGACCACATTGATTGCACCGGAATAGGTTTCCGCAACTCTTAGAGTAATGCCCCCAATTTTTGCAGTTGCCACAGAACCGTGGTTTGTTTTTGAAAGCAAAAATTTTTTTAGCCTCGAGTTTTTCGGCTATTTTGATAGTTTCTGGGGTGGCGCCCTTAAAAAAGAGTACCACTGCAGTGCTATCCTTTCCCCTTCTTGTTTTTAGGCGGATTGCTTTCTCTACTTCCTGTCCTTTACTCCTTATGTAGTCTACTATTTCATTGGTTTTATTTTGAGTTGATACGTATATGACTCCTTTGTTGTGTGTTTTTGGGGGGTTTGGGTCTATGTGTTGTTTTGTTCTGTTGTGTCTAGTGACCTGAACATTTATTTGGCCTATTCTTTCAATTTCCATATATTTGGCAATCTGTTGTTCAGTGGTGCATTTGATTATCAGCAAGTCGTCTCTAGTGCTTTTAAGCGTGAATTCTCCTTGGTGATGTTTGTTCAATTGCCATGCTATGGTTTTAAAGGCTAACTTCGTTATTTTGGAATTTACTCCCTTGACGAAGAGAGTCAGTTCAGCGGGGTGTTTCTTGTTTTGGATATTTTGCAGACTGGTCTTTTTTCCCCTGGTGTTTGTCTCTTTAGCTGACTTTGTTTCGTTGTCCATAACCGGCTTGCTGGGTCTTGTATTCTGACAGTTAGTGTGTTCCTTATTCTTTCTAACTGGTATTTGGGATTTGGTTTTCCTATTATTCTTACCTTTTGTTGAGTCGTGTGTGACTGCTTTATTTGTGGTAGGGTGAGGGCGTTCTGTTTCATCTAGTAGGTTCTCAGTTTGAGTCCCCTGGCTGCTAGTGTTTTTAACCAGCGTGGTCTGGGTTGTTTTTGTGCTTGTTGAGTATTGTTCCTCAGTTTGGGTACTCATGTCGGATGTAGTTTTGCGGTTACTCGGTAGATTGTCCACATTCTCATTTACGCTTGGTGACAGGTAGAGTCTACTCATCGAGTCAGTTGGGGTCGAGTTGAAAATTGGCGTTAAGAACTGTATCTGTCGTTTTTCTCTTAGGGGGGATGAGACTGCTTCGGAGTAAGTTTGCCTTAGTTTATCTGCCTTTAGGTTGACCAGGCAGCTGAGATAACTATTTGATGATGTGACATTAATTTTGTTGTTATCCATCTTGAGTTTCTTTATTTGATGTAAGGTATATATGACGGGATATTTCTTTAGTTTTAATCCTGGGTTTGTTTTGATTTCTTGCAATTTATTTGAGTTTAATTCTAGCTTAAAGCTATCTGTCTTAACTATACTTTATTCTACTTAGTACTATGAAAAAGCAACAGCTGTAAGGGGATATGCAAATAGCTTTTATTCTGATTTGTGTAATTAATTATTATATTACTATTATCCAATTTAAACTTATTGAAAATTATTTTCTAGCCAAATGGTCAAAGTAAAAGGTTTTACTTACCCCGATCCAATTTTCTTTTTAAGATCTTTAGAGTTTTTAAATACAGCCTTCTAATTATACAAGTTTCATTACATTGGTCAATAATTAGTCACATGTGATGACACTTGTAACTAATCAAACCACAGCAACTGAGAGCAGACTAAGCACTGATATTTATATGGTACAGTGGCAATATACAGTCTGTCTGCCGCAACACATGAAACAAACTGGACAAATCTGAAAGCCTTGAATTTGACTTTATTTATCTGTATGGTAGAACAGAACCTGAGTTGAAAAGCTTTTAAAGAAAGACCTTGATATCAAACCTAATAATAACTGCAGGAGTTATATTATGGATAATTAACCATTCTCTCAGTTTCAAACTGGGCATTCCATCCCATGGGGTTCTAAATGTAAACCAAGTGTAACTGATATCCTAATGAACTGTAAAGACCATAGCAGCACAACAGCAGGGGACCAGGTATGTCCAGATCCAGAAATCACAGACCAGTTTCAAACTGATGATGAACCACATAAAAATTACACATCTGCTAGAACTTATGTTATGAAGATAACTTAAATTGCATTATTATTAATCCTCCTCCTCACATTCATCATAATTGAGATGCATCATATATGTTTTATTGTAAAATAGTTTATGCAACATAATTCAGTGAAGACCTTTGCTGCCAATTTACCAGTGAACCATTTGTTTCAATGAACATATTTTATGTTGTAACAAGGAGCATCATTTAAACATTATGATACACTTATCATACCTGTATATGAAATCTTAATACTAACACTTATACTTGCAATACTACTACTAATAAAAACACCTGCATTGATAATTTGATTATGTTCAATTGGACTTGTATCTAAATGATCACCAGCTGTATGAAAAGACATATTTTAATATATAGATATTGGATGGAATACTAGTTACCACAATTGAATAGTCATATGATAAATGATATATTATTTTAAACAATTTATATTTGCAGTGAAACATACTTTTACATTATTTTCACTTAAATTTCATTTATAGAGCAGTATACTCTGCATTCATTAAATTACTGAAATGGTTATAATACAACAACAAATACTGCAACTTCCAGAATCACAAAAATCAAAAGATATAAACAAAAACTTCCCTACATGTATCAACAGTTGTCACTTAATAGACAGAACTCTGAAGATTTAGAATAGGATGTTAACAAATTAGGTATTCAAGTTAAAAAGAAAAAAATACCAAGTAAGCTTACTACCAAAAAATCAAACAATAACAGTGAATTTTAGTACATTCCCAGGAAACAGAATATATGATTTTTCTTAACTTGATCTGATACATCTTAAATCTATAGAAAATGATTCATATTGTATGACTAAAATATTATGTAAACAAAAATTCCATCACTTTTTTCAGATGCAACATGCATACCCCAACCCATCCTTCTTGATCATAAAGTATACCAGCATTCCACTATAAGATGGGGAGCTGTAGTGGCTGAGTGGTTAGCTTTCTGGACCTGTGAAATAAGGTAGGTTCAAATTCTACCATCAGACCAACCTGGGTTAGCTACCATGGTGTGTCCTTGGGCAAGGCACTATACTTAAAGTGCCTTGGCACTAAATAACTTACTTGTGTTGGTTTACCATAAAAGGCCAAACCAAACACAAAAAAACAACAACTTTAAAATATGAGTTTTGTCAATACTAAGTAATTGAAAATCATACTGAAGAAATGTTTTTGTTAATACAGATTAATGGATCTAAAAAATCTCTTTCTTCTGCAGGAGTTTAAAATGTTAAATTAAAAAGGTCATGGTACACATTGCTTTGTTCGTACACATCAGGCTCCGTAACCCATATCCAACTAAAAATTTTAGTAGAGTCTGAATAAAACATATTTTAATCTGGATGATAATATTCTTTCTCCATTCATATATTACACCACCAAGATTGATCCAAATAAGATTACATTTTACTATAACACTGAGGATGAGTATGCCTCTTAACAACTTACAAATGTGGAGAGAATGGAGTTAAACTGAACTTTGATTTCTTTTCAACCATAGCACAAGATGATCATTTATTATGAAAAAACCTGAATAAAGTTGGAGTTCATAACCATGACAGTCTTGATACAATATAAATTCAATATATTATTGTTGTCTTGAGGTATAGTTCTGTATATTACAATCTCACACAAGATCAGGGTATATTTTAGTACCATACAGTTAATTCGGGATTGTATTAATACCTATTCTGGTGAATGAACATTAAATAAGATTTACTATTTTGGAACCAGTTGCAATAAAGTTTACTAAACTTGAGAAAATATGACTTTAATATCTAAAATGTAAAATCTGCAAACAGAATGCTTGCTTGACTTTACACTTCAACTATATCATAATATTTATTTGAAATGAATTTATACAAATGGCATTAAATTGGGTTTCAGGCTGGTAATGACAATGGTAGTAGTGAATAGGGACGGTCTAGGGACTAGGGAACTTCCATGTTAAAAAGGGTATATCCACTCTGGGGACTATGTAATTTAACATGGGAGAAAAAAAAAATATCCATTCTAGGGACAAGGGGAATTTAACATGGGAGAAAGAAAAAAAACTATTCACTCTAGGGACAAGGGAAATTGAACATGGGGAATAAATCGTGGGACTGTCTTGGGACTAGGGGAAATGGAACAGGGTCGGGACCCTATTTTAATAAGGTCCCGACCTGATGGGTCTATGAAAATGGAACAGGCGCAAATTGAAACAGGGAGGGGTCTCTATTTTTTTATTATTTTTTTAAACAAAAAAATAAAAAAAGGGGTAGGCAATTGAAAGTCAAGATCTTTTCGAGAGATAGGAATGGCCCTGAAAAGGGCCTTTGGTTTTATGTTAATATACCCTTAACATAAAGGGCATCTGTGACATCTTCTTCTTGACCTTAGGCTGTGCCTGACTGCAGGACCATAGATTAAGACTCTTTTGAGGCATCCTTGATGCTCCACATAAGATTCTTCGCATCCACAGGCTGGTGTCTGTCCTGTGGATAACTGTCCAGTTGGATCGGACATACATTGATATGTCCGTCCGGAACATCATCGAAGACACAAGCGTTGAAGATTGTACATCGGTCCACATGTTGGTGTGCTGAGTAACAGGTGAAGGAATGCAGTGAACTGTACTTATTTATAGGGGGAGGAAGGATTGAAACGGATTGAGTTTGTTGACCAATCCAAACACGCGTTACAAAATTCAGTCAGCCCACGTCCAATCCGAAGAGAGCAGTCTGTGACGTCACATAGTCTATATAGATTCGCTAGCGCCTGTGCGTAGTCAATCTAAGCGACACTTTTTCAACATGATGGAAACTCAGAAAACGATCAGTTTGGGTGCACTGATGGTGGAGACTACCCAAGGGAACCCAGACTTACTTTCAGAAGAGGTGAATTGGGATTTTGTGGATTTTTTTACCTTGCAAGAATTTGTTCCTGAACCTTCGTCACCTTCTCCTTCATTACCGCACATGGAAAATTTTAGACAGAGACAGAAAGAAGAATTGGAGAAATTTATACAACAGCAAAAGGAAGCGGAACAAGCTTTTCTCCTACAGCAACAGCAGCAAGAAGAAGAGGTAAGAAAAAAACAACAAGAAGAAGACGCAGCAGCAAAGAAACAAGGGTGTCAAAATCAAACGGTCACGGTACTGTTAGACATTTTAGTTAAGAAGTCTGAAACAGATGTATCAGACTTCTTTATTACGGCCGAAGAGAATACGACCTTCCCAAGCTAAACACTCCAACCCTGTGACTACGCCTACTGCACCATCCTTAGTGATTTCAACGAAATCATCATCAACAGTACGCAGTCCAGAAGTAGGCCTTGGCCATGGCAAAGGCTTAAGACAGTTAAAGTTGATTGTTTAAACTCACCCCTTACACCAAAAAAGGCCCTTTTCAGGGCCATCCACGTCTCTCAAAAAGAGATAGGCTTTCAATTGCCAATAACTAATAAAAACCATTTTACCCAATAGTACCTGTCTGTGTATGAGTGTGCGTGAGTGTAGGTTCTTATTTTAAAATCAAAACCCAAAGACACTTACCTTTTATAATTAATTTATTCTTTTATAAATATTTACAATTCACAATTCACAACAGAGCACTTTAAAAAGTTCATAGACTTATTCTGTCTCATTGTTCACTCTCTGTTTTTTTAATTTCTTCACCGTCATAGTCTTTTCCTCCTCTTCCTCCTCACTTTCTTCCCTTCTTTTCTTCTCCTGTTTCTTTTTCTTCACCTGTCTGTTTTCTTCCTCTTCTTCTTCCTCTTCCTCTGAAGAATCCCTCTCTTCTTCTGACTCCTCTTGTTTCTTTTTTGGGCAGTCTGGTGACCAATGTCCTTTTTCTTGACAATAATAACAGGTATCTTGACTTTTGTCTCTTCTAACCCCTTTTTTTTCTTTTTTGACGGTCTGGACACTCTGAAGACCAATGCCCTTTCTTCTGACAGATATAGCAAGTATCTTGACTTTTATCTTGAAAGGAAGGAGAGTAGTCCCTCGGCTGGTCTGAAGAGAATTTTCTAATGACCCCTCGCAAAGCTCTGATGAAACGTTCGATCTTGGTAGTCTCTTCCATTGTTGTGCTCAGTTTGAGAGTGAAATGAATAGTGAAAGGACAAGACACATACCCTTTATATACGCTGGTCTGCTATGACTATAAATTAATCCATGGTGTTTAAACTTTAGTCATTTGACTTTTTGCTATCGAGATGAAATGATCCAATTCATTTGAGAAGAAAGAAGAAGAAAGTAAGAGGCAGAAACGTGATCTATCGCCTCGTACTAGGGCTGAAGTCTTGGCACAAATTCATGCCAGTGATTTTGAAGAGGACATGAGTGAACCAGAATCCAAACCCTCTAAACAAAGTTTACCACCCTTAGTCAACCCTGAAAAGTACTATGACATTCGAGAGACGGAAAAGCGTCCCTCTAGAAAATTTAGAACTACGGCTTACAAATACACAGTGAAGTTTAAAGATTTCAAGTCTGAAGTACTGTTAGAGAAAGCAAAAGGGTTCATCACCGACATGTGGGATTCTTTGCTCACCACACTCAAGCGACAATGTCAACCCAAAGAAGATGATCGCTTGAGACTTTCCATACAACATGACGGCTTGAAATCCCCTGTTTGGATCGAGTTTAGCAGCCCTGCAGAATTGACCACTTCCAAAGTCATGGACAAGATTCAACACGTGCAACAATCTAATGACCAGTTTGACATCACCGATGGAAAAGCCACACTGGACATGACCCACGTCTCTCCTCCTCAAGGGACCAGACAATGCAGAAAGACCTTATTGGTCAACAACCTTCGTATTACCAAAACAAGTCTTGTCCAAATTAACAATTTTCAAGACCACATGTGTTTAGCCCGAGCCATCGTGGTGTGATGAACCTATGCCGACAAGAACGACACGGTAGAATGGAAAAGAGCCTGGGAGAACATTCGAAAATCGAACCGAGCCAAACAACGAAATGAAGCAGAACTTCTGTTACAACAAGCATGCCTGTCCAAAGACACATCCTGTGGCATTCCTGAGATGCAAAAATTGCAAGATGCCCTAGCTCCACGATACACCTTGAAAGTGCACCCTCAAGAAGTGTGCGGGTCTCTGTTGTTTCGAGGGAAAGACTTTAAGGATGGAAAATACATTCACCTCTATCATCACGATGACCATTTTGATACCATTACCACTATCACTGGATTCCTGGGATACAAATATTACTGTGAGAAATGTGACTTATGATGGTTATAATAATCGAGAGCAACACAAACATTGTGGATCGAAATGCTCAGGATGTTTTGCCTCTCAACCCTGTCTGAGCGAAGGGCAAGAACCAGTGCATTGTCCTGCTTGTCTGCGCACATTTGTCAGCCCTGCCTGTTACCAACAACATCTGAAGATGCAAGGTTCACAGAAGAAATGTGCTTGTCAACTCCTGAGATTGTGCCCAATGTGTGGACAAGGTCTATGTATCAACAGTACCAAGGCACACGTATGTTCAGGAAAGAAAAAATGTCACATTTGTCACTGCATTGTGGACTTGGAACACCAATGCTACATACAAAAATACCAATCCCAACCAGAGAAAGAGGATGGTCACAAGAAGAAGAAAGGCAATTTCATCTTTTTCGATTTCGAATGCATGCAAGAGACCAGTATTCACATTCCTAATTTCTGCGTGGCTCATCGAGCGTGCGAGAAGTGATTCAAGAACCTATCTTGAGTTATTGCCCTCACTGCAGTAAGATTCCTGGAGGGCGTGAAAAAATCTTTCAAGGACCGAACACACTAGCCGATTTCACACAATGGGTCTTAGACCCCATCGACAAGACGTGGAGCCAAGAGGACATCGAACATTATTATGGAGATTGTCATCACCATGCCACGGTGATGGCTCACAATTTCTCCGGATACGATGGACAGTTTCTTTTGAGATGTTATACGGAACGTGGCATCGAGCGTCCTAAAATCACTTTGAACGGAGCCAAAATCATTTTCATGCAAGTGGGACAAGTGCAGTTTAAAGATTCGATGAGCTACTTAGCCATGCCTTTGAGTCGAATGCCTAAAATGTTTGGAATGACAGAAATGGCTAAAGGGTACTTTCCACACTTTTTCAATACAGAAGCCAATCAACATGCCGTTCTACCCCATTTGCCTCAGGCTCACTATTACGACCCTGACAACATGCGTACCGAACGAGAAACTTTCTACGCTTGGTACCAGGCTCACGCCTCCGACCCTTTCGACTTTCAGGAAGAAATGCTAAAGTATCGTCGTTCCGACATGGACATTTTACGGCGATGCTGTGGAAAATTTCAAGAACTGTTCATGGAACACGGAGGGGTTGATCATTTAAAAGAGGCTTGCACCATTGCCAAAGCGTGTTCCTTAGTCTACCGACAACGATTCATGCTTGAAAACACTGTGGCTGTCATCAGTCCTCAAACGACCAACTATGTCAAACGTCAATACTCGGTCAAAGCCCCATGCTGGTTGCATTACTTGTGCGACAAGGAAGACAAATGGATTCAGCATGCCCGCAACGGACAGGGCGAAAGATCATCGGAATGCATTCGGTCAATGGCTGGGACTTAGAAAACCCCAAGATCATGTACGAGTTTAACGGTTGCTTATTTCACGGATGTCCCGTCTGTTACCCTGACCGCGGCACTAAAAATCAGTTCTTACAATGAACCATGGAAGACTTGTACCAGGCCATTTGTCAGCCACGCCTAAAGTTAGAACAGGAAGGATACCAAGTGGTGGAAATGTGGGAACACAAATACAATCACCGTTTGAACACCGATCCCGAGTTTAAACGCCTCATGGAAAGTTACCAGTTCATGGACCCCCTGAACCCAAGTAATAGTTTGTACGGAGGAAGGACCAATGCCACCTGTTTGCTGTACCAAGCTGACGAAGAGAAAGGAGAAGAAATCAAATACTTGGACGTGTGTTCACTGTATCCCTACGTGTGCAAATATTGTTGCTTTCCTGCAGGGCACCCACAATTGTTCACCGAACACATCGACCTAAAAAACATTCGACAATACGAAGGCTTGATCAAGTGCAAAGTTTTGCCTCCCACAAACCTATACCATCCCGTCTTACCTCGCCATTGCCAAGGCAAACTTATGTTTCCTTTGTGCCGTACTTGTGCTGAAACGTGCAACCAAGATCAACCTTGTCATCACACCCAGGAAGAACGGGCCTTGACGGGGACATGGGTCAGCGTAGAATTGTTCAAAGCTCTGAACATGGGATACCAACTGTTAGAAGTGTACGAAATTTGCCACTTTCCCAAGACACAATAATTCCACAAGGGTGACCCCACGCAGAAAGGCATTTTCGCAGACTACGTGGATGCCTTTTTGAAACTGAGCAAGAAGCCAGTGGCTATCTGTCCTGGTGTCACACTCCCGAAGACCAAAAGACATTCAGAGAGAAATTCTGGGCACAAGAAGGCATTACTTTAGATCACATTGAGAAAAACGAAGGCAGGCGATCGTTTGCCAAAGTGATGTTAAATTGCTTGTGGGGTAAAATGGCACAATGACCGTGTTTACCCAAGACGGAGTATTTGACCGAACCTTCCCGCTACTTTCAGATGATTCACGACAAAGCCAAATTCATGAAACACGTGGACGTCGTTCGTGAGGATTTGATCTTGGTGAATTACGAAGAAGATCTGAACTTTGTAGAAGATGACCCCTTTGGAAATGTCATCATTGCAGCTTACATGACAGCTCATGCTCGCTTAAAATTGTACGAAGCTTTAGAACTGTTAGGGGAACGTGTCTTGTACTTTGACATGGACAGTTGCATTTATATCGATCACCCGAGTCAACAGCACCCTGACATCGAAGGAGACCGTTTAGGAGCCTGGACAGACAAGCACCCCGATGACAAGATTCTAAGTTTCGTTAGTGGTGGTCCCAAAAATTACGGCTACGAATACTGGGACAAACAAGGAGAAGTGCACACGAAGTGTAAAGTGAAAGGACTTACTCTGAATTATCGTACCAGTCGAGTGGTCAACTTTGGCATATTGAAAGAAGCCTTGCAGTCTAGAGAAAGTGACCACCTATCAACCCAACAAGATTGTACGTTTACCCACACACCACATCGTCAGTCGACCCTTGGAAAAAGTCTATCAAATCGTGTAGCAGAAGCGAGTGCGGCTTCCCACCCACTTTACTTTGCCGTATGGACATGTCGGTATAAAACATTGGTTGTAAGAGGATAGCCACCCACCAGAAGGATGACTTCGCCGCAGCAAGAATCGAGTGAGAAATCCAGTGAGAACTCCAAGTTCAAACCCTACCATTTTCCAGTCTTCTTACCTGACTATTGTGATTGTGCCCGTCGATTGGACACGTTTCAAAAATGGCCTACGGATAGGGAAGGATTACCTTCTTCGTATGTTTTAGCTAGAACAGGATTTGTCTACTTCGGACCTGAGTCAGGATTGGGATACGAAGTACAGTGTTTCGCTTGCGGACTGAAGTTACGAATGGATCTATGTATCTACAAAGATTCAGCTATTCTGGAACATACTCGATGGTCTCCGCACTGCCCTTACCTTTCAATGGCCTTTCCACCCATTAAACTACGGTACAATTATGACGGTACCTTAGAGACGGTACCTTCCAAAACTAGACGTAAACACATTGCATCCTATTTCATTGTTGTTTCTTTTCCACATAATAGCTTATTTTTTATAAAATGTTAAACTTTACTAATCTTTTTTCAAGATCACTTTAGTTTGCAAAAATATATCTTGTCATTTATTGGCATTCTACATTGAATTTTGTAAACTAGCTATAAACCTGACCTAATTACTCAACTTAACTGCTGACAGAAACAGTCTACAGTAAATGTATTTCATTTCTATAGCTCGATGGATAAACATTACATCTTTTAAAGCTGTGCACAGAATAGGCCGACATATCACGAGTCAGGAAAACATGGGGGTGGTATCCCCTGTGTCCAAAATTAATATCATTTTGAATAGAATATTCTAGTGACAATTGCCTCTTTTCAAATGGTAAGCATTGCTTTTTTTTATTTTCATCAATCTGTCAAATTCGGTATGCATTTTGCTTTAATATTTGAGATGGAAACCTTAGGTGCATAGAAATGTCAGACAGCATTGTACATCATGGATGGTGTCCAACATACTTTTATGATCATAAAACAAAATCCCATTTTTTAGTTATGGCCACTGATTTAAAAAATATTCATCCAAGCTAAATATAATAATAATAATAATGAGGACTTTGTATAGCGCCTAATCTTTAGAAGCTCTAAGCGCTTTGCAACATTAGACAACATAAAAACATACACAATGATATGATTACAAAAACAAACACCATGAAATTAGAAAACATAAAAAACATGCTGAGAATATTTAAGGTAGTTAACATTATTAAGTCATTAAGTTTGTTTTTGTAGTCAGAATAAGTAGTTTTGAGAGCACTCTTGAATGGGATCACTGCGTCTTTGTGTCTAAGTTCAGTGGGCAATTCATTCCATGTTGCTGGGCCCTGGTATGCAAAAGAATGCTGTCCATGCGACTTTGTTTTCATAGTGAGAATAATGAGTATATGATTGTCGGAAGAGGAGTGTAAGTATCTTGCTTGTGTGTACACATAGGTGAGGTCGGATAGGTATGTTGGACTAGAGTCTGTCAGTGAAACGTAGCACAGAGAACTAATGTTGTGTTTGATTCTGGATCGAATGGATAGCCAGTGTTGGGTACAGAGCAGCGGGGAGGTGTGCTCTGATTGTGGTACTCTAAGTATGATCCAAGCAGCTATGTTTTGAACTTTTTGAAGTCTCTGCAGTAGATATTAAGATGAACCAGACAGAATTGAGTTACCATAGTCCAGTCTTGAAAGCAGTAATGAACACACAAGTGTTTTAGTGGCATCAACTGAAAGATATCTGAGAATGGAGCTGATGCGTCTCAGCTCAAGATACGCAGCCTTGCATATGTTCATGACATGTTGGTGCAATGTGAGAGTACTGTCCAGAGTAACACCTAGGTTTTGTACTGATTGTGTGAATTTAATGTTGGTGTTGCTGATATTTATTGTGTGAGGTAAAGGATGTGAATGAGAAAGTCTTTGATAAGTAAGTATGGCTTGATTTAAATTGTGTTTTTCATGTGACTTGCCAGAGATTTTTAAATGAATTGATAAAGTAACTTGAGACACATTTCAAAGTACATGTTTTAAAAATATTCCATGATTATTGCTGGCATTTAGAAAAATGCAATGCATCCTTTGTTGTGAAACTTATTTTAAAACATTGTATTACTCATGCAGAAGCCTGCTTGAAAACTAATGGCAAAGCAAAGGCAAATGGAATGGAAGAGACCATATCAGAGACCCTCAAATATGCACCCAACCAACGCAGAATGATAAAAAACAAGGTAATCCAAATGACTCTTATTTCATCAATATTGGATTCAGTTTCGTCTTTTAAAGCATAGTATTTGCAAAGCGGATGCATTTCTAAACTGATAACAAAATCAGCTTATCCTATTGCCCAGGACTATCAGAGCTAGAGTCCAGCTAACTACAATATGCATATATCTTGTCTGATCGGACAAGTGCCTCCATTTGGAATTTTTATTCACATGAAATATTTGGATGAAATAAATTCATCTTTGTGCAAATTGATTGCACCATCCACTTGCCAGAAATGACAAGTAAGTGCAAAGTTATCTTGTATCATGGCTTAACGATAGTAAGGGAAGCACAAGTGCAGTGAAGAAAATTTCATACATTTTTATAATGCTGATTAACATGACTTCTGCATATGTAACTAGTGCTGAGATGATATGACTTTATTTAAGCATTACAATTTTGTTTTAATTTGCAGGTGCCTGAGCAGAAGTAATAGATAAACTTTACAGTGGAGTTGGAGACTGATTCTGATTCATAATCTTAATTAAATCTAGAAAATAAACATTAAAGTCATATTAAAATATCTGTTGTATTGTTTCCTTCTTTCATTTTTCTCTTAAAAACAAATGTCTGAACCTTTAGTCTGTAAATTCAGTGGATTCCTTATCAGCCCATCTACTTTTACTTTACACCATGCTACTTTAAAAAAAAAATGAATTATCCCCATTGGGGTAGGTCCCCCCAACCCCCCACCCTACTTTGTCAACTTACCTGCCACATTTAAATCTAATGGAAGGCCCTGCTGTAAAGCCTGTTAGTAAAACTACCCAACAAGAGGATTTCATACATTTGCAACTCCTAGATGGATGGTAATGTTTTCATTTTTGTAATGTAGATTTGGACATTCTTGCCACCAGTATGGAATATGTGTTTCAGAAACACAAGCAGCTTTCATCAGATTTGCATATAGGTTTTATATGTTGTGAGTATGTTGTAGGAAGTTTTTTTAAATAACATCATATGAGATGATGCCAGTGGAAATGGCAGAAAAGTGTCTGTATTGTTCACCAACTACACCTTGTTCTTACAAAATGTGGCTGTTACACATTCCCATGATGATGTCACTGACAGCCATCAGTGAGGAATGCCCCAACAAGCATAATACAAATTGCTTCCATTGTAATTGTTACAATTCCATTCTGACCACTCCGGTGTCCTAGTGGTTAGAGCGTCCGCCTCAGAAGCGGGAGGTCATGGGTTCAAACCCCAGCCAAGTCATACCAAAGACTTACAAAAATGGTATTAACAGCTACCTCGCTAGACGCTCAGCATTAAGAGGTTAGTGTTAGGACTGATCGGCCTGGTGTCAGGATAATGTGACTGGGTGCAGCATCATACTACATGTTTGCAGCATGATGCCCCAGTGCTATACATCACTATAAACTGCCACACTGCAGACATCGTAGCAATATGACTGAAAAATTATTCAAGCTACGTTAAAAATCCAATCACACACACACAATTCCATTCTACGATCCAGAACCAACACTAATTCCGTACTACAGTTCTTGCATTTCAATCCAATTTTGCTTTTGAAATGTAGTGCCACTCAATTCATAATGAACCCATTCATTTCAAACACTCGCAAATACTTATTATTCCTGTCTACAACTGAAAAATATCTATATAAAAAAACGTGTAACTGTGTTTTATGCAAGGGCATGGAGATGCACAAAAACTTGCACCTGAAGCTTGAATAAAACCCCGACTGTGGATAAGACTTTACCCATCGATTACCCCAGCTTGGGGATAAATTCCGACCGTGGCGATTTATTATATATCCTATGACTGCTCCAGCTTGAGGGCAAAATCCAAGCACATCCCTAAAAAGATAACAAGTATAGCGGCTCTTTACCTTCTGTAAATGCCACTTGAGCTTCCTGATGCTGTTGTATCTGCCATTTGACAGAATCACGAATGTGGATATATTTCTTAATTGCCTCTAGTTGTTGAGCTAGTTTAGCTGTATGAAATTCCTTTGTGCAGACTCACTCATTATTAATATTACAACAGTGATTTAATTACACATCACCTGTCAGCACACCGATGATAAGTCAGTTATTTTATAACACACCAACAAGCTTGCCCCTTGCACCCCCCCCCCTTTTTATTTTATTTGGGCACCTGTGGACATGAATCTGCAAGGCTCAAATTGTCATTTTTAATATAAGATCTCAACATTTTTAAGGCCTTAATTTTAAAGACATCCTTAAAACCCCCAAAAGGTTATCAACTGGATCACCAGCCTTCGTTTAGAGTAACAGCAAGTATATATATATATTTAGGTCTAATGAAACACAATAAAAATGTTTGATTTAACAATGACATATTTGCCTCAGGTCTGTGATCCTGAAGTGAATATTAACTGTCCATTTATTTTCTTGGCTTTTCTTTACTAGGAAATTGATTATAGAGATTTCTGCAATGGTGAAGGCAATGTAAAAATTGGTTACTATAACATACTTTTTACGCCATGTTTGAAAAAATAAATCCAATGGAAAGGTTATAGTCTGAAAATCTTCATTAAATTAAGTTAATATAGGGGAAAAAACTTTAAGAGTTCATAAATATTTTTCAGTGCTGAATAAAGATATAACATAACACTTTCTGCTGTGATTTTAATAGTTTCTGAGAGCATGAAACATTTCTAGAACTATAATGTATAAATGTTTTCAAAAGATTATATTAATATGAGGGAAAAATCTGTTATGAAATAAACTGACAAGATCTTGTATGAATTCATGTTATCTTTAAATATGATATTTGTGTGAAAATATCTGGAAGAAAAAACAAGATGGTGCCACTCACACATACAATGTGGTTGCCACAGTAGCCATATTAAGAAACTTTTTATCGCTACTTCTGAATGGATAATTGTGTCAGCGTGTCAACATGTGTACAAAATACTTATGTTGATGTCTAGCAGGTCCTGAATGAGAATTATGGTGCTGTACAGACATCCTATAAGGCCACCAATGTGGCCATCCTGAAAATCTTGGTATAACTACTTCTCCTGAATGAATCGTCATATCAGTGAAAGACTTCTTATGTCTAGTTGGACGTAAATGAAAATAGTGCCAATCTAACCTCCAATATGGCTG
Organism: Sinohyriopsis cumingii; assembly: GCA_028554795.2. Taxonomy (NCBI): domain Eukaryota; kingdom Metazoa; phylum Mollusca; class Bivalvia; order Unionida; family Unionidae; genus Sinohyriopsis; species Sinohyriopsis cumingii. Next base: position 29,577,769 of record CM068828.1, read on the forward strand.
TTTTAATGGGCATCTGGAAAACCCCTTCCTTGCTACTTCTCCTAGATGGCTGGTCATTTTGACATTGTGCTTTCACTAGATGACCTATTTGATGTCTGGTTGGCCGTAAATGGAACTATGCATATGGTTTTGATGTCTAGTTGGTCCTAAATGTGGTTTTTGCTGCTCATAAACTTCTAATGGTATTATAGTTGGTTCCTTAATGAAACTGCTGTACAAAATTAAAAGGCCTTCTCACTTTCTGTCAAGTTGGATACAATTATCTTTACCAGCTAGGATTTCTTGATCCTCTTTTTTATACATCAACCCTTCGCATATGTAGTTAGCTAAAACAGTATTTTGAACAATTAATTGCCCTCTTGCAAATACAATCCCAATTGCATGCTTTTACCAGTGTGAGAGCTCCTTATATAAGTAGCTAAGTATTCAGTAACTGAATTTCCACATCCACATGCATCAACTCAGAATTAAAAGTTGCAAAACATATACAAATTTGAAAATCTTGAGACATGTGTCACTTTGCATGGTGGGTGTTATGATTTAAATGCAACAAGGAAATTGAATTAGGGTTAATTTCTTTAAGCTGTATTCAATCATGGGGCCCTGGATTATAGAATGGTCTAGGCATACACATCACTAATCAACTCTCTCTAGTCCAACCAATGTGTGTATATGAGAAAGCTTGCCAGTAGCGTTATGTGTGTTGATTTCTTCCAATAAATATGTTGGCTGCCATGTAAAGTCTATGATGTCCTGAAAAATGGTGTTAAGCTCCATACAAGCAAGCTAAACAATCAATGATATAATGGAACAGTAGACACCATTTTAGCTAAATATGCCAAGAATTGATTTAGAGACTTGGTTAGTGATGATGACTTAAAATTGGCAAGGGATTAAAAAGATAAAAGAAATGACCTTTCATGGCACTGTAATATAACAAATGAGGAAAAACAAAAGTTTATTGCATTTGAACCTTTTGTTTTTTCACAGTTTCAATTTAAGTCATAAGGCCCCTTATTTTGCCTTACCAAACATATAGCAAGTTATTACCTCAAGCCCTAGCACTAATAATGCCTCACAAGTAAGCAGTCTTTTATGAAGTCTCAGGTCTGAGTATATGTCTAGCAATACTTATGTCCAGTTTGTTTATAAAATTCTTTCTCACATGGTACAGTTTTCAGAGAGACACGATAAATTCAACAAGTGTGGTAATGAAGGGACAGGCATTCTTTATTTATGCACACATCCCAAAGGGACATTGCTATGTTTGAATCAACACTGAACTGAAGAATGGAGCATCAGCTGCATCAATTAAAATATTGTGGCCCACACAAAATACTGCAAGGACTATAATCAATTTATGAGTGCAATGGGCATGAATTACTGTAGCAGACTGGAGGAAGTAATCCGAATTTATTAATATCTTGAAGCTAAATATTGTAAAGTTTTCATCTATAATCTGTGGAATCATTTTTGCACACAGTTTGCAGGATTTGTCTTTGGGTCATCGTTTTTCTTTTTCTTCATCTTTCTAGCTTATGGTATCTTGATAAGTCTTATGGTGCCGTGCAACTGCACTTGATGATTACCACAGCCAGTGACATTGTATCAAATCTTCTGGGATCAGATGATTCAATGCAAATTCCACATAACCTATCACCATCCTCATGTTTGCCATCTGACTTACTAAGTTATTTTGCCTAAATAATAATAAAAACAATCTGGTCTGATGTATTGATAGCGTTCTGAATGACCATAATATATTCTCTGTATCTATCCTAGAAAATCCTGAGTGGATTGCTGTTTGGTTTTAATAAACCAAAGTAATCCAATGAAAGGCATTTTACAGACACAAGTGTCTGTTTCCTGTATGCAGTGATTAAATGATAGTATTATGTCTTTATTTTTTTAAAACTGATGATACATATAATCACCTTCAATGTGCAATATTAGTTATGTTAATTAACGAGTGGGCAATATTTGAATTTCAAAGATAAAAGTGTATGCCATGATCACTTTAGTAGGATGATTTGTCAAGTGAGGTTATCTTTTCTGTTTGAATAAATATTGTTAACTAAACTATTTTTGCAAGTTATGACATAAGAATGATTCAAAGAAAGAAAATTCATTAAATTGAACATATAAAATGTAATACTGCAACAGAGTCTAGATGAACTATTTCTTCAGAGACACAATCCAGACTCTGTGGCAGCAAAATTATCAAATAGGACACAACTAAGAGACAATCACATTTTCAGTCACAATGGTTTGACAATTATCAATGGCTTGAATTCATTGACTGTGAAGGCAAAGTGATTTGCAGTTACTGCAAAAAAGTTTCCAAACTGTCACAGATTTTAAATTCTACCAGTGGACTTGTAAGTGTAACTGACAAATTCAGGATTTAATCAAGCAAGTCTCATGATAGTATTATACCTAATAAAGCAAAATGTAGCACAGTATATTCATGACACTTAGGCCAGCATGTACAAAATATTCCTCAAGTTACAGTTGCTAGCACTCCACTAAGAAATGTCATTTTATAATAAATAAAAATGTAATGGAAAAAAAAATCGATAAAGTGATTGCACTCTTTAACATAGCCTACTACCTAACTCAATAATGAAAATGATTTGGTTCATTATATCTTTGTGTTTTATGGAATAAATGCATACATCTGATTGAATTTTAGGCAAGAGACTGAACTTTTGGGTTAAGTTAAAATGTATGTGGAATAAATGCATTTTCTAAAACTACTTGTATCAGTGTGCATTGTGACTTTTCTTTAAGATAACTCTAAATGATACTGGGTATATATCATTTTCTTCAACTGCACACTGTTGTCTTCCATTTGATTTGATGACTTACAGCTATACTGTCTACACAGTAGGCCTCAACGTCAGGAAAAATTCTGTATACTTCAGTTACAGCTGAAATAAGTTTTGCATTAGTACCTGAATCAGACAAAAAAGGTTGTGTTCTGGTGTGTGAATAGAAATGGCTAAAAGTAATATAGACAAAAGCCATAAGAGTACACAAGTTACATATGAAAACCACCAATTCACTTGCATGTGTGGCATACAAGTTCAAAGATTTGCTTCAAGTTTATTTGTGTACACAGATTGTTCAACTCATAAGATATTTTAAGAGCTATTTCTCTATTGTATGCATAATTCATTTACAAATGTGATTAGTGGGCCACAGCGAAGGCCATACTATTAGTTCACTTGGCAATATGGTAACGTCAGCTGAAAAGCATAATCATCCATTAAAAGAGCATTATGATATGAACATTAGGTATTTAGGACATATAGATTTTTCTTTTCCAAATGGAGTCCAAGTAATTATTGCCCAATCCAGGTATAATTTTGTACACAAGTAAAGAACAAAATAAGATAAATCTTCATTTATTTGCAATTGACAATACACTTCTTAATGAATATACACTTTTGCATTTATTTTGTATCACTTGAATAAACAATATTTCTTTCAGTTCATTTTAAACTTTTATTTTATATCACTTGAGTAAACAATATCTCTTTCGTTTCATTTAACACTTAGAAACAGGTTCTTCCAGTTACAATAATCAACTCTGGAAACAATAAACAAACTGGAACTTTTGACCTAATTATATTACATTTACTAGGGTTAAAACAATAAATTCCTTAACATAATAAATTAACAGTTCCAGTTAATCAAACACAAAATCACCTTTTATACAGGGTGTGAACTGTTAATATTTACAGGATAAAGCTTATAGTTTCCAAATTGATTGAAGCTTACATGTTGCAGTTGCTGGCACATATCTATTTCCAGCATGGTTTGCATACATTCCACCTTTAATAATTTTGTTACTTCCCTACCCCACCCCATTCAGTAACAAGTATAAAAAATCAGGCTCATTCTAAGGCAAAGTCTGTAACTTGTGTACCACAGTCATCAGAGAGACAAAGATGCAAAACTTTATGATGCCTGTCAAAGGAAGAAAACAGTTTGTTGTTTACCCAAGTTTTGAACCAGTTAACTTGAATTCTCAGACCATCAATTGCTACAGCCCCACTAATTACAATTGTTAGGGAATAATGAGAACTCACCTTCAGTTATCTGTGTATATATATAATTTTAATAACCAAGAATACCGGATGTCTGGGAACATTATAGCATTCAATGGTAACGTCAGAACTGAGATGAGAGAATTAAACAAGCATAGTACATGACATAATATATCCATAAACTATTGACTGGGAAAAATACTACAGAACACCATTTCTGCTGGCAGTAAGATGTTGAACCTATATGTCATAAATATCAGGTTGGACATCTAGGACCAGTAATATTCATAATGGGCAGTACCCACCCCCCACCCCCCCAAGTGAGAAGGGCCTGATTTGTAATCTAAGCCACCCAACCTATCACAGCCTTTATAGTACTTGAAACAAATATTGAGTAATAGTAAAACAAACTCTGAAAGTTATTAAAACCAATTTGTTATATTTCCATAACTCTGCATAGTTAACTGTGCAAGCAGACTTAAACATATCAGTGTATGACAGTTAAATTGAGCTATAGCATCGATTAACAGAAGCTACGAATTCATCAACAAGCAGTGAACAATCATCTTCACAATAAATGTCAAACATTAGCATCCATAAGCTGTCAAGACAAGTTGTTACACTGGATATATAATCATCCATTTATTTCAAACAAGCTGTGAAAAACGAACCTCACGTCCGCTATATGTACGCTGGCCATTGCAAAGGATGCTTTAATAGATTAATGTTTATCGTCGTGTCTTGACAACCATTTTGCGCGCGCACACCGGAAAGTCATGCTATATATTTGTTACTTGTGAACGTATTCGTGGGCAGTACGCTATATATTGTTCCCATGGCCGTATTCACGGGCAGAATGCTATATGTTTGTTCTTCGTGAACGTATTTTTGGGCAGTTACTTTGTCATCTTCAACCTAAAGGTCAAAACTGCCCATGAAATATATATATCTGCCCACGAACCGAAAACATGAATAGGACTATAACATAAGTGTATATACTTATTTTCAACATATACATAATTACTATGTAAGAAATACAACCTATGTATATGTATTTTGATTTGAAATGTAAACTATATCATGTCCTTCCCGTAAACCCACTTTCGGGATGACTGCCCACAACGCACCTAAAACGTGTATATATATATATATATATATATATATATATATATATATATATATATATATCACGAGATTTATACATTTTTCATTACACACACACACACACACAATCTCACGCACACGCACACGCACAACACTACAGTTGAGAAACTGCATTGGTTACATTGATGAATACTGTGTTGTGGACCATGGAAAATCAGAAATTTACAGCACTAATGGCATCGTTGGACACAGTAGAGCACGATGTGTTGCTATCTATTCGTGAAGCAAATTTTGGTATTAACCGGTAACATACTCAGCTGGTTTAAGAACTATCCCCGGCCTATGAGCTGCAAGGTTAATTTTGGCTTTTGAATATTCTAAGATAAAGAAAGAGGAACTATTAGCGAATCAAGAACTTGAATCATGAGCAATTCATGTTTCTAAAAAACGGATGGATAGAAATAGGCTAGAAAATTGAATCTAAAACAGAATTTATTCTTTTTCTTTCTAAGCAGCAACTCCAAAAATTGCATGACTTCAAAAGTCATTGTGAATATTGAATACGTGCAAAGGGCAAATCGAATCATATACCTGGGTCATATTTAGATAAATCTCTCGCCCTAAAACATCACATAACGATCAAATGCAAAACAGCAATGTGGAATATCTAACGAATAAAGAGCATTCGAAGTCTTCTGACAAAGAGGCTGTAAAAGTTTGATTCATGGACTAGTTGTTTCACACCTGGGTTAGGCTAACTCAGTATCGGTTGGCTTGCCCACGTGTGATCTCCAAAGGCTGAGCGGGTGCAGAACATCGCAGCAAAACGTGCGCTTACCTCGAACAATAAATTATATGAATGTCTCAGCTGCCCATCAAAATAAGGACTAAGTCCTCACACTTCAAACGTCTGATATGTTATTCACCACATTATCTCAGAAACATGGCTGAGGTTGATCTGCATGTAGGGGAGAGGAAGGGTCTTTGGTCAGATCACAGTGTCAGATGTTTGACTCTTACAGATACAACACATTTGCTAATCGTTCACATAGTGCAGTGGCACGGTTATAGATGAAATAAACTTCCAAACCATATAAAATCGTCACCAGATGTGGATATATTCAAATCCATGCTGAAAACGTCCCTGTTTCATAAATTATAGCAAATACTTATTTATTTATCCACAACATCATGTAACAACATTTGTTCTTGAATAACACAAACCGAGCTATTTGATACTTCAGACACACAGGCAGTACACAGCACTGGCAACACAAAACCAAACTATCTCAAGTGCTACTGCAACGCCGGCAAAACCAAAAATGTGTTAAGTCAGCTTTATTTGTTCTAACTTTATCGAACACTCGCAATTCCCCCCGCCCCCACCCCAGTCTCGGAATATTTAGAAATCTTTTACAGACTCAATCATGTGCCTTTTCAATGGTATGAGAATATTCATACCCTCAAATTTCAGTGGCATAAGTTAATAAGGTGTGATCATAGGCCTCTGTCACAAAAAATCTGCCTAACTTATTTTAAATAATACTTACTATCTGTAGCGTCATGTTTATTTGAATTGCGAGTTATTCCTATGCTTTCGTCCAAGTGAGTTTGGGAGTGGCGTATAATTCCATGAATTTATACCCAGATACAACTTTCCACCAATAACTTGGTAGATTAAGAGAATCAAAAATTTGACATGATCAATAGATTAAACTCAAAACCTTTGAAAGGTCCACAAAAATACAATAAAACAACCTACATTTTTGCTCAGATATTTCTGAACCTTCGCCTGAAAGCACAAAATATTATCTATTGCTGAGTAGCCTTTGTGAAATCCCGTCTGAGCCCCTTCAATTTTGTTATTAGCTTCGCACAACTGAATAAAATATGGGTGAAAATCTTATTCAATAGATGAATAATAGAGAACTCTGGTCATTGTAACGGTCAAAAGATGAATAAGAGAGATACTCTGGTCATTGTAATGGTCAAAAGATGAATAAGAGAGATACTCTGGTCATTGTTATGGTCAAGAGATGAATAAGAGAGATACTCCGGTCATTGTTATGGTCCAAAGACGAATAAGAGAGATCCTCCGGTTATTGTAATGGTCAAACGATGAATAAAAGAGATGCTCCGGTCATTGTAATGGTTAAAAGATGAATAAGAGAGAACTCTGGTCATTGTTATGGTCAAGAGATGAATAAGAGAGATATTCCGGTCATTGTAATGGTCAAAAGATGAATAAGAGAGATACTCCGGTCATTGTTATGGTCAAAAGATGAATAAGATGATCAATCTCACGGGATAAAGAATTATTAAAATTATATTAAAATTTAGAAAGTTCACATTGGAGTGAGTTAATAAATTTAAATTCGTTATTCTCTTTTTCAGTTCACCTGTACCTGTCAAAACTTGGACTAGTATTCCTGTCCTCCAATACGTGCATGTTCGTAATGTTGGCAAGTGGAAAAGTGAACTCACGTATAATAGGGAAGTGTTCAGATTCACTCCTGGAACCAATTTCGAAATCTGAACAATATTTAATGAGGCCAGTTGAAGTAATCATATAGTCAACTATGCTGGCCATATCATTTTGCTATACTAGTGAAATTTCTCTCTCGATCTTCGTGCATTCTACCATTTAGGATATGTGTAGAACATTTTTTACATATGTCGATCAGCGAGATACCGGGTGCATCACAGATATAATCTTTCGATTTTCTTTTCATATTAAACACATCTGATTCAAAGAAAGCATTTTCCCCTAACATAAAATCAGCTGTATAATTTTTCTAAGAAATTTTTAAGATTACCAGTTGTACTGTTGAAGTAACTAGCCAAAAATAGAAAAGCATCAGGATAGAAAGTTACTAAAAAAATATTTTACAGAATTCTTTTTCAAATAATTCGACTCCATTCTCTTCAGTGTCAATCGAGTCATATATCATAGACTCTTGTGACTATAAATATGTAAATAAAGTACTAATATATTTGTTATTTAACTTTCAATGGTCTCCTTTAAGGTAAAGACAGACATAATCCTCCTGTTCCAAGAAAATTCTTTTCAAAGTAATTTCTTCGGCTAATTTTGACGTCACAAATACAGTCACCTCATGAGTATCTGCGGAACGTTTCTGTTTTCTTCCTAAATGTAAAGTATTCTTCTGCAAAACCGTCGAATTGACTTTCTGACTTGCCCCAAGTTTCGCAAAAAAAACCACACGTCAAGTCTTGTTATAAACTATTCAATGTTTGATTCGGATTTTTATTTAAACAAACGCTTAATGTTCAAAACAAATATGCTTATTGTTGTTTTTTGAACATTGCGGGTGAGGCCTTGACCGCATTCCTATGTATGTATTGGTCTTTGTGGCGTTTCAGGTTTACTGTGTGTAGCTGATGGCCTAGTATATTCCTCGTCAATGGGCGTTCGACTGTCATCGAGTGGTTGCGGTAAACATTGCCATGTGCTCCAACACGTGCTTACTCATATTTTGCGTTGATTCTATTGTATTTTTGCGCCAGATTTGCGTTGGGTTTTTAATTGCTTTCAGTTCACCGGTTGATTGTAGAGGAACGATTTTCCGTCCTTAACCCAATTGTTAAATGAAAGATAGGCCATTTGGTTCTCGTTTCTAGGTTTTATCATGAATTCTACCAACACCTTCCTATCGTCTCTCACATTTTGTGTGTAATCTTCGGTGGGGAGATGACTAGTTTGTTCCTTATCCTCCTTTCTGCTTTTCCTTAAAACTTGACTGCACTTTTTATTTATCTTTAAAATTCGCAAATTTGGCAATTATTGGTTGTGGCTTTGTACTTACAATCCCATGTGTACAATCTATCTGAATTTGATTAGTGTTCATTTCAAGGACGTCACGCATGTAAGTCTTGGTTTTTTCCTGGCATTGTTCCAAGGTTTCGTGGTCATTCGGCTTATCAAGTCCATCGCATATTAAGATATTTCTTTGGGAATGAGATTCTAGACGGTCACCGCGTTTTTCAAGGGTATGAATACTGCGCAATAAAGCATCGTAATCTTCCCGTAAGCATTTGTGGTTCTTCGCTTATTTGACAAATTAACTTGTCAACTTTGCCATTCAAGCTCGAATATTTAGGTTGAGTACTTAGAGTTCTTGTTGTATACAATTTAAGACAAGCATAACATCGTCCTCGCCATGCTCAAAAAGCACTATCTCCGGGAACCCTACCATGATCTAATGATAAACTACCAGCCGTATTCACAAACCTTTTCTGAGAGGTTTCTTTGTGTATTCTTCGTATTGTGTCTGGGGTCTGTGTCTGGGACCTGTGATACACAATACCCGCCATTATGAGAAGAAGACCGAGGGCTAACAAGAGGGTAATTGTGAAACCTACCAGATACTTTAAAACCATGCGCTCTCACTTTCCTCTTGTTCGGTTGTATGAAACTTTCAAACCATGCGCTGTCATTTTCCACTTGTTCGGTTATATGAAACTTTTTTTTTTTTAAAGTACGCTCTCACTGTCCTTTTGTCCGGTTGTATGAAATTTTGAGACCATGCGTTCTCACTTTCCTTTTGTCCGGTTGTATGAAACTTTCAGACCATGCACTCTCACTTTCCTCTTGCCCGGCTGTATGAAACTTTCAAACCATGCGCTCTCACTTTCCTCTTGTCCGGTTGTATGAAACTTTAAAAAAAATGGGCGCTCTCACTGTCTTCTTGTCCGGTTGTATGAAATTTTCAAACCATGCGCTCTCACTTTCCTCTTGCCCGGTTGTATGAAACTTTCAAACCATTCGCTCTCACCTTCCTCTTGTCCGCTTGTATAAAACTTTCAAACCATGCGCTCTCTCATTTTCCTCTTGTCCGGTTGTATGAAAGTTTCAAACTATGCGCTCTCACTTTCCTCTTGCCCGCACACTCTGCAGGTGGTGCTTCTCTGTCCTTTTTGCTGACAGGAGCTTAAGATTGCTTAATATACATGTTTCCCTACATTTCAAACCTAAAGGAAAAATCTTCAAGAGGAAAGTAAACATTCACAGACACACACAGTATTATGTTTAGAGCAATACGTGTTTACATTTTGGCACGGGAAAGAACAACTATCCAGAAACTGAAAAGGTCTATCAATAAAGAAAAAATAACAAGAAACAACTACGTATCTAGAAACAGATATATTATCTACGACTAATGCTAACATGACCTAATGCAAGCTGTTATATAGGTTAGTAACGATTGACGTGACATAGTTAGCAACGTCATAGCTAGAAGACTGCTTCATAAGGCACTATCTATGGCGGTGCATTATAATTTGCTCTTAGTTTTACATCCAGGGCACAATTGCCCCTGAAAAGCATAGACAAGAAAATTATTGACAATATAAGGTATATGTATTTTGTGTGAGTTTATATATATATATATATATATATATATATATATATATATATATATATATATATATATATATATGTGTGTGTGTGTGTGTGTGTGTGTGTGTGTGTTATCCTAGGATAATAGGATCATTTTGTTTCTTCCCCTATGTTTGGGTAATATGGGTGGGATACGGTTGTCGACAGTGTTATCCTTGTATCTGAGATTGTTTCGTTCAATGGCCGTTGCTTTTTAATTTTATTCAGCCTGATCTGTGTATTTTTTTCTTTCTTGTATCTCCTTATTTTAAAGTGACGTTTGAGTTGAGAAGTCCTCGTTTGACCAGGTACATTGTATTGAATACATATGCCTAATGGAAAGATTTATATTACATGTTCATGATAAATAGCTGGTTGACAAGAGATATCGATGAGAGTCGGTCGGTTTGCAACACAAATCATTTGTAGTGTTTCCATATTATAATATCGATCAGGTATCTAGAAATATTTTTTACTGGTGACTCTAACATCAGTCTGATGGTGGGATGAATATTGCTGGAGTTGCTTCTATTTTCCTCCTTATTTGCTCTTCCTGTCATCAATAAAGACGTACCTGTATAGGGGTTTGTGTGGTGCTTGATTCAGTAGTGATTGCACTTGCCTGTGCATAGATATTTTGGCAAAAATGGGTGCAAGTTTTGAGTCCATTGCTCTACCATTGGCTTGAAAATAATTTTGGCCGTTAAACAAAGTTGTTCATCTTCAAAACATGGTACATGATTCTAACAAGACATGCCATACATTGCTACCATTTTACTTTGCAAACAGGTGTTACAGAGAAAAGACAATGCATAGTGGATGGTTTGAAAACGGTTTCAGAACTCGTCACTAACCAATTCACAACATGTCTAACCGTTCTTTATTCAAATAGTTGGTGAGAACTCAGCAAATAACGAAAATGATGCATCACTCCATCAATCGTCGATATTTTTCCACAAATATAGATGATAGACGGGTGAAAGCTTCAACGATTTTTAAACATACTGAGCTCAGAAAACATATATAGATGTAGACAAAATCTGATATACCTGAATATGCTATCAAATGCTTATATTTTTTTCTTCATATCATCACTACTTTAAATACCGGAAGTGTGCACATCCATATGCCAAGACGTTAAATGTCACATGGTAGTAATGTTTTCCTAATGTTTTCCTAATGTGCCGCATATACCAACATTTACGATACTCGATATGGCATATATTCTTGATATAAGGATCAATTTTGCTGAAAACTGTCAACGAAGTTCCACAGCTTTCTCTATTAATCTTTACAGTTGTTGGACCAATCTACAGAGGTCACAAATTTTGTACCTGGAGTTGAATTCTTAGAGCCGTGGCCAAACCATCACAATGTAGGTCATCTGATGGCTACAAAACTGCCAGATGCATATTTCCAAGTTCGTGCTTATAATTCCTATCAAACAAGCTTCAGATTGCTAAACATTTTCCTGCGTTTTGCGTGCTATTTTAGTTGTACTAACATAAAGGTGCAGCAAAATACTATATGTAATAAAATTGCATGTCTGAAAAAGAAATCTAATTTACTTGTACAAAAAAACAGTATCCTACATCCCTCCAAGAATGTTTCCCCCAATATATTGCGTAATAAAAAAAAGAGACTTAAAATAAATTGGTGTGTCCGAAAGATTTTGGAAGATTTTGTCTTTTTAAGAAATTGTCTTTCTTCTTTTGTGTCGAAGTGTGAACAATAAAATACCTGTATAATCACTGTACGTATGCATCAAAATGTGTTCACTCAATGCTAGCTGGTATGCATCAAAATGTGTTCAGTCTGTACTAGCTGGTTGTGTTATGCTAGAAAGGAACCTTATTTTGCAACACAAATATGTAAATATTTAAAGAATATTAAAATATCAAGTCAATATTTTAATTGGTCACCTTATCTATATTTCTAAAAATCACATAATTTCCCAAAGCAAAAAATTACCAACGAAATAGTAATCAGGATCATACACAACAGTACTCCAAGATCGGTGTATCTACTTCCAATTGAGTATAATTATCCCCTGATCCAGAGAAGCCTTCTGCAGGAATGAGGTTCATGGAAACGAGACATCAAAAGAGCATGCTGCAATCGATGGACATAAGGATATACTACTAGTATTAATATATGTAAGTTCGTAAAGCCATGGTCTTACATCTGTTTATAAAACCTACGGACGGTTACACTAGTCTATTCCTTAGCAAACATCAGTCATCTATTAGTTAGCTCAGTAAGAGGTAGATGAAGTCAAATTAAAACTATAGCGTCCTTAAAATACAAGACTTAATTCATCAGAAGAAGAACGAATGCAGAAGTACATATATAAAGTACATGCAAGTCACGAATTAAATCTGCAATGTGCATCCACACAGCTAATATTTGTTTCGTAAACTCTGATAGTTGTTAACAATATAGTTTCTGGACATGGTTACAAACGCAATTAGCAAGATAAGGAATACATTAAGTACAATGTTTACAAAAATACAATTGTTAAGTATTGTAATGTAAGTAAGTGGATCCCACTCATTCTAACTACTTTTTACACCTGCACGTTAGGAGCATCACACTCGCAATATACTGGCTGATGTTCATTCCGGTGTTTGTCTCATTGTAGGAGAGTTGCGATTGGATGTTCCTTCCATTAGCACTCTTTCATATAACCGGATCTCCTTTAAGTGTTCTTATGCATGATCATACATTAGTTACTTCAGGGATGCAGGTGTATATTTCAAACTGAAATGAAAGAAATGAAATGATATTTTCTTGTAAGATAAGTTATAATGCAAATCTGAATCTGGATATTTCATACTGTTTATTAAATTATTAGTCATGGCTCTCTATGACTTTCTTAGGCGGCAAGAGGGTGTGCTGAAAATAAGAAAGAAAGATTTGTTGTGGAGCTGGGGTTTACAAGATACCTCCATTTATGGGCCATGACTACTAGTTTTAAACAATCTAGAATAATCCTTGGAATCTACTGGTGCGCGATAAATGTTTGTCTAGAAACGCATCAGTTGGAAATTTATTGGCAGTGAGTAAAAACACGATATGAACATTAAAGTGCTGGCACGACTTTTAAGCAAAGTTGAAGTGGAGAATAGGCCACAAGCATCCAGTTTCAGTATGCCAAACATACTCTAAGATGTGCCCCTACAGGAAACGTTGCTTAAATAGGTAGATACGGGGCATGGGTTTGGAGTGTCACATATATCTAGCGTGATATAGTCTCTCAGAAACCAAACTTTGATACCCCAAAATACCATAACTGAGTACAGAGCCTCCCAACTCCCAAACCATAGGGACCAAAATTTGCAAACTCCAATAATATAAAGAACAATTTTCACCGCAAAAATACCCTAACAAAACTTTTCGTACGACTTTAACATGCGAAGGTATCATTACCTCGTCTCTTCCGTGGTCAGGATAGTTTTATTTCATTGATTTAATAAAGAGTAATACCAGCTTATATCAATACATATGTGATAACGGATTATACGTGACAACTTTACTGACTAGGATGCGGCTTTAGTAGGAGATAATGCCAGATTTTTCCTTTGCATGTTTATATGGAGTAAATTGAAGCTGCAGTCGTTTGTATATATTTTGAAAACGGTTGACACTAAAAACCAGCCAATGATAAGACTTATCCCAAAATACAGATTGTTTCCAGTCCCCCCCCCCTCTTCCGCCAATCAGCTATAATTCAACGTCCCAAAATACTACACCTGAAATTCTTGAGACACAAAAAAGTACAAGTTTACGTAGCTCAAAGGTATTGGAGTATGCACCCCAACTCCCACATCTGAAGTTACAGCCAGAACATGAAGGACGGGCAGAAAAATGCACACTTGATCGGATAAAGGAAATTATATACACAACCACTTTCTCGAGTTTCATGAAACAAAATAGACATTATTATGTATATTTTATTTATATTGTGTGCTTGACTTTTGTCTGTGATTGACGGTAAAGTTTTTTGTCATGATTCTAAGAAGTAATAAGTAGTTTACTTGAATCTGAGTTCAAGACCTGACCTTGTTTACGAGTTAATGGGTTTTTCTAAACGAAATCTATTACATCGCAGGTCAAGAGAAGTTTGTGTGTACAGAGGTTTGGTAAATAATTATTCATTCCAGTTTAACATTAATCGTTGGGAATCTAAAAGTCCAAAGTTATATTGAGATATAGTTTGAGAGGAATTATTTATTTAAATTATTCATTGGAATTACAAAATGCTCACTTACGTTTTGGATCAAAGCACTACTTTAGGATTATTGAGAACTCATTCAAAGACATACTGGATTATATCATCGTGGGATATCAGGACATTCGAGACTGTTGAAATTCATTTGGAATATTCTACACTTTTGTACTTCTGATAACACATTTAGGATTATTTAGAATTTAATTCACAATACTGAAAGCGTCTTTTCAAGTTTCACTTTGTATTCTCTGGAAAAAATTTATTTGTTGAATTTTACTTAAATTGTTGGTTCAACTTTTACATAAGTTAAGACCATAGATTCGTAACAACATAAAATTCCAATTTTAGAATTAAATTGGTAATTGTACCTCATCAAGTTTTCCCTTGTAAGATCCAAACTTCTCGCAGTAGCCAAGGACCAGTGGAGCCGATTCAATCTTTATGTAACCTTAAAAAAGGAGATTATACTCGTATCTAACGACAGTATATATTTGTAATGCATCTCAAAACACAAAAATCCCTCCCCCAATAATAATAAATAAGGTTCGATTTACAACAAATAAATAGAAATTTACTCGGTTAATAACTTTTAACGTCATGTTTTATCCGCTCGGTTTTAGGTAATGGTCCATTTACAGTGGGTATATAAAATAAGCGTTCATCTTGCTTGATTATTTTTGTTTACTCATAATTTAATGAGAAATTCTATCTCTGGGGTGATAACAAATTCAGCCATACACATGCATCATAACCTCATTAGCATACAAAGACCTCGCTCATTATCGAACTTGTCGAGGATCCTAATAATAAAAACATAGCTTCGTCAAAGTGGCAAATTTTTCCTTTAGAGTGGTAATATGCTCAGCCACTCAACCAATCAGATGTATGATCACCTTATTATTATGCGTGGGTCTCATTATCGAACTTCTTGAGATAGTGATATTACTGCAAAGTCTACATTCTGAGCCAGATCAAAGTCGGATCAACAATGTGGCTTCAATATTGGCACCAGGCTCACCCAGTCAAGTGTAATATCGAATCATCCGTTGGAGCTCGCTCATTTTAGACTACGTCCGCCACTTCAACGATAAAGACCATATACCAAGTTTGATCAAACAAGACCAGACATGTTGCCTCTAGATTGTTAACAAGATTAGTCGATCAGTCGCAAGAATATTTCGTTGATATGTGTGAATCTGGTTCGATATTAGATTCTTACGAGATCTTGGAGATATAAACTCATTCCAAGTCTGATCAAAGTCTGATCAGAAATATGCCCTCCAGTGGGGTAATAAATACATCCAGTCAAATGCAAGATTGCCTCGATGGTATGCGTTGAAGTCGTCATTATCAAACAATTCCAAGATCTTGATGATATAAACTAATGTTCGACTTTTGTTCGAAATGGGATCAGAAATATAGAGTCCAAATTGATATTTTAAAAATCGCAACCACCGGAATATATAGTCGTTACTACTCTGTGATAGTGGATGTTTTTAAATAGTGTCGTCAACTGGAAGTTTGTCTTGAAATTGGAGCAAAGCAGAGCAGAGCGTTGGGAAAAAGAAAGAAAATATCGATTCAATTAGACTGAATTTTATCTCTTGAACAACAGAATATTTCAGAATGGTCAAAGTGAATATTTACGTTTAAAACTCTCTCTCTCTCTCTCTCTCTCTCTCTCTCTCTCTATATATATATATATATATATATATATGTGTGTGTGTGTGTGTGTGTGTGTGTGTGTGTGTGTGTGTAGTCATTACTGATTTAAAATGTAAACCTGTTGACATTTACCTTCTACTGGCACTTCCTTCCTCGCACCGTTAATTGTGACGGAGAAAGTCGTAGCGTCATAGCGGTACTCCACACGATGCCATTGCCCCGGCTATAAAACAACAACAGTAATAAAAATAATAATAATAATAATAATAATAATAATAATAATAATAATAATAATATTATTATTATTATTATTATTATTATTATTATTATTATTAAAACATCTAATGCGAAAAGAGTCAGTTAAATGTTTGTTTTAAATCAAAATTCAAACGGCTTTTAACGCTTGGCGATTTATTTATTTTAAGATCCCAAACACACCCTTTGTTTTGCAATTTATTTCCTTTAATTTATTTTTCCAGTCAGTCATTGCAGAACATAATAATTTTTTGTGTGTTTACTATAATGTATTCTGAAATACTACTGTTTCAGGCAAGGACTGGCAGATACATTTTGCTTTACTGAACTTTGCATTATAATATTTGAAATAATCAAACTCTATCCTGTTTCATCCTTATTTGACATCACACATTCATTTAATATATTATCTTTCATCCAACAAAAGGATATGACAATGGCAGCATAAATACCAATTTTCTGATATAAAATGTTCGTACTGGAAATTTGAATGCTCTCTCTCTCTCTCTCTCTCTCTCTCTCTCTCTTCATCCTCACATCTATTACGATGACCACAAGTAGATGCTTAAATTAAACGAAATTCTCACGAAGAGTTGCTAGCAGAATTATTGAATAACTGACTGTCGACACATATTTATTTTCACCCCTATTAAATTTTGCCTTATTACAGAATTTCATATACATAATTAATGATAACTGGTGTCTTATCATTATCAAAGATGCTTAATAAATGGCAAAATAACATATCAATGTATGTCGCGCTCTAAATTATTATATACAATATTTCTCGTGTCTATATTTTACACTATGCCAGAAAATACATTGTTTATCTTGTATTGTGTTTGTCGAAAGCGGCACTAGCTAGTATCCCTTGGGATAGCACGGTTTAGGTATCTATAATCAGAAACAGCCATAGCAATACCAGACTACGAAACCATAGTGTTAATAAGGAAGAGAACCTCACCGTAATCGGGAATGTTATAAATTTAGGCTTTAATTCTCTTATTTTCAATGCAAATGACACTTGTTTCTTGTCACTGTTGATGACAGCTCCGATGGACGGGTCGCCTGTTATCAAATCACAATTCCCAAAAAGAACCTGAAGACCGGTTCCGTCCACATCTGGATTGAAACTCAGTTTGATGATCAGGTGGTTCAGGAAGTCGTAGTTGGTGTACCGCCATAAAACTATCCTGCCATCACCTCCGAGAATAGCATGCTGTCCGTCCTTATCCACGTTGATTTTATTGATTCCCACCGGAATTCTGTTCCCGGAAACGTCCTGAACTTGTCCATTGTTAAAATTTAGTGAAAGTTCTGACTTGCAGCCTGCAAAGATGAGAGAATATATATATATATATATATATATATATATATATATATATATATATATATATATATATATATACACATACGAAGGTCACGTCTTTAGTTTCCAAACAGTCTGCACTTCCTACATTGACAGTACATAAAGTTTCCAGCTGAAGCAAATATGATTTATCGCTGGGTCTGACACAAAGTAGCAGAACTGTTCTTGATAATCAAATGTTAACCAGACGATCATAGCGTCTGCTTTGCGGTTTTATGAAGCACAGAAAAGTTCCATATCTGCATCAATTACAGCATGAATATGCATCGACATGAAAAAGTTACATCATGGAAGATTCATTACCCTCAGGTCGTGCAGTGAGGAATATGGAACATTGACAGCTCCTTTTGTCGAACCCCGTTCCCAGAGGACATCGTTGCGTTATCCAACCAGTCGAGTCCCTCACATAGTAGAACCTGTGAACAAATATTTTTTATGTAAAAAATGACTTATAACTTCATGATACAGGTAATTCAGAGTACTTTCCAATCAAAATCTATAGAGTTTTACATCAGTTCCTTTAAAACATTATGAAAATATATAATTGTTGTGCAAAAATTAAAAACACATGAGCAATACCATCAATTTTTTAAGTTAATATCACACTAATTATTTTCATATATTCTTATGATATTGATGATTACAATTACAAAAGATATCTGAATAAAATAATTGCAATACACAATCAACATTGTGTTCGTTCGCTTTCGTTTGTTATTTCGTTAATTATGACGGTACCAATTATATATGATGTACAGAAAGATATCCATTGAATTAGTCGTGTCTGTCCGCGTGAATTAGTAATGAGGCGTTGTACCTTATATCTTCCGAATTTTCCTTGTAGTAGTCACAGTGATTGGTTGGCGGCGGGGGCGGGATATTGTCAACCTGTGGCAGTCCACTGATTCCCCTCTGGCTAGAGGTCAGAAGCATGGTCAACCCACCAGCCTCCAGTGCACTGCCTCCCTGTGAAATACCTAGTCCTCCAGACATCCCCATGTCTGGCACTGTGTTATCTTGCATACTTGCCAAATCTATGCTCATTCCTCCTGCATTTATTGTTTGCTGCTTTGGTATACTTAAACTTTCAAAAAGCATCGCTCCTGCCACATCCGACGCGATTTGCTGCTTCCCTGTCAAACTTGATTTCATGCTGGCTGTTGCACCTTGTCTGGATGAAAAAGAGTCAGGTTGAAGATCCACTGGGAATCCACTGATCTGCATGCCGCCTGCTCGTCTGGCCTGTTCAATGGCATCTGGAATTAAAACTATACCACTGTGCATAGGATCGGGCTCACCAGTAGGATTCAAAGATCTAAAGTCGCGTGGAGATCCTACCTGAAATCCAATTTCATTAGAGGAAACGTTTGATTGTGTATCATCGACTCTTATATTAACTGCGGCCCCCGCTCC
The DNA here is from genome assembly GCA_028554795.2 of Sinohyriopsis cumingii. Classification (NCBI taxonomy): domain Eukaryota; kingdom Metazoa; phylum Mollusca; class Bivalvia; order Unionida; family Unionidae; genus Sinohyriopsis; species Sinohyriopsis cumingii. Next base: position 29,597,256 of record CM068828.1, read on the forward strand.
TCCAGGTATCATCAGTGTCTCCTGACTTGGGTTACCCTGTGTCAACATAGAAAGAATTTGGTCCCATCTAAATGGTGTTTTTGCAGAACTGCCTGCCAGTAACTTCGTTTTTTTCTCTTGCACCAAGGTTGGTATCTCAGGAGGACGGTTGTTTAATGTGTTTGAACCATTTGTTCCTCTTGATTTGATAGGGAAAGGAGATGCTTTTAAGTCTATTGTCTTTACTCCATTTTGCAGCTCAATGATGGCCGTATTTTTGTCGATCTCATTTGGAGATTGGTTTAAAAATTCGGACCTGGCTTCAAACGCCAGAGAATTCGTCGCTTTGTTTCCTTTTTTTCCAACATCTGTCTCAAACAAAGAGGGAGCTTCTCCTTTCTCAATACTATCTGCATTTCTTCCTGACATAAACATAACAGCAGGTTTATCCATTATCACCGTGCCTTCAACTATCGGACTTCTTTCCACATTGGGTGATTCTGTAGAACTGACGACAAAAGTAGTATCCTTTTTTGAGAGAACCCAAGTTGGAGCCTTTTCGTTACTCTTATCAGCAACTGACTCAACCTGCTGCTTGGAATCAACTTTATTTGTCGTGGGGTGTAAATCAACTGACGAAGAGTCTCTCACCCTCTGGGGAAAAACTATTGGTTTATCGGTGATCTTATTACTATCTGGAAACATGAGATGACTTTCTAGAGGAACATTTGTGTTACTTGTAACTATTAAATTTAATATCCCCTCTCCCTTCGTATTAATGTCTATATTCGGAGAAACAGAATGGCCAGATACAGTGTCGACATCTCTTATGACTGCACTTTCCTCAAAATTAAATAATGAAAGTGGAGAACCCGTGATGGGTTGGCTACCCGCGGCCAAACTGCCAACTCCCAAACTTTGTTGAGAGACATGACCTTCAATCGGAGAATCTATGTGTGTACTATTTGCATCCGCTACTGTACTTTGATCGGAGACGGATCTTCCAATTACTGGGTTGGTGCCACTGCCCGTCGTGGTGTCAGCTCTAGAAGTTGTAGAGGGAACTACTGAGTTATCAAGAAATGGATGGGTAGGATGAGTGCTGGATCCTATTACAAAGTTCATATCTTTCCGTGTTGTAATATATTGCATCGAATCTACAGAGGGAGGTTCATTCGTTGTGACACTGGGGGTGAGAGGACCAACCTGTGAAAATGGATCCAAAAGACCCATTTCAAATGTATTATTTCCAGGAGACACAGGAATTCCCAGCTGTCCTGAAATAGGAAGTATTAGTATTATTTGATATAGTTTCGAAATCTGCCCTTCCATTTTTGCAGACATTCTTATTCTCAGATTGGATTAAGTTAATATTTAATTTGTGAAATAATAGAATGTAGCTTTCCCAGTCATTTCTCAGTCAAGCATAACATTTTGATAAAGGTGATTTTCGGCAAACTGCACATTGCAGCATGCAATGGTAAATGCATTGGTCCAACGTGGACGGAGATGCATAATAAACATTTAATTTTACACTTTTGTTTTATAGTGTCAAAACAATGTACGATAAAATAAAAAGTAACTTTAATTGAGTCACGCGAGATTGAATTTGCACTTTCGAGAAGGAAGTTGCAATGAAAGACATTCAATAATAGTAGATAAGTAGATAAGTTTCTTTTCATCGTGAAATCCGGAGGGGTGTGGGTGGGCATAGTTCAACTGATCAAAGACTTCCGACATGTAAGCAGTCTGTTGCAGGTATACAGTTGTGATGTCTGACACCATCCTCTCCACCCTCAATATAAGTTTGGTGGGAATAAATCCAAATATATTTCAGACTGCAAGCAATGTTATTAAAAAAAAACAACATCAACAACCGCAAATCAACAATAAAGTATGTGTAAGCATTAATCATAAAGTGCATGCTTGTTGGATATTGCATAGTGCTTACAGCTTGCGCCAGAATACCATTTTGAAGTAAAGTTAAATCATGGAAGACACTTAACACTGACACATAGTTTATGGGTGGCAAATGTTCATACCAACAATGTCTTTCATTCTCTTTTTGGTTACGACAGGCTACCATATATGGTAATTAGAGTTCGTAAACAGTTTGATTCAATTCTGAGGAATCTACAGCCTGGACATGGAGGCTGGTCATGGAGGCTTAACATAGTTTTGACACGCTGTCATCAAAAGATGTTGGTTTGATAGTAAAAATGGTAATACTATTGGAGTTATAGCAACCAGGTAAAGGGAGAAGGGCCAATAGACATATGATAACTTGAATCCTACTATGTGGAACAGTGTTGTAATCGATAGTAGTGAGAACTATTTGGTGCCCTATAAAACTTGCTTCACCTGGCACAATAGCAAAATAGGCATGCTGGGGAGTTACGAGTGCAGAATGAGTCTCTTCAACTCTTACATAATAAATCTAAATCTATTGCCTAAATTTTCTATTTATCTTGTACCCTTGGTTATACATATTGACGCTTGTAAATTTTAAATCAATTCCCTTATGTTTACGGTTACAACGTTGTTGCTTCGAAAGAACTTATTCACCGAAAGGTCAACGATAACATTTTTATCTCTCTTTCAATTTTGGCACTAACACACACGTGGGATACGATGGTGTTGCTTTGTAATAACTCCAGCACTGTGAAACGAGAAAATTACAAATACAAATTATGAATTGCTGGCACGGTTTTAGATCTCTTTAATGCCTTAAGGGTATACTGGGCAAATATTTTGAATATGAGCTGGTGCAGTTATAGAAACAATGAAAACATCTAGGGTATTATTTTGTAAAATAAAACTAAGAATGATAACACAGTTACAAAACTACTAAATCACTCAAAATTATTACGCTCTTCTACCATGCACGATAAATGATCACATTTAACCTACTCTATGACAGCTGGTGAGATAACACAGTTATAGGCATAGCCTGTGCAAAATCACAACACAAATAAAAGTGAAATTATTGTACACAACACAAATAAATATTAATGAAAGATTAAAGGATATAATGTGTTATATGTTTCTAATTTATTGTGTGTCTAACATTTATCCATGAATGAGTATAGAGTTTTGGGGCATACCTGCTTTTTATCTTGTTTGTAAGTTATAAATAGTTGTTTACATGGGTTTTGATTTAAAGACCTAGCCCTGAATATGACCTAAGAAGGTTCTATAAACGAACATGTTCACAGTTTAAAAGTACGTATCCATTAAGATGATTGATTTTGTTCAGAAAATATTTTTGCGACATAGGTTAAGTGGGGATGCATATAAAATTCAGATTAAGGAGATTATTCGTTCCTTTTAATAGTAGTCTGGAAATGGTTGATATTGTACTCAGATATAATTTGAGAGGAAATATGTATTTAAAATATCTCATTGGCATTTTCGACTAAAATATTATTTGGGGATTATTGAGAACTCATTCAAAAACATTCTGGATTATATCACTGTGATACATCAAGACTACTGGTATATCAGAATGTAAATGACTATTGATACATCATTTATAACTTAAAGAATTCAACTATTTTGTTGAATTTTACAAAACTTTTTGGTTTCAATTTTTCTGTTAATTATTTGTAGAATATCGAGTCGTAACAAATGCTAGTTAAGTAAAAAAAATCATTAACGAAGACATCGATATTTGATCAACCTATTCCAACTAGAACAACTTCAGACAATTGAGCGAGAAATAGTTAAAGAGCATTATAACCAAAAGACATATATATTCATGAAAGAGAAATGTAAATAAGCACAGATTTTAATGCGATAACAATCAAAATTGATGAAAAATATTTCTATTACATTGAACAATACTTGAAAAAGAATATCATTAAAAAAATTTAGCAATCTGGTACCGTACAAGCACATCTAGCTTTTGTTGTGCATTTATTATATGCACCACTGTACACCACCAACTTTACAGCTTCAGTACCAATTTGTTGTCCATTTCCAGCTCCTCGTCTTAACTTCCGAAACGGTTTAGATTGTTCAATCTCAGCGTATAGTTTCTTGTAACATTAGCTGGATGTAGCATCTTTTATCCGTTTCTTGTTATCTCTCAAAATCTGCACTAAAACATAAGCTGCTTTTATACAGGAAGTCATAATTTTTCTTTTCTCCATCAAACTCTCCACGGCATTCATTTCACTAGTCCATCTCAACTCGATTGTCTAACGTTAGATAAATCATCTGCTCTTTCTCATTCTGCTTAGAAGACTTGTATTTCAGTAGGTAATTTAATGAATATTTGTCTTAATAATTATTATGCATCTAACATCTTTAATCTGTTCTCGTGATCTATTTGTGTAGAACTGTGTTAGCGTTTTACTCCCACTCTGATTAATAGAAGCTAATTTAGTTTCAATTTGTTCGTTCCACGTCCGAGTCTAGTTCAAAGTCGAATCGCTAAATGTGGTTTGTTGTGCGTTCATTAATTATTTTATTTAATAACCGCTTGAACTTGTTTTGGTAAAGGATCTGACAGATTGATGATATGGCTATTGCACGAGATCTGCAAGATTAGTGTCACATTTGCCTGCCCGCGATTACGTAAGTCAAGAACAAAGGGATGGGTTAGCGCCATGAGTATGTCGACCCTGTACTGCCGTGGCGATTTGTGTTTGTACAAGAGTTCTCTTCGTTAGGTGTTAAAACTCACATGTAGATGATAGAAGCTTTGTGCTCGAACAAAGAACCCTCGATGCTATTGTAAATCTCGCCGCGTTGACAGATGGCCTGAGGCTCGTCTGTTAAGCTCGAGCGACTGGGGTAGAATTGATATCCAGTCAGAACTGAGGAAGGGTGGGGCCATCAATTCGAACCAGAATTTAACAGTCATTTAGGCTGGGAACGAATTAGTCATTGTGAAGCATCGTGCTGACAAGTTGTAGCAATAACTCCGGGAGCCACCGTGATTTGGCGGGAAAAACCTTGGTATATTCAAGGACAGAAAGCTTCGTAAAGGAAGCTTTTGGGGACAGAACTACCAGGTAGTCAAGTCCCCAGTCTCAGAGAGACAGGATAGAACAAGGCAGTAGGCCGAGAACAAGCCTAGTTGCTGGAGAAAGAGAGAGATAAGGAGGAGGAGAAAAGGAGACAAAAGGGGAAGAGGATAGGAAGAATCGGAGTACGGAGAACGCAAGAAGGAGGAAAGGAATTGGCGAAGTAAACACAGATGAGTAGAAACCAGTTACAAGGGAAAGCCATCTCACACTATAATCACATGACGAAATAGGTTGTTACATGGTCGAGAGGAAGAAGATTGGTTGAGAAATTAATATCGTTTATTTTGTATTAAATTGTTATTCTTTGAATTTCACCTTTGTGTTCTTAATAATTTAATTGTCGGTATTTCTGACTGGGGGCTCGGAGCTTTACCTCTCTCTATCACTAATTTCACTTCCTACAAAAACGAGCCAGGGTGGAAATTCCACAGTAATTCAAATAGATATTGGGAGCATCCCACCCCAACGCATAACAGTGGGTCACATAGAACTTCACAATTAGTGATAGGGTTCTTAATGAAGTTTGAGTCACTGTTAATTTTCTGACCAAGTTCAGCATCTTTTCATCTGTTTTGTCTAATTGGTTAAAGTTAAGAACTCACTCGGACTTCGAAGAGGTATTTCTCCAATCATTCAATATACGAAATACACTATTTGCAGTTGATTCCTTTATTCACAAGTACAAAAATAAATCCAACTTATTTCGAACGAAACTGCACATAACCTTCAGTTTCAGACAAGCTTTTAAAGTCGGTCCAGTTGACCCTAGATCGCCATATTCAATATCAATTTTTATTGAAAAACTTTAATTTCTGAGAACTTCTTTGAACGAATACAGTTTTACGGCGGCAAGTAATAAAACACTGTATTTGAACCAGCTGGTGCAGCAATTCGTGTCTTAAAATTGAGATAGGTTTGAGTACATCAAAACCGGCTTTCTTGTCTTCCTTTTAAATACGTTTTGAATATAGCCAACGGGATTTTGCCGACACGACTTTGGCAATAAGCAGTTGAACAGCCCCAGATTCGTTTGATTCTTTTTCATCAGTTCGATCCCAGCAGGATTCATAAAATACAAAGTACCCGTAAGCGAGCCCGGGCCGATCAACAGTTTTTAATTTTATAAAAGAAAATTTTTGTTTGAATAAGAACTAGGAGAGGCCCGGCTGTTTCTAACCCCAGGGCCCGTGATCGCTCTCTACAGCCCTGAATGAATGATCCGTACCTGTGCACTAGGCACGACCCACCAACCCCTCACCCAAGCCCCGGTACAATTTGATCACAGTCCTGTGGCTGATGTATACATTTATAATTTTTTTCTAATAATATAAAGTTTTTGTCTGGAACAGTGTAAGATCAACTGAGCAACACTAACGCACACATTTATGCTAGTACGGAATAATAAATGGATGCAGTCAAGTGAACACCGCTTATCTGAATGAAGTGTTTTACATCATCTGTACGCTGCAACTATCTTTGATGCAAAATTGGTCATGACCCTGTTAGTACACGTACAAATAAATATCACATTTAAATTTCTGGACAAGTTATAATAATACAGGTGAGTAAAGACAGCCACGGGTCCAGCTGTGGTTAGAGTGCCTATAACTAAGAGGTGAAATTTTATGATGAAATGTGTAGTCATGTATTGCATAATTAACATAAATACCTGCTTAGATCCATAGATCCTGCATGTCCCAGAGAAGCAAACAGAATAACATGTTCTGCTCTTAATAATGTATTTGAAAGCAAGTTTGGCAGTATGCGTGTGAATAGATAGATGGTCTCATAGTATTATATATGAAGCCACTACATAAATATTTGTTTGGAATTCGTAATTAAACAATATTTCTAAATCGGAGTCAGATCGATAAACTTTTAATTATAGAAGCATATTTGTTGTGCATGAAAACTTGAGACATATCTTTTGTTAAATGGTAACTTTCATTTCAATTTGAGAGAGTTTATACACCGAAATTTGATGATTGTGTCCATGTCAGTGAAACATTGTAGTTACGTTGCCCTTGACGAAACCATATACAAGCAGAGGTGTGGAGTCATCATTTTCTCCCACCCCTGGTGTACCTGGGAGATGATGTAGTAATACAAAACTTTCGCTAAACTCGATGAATCTGGGCAAGTCTCAGTTTGGGAGGTTGGGGGTTGTTTTTTTATCCTCGATTATGTCAGATCTAGGGGCATACCGTTGTTCGTCAATGACACATTTGTTGAGTTTTGCGTAATTAGTTTTCAGGCAGGGATATACAGCCCATCCATACGTACAGTGCCATACTAAGTGGTAAATGGTGCCCGGGGCGACGATGATGACCCCGTCAACGATTTTCCTGCAATTTAGTTTTATCAGCTGTTTTTGGCCACCAACCCCCAAAACCTCTGACGCCCGGGTCAACTTCCCCGTCCGCCACCCACCCTGATCCCACTCCACTCCCACACCCCGTTAGTACGCTACGACATATATACACACCGATGTACGTAATTACCCGTGTAATGGCCTTTAATTCCTCCTACACTTTTAGAGGTGACACATGACACTTGAGTCAGTGAAAACTGTACGAGTATAGGTTGTGGCGACATGCAGAAATTTCGATAGCGCCCCTTATGGTGAGGCTTGAGGTGATGGGGTGATTATACATCAGTTTCATACAATTCCTAATATGTGTGTCTCGCTTGTATTAGAGTCAATACATGCGATCAATTGCCAAGTATCAACGCATGTAAGACTGATACCCCAAGGTCTTTCCCTGCCCCCAACATCTTAGCCCTTTGGTTACAATATGGAACTATTGACATCCTTACGCTGTACCCACATATACACTTACTAGCATGCAAAGATCAATGTATGCATGTAACTAATACTGACTCCAAAGTCAAGCCCTACCCCGAAAGACTTCGCTTCTGAGTCATAACTAGGACATTATTGATATCTACCTTTCTCTTCGTTCTTCATATATTGTTCTAACATACGTTGAATTATCATATGCCCAGACGGTAACGTTTTATATTTAAAGCGCATGGATATCGATATTTCTAGCTTAATCCATTTTCATGGTACTGCTGTACTTTTGGGTCAACGGCAACTCAGTTATAGATAGTCTTATTCGCTATGCAAGGGTTGTGGGTTCAATATGCAGATCGGACAAACCACGGCCGGCTATTTCGCTGCCTCATTGTGACCCTAGGAAAGGCATGTAATTCCATTACCTTTGCATGATATACCTATTAATGCGTTGAAAGTGCCCTGAGAAAACAAATAAAACAAAAAACAGCTATCAAGCAGCAAATATAGTCAAAACCAAGAGTATGGCACACATGTCAATGTGTTAATGGAATTAGCTATGCATGAGAGTTGCATTATCAAAAGGAACCAGGTAAAACTTGATTATCGTTTTAGTTCTACCATTGCAGAGTAGCAAGCCATATGCAACTTAACGTCTGCCTTTTGAAACAAGGTAAAGTGAAAGTCCCTGATAGTTTCCTGGTGGAATACTTTTCTCTAGTTTGGGCAAAATCTGTCCTTTTGGTTTCACAACAGTTGATAGTTATTATTCAATACATCATATGCCTGTTGTCAAACACGAGTTGAGCGGCCGTGACTAACTTTAAACTTATTGGCGGGACAATTGCATCTCATCAGTCAAAGGCGAAACCGCTATCAGTTATCGGCCTAAATAGTCATCCATTTTTCATTTCCGTGTATAATTTATGGTGATATATGCACCTGCATGCTAGAAAGAAGAGCTAAGTTGCCGGCTCATATAAAATAAATGATTGATTGTTGTTACCCTCGCAAGCCTTGGAGGAGCTGTGTTTAAAATCTACTATTTTGTACAATTTCGGTGGTATCAAACGATTTCTCGCTCTAAACACGACTTAATTGTGAGGAACAGATGACTTTATATAGTTGAGCATTGGCAAGAACCCAAAAAGCTTTTGAATCCAAGTTTCGAATCATTACTGTCATAAAAACATGTTGTTTGCTCTACTTCGTGTGTGTTACGGTATGCACGCATGTGGTTAATCGTGCAAAAATAGTCTGACTTACAATGACACCTTTGTTTGTACAATGTATAGACATGAATGATATATTGTTGACGAATATGAAATGAAACCCATTACTTATTTTTTAATGGATAGTAAAAGGAAGCTCATGCTTCACAATGACAGCGGTAACGGAACCACATCAGAGTACGACACACTATACAATAGGAATACAATCAAAAGGGTAATTAAAATGGTTTCAAGCAAGTTTTCCAAAGCCATCCCACTTACGAAAATAAAATAAGGGATTGAAGTTAGTGGTGGGCTCAATAGTCGATTATCAAAATTTTAAAAATGAACCCACGAGTTCGATTTTCGTCAAATATATTTTGCATATCAACAAAATTAAAGCGTTAACACTGGCGTCGGAAAAAAAATCTGCTGATGAAAATAAAACGGGCAATTTAGAACTTGACTAATAAAACTACATATATTCGTCGTCTAAAGTCCCCCCCCCCCCGCACAACCCAAGAAAACGAATTACGAGAGAAAGACAAATTGCTGCTAAAATTTAAAATCATTGGCGCATTGGGCAACACCCCCCGTCCCCCCTTTAGTACGCTAAAGGGTAGGCACGAAATTATTAAATTTACCGCATCTGATACAGTTTGTGGATTGTTGAAATCTTACATATAGATATTTTCTGCGATTAGACAACAGAAAAAGTTATTTTAGTTCCTATTATTTGTTTCTAATTGAGGCTGTTCAATATAGTTTTCAAGTACACCTTGTTTATTTCAGAGATAATGACATTACGAACAATTACAGAGGAGTATAATATCAGACTGATGCACTCACTGGAGATCTCCATATTTCTCTACGCCTGCGAATCATGGACCATAACAAATGACTTAGAGAAAAGGATACAGGCCACAGAGATGAGATGTTTCCGAAAGATCCTCGGCGTCACATACAAAAACCAAGTCACCAATGAAGAATTCGGCAAAAGATAAGATAAGCCATTGGGCCTCACGATGACCTGATCACAGTAAAAAAAAAACCACGGAAACTGCAGTGGTATGGGCATGTCTCACGATCACCAGGACTTGCCAAGACAATCCTGCAAGGCACTGCACAAGGAAGAAGAAAGAAAGGCAGGCAAAGAAAGAGGTGGGAAGATAACATTCGAGAGTAGACAGGCTTGACATTGATCGATTTTCTGAGAAAGACGGAAAGTCGAATGGAGGAAGCTGGTTGTTCGGTCTAGTGCGGTGTCCCAACGGTCTACCAGACTACGGGACTGATGATGATGATGATGATAATGATAATAAAAAACCCATCACAAGTAATTACAGAGGGGTGTAATAAAGCCATAGCAAACAATTACAGAGGGGTAAACCCATTACAAGGAATTACAAAGGGGTGTAATAAACCCATTACAAACAAGTACAGAGGGGTATAATATATCCATTACAATCAATTACAGAGGGGTATAATAAACAAAGTACAAGCAATTACAGAGGGGTTTAATAAACCCATTACATGCAATTACAGATCGGTATTGTCACGAAAACGATGGAGTCTCAAGTTGTTACACAAACATTATTTATTCACACACGTTCTGAGTACACATCAATAAGCTTCGATGATGGATCGCCGCGCCCCCTGCTTCCGGGGGCAGTCCCTATCTAATGTTGCAGCCACTAAGGGGAGCAATTATTAGTTAGAACTAGCAAGTAAACTACGATACCACACATCTCCCCTCTTTTGAGATCATCCGAACATAACATCTTGCTTATGACTAGATAGGGAAAAATGAATCAATACCGCCAATATGAAACACTAAATAAGTAAGCAATGTATTTACTGTCTTTGTATCTGAACTGTCCACTGAAAGAATTTGACCGAATTGATTTATAAAATAGGTTACTGTAAACTTGCACAGGTTAGTCCTGATTTTAATACTATAGAAATCTAAACGTCCAATTTTATTGAAATAATTCAGAAATCGAATACTAAACTACGCTTTGGCACATTTATAAAAGTTACATTCTTAGACTGAACCTGGCTGGTTTTCGGACGACTATCCCACTTAACGTCAGCACTGTAGTGTTTGGACTGCTGGGCCCATTGGGTACAGCTGGTTCTCTGGGAGTCGGCTGCACTTGGTCACGCTGGGTGGTAGACTCATCAGATGGTGGCAAGGGCTCCATGTTACCGAGAGCCTTTGTGCTGGACTCCAAATGAGTCCTGACAGGACATTGTGGGGACTTTGTTGCAATGTCTGTTGACAAATTTGTATTGACTGGAAATATATTCTCAGGGCTTTTCATCCGTTGTACATGGATTCGATTGTACTTGTATATCCCTTGGGGAGTTTTTACCAAGTAGCTTCTTCAGTCTTTGTCGGCTTGAATAACTATGCCTGGTGTAGACCGCTTGTTATTATTTCCATGCCATTTAATTATGTCGCTGTCTCACTCAGTAATTATAGGTTACTGCATTTGTATGGGAAAATAGGAACGAGTTTTCGGAATGAATACTGCACGAACTTGTGAGTGCAGTATATCCTTCCGACAAAACGAGTTCATATTTTCCCATACAAATGCAATAACCATTTTATTATATGCTCATTTTTTTAATTCTACCTAAGGTTTAATTATATAAACAAAATACACTACAAGAAACAACGTAAATGAATGAATGCCGTATTCCAAACTAAATACACAAGCGCAGATTTGACATTACAAAATGACATCATTATTAATGCGCACATAGCTCCGCCCAGATAAATTTGAACTTAGTCGCGCGGTCGACATAACTTTCGAAAAAAAACAAATGGCGTGTCTAGTTAAAATTGAAATTTGCAGTCATATTGTGAATGAATGCGCATTGCAACGCCTGTTCCATTTGATCTGGAGTGAATATATTTTGGTATTTTGTTTCGATTCGACGAAAGTTTGTGATTGTGGACTGGATTCATCTGTGCAAATTATACATGAAATATATCGGACTGAAGTGGCGCGGGAGAAGCTTGTTTACGTCTGCAAATGTGTTTCTGTTTCTGTCATTGAATGTTTGAAATCATAACGTGGGAAAAATATGAAGTCTTTCAATTGCGATTTTCAAAAAGACGCTATGGAATTTAATGTATATTTTATTTTGAGTGCAGTACGGAGGGTGCAATTGCACTTATTATCGAAATTACAGCACACTTTCGAAATGTGTAATCCAGATTGAAAACCTATGACATGGCTCATGTAATTCGGATTTGCAGAATTAAGAAAAAACATTTTGAGGAAATTCAGGATGTAAAACTGTAAGTATATTTTATTTTGCCATTCTTATCACCAGCTAAAGAAAACAGTTATATGCCTTGTTATTTGTAAGGACCTAATCCGTCATTTATATAAGGTAGCTAGCCTAAATCCGTAACATTGTATCAACGGAAAATGTCAAGACAGATGGGGTTTTTTGCAGTCCACGAAACATGTTTTAGTTCATTCAGAAACAAATTTAAACAACCACAACGTAAAGAGCCTCTTACGCGAGTGTACATAATTTGTTTACAAATCAAAAGTACTGGCGTCTGAGTCCATTGTTTATTTACAAAAGAAAGTAGTTCCTTTATTCACGTGAATGCTATATGTGTATTGTCGCGCGCGTTCAGTATCGGGGAATATTGAACGATTTTGACAATTTAAAGTTAACGGGGAAAAAAATGAGCATATAATAATATCTGGTTAATTACGTGTAGTGTGTCGCCGATTCTAAAATAAATCATATTTTTGTTTTGTCTTAAGGTCTCTCTGCCTGATGATTTTGAGGTTTGGCCACTTGGGGTTTAGCTTCTTTCCAATAATGGGCAAGGTGGTCCTCATCTGGCGTCCCATCACCAACTGGAATGGGCTGGTACCTGTCGCAGCCGTCGGTGTGGCTCTATAAGCCATCAAGGCAAGAAATACATCATCCTGTTTAAGTATGACTTTGCTATTTTAACACCACTTTTTGCTTCACCATTCGCTTGTGGGTAGTGAGGACTGGTAAATACTTGTTTGAAGTTGTATTTCTCAGCAAACTCCTTGAAAACTGAGGAAGTGAGCTGGGTCCATTGTCTGATACTACGATTTCTGGGATTCCCCATCGTGCAAATGTGCTCTTTAGCTTTCCAATTACCTGCTGGGAGGTTGTTTTTGTTTTACCAGTTCTGACTGTCCCGCTATTTGTGTGGCCTTAACTATGGTAAGATCGGCCTCCGTTTCTAGCTTTTCCGAAACCCCTTTATCCAGAATTCCAATTACAAGACGATCCCTTATTGCTTCGTGCGCCAACGTCACAATAATCGGCAATTTCATACAGCTTTCTTACAAATTCCTCCACAGACTCTCCTGGTTTTTGACTAAGTTGGTGGAAATACGCTCTTTCGTGGATTACATTGCTAGTGGGGACGAAGTAATCATCAAATACCTGCAAAACTGGGGCGTACTTGTTGGCATCTTCGTCGTTACCAAACTCAAACGATTTAAATATTTGTTCTGCTTCTTTCCCCATTGTATATATTAGTGAACTTACTTGAACTGCCTCATCTTCCTTATTTAGTTTGGTGGCGATCCTAAAGCGCGCGAAACGCTGTTTCCAATCCGGACACACCACTGGCTTCCCAAAGTTAAAGCTCTCCGATGCCTGGAATTTCGCCATTTTCACTCACTGCAAAAGTGTATGTATCTTTTGGAGTCATATCTAACACCATGTCATGAAAACGAGGGAGTCTCAAGTTGTTACACAAACATTATTTATTCACACACGTTCTGAGTACACATCAATAAGCTTCCATGATGGATCGCGGCGCCCCATAACCATAACCCATTACAAGCAATTACAAGGGGTATAATCAACAAACTACAAGCAATTACAAAGGGTATAATAAACGCATTACAATAAATTACAGAGGGTATAATAAACACATTACAAGAAATTACAGAGGGTATAATAAACACATTTCCAGCAATTACAGAGGGATATAATAAACTCATTATAAGGAATTACATAGGGGTATAATAAACCCACTACAATCAGCTTCAGAGGGGTATAATAAACCCATCATAAGCAATCATAGAGGACTATACTATGACGTTATAAGCAATTACAGAGGGTATAATAACCACATTACAAGCAATTACAGAGGGTATAATAAACACATTACAAGCAATTACAGAGGGGTATAATAACCACATTGTAAGTAATTACGAGAGTGGGGGTATAGTAAACACATATAACATTACTATTAGAAATGAAAATGGAAACATATTGCTGATTTTCCCCTTGTGCATGTAACATGTGTTTATCAAGTTACCTAATTAACTCATTATCCCCTGACGCCACGTTTATGCGTCAGGAGGTAGTACCCTACTTCCGAGCTCTAAAACATCAAGGTCGTTTATGATACACCAAAATGGGTGGTATTACCGAAATGTAGACAGGCTTAGCTCTACAAGGATACCAAATAATCTTGACTTTCTACTCGCATTACAAAAAACAAAGGGAAAAACGCACTTTTTGAGACCTGAATTTGTTCACACTTAAAATTCGCACGGTGTGGGAATCGGATTTTGTGACTTTTTGGCCCCAGTTCTAAGGCAGACCGGTCTAAAATGCACACAGACAGGCGAACTTTAGCAAAAAGTAAGACAGGTTGGGGGTTTCAAGTAAAACGTGGCCAGGACACGAAATCGTGCGTCCAATAAGCAAAAACAATCACAAAGAAACCCTCCAAGTTTTACCCTTCTGCATATGATCAATCGAAATATAAGGATAACAGGCCAAATTTAAAATTTCATCTCAGGTTAATAAATGATATTTTTGAGAGGTCAAAACATCAGAAATAACAAATTAGCAAATAAGATATACTCCTTTTCATGGCTTTTGCTCATAGCAATCGCAAACAACATATTTTATTGCCTGCAAAAAAAAAAAAAAAATTCTCCAAAAAGTGAGCATTTTTTTGTACAGTGTATATGTTGAAAACAAATCCAGTAACGGAAAGTATTTTGGTGGTTAATTAATGAAGCAGTCACTAGAGAATATAACCAGACTGTTCTTGAGGTATAATTTACAAATATATGTGGTATATATAAGGAAATTTTGGGGAAATGTGCCTGGTCACTCCAGATTTTGCAGCTTTATTTACTCATAATTTACAATTATGAGTGTATGTTCAATCCAAAAGCCATATTATGTGTAAAGCTTGTTTTTATTCATGTTTCATTCATGTGAAAGTGAAAAACAGAAGAGATTGGTAACATCGACCTCCTGACTTTTCAAAAGAAATCTATAAATACAATGAAACAAGACAATCCAGGTATTTGTTTCTCTTAAATGCCTACCTGTATTAGAATTTCTCTAGACTAATTCATCTAAAAATATTGTGTATGTGACTGAACGTTTACATAAAATATTTGTTTTTCTCTAATATTTGATGTGAAAAGTTAAATACAGTACTCTATATACTTTTTATTTTTATTTATTTATATATTTTCCAGTTGCTTTATTGCATAGTTGGATTGTGCTGTCATTTTTTGTCATAACAATATTAACTTATTTTTCAAACAGTGTAAAATAACAATAAAATCAGACAAATGAAGATGGTTATGCAGGGGTATGGATGCTACAACAGCCTGAGCTGTGAGTAACCTTAAAAACTTCAAAAATTTCTGTTAAATTATTACAGAGTGGGGTATTATTCTTCAAACAGAAAACAATCACATCTCATCTGTGAAGATACAAGTATAAATTTGTATTAATCTTTTTTACTACTACATTAATTTCATATCCAAAGGTATCAAGCAGGTTTTATACTACTTTGTAGCAGTAATAATAAAAAGAAACTGCTGGTTACAGGTAGAGGTAGCAAAGATATTTATATTCATTGAGTATACAGTTGCTACCACAGGAGTCTGACGTTTTGTCAGTAAAGTACCTTTCAATAAAACACCTTAATGTACTATAAATATATGTATATTTATTATACTGATAATGTGATTTCGTGTTGTCACAGATTTCGTTGTACTTTATTGATAAAACGTCAGACTCGGCGGTTGGTACCGCTACCAGGTGCTCAAGGGAGAGAACTGACACACATTTCCGGTTAAAGATGAGACGGAGGGTATGTTATAATACAACCCTAAACGAAGATAAATATCACAATATTATTGGCACATTCTATATTTAGATACATAAATAAATTCTCTCCCGCGTGAAACCCTCCATGATCCACACGTTTTGTTGATTTTTCATGAAAATATTCTCTGAGCCCTATCAAATTCTTACCAATAACGTATAGTTTACAAGAAAAGCCAAATGGTTTCCTTTGCGCATGTTATCACGTCAAATGTTCCCGCTATTCACGAAAGTACAAAAACAGTAAGATGGTGGCACTCGGCCCGACAGAAGCGCCCTCTAGTTACATTGTTATCGCTACGAAATAGCCAATGAAAAACGGCGTTTCTAACACAACTAGGCATCGGGCCAAACGGAAATCACTTGGACGCAGATTTTTGGGGATGTATTCAGAAGGGTGTAACGTCAGACATATGACAAGGTCCAACATCTGGTCAAACAATTGGCAATTACTTAAATTTGAATAACAACTGTATCACGTAGTTATGTGACTCAGTAAAATTAAATGATTCCTCTACCGGACAGTTTATGTAAAGATCTGCTGTTTGTGGACGAAACTACTTCAAACGTTGTAGGAACATACAGAGAAATTTTATACAATAAATCGACAGCTCTTGAACAAAGTGTTAATTAATACCGTATCTATAGCTATACAACCCATACACAAATTTAGGGAAAGGTTAGATACATGGAGAAAAGTCTTAAAACTTCGATGGAAGATTATGGTACATTACAGTCTAAACTGGGACAGATACAGAGACACGTGACTCGTCCCCCCCCCCCTAAAAAAATGTACAAAATAAAATTACAGACGTTGAAAATATATTGATTGGTTTCAGGGATATATCTATACCCCATTACGATATTATATATACATCGAGGGATATAACTATACCCCATCACGATATGCTGAATACAGTGAGGAATATCTTTGCTCCATTGCAATATTTTGAATACAATGAGGGATATAACTATGCTCCGTCGCAATATTTTGATTACAATAAGGGATATATCTATACTCCATTGCGATATTCTAAATACAGTGAGGGATATAACTATGCTCCATCACGATATGTTGAATACAATGAGGGATATATCTATACTACATCACGATATTCTAAATACAGTGAGGAATATAACTATGCTCCATTACGATATTATATATACAGTGAGGGATATATCTATACCCCATTACGATATTATATATACAGTGAAGGATATAACTATGCTCCATCACGATATGTTGAATACAATGAGGGATATAAATATACTCCATCACGATATTCTAAATACATTGAGGAATATAGCTATGCTCCATTACGATATTATATATACAGTGAGGGATATATCTATACCCCATTATGATATTGTATATACAGTGAGGGATATATCTATGCTCCATCACGATATGTTGAATACAGTGAGGGATATAGCTATGCTCCATCACGATATGTTGAATACAGTGAGGGATATAACTATGCTCCATCACGATATGTTGAATACAATGAGGATATAACTATGCTCCATTGCAATATGTTGAATACAATGAGGGATATATCTATATTCCATCACGATATGCTGAATACACAAGTTACACAATATATACTTAGACGCAAAATGTCGTTCAAATAAAGAAATCCGTATCAGTTTGAAGGTTGAACGTTTATATTATGGTGGCTTTTTGATTGGGCTAGACGTAAACGAAGCTTGGACAATATACTGTAAAGAAGAATGCAATCTTCACTGTATAAAAGAATCAAGTAAAAATTATTCACAGGAGATCGATGTTTCACTGATCTAAAATGGCATGGATTACCTAAAACAGGTGCAGTAAAACAGCAGTATCAAAACTTGTTACTCTAAAATGGAATATTTTACAGAGCAAAGCTTGGTTATGATGTTGCGGAAAGTGATAGAAGGTGGTGACAGCGAACATGAAAATGATACAAGTACCTCTAAACCAAATGCATAATCTGGACATGAGAAATACAGAAATGGATTTGTTTTTCTTTTACGACTACAACACTGTGTAAAGACTCACTGACACAGCAGCCAGTACGCTTTAATAAATCTTATACTTGGTTCTCCCAGAATGAACTTGAAGAAATCTCTCACTTTTTCTCACAAAATGACCTTGAGGAATGTATTGATACTGATCAAAAGAAGAAATTAACGAGAAAAGCATGACAAGTAAGCATTAGATGATATCAGCAACTATACGAGATCTACTGACTATGACTTATTTACAGGGTTTCTAAATGAGATAACATTTTACATAGACTACACACTATTTCTTCGATGAACAGCAAAGGCACACAGAACGCAGTGACACAATAGCTAACAATTTCGCCACTGACAAACATTCTGGTTTGACGTGAAAAGTTTACATAATAATAGATTGTATGACAATGGTCTCAGATTGGCTAACATTCAACAAGGTATCCAATTAGAGATCAACGGATAAAAAGGAGATGCTCTGAAAATACATATTTAGCTTGTGTTTGTTGCCCGTGTAACATAAAAACAATCATTTACAATCAAATATATCGGAGGTATTCATAACTGTACATAAAAGAAGCATCATAATATGCTAAACTGTGGAATGATTATATGCGATTATACGTGGCAAAACAATATTTGCACCAATTCGACACGAATGAGGGGAGAGTTGGTGTTGAAACTAGAGGCCCCAGGAAAAATATACAGATTATGGGTGTTGGATCACAAGGTAGAGTTAGGCATACTATCAGCAGCACATCAGCATGGGCAACATCAGCATAACAACATGGTAACAAACGAGGTTAAACACTGAACTGGATCTACGACAAATTAACGTTTTTTTAAAAAAAATTAGGAATGAGGTTACAAACTCAGACTAGAAAACTTCAGTTAGAATTTATTTTAGGAACACCAAATCAGCATGCAAAGAAACAACACGTGCTGAGCCAAAAGAAGGTGCACGATGGGATGTAATGAGAGGCGGATGATCTCGAGGAACACGTATATAAATTCAAAGAATGAGTTGCAAGGCTACACAGTAACTTTGCATCAGCAAATATGATGATCTGATTTCCAAAATCGATGACTTTGTAAATAGGTCTTGTAAAATTACACACATTTTTCATGTTGTACTGGAGGGCTTTGACGACGATGTAGAGGGGAAAACAGACTGTATTGATCTCGTGCATATCATTTAAAAAGATCGTGTAAACTTCAGACAATGTGCAGATTATAACTGAAGGACACAACGCAGGATTCGATACATCTAAGGTACATAACTGTCATTCAATCCGAAAATAATCCATGACAAATCCTTACATTGGATGGTAAAGAGAAGAGCATATTCTTGACAAAATTTAATTGAAAAGTAACAAACGCAAAGGAAACAAGGTGTTCATTTCTTATACTGTTTAGCCCAGAGTTCGTGATTTAAGAAAATCCATGTTTCTCAAACTCTAGGAACTACGCAAGAGCAGATATCACATGGTGGGGGTGGGGTGCCAGTTTGCATTAAATTGAAACCAAAGTATACATTTCCTAATTGATTATTCTACGTGCGAACCACACGATGTTGAATCTGGTGGGTTGATTGACTTTGAACCGGATGGGCATTCACCATAAAGGCCTAGGATTATACTAGAAATTCGTCACCAATTAATATTTGTTTAAATTCATTGAGATATTCTTTAATCTTTATTTTCTTTTCTTTTAGATACCGTCATCCATTCCTTTAGTCTGCATATTCTAATTATTTCCAAGATGACAATTCATTTGTTTGATATTTTTAACTTCGGCATATAAATAAAACCTCTAATTGGGTGATTTTCTCTATTAAAATTTCGCTTTTAGAAGAATGGGGCTCACTTGTGTATCCCTTTATCTTTCTGCTTCCTTCTTCCTTATTTATTGACTTTCTTTTGGTATATTTTACTGAGCCACTAAATCGGATGCATAATGAATACAGAAACTTTGTCCATTACACTATTATCATCTGCCAAAACTTTGTGTTCAGCAGGATATGCAATAGAAAGTGGTAACAGGGTAAGCAATTAACCTAACCAAACTAACTTTTGGTGGTAGACGAATTGAAATAACTGAAAAAGTGATTGCACAAAAATATAACTCTGTAATCAACACTTTCAGAAAAAAATGCACTCTTTTTGTAATATTTTACAGCGAGATCAAACTAGCACTGGAAACGGTATTCAAAGAAAACTCAATTGCTCCATGCGAAATAAGGGAAGAAATAGCAGAAACTCTCCAACATAACAATCTTGTGATCATGCTCATATAATTCAAAGGTGTCCTTAAGTTAATGTATCTATGTTGACAACTAGAAAACTTTGTCCTCACATAGTCAACTAGAAACCTTGTCCACACATAGTCAGCTAGAAACCTTGTCCTCACATAGTCAACTAGAAACCTTGTCCACACATAGTCAACTAGAAACCTTGTCCTCATATAGTCAACTAGAAACCTTGTCCTCATGTAGTCAACTATAAACCTTGTCCTTACATAGTCAACTAGAAACCTTCTCCTCACATAGTCAACCTGAAACCTTGTCAACACATAGTCAACTAGAAACCTTGTTCTCACATAGTCAACCTGAAACTTTGTCCACACATAGTCAACTAGAAACCTTGTTCTCACATAGTCAACCTGAAACCTTGTCCTTACATAGTCAACTAGAAACCTTGTTCTCACATAGTCAACCTGAAACCTTGTCCACACATAGTCATCTAGAAACCTTGTCCTCACATAGTCAACTATAAACCTTGTCCACACATAGTCAACTAGAAACCTTGTCCACACATAGTCAACTAGGAACCTTGTCCTCACATAGTCAGCTAGGAACCTTGTCCACACATAGTCAACTAGAAACCTTGTCCACATATAGTCAGCTATAAACCTTGTCCTCACATAGTCAGCTATAAACCTTGTCCTCGCAAAGTGAACTAGAAACCTTGTCCACATATAGTCAACAAGAAACCTTGTCTTCACATAGTCATCTAGAAACCTTGTCCTCACATAGTCAACTAGAAACCTTGTCCACACGTAGTCAACTAGAAACCTTGTCCACACATAGTCAACTAGGAACCTTGTCCTCATATAGTCAGCTAGGAACCTTGTCCACACATAGTCAACAAGACACCTTGTCCTCACATAGTCATCTAGAAACCTTGTCCTCACATAGTCAACTAGAAACCTTGTCCACACGTAGTCAACTAGAAACCTTGTCCACACATAGTCAACTAGGAACCTTGTCCTCATATAGTCAACTAGGAACCTTGTCCACACATAGTCAACTAGAAACCTTGTCCACATATAGTCAGCTATAAACCTTGTCCACACATAGTCAACTAGGAACCTTGTCCTCATATAGTCAGCTATAAACCTTGTCCTCACATAGTCAGCTATAAACCTTGTCCTCGCAAAGTGAACTGGAAACCTTGTCCACATATAGTCAACTAGAAACCTTATCCTCACATAGTCAACTAGAAACCTTGTCCTCACAGTCAACTAGAAACCTTGTCCACACATAGTCAACTAGAAACATTGTCCACACATAATCAACTAGAAACCTTGTCCTCACATTATCAACTATAAACCTTATCCTCACATAGTCAAGTAGAAACCTTATCCTCACATAGTCAACTAGAAACCTTGTCCTCACATAGTCAAATAGAAACCATGTCCTCACATAGAGACAAAGATACTTTATTAATTTTTGTCTTCGCTACAATTTGATCCAAGTCTCCAGCATTTACAATGAAGTCTACATATCAATCATTTGGATAACTCTGACACTGTAAAACATCCGTAAGTTGGTTTGGTTAACACACGGCCAAGTTCGATAACTGTATTACTTGTAGATTATAGGTCTTTCATGGCACTTAAAAAAAGAAAAATATTCTATACATATTTAAAATGATGTTCTCTTCATAATACTGTACATGTTTACCGATCAGCGCGTCGTTCATTAATTTGAAGAAATCTTCCTCGAAATCGTGTTTATTTTTATTATATTTTTGGTCAAAAATTTAAGTTAGCTAAATGTGAGATTTAAGTCATGATTGTTGACCAACGAAGACAATTCTTTATATTTTGTACAGTATTAAATCCAATTATATCAAAGCGTTAGATTTCCTTATTGATTTCTATTTTTTTTGGGCGGGGGTTCTACCCTAAGAATCATTTATCAATTTCTTTTACGACAGGGGATAAAGCATACTTGTCTGTAATTAAGTTCACTATAGTCTCTATAGTTAATGAGTAATCGTTGAAAGACTTATGCTAATTTACATAAATATCCAAATCCACTTCTTAAATACAAGTAGAATAATAGTAATCTTTTATTTCGAACGATCGTATTTCTATATATCAAACTTGTTCACAAGAATTCCATCCAAATTGTTTTTTTTTTGTCATGTATTGTGATACATCCTACACCATAAAGATTGTTGATACTAGGTACATAAGAAGAGACCTTGCCCTTTCGAACAAACTGTCATGTTTTATCTTAACCTTAACATCTTTGCCGAAGCAGTATTCGTATGTTTTTTGGTGGTATGGTTGTTTCATTAAACTGTCAAAGTTAGCAATGCAAAGGTCTATTTTTAGATGACATATTTCTAAACTGTTTCATTGATCTGTCAATGTTTCATTGCCCAAACTTTAATCAGTTTGTTCTATGTTCGATTCTGTGAATCTAAGGTTATCTACAATTCTGATTGTCTATATTGTTATTCCACCATTTCGTACTGTCATGAACCTATCAGTATTTAAATGCTTAATCAAATGGTAGAGCGTCAGCCTCAAATGCAGGATGTTGCGGGTTCGAACCCCGGCAGAGTCATACCAAAGACTTTAACAATTGCACTAACATCTGCCTCGCTTGGCGATCAGCATTAAGAGGTTAGTGTTATGACTGGTGAGCCTGGTGTCAGGATAATGTGACTGGGTGGGACATGATGCTACATGCCTTTGGCAGGATGCCCTGGTGCTAAACATTACTATAAACTGTCACACTGCAGACATTGTAGCGATATGACTGAATTTGTTTTTAAAGCTACGTTATAAATCTAAATCACACACACACACACACACACACACACACACACACACACCATATGGATTATTTTAAATATCTTCATGATCAGATTCCTTTCATAACCGTACAAAATAGGACTGGAACTGTGATATCTAGAGGATATATTTGTAATTCGTATTGCATTCGTTATGTGCTGAAATTCTATCCTTGACTGGTAAATGGTCATAGTTTTGAATTTTGTTTTTAAATATATTTCGTCTTCTTCTGTGAATACCATAAATTTTGCCGAAAGGTTTACTTGGAAAAAATTTCAATGAGTTTAACTCGTCTGTCATAGATAAGTTATAAAAGATCTCAAATTCTGGCATAAATTTTATTAATAGTACATCTGCTATCCCTGGGTTTTGTATCTTTTTTTTATAAATCATAAGACAGTTATTTCCGGAGTTTGGGATCTACCTGACCACTTCCATGGATATGATTCCTCGCCTTTACTGTGATCTTGCGTGAAATGGAGATGTTGCTAAATCACTTTAATTCCATGGAATGTCGTCAATAGACTTAAAGATTTAAAATCCACAGCAGTTTAATATGCCGTGTAATTGAAGTGATGTCAACTACAGTTCTTTGAGTATGTCGTACTCTTGGAGCAAGTCATTCATAAATCGATGAGAGAGAGAGAGAGATAGAGAGCACATTTTACTCAATTTATAAAGATATATATATATATATATATATATATATATATATATATATATATATATATATATATATATATATATATATATATATATATATATAGTTCAGATGAAGAATTTAAACATTTTCACCTATGGAGAGAATTGAGCTGTAGATCATTCGTTCTGAAATTCAACGTTATACACTTCTAAAAGGCGTCCCCAGTGTCTAATATTGTACAATTATTTGTATATTGACATAAAAGCAGACGGCACTTAGTGTTTGCTACTCTGGTCAAAGCAGCTTCACTAGATGTCGAGGTCTTAGTTTTAGCAATTTAAAATTTGGTGGGTATTTCTTAATGTTGGTATTTAGAGGTTTCTCATCACTATGAGGTGGTGATATTTTAATATTTTAATTTAGATTTTTGATGGTTTCATAAAAGGACAAAGCTTATGTGTTATTCCGGACAATATTTATTCACTACTGCACAAACTTGTCACTCATGCCAGACAATTCGCTTTTTAAAATTAGAATGGAACATATTACTCTCATCAGTACCATTGCATGGTAATTCTACCTCAGCTGAAGTAACACCTACCGTGCCAAGATGATCGGCAATGGACTTCTCTATAGACTAAGTCTCCTAGCACCTGCTAAAATTCTCATTAGGGAAAATTCGTTTACCTATGTTAGACTGATATAAACATTTTGATACATCATACATATGTGGTGTGTGTGTGTGTGAAAAACCCAGTTTTGTGGCCCTCGTTATTAAAGGTATATTTAAGTGTGACAGGAATATGCAGATCGGAACTCGTATGCAGATCCATCGTAATGGCAACAACTTGTCTCTCATGCAAAAAAGTTATTTTCTCTTAAATTGGGTTGGGGTAAATTTCCCTAATCCTCAGAGGAAGTCGCTGTGAATGTGCCAGTAATTGTTTTTATAGACAGTATCGTCTTATCCCTGTTTATATTGCCTCCTTTGGAACAATTTCGTTTTCTCGTGTTAGACGGAGATAAATTTGTCTGGTATAACACATATATGTGAAAAATGTTGTTATGGTATAACGGAGTTAGCTTTGAGTGTCTCAGGAATATTCCCATGGGAACATGTATTGTCGGTCCACATCTCCGTGAAGCAACTTGTCCCTGATGCTAGAAAAATTGTTTCCTTAAGTTGGATTGAGGCAAAATTCTTTTAAGAATACATTCAAACAATATGCATAGCTTATACCGGAAGTAGCTCTGGGTGTGCCGGAAATGTGCAGATTGGAACCTGAAGATGGGGTCCACATTTCTTGGCAGCAAAAGAAATTTCTTTTCTCTGATTGGGATCGGTGAAACTGTAGACGACGAATGTAATGTAGTTTTATTGTCTTTTTTTCCTGCATACGTTTGTACTCAAAACAAAGTTTACTGCTGTAATTTTCTTTTGAGGAACTTACAAAATAGAGTTGACGAATATATGTTATTGCTAACTTTATATAAATCCCTAACCTACCGTACGCATATTCAATAATGAGTGACTAATAATCCCACAATAAATTTACTAAAAAGGTAATTAACTTTTTCTTAAACAAACTGGCACGAACTGCATTCTAGATCTCGACTAAAAGGGTTGGATTAAGTAGTCATCCTCCCAAATTTCGACAGCAAGGTCACGTTGCACTCAACGTCTCATATTTCTCCTGTGCCACAAATAAAATAAAACTGCTTTATTCATTACCTTGTTTTGTGCCCTCGATACTAATTACGAAGAAAACTGACACGGAGGCTTGTAAAGGTGACATACATGCAAAGAAAATAAGTTATATTTGTCAGAGAAACTTCAAAAAATGCTAACAGCCTTTTACTTGTCACGCTTTTCAAATATTTACAAGAAGTTATTAAAGCTTTGAGAAAGCTAAGCATAATAAAAGTCGAGATTTGCGGAATTTTCGGAAATGGTATCTAATTGTAATTTACAAGAATATGTACTGTCTCTGCTGAATTAGAGCCATTAGGGAACGAACTGAGATCCTTCTTACCGTACTGCTACGGAACAATGGGCACTAAGCGTATGAGATCAATCTTATCTTCAACTATTCGAACTATTTCTGAACATTATTATAACACAGGTTTTAAAGAAATAAAAAATATTGTATATTTCCATTTAAGATAACAGAAACAATGAACAGGAAAAAAAACATTTTTGTTGGACCGAATACCAGAGGGAGATTCACAGTAACTATTGCGTTTGGTTTTGTTTTGTTTTGTGCTATTTTTTTAACTCCGTTGCATGTAAAATCTGTCCTTTTGTTTTAAATGCGTTCATATCAGAACTTTTCTTTCATAATCTGATATCACAGAGCGCATTGTACATCGTCTGACATGTCTGACATTACTGAGATACAAACTGATGACAACACCCATGTTACTTTTACTGGACTAGCAGATCAAGGGCTCGAGAAAATAAAACTCTAGACTTGAGTTTCCACTTATTCGTCAGAAACGACCGTGTAAAGAAACGAGGTTTGTGATTGGCTTAAACTTGTGCTTATGCTAGAGAGCTTTGAGTTTTCCAGGTCTGGTTTTATGTACAATGAAATACGCAGAGCTCTGATTGCCAGTACGATCGGTACTAAAATATATCGAAAACATGAAGGCCCACAATTAAACAATTATTGTAAAACGTGTGACCTTGATGCCAGGGTCAAAAGGTATAGCGTGTTATCACCAAATAAATTGTTATAATGATTACTTTGAGATATGACGAAATTCCGCCAACATGTTTAGAAAATAGAAGCGAATAAAAAAAATTGTAGCCCAAAACTTAACGCAAATTTTCTAAGACTTGACCGCAAGCGAGCATAGTGTAACTTGCCATCTTAATCGGGACATACGAATACTTAATAGTTCTTACAGAAAACAAACATTTCTTGTGACAAACCTTGTGGTGCAATACAAAGTCGTCGAAAAACAGTTCTATATTATTAAACCCAGAATGTAACTTTGATGCGACACATTTCAGAAGAGAGGTTAATCATATTGTTTTTTTATAAGTCTATGCATTCGTGGAACATTGTTTAATAAGTTTGATCTTGAATCAGTGTTCCGAGTCTAATGAGTTACTCTTGCACGAGTGTTCAGACTACTACACCACGCAAAATGTATACTACATCACACCCCTCAGTTTTGCTGCTGACCAGTAGCGTATTTAATTATACGCAACGGTGCAGATGCGTAACGCAGCGCAATAGGAATACCATGGCTTTAAGTTATAAGATCTCTTCCCTATTGACTTCGAATGTAGTGTGTGTGTGTGTGTGTGAGAGAGAGAGAGAGAGAGAGAGAGATTTGGATTTTTAACGCAACTTTAACAAATGTTCTTTCGTTTCGTTACGATGTCTGCAGTATGGCAGTTTATAGTGATGTCTATCACTGGATCATCATGCCGCAGACACGTATCATCATGTCACACACAGTCACATTATCCTGACACCAGGTCGACCAGTCCTAACATTAACCTCTTAATGCTGAGCGCCAAGCTAGGCAGCTTCTAGTACCATTTTGTAAAATCTTTGGTATGATTCGCCTGGGATTCGAACCCGCGACCTTCTGCATCCGTGGCACACGCTTTATCCTCGAACACCGGTGTGGTGGACAAAGCATGAACAACAACAACAACAAAAGTAATAATAATAATAATAATAATAATAATAAAGCACGATCATTTCTGCAAAGACACATATTACAGTCTCAGTAGCTCAGGAATATTTGCATTTTTTTTTGTTAACCCTTGTTCTCTTGGGAGATTGGACATCCATATAAAACAGATATTTACAAGAATTGTCCTTTCTTCCTGTGCTTGGCTTCTCTGTCTCGTATATCATCCCTAATGAAACCACTCGATTGTCTGTCGCTGACAATTATGAAGCAGCTACTCACTCAATGTAACATAGTTTTGAAGAAAATGTTCAAAGACTGGGTAAGATTACTAATTATTTAACATTATCCTTGGAAAAAATACTGTGTTTTCGTATGAAAGGGGTTATTTAATTATCCTTTCAAAAGAAGACGGCCAACCAGATACTTACTGCAAACGCATGCAGACCGTATGTTAATACGGCTGGTTATATCGTGCATGTTTCTTTGGCGCAATAATCTCGTTGCTTACGAACTGACATGACAGTTCATTGTTTTGCTTTTACCGCACGAACTGCAGTGAGTGCATGTGATGGAAAGAAAGACTCGTTAAGATTTGACTGCAGCCAGGGCCTCGTCCCGTATAGATATCGTTGACTGCATCGGATCTAACATTATATAAATTGGTATTATTTAATTTTAGGTTCTAGCTAAGGATTAAATACATGTTAAGTTAATGTGTGTGCTCATCGTTTACTGTAACAGCAAAACAATAGTACATGAAAACTATGTGAAAAGTTTATCTGGTTGTCAAACCCTGCAATAAAATATACACCTACTAGAAGAAAGGGATTATAAACGGTAAATGGACCTCCAGCCAGCAAAATGTAAATTAGTCGCATAAAACTACAACCCGAAAGGTCATTCCCTACAGTCAGTGAATCCTTCTATAAACATAGGAACGTAACTCATATGACCTAGATATTTCTAACATGGGATCTTAACCAGTACTGCGTAAAACTAGGACAAGGGCGTACACAGCCATGGTAAGACCAAAACCTGGAATATTGTGCTTGTCCACTAAAAATGGCA
This sequence comes from Sinohyriopsis cumingii, assembly GCA_028554795.2. Taxonomy (NCBI): domain Eukaryota; kingdom Metazoa; phylum Mollusca; class Bivalvia; order Unionida; family Unionidae; genus Sinohyriopsis; species Sinohyriopsis cumingii. The sequence goes on from CM068828.1 coordinate 29,625,894, forward strand.
CAGAGAATAAGGAATCAAATGGGGTCCTTCAGTAATGATGAGTACACTAAATGGTCGTCCTGAAGGCATCATATTTTCTCCACAGTTGGAATATCTTATGACAATTAGATATTAACATAAAAATGAGTTATGACACTTTCAAGGATACCAAAGTCTGTATGCCAAGTTATTGCAATTAATAACTATGATGTTTTGTATTTCCGGAAACTGTCCACAGATCTCACAACATCTCATATTTCACCTTAGGTGCACATAAGTGATATAGTTCTTTAGACCCACTGAGTAAAAGAACACAAACATCATCATAAACTTCGAGCGTTTGAAGGGCGGGGTGGGGGGGGGGGGTACTTTCAAAGCAAAAATCTGGATGGAAATTTCTGGAAAAGGTTTTAGATTCTTTTTGTAATTTTAAATATATACCAAAATATTTTTTAAATATTGGGCCTTTAAAGTAAAATTACTGTTTATTTTTATAAAATATTTTTTCGAAGTAACAGGAATTTAAATTTTTTTATTAGTATTCAAGCGAGTCCTTCTGTTTGGACTTTATATTTGTGTCACCATTGTCCTCCGTGTCTTGTGGAATAAAGCGTGCTTTAGGAGCAAATCACACTGGAGCAAATGCAACCACAAACATCGCGGTTAAGCTTTATTGTTGCAACAGACACAAAAGGAAAATGTGTTCAATAAGTCCAACACCTGTCATCTCCTCAAGGTATCTTTAAATTTGGTGATCCAATCCGCTGTTATTGCTATATGCTGCCTGTCTTAGCAAATAAGAAAAATTTTTTACGATTTTCTCTGACTCTTCATGGAGATTTGCCAACAAGAGAAGATTGCTGCTTGCATTCAGTAGAAAACAGATTTTAAGCCTAAACAGAAAATAAAATGTTTAACAAGTTCAGGATATTGTCATTTCCCTAGGATGACAAAGAAAACATGTGTAATTCGGCTGGTTCCAGAATTTCATTTCTACTAAAACATCCAGGCATTTCATTCAAATGCAGTTTTATGCAGAAAATGCAAAGTAACAATGCTTATGATTGTATATGATGTATCCATATTAGTACTTAAAATAAGTAAGATAGTCATTGATATGATGTGTCCATATTAGTACTTAAAATAAGTAATACAGTTATTGATATGATGTGTCCATATTAATAATTAAAATAAGTAAGATAGTCATTGATATGATGTGTCCATATTAGTACTTAAAATAAGTAAGATAGTCATTGATATGATGTGTCCATATTAGTACTTAAAATAAGTAAGATAGTCATTGATATGATGTGTCCATATTAGTACTTAAAATAAGTAATGTAGTCATGATGTGATGTGTCCATATTAGTACTTAAAATAAGTAATGTAGTCATTGATATGATGTGCCCATATTACTACTTAAAATAAGTAAGATAGTCATTGATATGATGTGTCCATATTAGTACTTAAAATAAGTAAGATAGTCGTTGATATGATGTGTCCATATTAGTACTTAAAATAAGTAATGTAGTCATTGATATGATGTATCCATATTAGTACTTAAAATAAGTAATATAGTTATTGATATGATGTGTCCATATTAATAATTAAAATAAGTAAGATAGTCATTGATATGATGTGTCCATATTAGTACTTAAAATAAGTAACGTAGTCATTGATATGATGTGTCAATATTAGTACTTAAAATAAGTAATGTAGTCATTGATATGATGTGTCCATATTAGTACAGTCATTGATATGATGTGTCCATATTAGTACTTAAAATAAGTAATGTAGTCATTGATATGATGTGTCCATATTAGTACTTAAAATAAGTAATATAGTCATTGATATGATGTGTCCATATTAATAATTAAAATAAGTAAGATAGTCATTGATATGATGTGTCCATATTATTAATTAAAATAAGTAAGATAGTCGTTCATATGTGTCCATATTAGTACTTAAAATAAGTAATGTAGTCATTGATATGATGTGTCCATATTAGTACTTCAAATAAGTAATGTAGTCATTGATATGATGTGTCCATATTAGTACAGTCATTGATATGATGTGTCCATATTAGTACTTAAAATAAGTAATGTAGTCATTGATATGATGTGTCAATATTAGTACTTAAAATAAGTAATATAGTTATTGATATGATGTGTCCATATTAGTACATAAAATAAGTAATATAGTCATTGATATGATGTGTCCATATTATTAATTAAAATAAGTAAGATAGTCGTTCATATGTGTCCATATTAGTACTTAAAATAAGTAATGTAGTCATTGATATGATGTGTCCATATTAGTACTTAAAATAAGTAATATAGTCATTAATATGATTTGTCCATAGTAGTACTTAAAATAAGTAAGATAGTCATTGATATGATGTGTCCATATTAATACTTAAAATAAGTAAGATAGTCATTGATATGATGTGTCCATATTAGTACTTAAAATAAGTAAGATAGTCATTGACATGATGTGTCCATATTAGTCCTTAAAATAAGTAAGATAGTCATGTGTGCATGCTATCTTATAACTAATGCGTCTGATTTCATTAAAAATGTTTTTAAAGCATTAATGAAATATAGAACAAACTTAATAAGTGATGCCGTAAATGTTTTCAATGAAAGCTATAGTTGTGTGGGTTGGATCCCAGGGGCAACTTCGGTAGTCGAAGAGGAACAGTCTAGAGAGATGAATCTAGACAATATGACAAATCTCTACACACTTTTTTCTTCTTCTTCTTTTTTTTAAAAAAAATGATATTTCGTCCTGTCTGATTACTAGGCTTTCCTCTACATTTTCTTCACTTTTTTATTTAACCAAAATTACCGCATCAATACAGAGTGGTCATAGCTGACAGGATAGATAGATACATAAATAGATACTCACCATTTGCAAGGTAGATACAAGAAAACTGAATCCATATCAACGTAAAGAACCCATCAAGCTTGTTGTAGCCCATCGCTGTAACAGGTTTCAATGCGGGGAATTCCACTGCCTCCCTCGTGCTGTCTTGTTAAATCCCTTTAAGCAAATGTATATTTTCTGTTTAGTATGACGATATATGAGAGGGTTCCATGCATTTTGTAGCGTGAGTCAAGATGACACATTTCACGCTTGGAGCGATATTCTAATTTGGTTCTTTGCATGTGATTATAATACCATATTAGGAGGGTGCGCCCTGGTCGTGTTTAGTTCATATTAATATCATAATAACTTTTGAATCAACTTCCTTACAGTTGAAAAGGAACAAACTTTGGCAGATATAAAAGTGTTTGAAAGATAGTTTACAAGACAAAGATCAAATAAATAGAGGCAACTCGTTGCGATGAGTGGTCTGTTTATCCGACTTGCATGGTATCGCAGACAATAGAATCCGTGGAATATGCTTAGTGTGACGAAAATGTTTTGGGATCATGAAAGTCACGATTGATTTAACAGGCGTGTTGGTAGTGTTAAAATTTATACGAAAAAATGACACTTTCAGTCATGTGTCATCCCCATGATTAATGAATGCTATAGCTTTTGACTTTAATTTGTGCTAATCGTCATACAAGCTTTAATTAACAACCAATACGATATTGCGGTGACACGTTACAAAGGTCCTCCATCATTAAATAGGTCATTTGTTGCCGGAAGCTTCAATATGAATGGCTGAGATTTTCCTCTTCAAACACTATGCCATGTAATTATCGCACTATTGTCTACTGCGTTCTTCTTTTCAGAACAAATGAAACTTATCTGTTTACCGGTTAGATTGACCTCAATAAAAATTTTCGTATGCTTGATGATACAATTCCGCATTTAGGTTATCGTAGATGAAACAGAAGTTCTTTCTGTTCCTAATGTCCTCAACAACATGCACGTTTTGCATAGAAAGTTTCTTTTACTTCTTGTTTATTTTAAGAATCTATAGATGATATGTCCAGTTGTTTTCTTCTTTTCTTATTCGGGGCTTGGAGTGGCCAAGTGGTCTGATGCGTTCGCCTTTACATATCACTCACGTCTCACCTCTGAAAGTGTGGGTTGGAATTTAGGCCCGGCTAACATAGGTATTCGAGAAAGCTTGCTAATAGCTTCACGTGGGTTGGTGTTCTTCCCGTGGTCTGTATGGTTCTTCTTCCACCAGATACACAGGCCGCCATGTGTTGAAAAATGGCATTAACCCCCTTACCCCCAGAAGAATTTCTCCTTCCTTAACATATCGCTTCTTGTGTACATTTAAACAATTACAATATATTATCGTATCGACCTTAAAATGCAATACATTAAGATCTTGTGACTATTAATAATGTAAAAACATACTTGATACAATTGACCAACAATGTTAACTGTATCAATCCGCGCAATAATGAAAAATAAAAATCACATCATTTTCATATAACAAAAAAAGTAAATAATTTGACGACAAAAAGAGACAAGTTGAAGCTAAATTTGTAAACGTTCTTGTCCTAAACGTTTCGGCGCAAGAAGCTGAATCAATGCAGTCGCTAACTGAATTTGATTTGTAAAAAAAAATCCTTGCTAGTCAACGGTTTTGCCTTAAAAATACATAATAAAACGAACGTAAACCTCTGTTGTTTTTTTTTTTTAAATAGTTTATGGAAACATTTCAGAAGTCAAATGAAAACATTGTGTATCATCTCGAGTTGCTTAGAAAACGGGTTTTACATGCAAACCATTAAATATTTTTAATAAACACTCCTTTTACAATGATACATTGAAAAGATATAAAACAACGTGTGATGTGAAATCTGTTCAAAATCAGTTATAATGGGCAGAGAAGTGTTTCACTGCAGAATGTGGAATAAGTTCTATGAAGTTACGTCTTGGAGACGGGTTAATAACATCCTTATATCAGTTTCCAACTGTCTTTCAGACAAGAAAGCACGTGCTAATGCTCATTATCATTGCCATCGGATAAAACATTTCGTCCGGCATACAACAATACAAGAGTATTAGATGACATGGGATATCTATTTTATGGACAAGAAAAAATTAGAAAACTAATTAGTGTCTGAACATACTTTTTTGAAAACCGTAAACATATTTTAATGTTTGATATTAGGTGAACAGGGTTTTGACACAGATGAAAACGACACAGCAAGATTTCAACAATGTTTTCAGGTTTAAAAGTTAGGTTAAACTATACAGTTGGTGAAGACGGTGAGGTTTTTATACCAGTGATATTGTGATGAAAATGTATATTTTAGAATGTTATAATAATAATTGAATAGTTCCTACCTTGTAACTGGCGTTGTAAAATGATTAAAAGGGTTATTGGGTGCATTCTAGGTTCACAACACCATACATTCATTTAAACTAGGAGTAAATTCTAAGGTAAATACCAACAACATAAGGTGATAAATAGAGGATAACTATGTTTTTGAGTAGACGTAGTAAATGGTGACGGTTCAGCGTGGGGCGGGGGGTAATGTTTAAAAGGGATATATAGAAATTAGAGTCAATGGGAATTTAACATAGGAAATTTTAACATGGCGTGAATGTTATATCGAGATTGGCGTCAATGGGAAATTTTATTTTACATGGAGTGAATGGTATATCCAAATTGGCGTCAGCGGAAACAAAAGCTAGATCGCATGGCGGGACGGGACATAGAACTGGATAGACATAGACATAGACATAAATATAAGGACATACATTACATACATACATACATACATACATACATACATACATACATACATACATACATACATAAGTAGTGAATGGGGTCACTTTAGCCTCAAGGGGAATTAGCATTAAAAACACCCCTGGGTCACTTTAGCCTCAATGGGAAATTTAACATTAGGAAAACACCTGGGTCACTTTAGCCTCAAGGGAATTTAACATGGGAAAAAATTTTGGGTCTGTTGAGCCTCAAGGGGAATTTAACATGGGAAAAAATTTTGGGTCTGTTGAGCCTCAAGGGGAATTGAACATGGAAAATAATATTGGGTCTGTTGAGCCTCAAGGGGAATTGAACATAGGGAATAAATCGTGGGACTGTCTAGGGACAAGAGGAATTGAACAAGGGATTTTTAAAAAAAAAATAAAAAATATAAAAAGGGGTAGGCAATGAAAGTCAAGATCTTTTCGAGACCTATGAATGGCTCTGAAAAGGGCCTTTGGGTTTATGTTAATATATCCTTAATATTATATCGTGGATAAACACCCATGTATCTATTTATAGCTATAATCAGCTGAAATTCCTATGAAATCTCACTATCTATTTATACTACAGTTTGTGGGTTATTCCTTTGGAAAATCCCACTATCGTTTTATAGCCTCAGCTTGAGTGACGTTCCTATTTATGAACTCTAGTACATATTTATAGCTACAACCTGTGGAAATCCCCAAGTCCATATTTATAGTCTCAAAATTTCCAGCGTCAGTGACGTCACTGTACTGAACACTAGGGGATAAATGGCAACAGTGTTGCAAGTGGCTGACCTGAATACACGCTACTGTAGGTAGGTAGGTAGAGTGTATCTGATAGGGATAAAATGAGTTTTAAAGGGACAAACAGAGACCAATACACACACACACAACGTACGCGAGCAGACATACACATACACACACACACACACACACACACACACACAGGGAAGAGGAAAAAACAAACCCCAAGTATACTATCAACACAGAAGGGAGATAATACAAACCCCAAATAAACTATCCACACAAACGTACGCGAACGCATACAAACCCCAAAATATACTATCCATACAAACGTACGCGAACGCATACAAACCCCAAATATACTATCCACACAAACGTACGCAAACGCATACAAACCCCAAATATACTATCCATACAAACGTACGCGAACGCATACAAACCCCAAATATACTTTCCTTACAAACGTACCCGAACGCATACATTTCCCAAATATACTATCCACACAACGTCGCTAACGCGGACAAACCCCAAATATACGATCTACACTCGGGAGGAAGAAGAAAAAAACAACCAAATATACGATCTACACAACGTACGCGAATACACACACACACAGACACACACACACACACACACACACACACACACACACACACACACACATAGGGAAGACGAAAAAAACAAACCCCAAATATACTATCCACACAGAAGGGAGATAATACAAACCCCAAATATACTATCTACACATGGAAGAGGAAGAATACAAATCCCATACCTACTATCCACACGGAGGTGAGATGTAAATAAAATAAACCCCATATCTACAATCTACGCAGAGGGAAGAAATAAATAACCCAATATACACTATCCTCAAAGAGGGAAGAGGAAAAAGCCATAATATACTAACCACACAGAGGGAAGAAGAAGACCATTATACACTATCCACACGGAGTGAAGAAATAACCCTTTATATATACTATCAACATAGAATGAAGAAAATAACCCATTATATTCCATCAACACAGTGAAGAAGAAAAAGTTTTTTGAAAGCACCTAAGCCCTCACCTGCAATGACCAACTCTGCCAAGCACCTACACCCCACCCCACCCCCAACACTACAAAACCCATTTAACTCGTTATTTTATGGCATCAGTGTGTGTGATTTAGGAAACATCAAGACACAAAATGATGGATGAATAGACTGACTATTGTTTGCCGACTTGCATGCCTAAAGAGCGTGCGTGAAGGAAAACATCCTTTCATTTCAATTCTAACTAAAACATGTTCCAGAGGGATAGAGATAGGTGAAAGAGCACAATTTCATAAAGTGTGAGTAAAAAACAAATCACGCCATCCTTATTATAGAATGTCAAGACTAAGAGACACTTACGTTTTCTTTCTGGTCTATTCTCTTTTAGAAGGTAGTATGAAATTTCACATCAGGGCGAACGCATCGGCTCACATTGTCAATTTTTCCATTTCCATGTCTTTACTGGCACAAGTTCTTCATCATCTTCAGTTTCTTCATCTTCTGAATCCCTCTTCTCTGTTTCGTTTTGTTTCTGTTTCTTCTCTTTTCTCGTAGGGCACTCTGAATCCCAGTGTCCTTTCTCCCGAAAACGATATTAGGTATCTTGACTTTTGTCTCTCTTTCTTAGACGAAGCAGGTATTCTGGAGACAAATACCCATTTACCTTTGCAGATATAGCAAACTTCATTAGCACTTACACACTTTCGTATGACTCTCATCAAATCAACGACCAAAAGAGTAAGTTTTGTTGCCACTTTCGCATGTGAATTATGCTTTCGTGTGACTTTTAGCAAATATTTGACCAGCAGGTCGATCTGTGCTGACTCTTCCATCTTCTTGATCGTTTGAGAGTGGAATGAATACTCTGACGCTAAGACACTCTCCCTATATACAGGGACCTGCTGCGTATGAAACCTAGTCAAATGTAATTTTGCAATAAGATGAAACGATTTCATTGAGAAAGTAAAAGGCAATGATGTACCGTATCGCCTCACACAAAACCTGAAGTGTTAGTTCAGATCCGTGTCAGCGATTTCGAAGACGACATAACTGAGCTTTAATCAATGCTCTCCATTTATGCCACAAAACCAAGAGTCCTGTTTCACGCCAAAAGAAATTTCGTTCGGTCCATAAAAAGTAGTATCACATCTGAGAAACGCTAAAACGAACTTCCAGAAAACTGAGAACGACGGCTTACACCTACAACGTAAATGTATGAGTTCAAGTAGTGCGTAAAACTTAGTCAAATTAAATTTTTATAGTCAAGACGAAACGATCTCTTTTCGAACAAGAAAGCAGACACCAAGCGACAATGGCGATCCGTGTCACACAACACTTTTCAAAATGTATATTATCAGAGGTTTGTTCTAGCGATCTGCACGGTTAAATTAAATGTTGATGTATTTTGCAATAAGACGGACACAATTTCCATGGGATTGCCCATGGTACCATTGTTCGTGCATTAGTTTAATTTTTTAAAATATTTTTTATATAAATCGCCTATAGGATAGACCCAGTAAAGCATGACCATTCTCGTCACTGTCTGAATAGCTACTCAAGTCAATTCGAAGTGAACGCGGTAAGAAAATAAGTATAGCCAATGAAATGGCTTACAACGGGTGATGCATTGTTTTGTTCTAGGACTGTGTGGCATAATAATCCCTATGTTCTTGCGTTGTTACCATTACAGTGCAGACAGACTGAAATGTGAACTTACAAGCCCTCTTTGTGTGTGTGTGTGTTTTGTACCATTTCTTCTTACCACATCAAAATACTGAGTGTCACAGTATTGGTTCGCGTTTTCAAGCTGACCATTTTTTTATATCTCACTTAAACATTTTAACATAAACACTCACACTCACATCGGTAGAGTCAGAACAGATGTGTTACAGTATTGAGGGGCATGTTATCTTTTTTTTTCTTCTTCAAACTAATAAATTTGGGGTTTGTATGAAGTAAAGAACCGAAAGTACAGTGAACCTCTAGGATGATGACCCAGTCTGTCCGTCTATTGATGCGTGTATTTACTTAAGAAGAAATATGACCTCTAAAACACAAAGAGATACGGCAAGCATGATTAGAATGAACACAACGATGTTTTCCTTCACGCCCGTGTAATTTAGAGTTTCAATCGTCTTTGAAGACAAACTTGGTCTCCTTTTGTAGGGCTTGAAATAATAAAAAAACTGAAAAATCTTAATCACTTTGCTATAGATAATTTCATCAACAGACTAAACAACATAAATACCGTTACAACAATAGAAAGCCTTAAATCTTCTATCAAAAAGAAATGCATCAAAAAAATTAAAGATTAACGATAACTAACCAATGAAACCGAATTTAACAAAGGCAATGACATGTGAAGAAATGCCTCTCACTTTGGAAAGGTAGGCGAATGTACTCTGTCATGCACCATTAACTTGAAAAAAATTATAAACAGAGAGAAACCTGAATTCAAAATTCAGTTGTTTTTTTTTCAAAATTGTTTCGTTTCTTTTTTCTTTTTTTTTGGAACAAATCTAAGCACTAATATAGAGTGGAAAAGGGAAAATGCACATACAAGCTTTGATATTTCTGAAAAAATGAGGGGATATTCCTAACGTTCATAACCACCTATATATGCTTGGACTTGTCTGTGACTTATCCACAAAACAAGATGTACATTTTTCTGGTCAAGCTGCAAGTGTGTGCGTGTTTTTGAAAATGGTAAAAATTGGATATACAATTTTCTCGTGACACTTATAAAGTGAAGAGTCTGTGCAAGTGTCAAAAGCCAAAGTCATATAAGTTTTGTATTTTGTACGGCTTGTAAAGATTTCCACTTTAGAAAATGTGAAGTATCACAAGTTATTATCACAAACAGAAGTGGAACATAGGGGCTTGCAAGAAAGAAAATAACCCAGACAGTTGGTGTCATCAAGAGTGCTAGAGACGGTACCCGAACATGCTTGCTTGCTTACTTGAATTAAAGTGATTTTCGCCCTAATGGAGCATGTATCACTGGTTTAATCACGCACCGCGTGATTTTTAATTACTCCTGGGGAAGGAAAGAGAGCCTCATCCCCCAGGCTTTTATGTACTCACAGACTATTTTAGCCACTCAGGTGTAGGACTAACTAGTCCTTAACAACCTGACTGAAAGGCTTTAAACATGAGTGGGAATTGTCTCACCACACACTCATTTTTCTGTCCGAGCGTGGTAAAGGAGGAAAAAGGTGCTCAGCAAGACAGCCATGGATGTTAAGTACTCACCAAAACGCTAGCCCGTACTTATTTCAAATCAAGTCGTGTCACCAAAAAAGACGACGTGTACGACATCGAAAGCATTGTCAAACGCAGAAACCGTAAAGTGGGCAAACGACGTGTCAAAGAAGTCAAAGTACGTTGGAAAGGATATCCACCCAGTTTTGATTCTTGGATCGACGCTTCGCAAGTCATCGACTATAAAAAGAAGTGACCATCATGCCCTTTCACACAGACGCAGCTACGTCGACCACTCCTTCACCCAGTTCTTCTCTGCAAGATTTACAGAAACAACCCTTGTGGGAGTGGTGTGGAGAACGTGTGCCTAAAACGCAAATCGTCTTTTTCTGCCAAATCTTCGTGGTGTATTGTGTCATCGGTGCAGCCATTGCCAATTTGAGTTTGCAACAAGGAGACAAACAATTGTGGACCATTTTATTGAGCAGTTGCATCGGTTACCTGCTTCCCAATCCCTCCCTGAAATTCTCTTCGAACGGGAACAACGGGAACCTTGTGTCCAGTACTAGTGTCAGTCACCATTCCAACAACAACAACAACCCCATTTTGGGCGGAGACACGCCTCTGACGTCCAATAACCCCTCGGACAGCCACAGAACTCTGGAATTATGAGTCACCAAAACCAATTTTACTTAACCTTACCCAGTGACAGTTCCATGGAGGTGTTTCCCCACAACACGTTGTGCTGTTACACGGCCAAATTACCTCAGGCCATCCCATTAGATCACGAAGCCCATTGGGAAGTGGCTTTGGTAGAAATGATTTACCCAACATAAATCAAAAACATCACTGAAACTCAAAACAATTTTGACGCCGAAATTCTGGACCAAACGGTGCAGCAAACCATGACGACCACTCATCAACATAAATCACTTCCGAAAACCCTAATAACCCGCAGCAGCAGAGACACTTCTCCTCCTTTATACGTTTATCACTTTAAAATTAACTCAGGCCATTATTTTAGTGGTCAACATCTGGTGGAGGCAGTCGCTGACAAATTATATGCAGCATTTGACAAAGTTCTGACCGGACTAAAAAAACGTGTCACCATTGAGTACCATCAACTGTCTCATCGTCAACTCATCAAATTTGAAAGTGAGGAAAGAAGTATACGTATTAAATTTTGCCCTGAATTGTGTGACATTTTGGGTGGAGACCTCAATATGGTCACGGATAAGGAGGCCAAAAAAATTAAAATGGCAGACATTGACAACAACGTGCATTTTGCGAGGTATTTTCGTTTCCCGGTAGAACTGAACCAGGGACTGAATTTGATCTTTGTGTACTCCGATGTGGTGGAGTGCAACATGGTGGGACACACCTCCGTGCCGTTACTGCGTGTCATTCCTTTCAAGGTGAATTCTGCCACGAACGCTGACGAGGAAGGTGGAAACACTTATTACGTTCACCGCGAATTTGTACATCCTCATTATTTGCCTGTCAGCAAGTCGTATTTGGACACGGTCAACATTGCTATAAAAGGAGATTTGGGACAAAATATTCCATTCACCAAAGGAAAAGTCACGGTAAAACTCCATTTTCGAAAACGGTTCTCTAGCGACTCGTAAGTCATGTATCCAGTGTACCGAGGGGTTGCTCGACAGCGAGGACACGGTTTAGGAGATATGTTGAAATCAGCCTTTCGTTCGGTGGCTCCGGTGTTGAAACCGATGGTGACACGCGGATTGCATGCCTTGAAAGATGCCGCACTGACGCAAGGCAAAGAATTTCTCCAAAATGTCATCATCGACAAACAAAACCCGAAAGAAGCCTTCATGAGGGCAGGTAAAAATGTCTTGTTGCAAACGGGTAAAGACCTTTTGGGCCGACGAGAAACACCTATAAATGCCCTGCACGCTACCGAGTCATGCATTCAGCAAGGACAAGGCAGAAAGAGACGACGAAGAAAACACCCTTTCACCAGACTTCACACGTCTAAAGCTAGAAAGACAAAGAAAAGAAGAACAGTTCGAGACTTAGACGTTTTCGATTATTGAGAAAGAGCAAAAAATGATGCACCGAGAGTCATTCTCCTGTTCCAAGTCGGAACTGGATCTGTTTGCCATGCCACCCACCATGATGACGATGCAAGAATCCCAATGGGTGGAATTTCACACCGTCTCCTCATTGACAGATTCCGCTCCCATCGAGTTTGAAATCAAAGGACAGCCCGAAGATTACATCGATCTGAATAGCAGTTACTTGTACTTGAAAGTCAAAGTTCTAGATAAGGATGATAGTGGAGTAGAAGACACTGGCAATATAGCTCCCGTCAACAATTTCATGCATTCCTTGTTCAGCGAAGTGGACATGTACTTGAATAACAAACTGGTCAGCAGCAGCATGGATACTTACCCTTACCGTGCCTACCTGGAAAATCTCTTGACGTACGGAATAGATGTCAAGAATACTCATCTCAATGCTTGTGTGCTATGGGAACCTGACGAAGCGAGCAAGTTTGACACAATAAGTAAAGACAATGACGGCTTTGAGGAAAGACGAAGCGAAATCTTAAATAAGAAGAGTTTAGAACTGATCGATCGTTTGCATTTGGACATGTGGTTGCAAGAGAAATATTTGCTGAACGGGGTAAATGTTCACTTGAGACTGAATCACAGCAGTACCGCTTTCCATTTGTTGGCTGATAGTGTTGCCAAAAGCAAAATCGAGGAGGCCAAACTCTACGTACGACGCGTGGAAGTGTTACCTAAAGTGGGAAACGACATCAGTCAGACGTTGAGCAGAACGACCGCCAAGTATCCCATACGACGCGTGGAAGTGAAAACGTTCACCATTCCCCGTAACCATCATTCCATGACTGAAGATCATCTGTTTCAAGGACAGTTACCCAAGCGTTTAATCCTTGGTATGGTCTTGAATTCAGCCTTCAACGGAGCCTTCGCTGAAAATCCTTTCCGCTTTCAGCACTTCGACGTGAAGAAAATCGAAGTCAGTCGCGATGGCAAGACCTTGTGTACCCGACCTTTCGAACCTGACTTTGGTGACGCAAAGATGAATTACTTGAGATCGTATTTGTCCCTGTACGAAGCCACCGAACAATTAGGGACCAACACCAGTCACGGCATTACGTACAGGAGGCTATTCTTTGTGGGCTTTCGATTTCACTCCAGACCAAGGCAGCGATGAGGGACATTTCCACCCTATAAAATCCGGCCAGATTCGAGTGGAAATTCAGTTTGCAAAGCCATTGGACGAGACAGTGAACGTCATCCTGTATGCAGAATTCGATAATACCATAGAAATCAACAGTTTGGGAGAAGTCATTCTAGACTATTAGAAGCTATGGAAGACTGTTATCCCTCTTTACCAAGTGGAGAAACTTTAGACATGGAATGTGAGGAGACCGTGGAAGAAGAATCTCAAGACAAAGACAAGGAAGTTATGATGAAGTCCCGATGGCCAGAACAAGAAGCGCATTTAGTCTCCTGTTTTGCCAAACACTTGGTCGAAAAAATGACGGAATTGATCAAGAAAGATTGCTATGGATGTCAAAACGATCATCCCAGTCAAATTCAACACGATAAATGCCTGATGCTGAGTCAAGAAGAAAAGTTGGACGAGTATCTGGACGATGCTTGGAGTCTCATCTCGGACGAAGTCGTGTTGCATCAGTGGTATAAAGACTTGCGTGAACATTCTTGTCCACCATTAACCACTCAAGAGATCCATCGTATCGAAACTCTCCTGAATCAGAGTGAGGAGACGAAACGAAGAAACGGTTATTTGTCAGACATTTTCAAGCAAAAAGTCAGGATCGAATTGATGACATATTATTACCTGTGAAGAAGAAGAAGAAAAAACCACACAAAAAATGGATACCTGGGAACTTTATTACCTTTTGAACCAGAGTTCGTACACGGCTTCTTGGAATCCTGTCATCTGTGCTAAAGATGAACTCCTCATCGCAAACCTCAAGACCATCTAGCTTATGTGATCAACACGGACGACAGTCATCTCCCAGGAACCCACTGGGTAGCCGTCTACTTTCCTCAAGAAGGATGTGTGGAATATTTCGATTCGTACGGATTGCCTCCTTTGGAAGACGATATCATTGACTTTATGAGAAGAAATGCTCAGACCCCCCGATTCAATAATGTGAAATTACAAGGCACAGATTCCTTGGTGTGTGGACCATATTGTGTGTATTTTCTGCATCATCGCAGCATGGGCTATTCCTTAGAACATTTAGTGACTCATTTTGATCCTCGTTCTTCTTCTAGAAACGATGTGAAAGTAGGTCAATGGTTTTGTGACCATTATGCTTATCTTTTGTCTCAAGCTAGGAAACGTAGTGTCCATCAATGGCCTAATGACTTCCAACAGTGGAAATCACAATTTCATTCTCAACGTTGTCAGCCCTGTTTAAAGTAGAGTGTTAATTGAAAAAAATGTTTGTGATTTGAAAAAAATGTTTGATGTTATATTGTTGGATTATTCTTAAAAATGTTAGAGTTGTTTGTTAGTGTTAAGTGATTTTGAATAAAAAAATGTTGTGTTTTGAAGAAAAAAAATGCCTTTGTCCTTTGTTTGGCTATAGGAATCTTGATTCATGCTCTTTGACTTCTTACTATCCCTCTCATGACACTCATTGAACGTTGCGGCTCGAAAACCGTGGAGGGATGTTTTTTTTGCTGTTTGACGTGCGTGGAGAGTAGATTTGGGGTTTGATTTGACTGTTGAGAGTTAGTGGATAGTATATTATTTGTTTTATGAAATTTTTTAGAATAGTAATGGGCAGTATAAAAAAGTAAGTGAGTGTTTCTTTTAGGTCAGCGCGTTGTTTGGTCATAATCTACGTAATATAAATTTTGTTTTAGGGGGATGTTTTCCTTCACGTCCGCGCTTTCACTATAAATTGAAAATCGCTCGGCAGTCTAGCTACCTTTGTTGATTGATCAAGAGAATGAACACCAGACTAGCAAAACTGCTTGAACTTCATGTACACCTGGAATATGCCAGACGTATAGTGAATGAGCTGGCTGCAGAGGCCATAGTAGAAGAGGGAAGAATGAAAGAGGAGGAGAGAAGAAACAAAGAAGAGGAAGAAAAGGAGAGAGGAAATTTCAGAATCCCAGAGACAGAAGATTGGGATTCTGAAGCCACTTATCCCGCCTCTGCTCTCCCCCCAAAAAGAGTGAAAGGAGACTGGGGAAGAAGATGTGTGTGTGGTGCCAGGCCTGGAAATTGCCATCATTAACCAGGTGTCATGGAGTTCAAAAAACAAACAGCCCTTTTCAGGGCTACCCAATACTCTAGAAAAGAAATAGTAATCGATTTGCCAATGTGTGTATGTAGAGTAGTGTGAATATAAACACTGACTCTTTTTTCTTGTGTGTGTGTGTTTATTTGTAAGCGTTCACGTACGTTTGTGTGAATAGTACATTTGGGTTTAATTTTAATGCTTTGCGTGTGTGGATAGTAGATTTAGGTTTCATTTTAATGATTTGCGTGTGAGGATAGTAGATCTGGGGTTTGTTTATTGCTGATTAATATATGTGGATAGTAGATAATGTGAAATGAGAAAAGTAGGGGATGTTTTCCTTCACGTCCGCGCGTTTTAAGTAATGATCTAGGTAATATAAATTTTGTGTCTTAGGGGGATGTTTTCCTTCACGTCCGCACTTTAACTATAAGAACCCACAACGTTCGTCATTCACACCATTCTGCAAAGAATAAAAAAGAAGATGGCTTCGAACCAGCTTGATAAAATTAAAACATTGCAAGACGTACTGGACAATTTGGGTATGATGGAGCAAATGTTAGTTAACTTAAACGAGGATCACTATTCTTATAGCCCCCATCGAGTGAAGATGGAGATTAACAACTTAAGAAAAGTAAAGGAAATGATAAGTGATCTGTTGAAAGAAATAAAGGAGAAGAAGGAGGATGAAGAGGAAAGGATAAGGATAAGAGCATGGAACGAAAAAATTGAAAAAGAAGAAGAAAATGAGAAGAGGAAGAAAGAAGAGGAGGAGAAGAAGAAAGAAGAAAAAAGAAGGAAGAAAAAAAAGAAAAGAAGAGAAAAAGTGTAGGACAGAAAATAAGAAGCTGGTGGAGAAATAGAAGAAATTAGAAGAAGAAAACCAAAGGCCCTTTTCAGGGCCACTCCAATCTCTCGAAAAGAGATCGACTTTCAATTGCCTACCCCTTTTTATATTTTTTTTTTATTTAAAAAAAATAGAGACATCTCCCTGTTTCAATTTTCATATGTTCCCTTTCCATAGACCCATCAGGTCGGGACCCTATTAAAATAGGGTCCCGACCTTGTTCCATTTCGCCTAGTCCCTAAAAGGTCCCACGATCAATTCCCCATGTTCAATTTCCCTTGTCGCTAGAGTGACCCAACAATTTTCCCCATCTTAATTTCCCTTGTCGCTAAACAGACCCACGATTTATTCCCATGTTAATTTCCCTTGTCGCTAGAGTGACCCATGATTGTTCCCCATGTTAAATTTCCATTGTCGCTAGAGTGACCCGGGGGGGGGAGGGGGTCTGTAATGCTAATTCCCATTGTCGCTAGGGTGACCCCATTCACTACTGTCCTGTTTTGCAGTTCTCCTAAAGTTCCTGCCATTTACTATTGCTCTTTACTCTGAAAATGGCATAAAGTTCTTGGACGCTGTACATTAGTGGTATTGGGTCAATGTCGTTTAGATGTTGTTTAGCAATTTGATCAGATTTGTCGTTACCTGCCAATCCAATGTGGGAGGGTACCCACATGAATTCTATAGTCTGATGATTAAGTGTAAGTTGCTTAATTATATATTTGGTTTCTTTAAGGAAATTTTCTCTCGTGATAGAATGGATGGATTTGATTGAATTTATCACGCTTAGGGAGTCGCTGAGGATTACTGGTTTTGTGGTGTTTATTTGTTTGATCCATTTGAGCGCTTCTAGAATGGCCCAGGATTCAGCTGTGTAGACAGAGCAGTTGTCAGAGATACGGGCTCCAATAACAATATTAGTTACAGGTATGACTACTGCCGCTGCTGTTTTGCTATTTTTGTTGTTGTTGTTGTTGTTGTTGTTTTGGAGCCATCTGTGTATATTTTTGTATATCCTGAGTAAAGGTCTTCTAACAATGCTAGTATCTTAGTTTGACTGTTGTGCTCTTGTTCTCGTTTAGGGCCATAAGTTATGGCTGTTACATTGATTCTGGGACTCTCGTCCAGGGTGTCGGATCAGCGTAGTTGTATTGCCCTGCTTGAATCGTTTCTAAGAGCAAATCTTTAGTTAAGGTCATGTATTATTTTTGCATCTTGTGGATATGGTACACGCCTACGACTGAATGGGGAGCTGCATTTAATAATTAGTTTTCTGGTGGGGTGGTTTACTCAGTGTGTAGACACCCGTGCGGAGTGTCTGTGTATAAATTCATTTCTTCTAAGTTGTAATGGTAGTTCTCATCTTATTACGCTAATGATGTTGAGTTTATTGCTTCAGTGCATATTATCAGGGCTTTATATTGAATGCTGTCCAGGTTTTTTAATACAGTTTTACTTGCGGAAGCATATATTTGACATGCGTATTCCATTTTAGATCTGATGAATGATTTGTATAGCGTTAATAGGGTTTCTTGATTAGCTCCCCAGGTCGTACCTTTAAGATTCCTCAATAAGTTTAAGTCAGCTGTGCATCTCCCTGTTAATTCTTTGATGTGGTATGTCCAAGATAGGTTTTCTTTAAAGTACATTCCCGAGAATTTAGTTACTTTGACTAAATGTATTAATTTATCTTGGATGTATAGCTTAGGGTATTCAGGGGCCATCCTAGGGTGCGGTGAAAACATAATGGCTTCAGTTTTATTGGAAGATATTTTAAAACCCCATTTATCGGCCCACCATCTGATTAAGATTATTCTGTAATTGCTCCTTGACTTTTTTGCAAGCAGGATTTCCTGATTTCCATACCCGCTATCGTCAGCGAATTGGGATAAGTCTACTGTATCTTTGTTGATCGCATTATCTAGATCGTTGATCATAATGTTGAATAACGTGGGGCTAAGTACGTTACCTTGAGATGATCCATTTTGAAGGTGGTACGTGTCTGAATATTGGTCCCCTATTTTAGTTATTATTTTGCTGACAGTTAAAAAATCTGATATCCAGTTATGAATGCGGCCAGTAGTCCCATATAGATTTAATTTCGCAATTAGGCCCCTTGACCAGACTAGATCGAATACTTTCTCAAGATCAAAGAATACTGCTGTGCGATGTCTATTGCGTTTAAGTTTTTCGTTAAATGCTAGATTGATGCTTGCTTCTAATCTAAATAGTTGGTCGATGGTGGACGTTTTGTTACGAATGCCGCTTTGGTTTTCTGATATGTGGTGGTTTCCTCCAAGATGGTATTTGATCCTAGTGTTAATCATGGATTCCATTATTTTGCATATATTGTCGGTTAGTGAGATAGACCTGTATGAATTGATTTCAGCTGGATCTTTATTTGGCTCAGGAATAGGTATGATAATTGCTTTTTTCCAAGTTTTTGGTAAGTGACCTTTCCGCCGGATATTGTTGAGTAAGTCAAGTACTATAGCGACAAAGTAATCCGGGATGTGTTAATATATTTCATATCCAATTTGTGTCAATTTGGGGGTAGCAATGGTGAGGTCGATAGCTGACAGTGTGCCATTATTTGGGTTCATTCCTGTGCCAGCTCCATTGTTAAGTATAATTAGGTTAAAATCGGCTGCACATTTTTCGATTAATTGACCTCTTTGATTGTTTACTAGACCTCCCCATTGTGTGTTATGGGCATTAAAGTCACGCATATAATAAGGTTGTCAGTTTGTTTTGGGATCAGTTTCCTATACGTTTCGACAAAAGCGTGGTTTATTTTTGTAGTCCTCTAACTTGTAGTGTGTTCCTTGGGGTCCAAGTCTTACTAGAGGTTTAGGTGGGGTATTAAATTCCAGGACGGCAACTATTGTTTCTAGTTTTCGAGAATTCTTGAGTTTGTACACCCTGTTGATGTCAGATCCATAAGATCTGAATTCCTTTTCTAGTCGGTTGTTAGTTTTGTGTTGTTGGTTTGTGGGTAGTTTAAGAATTGTTTTGTACACCGTTACTGCAATGTTGGTGTTTGTTATGTTCGATTTGTTAGTGGTCATTTGTTTGATTTCTTCACTTTTGGTAGTCATGGTGATAGTGAAGGACTTTGGTTTCCTATTCCCTATGTTGCTTTTTTATGCAATGTGCCTTGACACCGTGACCTTGGCCGTGGCTATTTGTTCCAATTCCATGTATCTTGCATCTTGTTGGATGGTGTTGCACCGGATGATAATGTAATTTGTGTTGGATCGAATAATTGTTAATCCCACCCCCCATGTGCTTGGGTGAGGTTTCTAGCAATGCTCCTTTGGCTGAGGTTGAGAAATTTAGAACTGTTACTTTTAGTTAAGATTGAGAGGTCAACTGGGTGGACGTTTGAGTTATGTAGTGGGTTTTGGGGATTTTTGGTTTCAGACTTTCTGGTTGGTGTGACACCCTGTGGGGCAGAGTGCACATTTTGTGTTTGCTTTGTTTGGTTTGCGTGGTTTGCGTGTTCGGTCTGTTTATTTGAGTCATGGTCAGTGTTACAATTTGGAGTTGTGGTGGTTGGTTTTTGCTTACTTGCTGGTTATTGTTATTTTCATGGGTTGCTTCCCTTTTTCGTGGTTGGAGGGTTCTTCCCCTTGGTCAGTGTATTTGTTTTGAGTTTGGTTCCATAATGGGTAGTCCCTACTGTCCTTGAGCTCTGCTATAGTTAGTTCATCAAGTTCTGATGCTTAATGTCTTTAGAGGGGCATGGAGTTTGGCTATTGTGTAAGGTTTCTTTTCTAGCCTTCTTTGATTTGTGCCTTGAGCTTTTAGGTTCAATTTGGTTTCTTTTGGTTTGCTCAGATTTGTAAGTTTCCTTTGCAAGTTGAATATGTCCATATTGTATGTTTGCTTGTTGGTTTTGAATGACTTTTGTGTTTTGATTGTTCATAGGTCCTGAGTTGGTCTTCGAGGTGGGGGTCTGAGAGTACTTGGTTCATTCGATCGATCCTTGACTAGTTATTTTAAATGGGATTGTGTTTTGCTTAGGTTGATTTTTGTTTTCCTTAGTAGGTGTTAATCCAAGCGAATTTCGAATTTCCTCTTTGATTGTAAAGGTTGTGCTCTTAGCTGTACTTGACATTGTCTATTCATTAGGCATTATGGGGATTGTGTCAAGTGAAGGGAGAAGGAGATGGGTGAGAGAGTTTCCGTTTGTGCATTGATTGATGGCTCTATCCTCTTTTCAGTTATGTTTGTTTTGGGTGTTGAAATGGGTGGGGAGAAAATTGGGGATGGCAGTGTTACATGCAATAGGGAGCGTGGAGAGCTCGCAATGGGAGGGGTTGTGGGTAATATTGCTTGAAAGTTTAGCTGTTTTTCAATGATTACTGTATCTCTTAGGCTTGGATTTGTGTCAAAGTGACCAATTGCTGTTTTCATTTGGGTACTGGGAGAGTTTGCTTGGTTGTTGCCTATGGTGCTGTTGAGGGTCCTATTTGGAGTTTTGATAAGGTTATTGGTTCTCCTTCTTTTGTATCGCATAGCCTGCATTGGATTTTTTTCATAATCTGTCTAGTGACATTTCTTGGGATTTGGTAATCTTGTTTTGGTTAGTTTGAATTGAAATTTATTTGAATTAATAATTTATGTATAGTTGTTTTGATGACAATTGGATGTTGCAGCTGGCTTAGTGACACAATAACAATGAAGAAAAATCATACAGAGGTCAACAAAAAGCTTAATTGACGTGAAGGGATTCCTCCCAGGATAGTGCTAGTGTGATTCCTAGCGCCTGAAGTGCCTTTTAGTGTCAACTATTCCCACTGCTTAATTCAATCGACTAATCTTACAATTGGATGTTAGTTCGATAGCCTGGATTTTATGAATAAAGAAAGAGTGCCGATTGGAGTGTATTAATTTAATTAGTTTTTCCTCAGGTAGTAATAATCCGTAAAATTAAATGAAGAGCAACCGAATATAACCCGCTCAGAATCACTGACGCAAAAATGGCGCGAATGGTGTTAGTTAGTTAGTTAATTGGATTTTTGTGGTTTTCGTACTGTTGTACATGTACCACGGGTTTATGGCTGCACAGCAGCCTGATAATTAATCCTGGGGGAAGGAATTAGAGCCGCATCCTCCAGGCATTTGTGTGCATAAAGTGCACTGTTAATTAGCCTCAGCCGTGATTCCAAATTGGACCCTAACGGTCTGAATGGAGGGCTTACATGAGTGGGCCTGGACCGACACAATCATGTTTGTAAAGAAATTCTAGTTTACTAATCAGTGGAGTGTCAACCAATGTAGTATGTAACGCCAGTCGCGATTGGTCGGCGACCGACTATGACGTCACATCGGGACACCTATTTGTTAGCGGGTGAAAATCGTTTCACATTTCCGCTCTTGTGTACGAATGTCCGGTATTGGAAGGGAGGAAAGTGGTCCGGCAAGAAGGCTATCCGCAAGAACATCTCTGTAAACCATCCCGTACTTAATAAAATTTTAGTCCAGTTATTTTCTCTTTATGGACCCTAACATAACCAATAATGTGTAAGCCACCTGTGCAATTGAGTCAAATCCAGACAAGTCTTGTAATTTTCCTATCTCCTAACAATTCCAATAATAGCAGTATAAAGTGTACATAATAATTGCCCTAACAATTTCGATTGCTAAATGTCTAAGCGACATATAAAAAGTTGAGTCAATATTAGGTAAAAAGGTTTAAATTTTGAAGCAGGCGATGGAAAGGATCAAGTCAGTACATTGGTTTTGTCGAATTGGGAGACCAAGCCAAAATGATTCCCTTAAATAAGAGCCAATTTTGGTAGCCCTTAGAACGGCTGTTATTTTCCAGCAGGTTTAAATGTTTGCCGGCTGGTTTCCTCATCGCATAACTTTTCAGCCGTCCGGTGTTCCTTATACCGCCGAATTGGGGGTGCCTCTATCCCGTGATGTTGAGCAAGAAACTCTGCGGTGTCTAGCAGGGCCGACATCGGGTGTTGTGTGTAAGCCTAGTTGTAGTGGTGGTAGAGAGTACGCCTACGGTGGTGCCGATTTTGTGGTCGGGGTTTCCTAATTCTGAGAGATCTCCACACCACGGTTGAGACAGCCTATATAAATCCTTCTGCTTGATGTTGGTCTAAAGCGGCTTCGTGCAAACCCAGTGTATGTAGTCTTATGATGACAGGATCACTATCTTCCTCAAACTGGGTTGTTTTCCCTTTTGTTCCCCTAGTTTTTCTTCAACGGTTTCCTTTGCTGGTGTTTCTGCTTCTGAATTACGTGATGTTTGCGTTGTATTTAATGGCAACTGAATATCACTAAATGCTTGTTCAGTGCTGACCTACCGGAACCTTATGGGTGTAGTATGAGTAGATGCTGAGATCTCGGAGGAGTCCTACGTTTTGGAGGGCTAGCAACAACGCTGGCGAAGGTTGCGTTTTGTTGCTGCTGTTGTTGTTGTGTTGTTTCCGGATCGTGGTCTGGTCTCACCTAGGCAGTCGTAATCTTGAGTCAGGCCCCTGTTGTAGATGTAGATGTATCTACAGCTGTTATCACTGGCTCAAACGGCTGCTCTTATTTGGTCACTTTATGGGTCGTGTTGGATGTCCGATGAGACTGCGTCGGCATGTTATCCTTCCCTTGTTTCCTCGTATTTCCTCCTTGACTCCTGGGCCTGTTTTGTATTACTTCTTCTTTTTCCTCCCATATTAAGAGCAAAGTACTCTTTTTTTCCTGAGTTCTTAAGCTCCAGCCGGTTGCGACTGAGAAGCCGAGACCTTTCAGTGCATTTAACGCCTGGGTGGGTATTATATCCGTCGCTAGCTCCATAATGCGTCTATCTTGCTACTATGCTCGTTGCGGACTTGGAGCGAATGATGAAAGCTCGACATTATACGTGTCAAGCACGGACGTGAATGAAAACATTCCTTACACTAACTACACATATTATCTACTATCCACACAGAAGGGAAGAAAAAAAAACCTATTATATAATATCACTAATCCCAAAATATACTATTCACATTGGGGAAGGAGAAAAAATAAACCACAAATATACTATCCACATACGGGAAGAGGAAACAACAAACCCCAAGTCTATTATCCACACAGGGGCAGGAGAAAGAACAAACCCCAAATCTACTATCCACACAGGAGAAGGAGAAAAAACCCAGATATACTATCCACACACGGGAAGAGAGAAGAAACACATATACTATCCAATCCACACATGGGAAGAGGAAACATCAAACCCCAAATATACTATTCACACACGGGAAGAGGAAAAAACAAACGCAAAATATACTATCCACACAACGTACGCGCACTCGTACAAACACACATACACACAAACGTACGCGAACTCATACAAACACACAAACACACACATATATCAGAAAAGGAGTGAGTGTTTATAATCATACTACTCCACATACACACGAACTGGCAACTTGAATAGTCTCTTTTCTAGAGATCTGGTTAGCCCTGAAAAGGGCTGTTTTTATTTTCAACTTCAGATGCACCAGCTTAACGCTGGCACCTCCCAGGTCGAGCAACACAGATACATCTTCTAATCCAGTCTTGCTCCCACTTTAGTCTTGCTCTTGGGAGTGTGGGGGGGGGGGGGTTGAGTTGCTTCAGGACCCTAATCTTCCGTTTCTGGGACTGTGAAGACTTCCCTTCGTATCATATGCCACACCCATGGATGATGAGGTTGTGATGCACGTAGTGGTTATGGTGCTGGTCAATTCTCGTGCTGGTTGTGGAGGTGCCCTCACCTCAGGCTTGACCTAACACAGAGGTCTCAGTATGAGGTGAGGCAGGATCCTCTTTTGTTTTCCTCCTCTTCTTTCTTTTTCTTGTCCTCCCTTCCTTCAATTCTAGCTTATTCGGATATGGCATCCATGGCCAGTTTGTGAGGTAGGAGCCTGGCATACTCCATGCTCATCTGAAGTTCCAAATAGCAATTCTGTTACCCATTCTTTGTAGTTTACGAATCAACGACGGTTACCCAGACTGACGAACGCTTTCGCATTACAAGTGTGAAACACGGACGTGAAGTAAAACATCCCCTGTCACCAAAACCTACAAGAGCCACATTACTATCCAGCACATGGAACGTGCGGACCTAAAAGAAACACTCACTTTTTACCTAGAACAACTAACTACAAACAAAAAAAAAAACAGACTATTTGACAAGTTACGGAAACTAAGAGCACATATACACACTTCTATTTTTTGGACATAAAACAAAGAAACGAAGTAATTATAGACATACTTCTATTATTTTAACGTACAGGCAAACAGAAATACACAAATTTTGGTAATTGGACTAGTATATCTTTTCTAGAGTATTGGGGTAGCCCTGAAAATGGCTGTTTTTGTGGACGCGGAGTTACGTGTCTACATGGCAGTCTACAAAACCTCTGTCTGGTTCCTGCTGTTGTTGCTGCTGCTCTCTCGGCTCTCTTTGCTTCTGAAGTCTGTACTTCTCCGTCCAGTCTTCTTTCTCCTTCTTGATTTCCTCTCTGAAGACCTATTCTCTCAGGTCTTCGGCCGCTTTCAGCATCTTAACATTCTCTATCATTTCTGGCTCGGGTATCAGGCTTTGCCTGACACGATGCAAATGCACGTAGGCTTCGTTTAGTTTAGCTACATTAGAAGGCATCTTCATAGGTTGAGAAGTCAACAATGGATCGTCAGACTGGAGACTTCTTCGCTTTATATGGTTCAAGGCGGACGCGATAGAACACATCCCTATGATAGTCGGAATACTATAGAGTTTATCTTAGGGTGAGGGATAGAGAGAAGTCAAAAAGCATGTTTTGTCACAAATGTTTTGAAAACAAACGACATACACTGTAACAAGATAACCGGGTGGGATATCTCGGATTAACAACAGAACACGTTTTGACGACTCAGATATATGGTTTAATGTGGCGATTTATATGAGTAGTGGATTATGAAGATGTGTGCGTATTTATAATCCAAATATTGGATCTATTTAACAAAAAACGCACAGTTTCAAAGATGGAAAAAATATACAAATAAATTTAGTTCAGTAACCCTAAAATACAAGATAAATGATTTCACAAATGATTCAATAATGGAAAGATGAATATAGTTCACTCAAATAGTAAACGATGCAAGTCTTTACACATAGTAAAAAAAAATGTATTCGCTCAGGTAGCGAAATTATGTCACTAACAAGAACGGATATACAATCTATCCTTCCAGTCCTGAATAATACACTGGGTCTTACTAACCCAAAATTAGCATACAGCTAAAAATACATGTGTGGAGATGCACTCCGTCACCCGTGCACCTTATCCGCTCCACAGCTCCTCCGAATCAATTTCACAACCAATATAGACTCCGGACCCTCGGAATACTATGATCACTTGAAATATTAGACCCTCCGGACACTTGAAATATTAGACCCTCCGGACCCCCTGGTCCTTTGACGGCTCTACAGCTGGGTCACCTTAGTAACTCTTGACATTCCGGACGCTAGACATTAGACACTCCGGCACCTTAAACGCTCCGGACACACGGACGTTTCTACACTCTGACAACACCGGACACCCCGGATATTCCTACCATCAAAAACTCAGCCCTACAGCTGGAGTTGTGCGAATCCTTTTAGCAGGCCGCTTGCTGACAAAACCATTAGTATTGTAAAGGTCCTTTACATGTAGTAACGTATTTATACATTTAGAATTTTTCGTTATTCCTTATCGAAGGCACCTTGCACGTGTGGCATAGGACGAATCGTACTCACGATTTCGAAATACAATAGACCCTGATATAATCACCCTCGGGCATCGCTGTACAGCGAAAAGAAACGAAACCCGAGTACATGTATTTAATTAACAACCTTTACACCATTCCGTGACATACACATTTTTTATTCAAACAACTAACAACCAACAATTAACAATAAAACAAACTATTTTTGACAAGGTTGACAACGTTGTCAAGTGAAGTTAGTTTTCCACTGATGGAAGTCATTGGGATACTGATGTAAACTACGTTTCCTAGCTCAAGACAGAATATATCCATAATGGTCACAAACCATCGATCTACTTTGTCATCGTTTCTAAAGAGTTACGATCAAAATAAGTCATTAAATGTTCTAAAGAATATCCAATACTGCGTTGATGAAGAAAATACACACAATATTGCCCACACATCATAGAATATGTGCATTGTAATTTCACATTATTGAATCGTGTCGTCAGGGCATTTCTTCTCATAAAGTCGATGATATTATCTTATAAAGGTGGTAATCCATACGAATCAAAATACTCCACACAACCGTCTTTAGGGAAGTAGACGGCTACCCAGTGTGTTCTTGGGAGATGACTGTCGTCCGTGTTGATCACATAAGCTTGATGGTCGTGAGGTTTGCGATAAGGCAGTTTATCCTTAGCAAGCACACACGACATGATTCCATGAAGCAGTGTACGAACTGATGTTCAAAAGGTAATAACGTTCCCAGGTATCCATTTTTGGGGTTTATTATTTTTTTCTTGTTTTTTCACAGGTAATGATAAGTCATCAATTTAATCCTGATTTTTTGTTTGAAAATTTCTGACAAGTAACCGTTTCTTGGCTTCGTCTCCCCACTTTGAGCCAAGAGAGTTTCGATGTGATGGATCTCTAGAGCAAACAATGTAGGAGAAGAATTGTCACGCAAGTCTTTATACTACTGATACAACACTGCTTCTTTCGAGATGAGACCACAAGCGTCCTCCAGATACTCGTCCAATTTTTCTTCTTGACTCATCATCAGACATTTATCATGTTGAATTTGACTAAGATGATTGTTTTGACATCCATGGCAATCTTGTTTGATCAATTCCGTATTTTTTTGGTTCTGCCAGGTGTCTGGCAAAACAGGAGACTAAATGTTGTTTTTGTTCTGGCCATCTATACCTCATCACTATGTCCCCCACGGCTCCTTTGTCTTCCACGACTTTCACGATATCCTCCCACTCCATTTTCAAAGAGTCTCCTTCATTCAAAGAAGGATACGTGTCTTCCATATCTTCTAATAGTCTATAATGACTTCTCTTAGACTGTTGATTTCTATCGTATTGTCGAATTTGGCATACAAGATGACGTTCACCGTATGGGGTAGAACTTCTGCAAACTGAAGTTCCACACGCAGTTGGCCAGATTTTATAGGGTGAAAATGTCCCTCGTCGCTGTCTTGGTCTGGATTTAAATCAAAGGCCCAAAAAGTGTAACCTCCTGCATAATCTTTGTGCGAAATGCCGTGACTGGTGTTGGTCCCTAACTGTCTCGTGGCTTCGTACAGGGGCAAGTACCTCAAGTAATTCTTCATGGCAAAGATAGGTTCGAAAGGTCTGGTACACAAGGTCTTGCCATCGCGACTGACTTCGATTTTGGATACTCTATAGTCCTTAAACTGGAAAGAATTTTGAACTTGGGTTCCGTTGTGGGCTGCATTGCTAACGATGCCAACGATTAAACGTTTGGGTAACTGTCCTAGGAACAGATGATCTTCGATCTTGAATCGGAGTCCAGAGACAACGCTGAAAGTTTTCACATCCAAAGCTTCTTTGGGATTTTGTTTGTCGATGATGACATTTTGGAGAAATTCTTTGCCTTGCGTCAACGCGGCATCTTTCAAAGCGTGCAATCCTCGTGTCACCATCAGTTTCAACATGGGGGCCACCGAGCGAAAGGCCGATTTCAACATATCTCCTAAACCATGTCCTCGGTGCAGAGCGACTTCTTGGTACAAAGGATACATGGCTTATGAGTCGTTAGAGAATCGTTTTCTAAAATGGAGTTTTGTCCCAGATCTCCTTTTATAGCAATATTGACAGTGTCAAAATACGACTTACTGACGGGAAAATAATGAGGATGTACAAATTCGCGGTGAACACGATAGGTGTTTCCACCTTCCTCGTCAGTGGTCGTGCTCGAATCCACTTTGAAAGCAATGACACGCAGTAACGGTACGTAGGTGTGTCCCACCACGTTTTACTCCACCATATCAGAGTACACAAAAATCAAACTGAGTCCTTGTTTCAGTTCTAAAGGCGATCTAAAATACTTTTCAAAATCCAAGTTGTTGGTCATGAATGGTATGGGGTTATCTGGTTTAATCATCTAGACATTCCCACCCAAAATGTCAAATAATTCGGGACAAAACTGAATGGTCAACGTTTTGTTATCCGGAAATTTCATCAGTAGGCCACGAGCTACTTCATGGTACTCCAGGGTGACACTTTTTTGTTTTCCTCTCCATGGCTTTGCCAAACAGTAAATTGAATCTGTCAGCAATCGTGTCCACCAAATGTTCGCCACTAAAATAATAGCCTGCCGAAATTTTCACAGTATAGATGTACCGTGGAGTAGTGGGGCTACTTGTCGTTTCTTAGAGTCCTCTACAGTTGGGTTTTTATCCAAGTACTCTTGCACTTGGGCGTCTAGAACTTTGACATCAAAAGTATTTTGCTTTTCAGTGATGTTTTGGGTTTGTGTAGGGTGAATTATTTCCACCAAAGCCACTTCCCAATGGGCTTCGTGATCTAATTGGATGGCCTGAGGTAATTTGGCCGTGAAACAGCACAAGGTATTGTGGGAAAACACCTCCATGGAACTGTCACTGGGTAACGTTAAGAAAATTGGTTATTGTTGTTCATAATTCCAGAGTTCTGCTGTCCGAGGGGTCACTCGAAGTGAGAGGAGTGTCTAAAAGAGGATTGCTATTGTTGGAGTGGTGACTGCTGGAGAAATGTCTGGCGTTGGACGCAATGCTTCCGTTGTTCTCGTTAGAAGAGTATTTCAGGGAAGGATTGGGAAGAAGGTAATCGATGCAACTGCTCAGTAAAATGGTCTACAATTGCTTGTCTCATTGTTGCAAACTCAAATTGGCAATGGCATCACCGATGACAATACACCACAAAGATTTTGCAGAAAAAGACGATTTGTATTTTAGGCACATGTTCTCCACAACACATCCACAAAGATTGCTTTTTTAGATCTTGCAGAGAAAAACTGGGTGAAGGAGTGGTCACGGCTGTAGTGGCAGCTGAGGCTGTGTTGAATGGCATGATGGTCACTTCTTTTTATAGTCTATGACTTACGAAGCGTCTATTCAAGAATCAAAACTGGGAGGATATCTTTTTTAACGTATTTTGACTTCTTTGACACGACCTTTTCCCACTTTTCGGGTTCTTCGTTCGAGAATGCTTTCGATATTTTACTCTTCGTTTTTTTAGTCACGCGTTGTAACATGGGTAAGTGAAACATTCCTTTTAACACTTCCCCTTTCATGTCTTCCAATTTATAGACGGCAGGATGAGGCCACGCACTCGTCCAGTGACACGAAACAATTAAGTGGTCCAGTTGGTTAAGTAACCTTTGTCGAAAGTGCGTTTGGTTTTGGCAATGCGCACTCAATCTCCTGATGCCAACACTCCACCTTTCTTGGGGACAGCCACCTTCGGTGATGTACCAAACAGGTACTCAAAAACAGTTACTTCGTTGTCGGTAGTCACTTCTTGAGGGGCACATCCGATGATTCGCTAGTAAGATTGGTTATACGCTTGGACCAGGTGCGGTAAGATGTCGATGTACTTGAGAGTGTGTTGATGCGTAAAATATTTCCACATGCGTTTTTCCGAATTGTGTTAAAAACTTTCCACGCTGCTGGCTTTGGTTTCGGGATTCTCGGTGGTGAAAAAATGAATGTCAGGTTTCTTCAATTCTTTTAGAAATGCTTGGATCAGATATTCGGTGCCTTTGTCTGTTTGCCATCGAAAAGGGTGACGACTTTATTTCAACACCAGTTTGAGGGCTCACACTAACTCACAGCTCGATTTGGATGTCAATGCACGACCCAGGCAAACTTAGAAAAGACGTCGATGACACAAAACAATTGGCTAAGCATTTTTTTTTATGTGGAGACAAAAGTATCGTGCCTTCCAAGACATTCAGACAACATTCGCTCACGGTATCAATCAGGCCTTTGGAGGCTGCTTGAATGTGTCTTTTTCGCAAGGGTGGAGAATCTTTCGACAGGACGGACAACATGTCCCCATGTTTGACTAAACGAGGAGGAAGTCCTTTCCTTTTCTTTCCTTTGTGGAGTGAAGAAGGATGTTTTCTGGGGGGAAACATCTTTGTTTGTTGGATCCGGGGCACACAACAAAAATACACTGACGTCGATGACTTGGGACAGGCCCTTTTATCATTTTTTGGACTATTACTTCGTCAAAAAGATGACGATGGTTTTTTTTCCAAAATCGCCAAAGAATCCTCCCTTTTGGTTGCTCCTCTTTTTCTTTATAAGACTTTGTATTGTCTGGGGGTGACGTCGATGCTTGGCTAAGCGGATTGTTTGGATGACAAGACTGTCCTTTTCTTTTTCCTTTTCTTTTTTGGACAGGAGAACGACGATGGTGACGGTGTGCAGTTCTTTGAGGGGACATCTTTGGGCATTCAGTAGCACAAAAACACTGATTCTCATTATTTTCCTCATGTCATTTTTATACTGGAATGCGTCGCCACTGATTGTCTTTACGTCGTATCAACTTGATGACAGGCATCACAAGTCGTGAAGGGGTTCGGAAAGGACTAAATCGGGACAATTCTTGCTTGGAAAAATCCAATACTTTCTGTAACATCCCCGATCTCTCTTGGACTTTGATTTTGGGGGCAGGTACTTTGTGAACAGCTTCCACTGCAGGTAAAGACGAAGCTGGTGTCACCGCTGGAGGAGAAGTTCTTGTAGATGCTGGTTTCCATTGTTTCATCAAATGAAGAAGAACGACTGTTAAATTGGGTTTGGCAGGCATCATCAGCAACGTAGACGTGGAAGAACCTGAGGATATTGGAGACGCGGTTACCGTCGCTGCAGGTCGTAGTTTACGAATGTAAGGTTGCTTCCTGGCCAAAGTGCCTCTCTTGCGGGTCGAAGCTGTTTTTTGTTTTGTCTGTATTTTTCTGTTTCTGAGGCTGTGACCTGGTCTTGATACCGTCGCTCTTTTTCTTTTTCTGGGTACGTCGTGAGGTGGGATTTTTTTCCTTGGGGAGGACTTTTGGGGCATCCGGATCTCTCTTCACAACATGTTTTTGGTAACAAAGGGTGTCCTGGGGACAGTGTGTAATGTTCTTACAGTCTCTCCATTGGGTACAGTCACATAGGTGTCCTCCCGGAACAGCCTTTCCGAGAATGTCCATGACAGTCCTGTCCTGAAGGGAGTGGTTTTCTCCGGTGATGGGTTCTTCTTCTGCCAATGCAGTTAACACAGGTTTAAAAGTTACTTTTTTCACTGGACGTTTGAATTTATGATCACAACTCATGGGCATAATTGACCACTTCTTTGGTCCAAGCCTCGAAACCCCAACTTTTCCAGTCGCGTACATATGTCCATTGAGGGTGTAAGTCACAAGCTACACGCACATCGTCGTACACATCTTCAGTACCTAAAATCTGACGAATCTTTTTTCCCGTGGAGGTCGAGAAGTATCCAGATGAAAGCGCAAGGCTTTAACAGAATGAGTCTTTCGTGGATATTTAAAGGTACCACTTTCTTGTTGTTGTTTTTTTTGGCGGTACCTCACTGTACAGATCGTACAAAACCCACAAGGATTCGGCTGGTAAACGAGATCCCAGAAAGCAAGTCACTAAGACACCCACTACACGACGACCCAAATTCATGGGATACAGTGATCGTAATAAGTATTGGCAATCCTCCACTGCCTGAATATTGTCATTGATTTCCTTCCACAGCTATCGTTGTATCACGATTGATAAAGGCCGTGGCATGGTAGTCCGTTTTCATACCTCTTTAGGTCGGAGGTAATAAGTGTACTTTTTGCACAAAACTGATCGTGCTCCGTCGTCGTATCCAAATCGTTTAGTCACTAGTTCACGCGTCAAACACCTCACCGAGTTTTCCTCTACAGACAAAATTTAATAGCGTAAAAGATTTTGGTAATCCTTTAATTCTTCCTTTGGAATTCGATGTAGTATGGCCACCATGTAAGTAGTAGGATGAGTATCCACCAAAGTCTTCTGGTCCTCGTCCAGTTCAACAATGTCTGACCGATGGAAAGTTTTCAAATGAATCATTTCTCTTATACCATTCAGGTACCAGTGATTCCAACATTGGTGACGTAACGGATGCAATTGTTCTTTGTGTTGAACTTGTATTTTGACCAACTCTGGGTAAATACGTTCTCTCAAATCCACAGGTAAACCAGGAATGTTCTCTTGTAAAGTATCCATGACAATGTCAGCCAGTTTTTATACCCACGTTGATGGTCACTTCTGAATGCCCCTTAGTTTTATTCAGGTTTCCTTTTCTTTACTGGATGGATTTGACAAACAAGGGGGTATAGTTTCTTCTGAGGCACTTTCACACTATAGTCTATCCTTACACAAACAGTATTTGTTGATACATCTAACATACGTTCACAAAAGGTTTCTCGTAAATGTGTGATGTCCACTGGTTGATCCCACACATACCATGGTAAATTTAAACAGTCTTTGTAATTTTGTTTCAGACCTTTGTCGTCTGGAATTTCACAATTTATTTGAATCTTGAAATACGTTTATCGATATCCATTAGGTAGTTGTTAAAGGTCCGACAATTTTAACATTTTCAAATGAATTAAATCTCTTATGGCATTCAGATACCATGGATAAGTTAATGATTGTTAGGATTCAATTGTTTCTTACGTTTCACGTGCATCTTGACCAACTCTCGGTAAATTCCTTCTTTCACCTCTACAGGCAAACCACGAATATTCTCCTTTAAAGTATCCATCCAGAGATTACTAAGGTCGTGCAACTGAATGTAGGAAATGACAATCCGGAGACCATCGAGCATGTTCATAGCAAACCGAAATTTTCTGCTCCCACTCGTGAAGTAACACATCGCAACTGAAACACTTGACTTCGTCCTCTTCGCCCAAGTAAATGAATACGGCTCGGGCTAATTCTTCGGTGGAAGGCCCTCCCAGAAATTTGGGCCATTTTCCTCGGAACGTTTGGAATCGACTTTCAAAGTTGCAGTATTCAGGCAAACGCACAGGGAACGAATATTCGTCTTTCACAGGCTCATTTCGATGAGGGTAAAGTGAAATCAGCAGGAATTTACTTGGGGGTTGGGGTTGGATGACATCCGTAGGGTGGTAGCTGCATGGTTTCACGTGGAGGTTGACATCCACCATGAAAATCAGTAAAGAGTCCACGATAACGAGTGGCATCGCTTTCGAATCCGTCAGGTTTTGGCACGCTCAGCATCACTTTCCATGGTAGATATGGTAGTAGTAGTCATAGCAAAGTTCCCATGATGTCCTGCTAAAGTAGTCATAGAAAAGTTCCCATGATGTACTGAATCACTGAGGTCACAGCGTACGGCATCCCTGCAATCGCAAGGCACAGCGTCGCACTCGAGTTTTCTCTCGCTTGATACCTGCTGTTTAAAAGGATTCGTCTTTCTCGCTTGGCAATGGTATATACAATGAACTATCGGTCTGAACATTTTCCCTTTTTATATGCTGACCAATATCGGCATGTCCGTACGGCAAAGTGAAGTGATTGGGAAGCCACACTCGCTTGTGGTATACGATTTGATACACTTTTTCCAAAGGTCGAGTGACTATTTGGTGTGCGGCTAAACGTACAATCTTGTGAGGTTGGTAGGTGGTGACTTTAAAATCATGATCATCTCCACGTTGCAAGGCTTCTTTCAACACCCCAAAGATCACCACTTGACTGGTGCGTTAATTGAGAGTCAACCCTTTGAATGTTCACTCCGTGTGCACGTCTCCTTGGGGTTACGGTATTCATAGCCGTAATTTTTGGAACCGCCATATCAAAAGTAAGAATCTTGTCGTTGGGGTGCTCATCCGTCCAGGCTCCTAAACGGTCTCCTTCGATGAGAGGGTGACGTTGACCTAGGCGATCGATGTAGATGCTACTGTCCGTGTCAAAATACATCACACGATCTCCTAATTGGTGCAACACTTCGTACTGTTTAAAATGAGCATGGGCTGTCACTCAGGCCGCAATGATGACATTCATAAATTCGTCAGCTTCTACAAAGTCCAGTTCTTCTTCGTAATTGACTAAGATCAAATCATCACGAAGGACGTCCACGAGTTTCATGTATTCGTTTTCGTTGTGAATCATCTGAAAGTAATAGAAAGGTCCTGTCAAATGCTCCGTCTCTGGTAAACACGGTCGTTGTGCCATTTTTCCCCCACAAGCAATTTAATATCACTTCGGCAAACGATCGCCTTCCTTCATATTTCTCCACGTGGTCTAAAGTGATGCCTTCCTATTCCCAGTATTTCGCTTTGAACTTATTTTGGTCTTCGGGAGTGTGGCACCAGGAAGGATAACCGCTGGCTTCTTGTTTCAGTTTCAAAAAGGCATCCACGTAGTCTGGAAAATGCCTTTGTGAGTCTCGTCACCCTTGTGGTATTGTTCTGTTTTGGGAAAGTGGTAAATTTCGTACACTTCTAACAATTGGTATTCCAGGTCCAGAGCCTAAAATAATTCGACACTGACACACGTTCCCGTCAAGGAGCGTTCTTTCTGGGTGTGTTGACAAGGAGGGTCTTGGTTACACGTTTCGGTACAAGTACGGCACAAAGGAAACATCAGTTTGCCTTGGCAATGGTGAGGTAAAACGGGATGGTATAAGTCCGTGGGAGGCAAGACTTTACATTTAATCGATCCTTCATATTGTCGAATGTTGTTCAGATCGATGTGTTTCGTCAGCAATTGTGGGTGCCCTGTGGGAAAGTGACAATATTTGCACACGTAATAATACAGCGAACACACGAACAAGTATTTTATTTCTTCTCCTTTCTCCTCGTCCGCTTGGTACAGCAAACAGGTGGCATTCGTCCGTCCTCCGTACAACTGTGCCGCGGGTTCAATGGGTACACCAACTTGTAACTTTCCACGATGCGTTTAAACTCGGAATCGGTTTTCAAACGGTGATCGTACTCGTTCTCCCATATTTCCATCACTTGGTATCCTTGTTGTTCTAACTTCAAGCGTTGCTGACAAGTGGCCTGGTACAAGTCTTCCATGATACGTTGTAGAAACTGATTTTTAGTGCCACGTTGAGCGTAACAGATGTGACATCCATGACGATCTTGGGGTTTTCTAAGTCTCAGCCATCTACCGAATATGTTCCGATGTTCTTTAACATTAACCCCAACCGGTC
Organism: Sinohyriopsis cumingii; assembly: GCA_028554795.2. NCBI lineage: Eukaryota > Metazoa > Mollusca > Bivalvia > Unionida > Unionidae > Sinohyriopsis > Sinohyriopsis cumingii. Next base: position 29,661,860 of record CM068828.1, read on the forward strand.
GCTAAACCGTCCCCATCCACTACTAGCAGATACAAGGAGATATTTCAGGAGTACAGTGGAAACATTTTATGTTATCACTCGTGACTTCGCTTGTAAAGTCTTTCCTTTATATATATATAAAGGGCAACACACAAAAAATCGGTTTTGATTGATTTACTTCTCCGCTGTGTCAATGCGATTAATGGCTCCATTTTTCTACATCGATCAAAAGAAGTTCCGAAATTTTACAATATTTTAGGACAGCAACTTTTCACAAACTTGTTTTTTTCCATATAATGCTCATAATTGTGTCTTTTGTCAAATTAATTAATATTTGCATTCGAAAATGAAGTGATTTTAAATTTGTTTACTCATTTATTGAGCGGGTTGGTGCACAGGTACTCGACGTGAGTTTGATGTTCCAACAAAAAAAAAAAAAAAACACACACACACAAGTAAATGTGAAGGGAAAAAAAATCATAACGAGTAACCCACATGACCCGTTCTGACGCAGGACCCTGTATAGCACCCCTCTCCCACATACACAAACTAAATGGTCGGTCATTTTTTAACAAAATGGATGACTTAAATGATACAAGATTTCATATATTCAGCTTGATTTATTAGAATATAAAAAAATACATCTATCTGGCTAATTGATAGTCTGTTCTCTGAGTAAATATATAGCTCGACTTTGATAATAAATAAAGTGACTTTTATTCATTCTGTGCGTATCATAATTCACACATGGTTTAGCGTTGACCAGACATGTAAGGTTGGTAGAGTTGACTTGTTTTTGTGGAGGCTTTTTTAACATAGTAAATGGATATTTATGAGTCATATAAAAACAGCATAGCCTCGCTATTATAATTGCCTTAACAGAAATAACTCATTGTATTTGGCTGTTGCTTATTATTATTATTATTATTATTATTAAAATTCGATTCGTGTATTCTTAACAATATAAAAACATGAGATAACCGTTTCCGTGTCTCTGTTATCGATTCTGTCTTTCGTTTTCATTGCCTCTCCTGATTTCCTGTACGCCATATTGATAGTGAGTTTACGAGGCGTTTAAAAACTTTGATTATAAAGAAAATAAAAAGAAACAAAGAAAATGCCTGCAATCGAAGTTACCCAGGCGAATATAGCGGAAGAACCAATACCAGAGGAGTCATTAAATTCAAAGCCAGTTATTGGTATTATCTACCCACCCCCTGAAGTAAGAAGTATCCTTTGACATGATTTTAAGTTCCGATAGTCCTACAATGAAATACATAGCACATGTTGTTTTTGTTTTAGTGCTATGTCTTACTATCCAGATAACGGCCTGGTATAGCGTATTTTGATGTAGTTCACATCGGAATGAGTAATCAAAGGTTCAAGAACATCTCACATACTTGGCAGCCTATATTGACACTCTTCCACTAATTTATGTGTAATTAATATATTTACTGTGCTGTCTTTATCCTGGCAGAATGAAAATATGATACTAGCAAATGGACGTGTTTTAATGTTCCGTTGACATACATTTGAATTTGTTGCAATGTGGCAGTAGTCGAGGTATGCCGAAGTAAGTTCAAGTAGGTACATGTTGGGAATATGTTTCTTGAATGAAACGAACTGTTGCTTACAGTTCCAATAGGCATAATATATTTTTATTCATTTCGTTAAAGAATAATATTTCAGCTTAACGCGATTTCTGCATTCCCGGCTTTCATCGCTTTCCATCCAACTGAAATGTAGGCCAATGAAACTTGAAAACAGGTCCATTTCTTTTGTGAGAATTTGAATTTATTAGAGAAAATACATCAGGGTCAGTAAATCTGACTAAAACATTATGACTTTACCGTGTAGAAAAGCGTTATTTTAGTTGTCAGTTGTGTGAAATGTTTCTGAAAATTTGACGTTCGTAACAATATTAGTTGACATCAAAACATGTTTCACAAATTAAGTTATGTTTTCAAGTTCTGTTGACTTACATTTTGGTGGGTTGGAATTCAGTGGAAGCCAGGAATGCTTTGGTTAAAAGGGCAATAAGTATATTGAACAAAATGAAGTTATCTAAACACTTTCTTCAGTATTAGTATGTTTTTATTTATTTTGTCCAATTCGAACAAACTGAAATGTATGTTGTCAGAACATGAAAATGCATCTATTTTTGCTAGTGTCACAAATTTTCCTTCAAGATAAATGCAGCAAGTAAGTATATCAATTAGACTTAAATTTTTGGAAAAGTGTTAATATGGGCTTCCAGATGTTTCTGAAAATTTGACCTTGTTTTATTGTCAGCCATCTTGGGAACATGCTACGCAAGGCCATTATTTAGGCAGTAAGACATTGATCACTAACAACATCTGGTTAATAATGTCATTAGTTGGATGTGATCCTTATGCTTGGGTCAGCACAGATTTATGATTACATTAAATCCTGGCTGAGTTGTACCAAAGTCATAAAAATAGTACTAACAGCTGCCATGCTAGGGCCTCAGCTCAGCATTAAGAGGTTAGTTGCAGGATTGGTCAGCCTGGTGTCAGGATAATGTGACTAGGTGGGACATCATGCTATATATCGATGTCATGATGCACCAGTGCTAGATGTCATTCAAAATGCCACACTACAGACATCATGGCAATATGACTGAAAAATTGTTGAAGGTATGTTAACAAACCCAAATTGCACACATACACACAATCACACACACAAACCTTTATTAATACTAGGGTATTATTGATAATCAAAGAATGATACAGAATATGTTGAGACAAAATGGTCAATATTTACAATTAAATTTTGATATCTACCAGTATTTCAGTCACTTGAACATGGGAAAATAAGTCATGGTACTACTTTGTAGATCAAAAGATTGGTTGCTGTTTTCTCAAGTGTTTTTTTGTTACATTCTTGTTCCAGTTGTAGATTTCATCAATTTTGAATAAATTCAAACCTTGCCAATAACTTTTGTCATTATTCTTGAATACATTTCCTGAACATGACTAAAGACATTGTTGATAAGACAGCCAGTTTTGTTGCCAGAAATGGACCTGAATTTGAGACCCGTATTCGCCAGAATGAGTTGAACAATCCCAAATTCAACTTTCTGAACCCATCAGATCCCTATCATGCCTACTATCAACACAAAGTCAAGGAGTTCAAAGAGGGGAAAGGTAAATTTCTTGGAATATATCTCTCAGTTGCACACATTACCTCTTTATCTTTTAAGTTTACTTTTCATATTTCATGCACTCTGGATAAATGCTGTAATTAAAGTGTTCAGGCTTGTTCTACACATTGCATTTAGATATTATTTCTCTACAGTTCAATTCTTGTCTGACAAAAGGTCTACATCATTTGCCTCCTGGAAATGGTTACTGCACATTTTTTAATTGTTCTAAATTCTATGCATCATGCTCTTTTTGCTCGATGCAGATACAAATTTTACCATGTATTGTGTCAATGTTTCCCTCTGCTAATAGAAAATGAAAACTGCACATAACCAGAAATAAGTAATGATTCTTTGGTAATTGATTCCATGTGGTAACTGATGCAGAACAACTGTACACTAGACCTTGTTTAAGCTTATTTCACAAGTTTACTCATCAAACTAGAAGATTGAATCAGTACATATTAAAATGTTTACAGTGGTACCTGTCTTATATGCCCACTCCTTCAGCACAGAGAAAGTGAATGTATAAGATGGGTAGCCTTTTCCAGAGGGGGACTATTTATGTATGTACACCTTTCCCTTGATAACTCATGCACAGTGGGGTCCACAGACATAGATTGGAATTAAAAATGAATCATCCTTGAGGATTTCTCTGAAACTCGCTTGTCCACAATGGTCCGTATCTGTGAAATTAAGCTCTTTATTTTATGAAGTATTCATTTTGTTTGGCTGCTTTGTTATGTTTGATCACAGTTATGAAAGAGTCAGTTAATTTAAGGTAGTTTATGTTACATACACAATAACATTTATAAGTGTTCGATTGATCAAATGAAGTGAGTTCACCCGACATACAACTGGTGCAGCTAGATTTTAAGTTAGTTGGATTTTCATGCCTTTTAACTTTTCTTGTATTCCACCTTCTTTATTTGATTCAAAAGACATAATCAACATGATAATACAAAGTAGGCCAGCTTTTAATTCAGTGCAACAATACAACAAATACTTCTGAAGTCAGTTATCAAAACGCAGTCAGCACTTAATTGGGTTCTCAGAGAAACACTTGCGGACATAGCTGTTACGGTAGATTGGCACGTTTTACATATAAGTACAAGAGGACACATTGTATTTATGAGGATTACACTTAAAAGGAACTAAAAGATAGAACTTGAACACAAATTTCAATTGATAATTTTTTTTATTTAATCTGTATTTATTTATTAAAGTACTGCCTCCACTCGGCTTGACATTCTCATTGATTGAAATTTCCTTATTGCAGTGTACTAGAAATGTCGTTTGGAAAGAAAATGTAAAAAATTGTATGACCTGTTTTTAAATTTGATATTTCATTGCGTTGATTAAAATTTCCAAGTTTTCGACGAGCGATACATCAAAGTTTCTTTTACCAATTTTGATCACAATATTCTTCAAATTCAACAAATAGGGATACATTTTTCAGGTATTTTCTGGTTTAAAAATGGGATCCATGCTGGACCCTGCGTTATTAGCGGTTTCGTGAGTTATCGAGGGAGTGGTTTAGTAAGAAACCTACATGTAACTCAAAATCATTTATTATCTTCATTTGGTGTCTTTGGAAATCTCATTAATTATGTACATTTTGGGTTTACATCTCTAACACACGCATGCAAGATTCCTCCTACTATTTATTCAGCTTGTTTTAGAAATATTAAAACTTGGCAATGCAGATATTGGATGCATATGACACTTTTTTTAATACAGAAATAGACTATTCTCGAAAACAGAAATGGGCAGAAAGCAGTCTGGTTCTTTTCATCTGGAGCTTTCATTTGCTTTGAAATGCCAATAATTTGACAATGTTAGGGACCTTGGTGATAATCAGGTTAGAAACTAAATCAGTGAATGAAATTTTGTATTGTGCTTTTTCTATTTTTTATGCATTTCATTTTTTAAAATGGGGGGACAAACAAACAGGAGGGGATTCAAATACAATAGTTGGGTCATAACGTGAATACTTCTTGAGTATATTTCACTTTTAAAAAATTGTGGATGAATTTGGCTATGAGCAAGAGACAACATTTTAATTATATGCCTTTATCTTTGAAAATTGGTTTTAACAGACTGTATATTACAATAGGTAAAATGAACATATAAAGTTTGGAAGATAGTTTA